>OZ037938.1:20614574-21814574 GCA_964035585.1 Polytrichum formosum
ACGACAACAACTACCCTTGAAATCAAACTTGCCTGCCTATTAATTCAAATTGATTTGCATGATTTGTAAATTGTTTTCAACAACAAATGTTCCTGACTTATTGGAGTTGGACCCATGATGCACCTCCAAAACTAGACAATTACTTATGCCCTGTTAATGTTAAAGATAGATCTAATTTCTTCGAAACATCTTTACTACTAGTACTACTTGAGACCCTTTGAAATCAAATTTGCCCACCTATTGATTCAAAATGAACTACACAATCTGTGAGAATTTGCCAAATACTTTTGCACTCTTAAAAATAGATCTAATTTCTTCCAAACTCATGGTCAACAACAACAACTACAACTACTGCTATTACTATTTGATCAAACTTACGTACCTTTTAATTCAAATTGAACTCCATAATTTGTAAGTTATTTGGAGTTGGACTTGGGATACACCTCCAAATACTAGATGATTACTTATGCTCTCTCAACGATAGGTCTAATTTCTTCCAAACTCCTTATCGACAACTGCTACTACTACCGATACCCTTAGAAATCAAACTTACACACCTTTTAATTCAAATTGAACTCCACAATTTGTAACAAAATTCCAATCACAAAATGATCTGGAGCTATTGGAGTTGGACCCAAGCAGCACACTGATGCCTGAAAACTGAGAAACCGAGAGTGTAAGAGCTCCGTCATCCACTGCACACGATTAATTGGCAACGACGAAGAACGTGTAATTTATACTTATGAGGCACTCAACTTGCTTCAACTCGGATCGAGGAGACCAATTCTCTCACTCCTCCAATGCCGCCAGATTTTTAAACACCAATCCGCGAGTCCTGTAGACTCCAAGAATTACATTTTATTATGAGAAAATCTTCGTGAGATGCAGTGTCCGGAGAGATTTTTTGGGCATAATCAGTCGAGATGCTATTGTTTCCAATATAAACTGGTTACATGTTGACATTGTCCAGTTATCTTTTTATGAAATTGAGGAATATTCAGTAGATTCCTCTAAATTGATCAGTAATTTTCCTGAAGTATTGAATTTGAGGTGGTTATTTCTCAAACTCAACCAGTTCATCTGTAACTAGCTCTCACTTGTCCCCATTCATTGATGAGATGAGGCAGTTGGGTTTCCGCGAATCGATGAACTGTGGGATTTGAACTGCAGACTTGTGACCTCAAAGTTCTTTTAATGAATTTGGTCTTGCTTTGAGCCGTCCTTCGATGCCTTGGAGATTGGGCTTTCATGAGTGGTGGTCACAAAAGTCTAAGGCACTTAGATGGCCTTCAATGGTTACTTTTTCCCCACTACCCCACTTCTCCTAGGATATGGAACTCACGATTGGCACAAGATGGTTAGAAAATCCAAATCCAAGGCCCTAGCTACATTCTTCATGGTTTTTGGAGCTTGTATGATTATCTTGTTCAATATTCAAGTGAATATTCTCGTGCTTATCATATGGTCATATAGGTCCCCTGATTATGTTGACTAATGAGTCTAGAATGGTTCACATGTTTTGAGCACAAAGGTCAATGTCTTTTAGATACATGTCTTTCTGGACTTCGTTCTTGGAGTCACACCTAACCACATACCACTCAAATATAGGTGTATGATTAAGATAAGTAATCGAATTAGGCATGTCTACCTTAAGCTTCATCACTTGTAAGTGTTAAGTACACTAGAAGGTGTTATTAGATATGAAAAATATCAAATGTTTAACCTTGGTGATTGATAGGGGATTCCAACGCACCAAAATACGTCTTGTTTAAATTTTATGTGCATAATTTCACTAAGTTTGTACAAGACTCCAATGTTCTATTGGTGGATGATTCAAAACCAACACATGAACATGAATGTAAAGTTGGTGGGTGTTCTCATAATCAACAAGTGCTAATTGTGTAAGATTATAAAAAAATTGACGTCAAATGGGATGTTGCTTTTAGCATCTTAGTTCGAAAGGGAGCTCCAATATTTGACAATTTATAATAACACAAGTTTTCTATGGATGTGGAGGTTGAATGATGAAGCAATGATGTATTGTCCTTGTTTTAGATTGTACAGATGAACGGCTTCGAGTCTTCATAGCTTAATGGGAAAATTTTGGTGAAGATAAATGTGCCTACCTATTACCAATCTAGGTGTGTGTAATATCATCCAACCCCAAGTTTTCATGGTCATGGTTGTGAATATATCCACTCTTATTGAGGGAATAGTTCAATGTGTGTATGACTCTAAGTATGACTTTGTTGATATTGTCGTCTTTCTTGACCATTTTATTAACTTGCTCCATGCAAATATTTGACCTAATGTGTGCATGCCAATGTCCGCAAATCAAGATTAGATCATGGGTTGTTGGGTCTTCTTTTAAGACATTCGTTTGAAAGCGTTCGTGATCAAAACCCAATGAGACATTTAAATGTTTATTTTTTGTTGTTGTTTTTACTTTATTTGCATGATGTATGAAGATGTACTACAATGCATAAAAGAATCAATGATCCTATCAAAATTAATAACTATTAAAATTTAATATTTTTTGATAAGGTACTTTGCATACACACTCACATTTCTATTGGCACAATGATCACACAACAACAAAAAAACATCATATTTATATGAATTCGAGGTTCCTGTAAAAACATAATCAAGTGTTGAGCGAGTTGAGCGAGTGATTGTAGCACTTGCTCTCCATTGTTATATACACTAGGTAGTATGCTCCATGGTAGAGAGGGTGAAAATAAAAATATATAAACCTTCATGTTTTCATATATGTATTGCTCATGTTAATCACTTGAAGTTGTAAACATGGGCATGTGATCTAAATATGAATTTACTTCTAGAAAGTTTTGTGCAATATTTGCACATATAACTATCAACAATGAGGCCACCCACATATCATAGTTCATTACTTAGTTGGAGTGTCAAAATTTTACGGGCATGTAACAAAACCGGATTATACCAAGATGAGTATGAGAATATGCTCTAAGTGAACCATTTGCTTGCATCTAGTCAACTTTGAATCTTGTTACTATGGAGCATTCTCAATATGCAATTAGCAATGGGCTTTACCCTTCAACCAATCCTTCCCAATGGTGGTTCAAACCAGCTCACCCCAAGATAAGCATGGCATCAAGAAAAACTTGTCATCAACAAAGTATATCAACTACTTCAAGGATGTCTTGCCCTGGTGTTCTTCGATTAACCCTCTTGCCACCCTGTAGTCCATTGAATACTATGATATTCTTGGAATAGCTCTTTGATCACCCCCAATATTCTTTAGTTTCCCTCTAGCCACTCATAATGGCAAAGAGCTACCCTATAGGGTGCAGTTCAGGTTTAATGAGCCAAAGGACGTGTTGACAGTCCTTAAAAACTATACCACCTTGACTTTGAAGTTACATTACAAAATGAAATGAATAGGGTGCAAGCACGGTAAAGTGGACAACTCTTGATCCTTGCTCAGGTTTAAGTGAAAGTGATCCAAAACTATATACTAACTTTGAATTTTATGAAATAAAAATTCATAAACATTTAGAAAACATATGAATCTACAAAGCCAAGCAATTTATGTTCGCAAAAAACAATTTCAAACAACGTATATGTATTTTACAAGACGGTGCAAGTGGTGGTGCAAGTGGGTGTCATTGAAAAGATAATTGTCAAAAACTTGTTTAAAATACAATTACATTACATTGAATTCATGAATTTTTGAAAAAAAATATACGATGACCTAAAGTTTATAATGAATTCAAGGAATATGAAAAGAAATTCCAAGTTCAAAATATTTAAGGTCATGAAATTTACGTTCAAAACTATATTTAGTCAGTTGCTTTTACGCGTCACTTTTAATGATAGGTTTTGAAGATCTCATATTGATATTCTATATTTGAGTACCTAACTTAACAATAGAGGTCATCATGAAAAATAATATATTTTAAACAACATTTTGCTACTACTTATAGGCGTTTGACCAAGAAAATCATGGCTTTCATATACCAGAGCACTTTTTTGGTCCACTTTACTATGCTTGCACCCAATAGCAATTCACGTTTTTTCTTCGCAAAAAGTTTGTCTATATCATACATTCAATAACTAATTAGGTTTATTTCATGTAAGTACTCTATAACTAATTTATTTTGGTGCTTACAACAATCTTAAGTAGCTGTTGACAGCTGCTTAGAAATTTCAAACGTGCTTAAGGCAATCTAAATCTTCATAAATTGTATTGAAAATTTGAAAATGTTATATTAACAACTTGGTTAAGGGCAACATAACTTCAAACACCTCACAAGTTATACAATTTCTTGTGAAACTGCATCTAAAATTTTGTGTTTCAAACGCACTTTTCAACCTTTAAATAAATTCTTTTAAAAATGGTGCCTAAAAAGAAGTTGTTTATTTTGTTGCATATGAGGGCATGGATGTGTTTTCCATGATAATATGCTTCATATATATGGTACTTAATTTTTTAAGATAATATATTGCCTGAAAAAATGAATTAAGTCCTTACTAAATAGCCTTACTAAGTAGCCCTAGTAAGTGGCGGGGTTGGCTCATTAAACCAAAACTATACCCTATAACGATGGTTGGTTGTGACATGCACCTAGTTTCACTCAACGGGACTTTTTATTATTATTATTATTATTATTATTGGGACTCAATTCACATGGTGGGATCCTTTTTATGAAAAGTGAACATCTTATAGTTGTTGAACAATGTTACATGATTTGTCAATCTCTTTCTTAATCTTAACGCTGCTACCAACCTAATGCCAATGAGCAATTGAAGGGGGCATGTTGGAGAATTTAACCCATGTTGCCACCTGGGTTTCAACTCCTCTATGCAATTGAACATTCATAAACTAATGAGAACATGGTCTTCCAAGTTCAAAATAGTCCTGAAATTTTATTCTATTTGAAAAAGAGTTCATTCATTTGAGCACGACTACAAAAGAAACTCCTTCATTTCCCAAGTTATTGTCCTACAATCAATTATAATTGAACATCTACATAGTCTTGTGGGAAATGGTAGAAATTGCCATATTTTGAAATTATAGAAACATGAACTTTGCCACAACACGCATAAGATTTTTGAGAAATAATCGCCACCCTCTTTATAGCGGTTTTTGTTTTTAAGCTAGATCAGCTATTAAACCACATTAGATACCTCCGTCTTCTCACCAGGTGCAATTGTGAATGACATTGGGATGAGACTTCCTTTTGGATATGTCCCACTCAATCTTGGATTAGCATCACCTTTTGATACCACGTGGGTTTATATAATGAGGATTTTACATTTAAAAAAAATACAAGTACGGTATGGGTACATGGGGATTTTTAATTTTTTTTAATTTTTTGCTATTTTGATACCACTCTGGTATGTATTCCATTTAAAAATCTTCATATCTAGGTGGAATTACCTTAGGGCCACTTCACACACGAGCCAAGGGCCATGACCATGAAATGATGAGGGACCTTGACTATCATCCAAAGGCCGTACCATGGGTGTTGGGAAAGTCATTTTGTGTAGTGATGGGCCCTCAAACATAGTGTGAAGTGAGAATGGACCATGTTGAGGGAGCATTGCATATTTTATTAGTGGGAAAAGAGGGGCAACCTACCTCACAAGTTACATATGTTCATTCTCTCTTTTTTTCACTCTCTTTTTGAGTTTTTCATTGGTGAGGAAGGAAAAGAAAGCATGATGGATCATCTTGAGAGAAGAGGGAGGATTCTTATTGCATTATTGTGGGCAGTTGGGAGAGATGACCCTTTGCCTCTTTTTGACTAATATGTCCTGAAAAAATTATTGTTGGAAAAAATATTTAAATAACCTTGGCAACCATTGACAGCTGTCTCACTACCATAGTTTGCCGGAATTTGCGTCAGGCTTGGGCCTAACACAAATTTTGGCAGACCATGCACCCTTATCCACAACCTGCCATGTAGGACTCCATGTGGACTTTTCATCCACAAACTTTTCTTTGGACCTTTAGGCTTTCACCTCCTAGTGTGAAGTGAACTTGGACGGTCTCCGCCTTTTCGACCAATGAGAGTATGAGCCCAAAATGGTTGCTCATATTTGTTTTATGTTTAGAATTTACTTAGAATTGCATTTGGAGTGTTATTGAAACAATCAAAAGTATAAAAAGAGTGAGGCTTGGTGTGGTTGATGTTTTAGGCCTTAAGCCTATTTTGTGTGGTTGATTAGAAGCTTAGTGACATGAGGGAGTGTTTTGGTTAAGTGAGTAGTGTTTGATGAAGCAAGGGGGAGGTCCTTGGATTTAAATGTTTGAATTAGAACGTGTTCTTGTTGGTTTAGGGGGTAAGGAGTTAGTGGATAGGATAAGGTCCTACTAAGTAGGAGAAGGTTGAGGGGTTTGTGGTCTTGGGTGCCCTCTCCTCTTCTTCTTTTCCCTCTCTCATTCTCTCTCATTCTCCCTCTCTTCCTCTTTTTTTCTCTCTCTCTCGTGTGGGTGTGTGAGTGAGTGTGTGTGTGTTGTGTAGTGTGGTAGAGAATAGATTTGACTAGGGGGAACTTAGAGAATAGATTTGATTAGGGGGAGCTTAGAAAATTAGCTGACTAAGGAGCTGCGACAGATTAGTAAGGTAGCTGCAACCAACTACTAAGGAGCTGCGACAGAATACTAAGGAGTTGCGACAGACTAAGGAGCTGCGACACACTAAGGTAGCTGCGACACACTAAGGAGCTGCGACACACTAAGGTAGCTGCGACACACTAAGGAGCTGCCGCATACTCGTAAGGTAGCTGCGACCAGCTTACTAAGGGGCAGCTGGATTAAGGGCAGTTAGAAGGAGGGTTAGTTAGGTCTAGTACCCTAAGGTAAATGGATGGGTTAACTAGGTAGTTAGCTCTCCGTGTAATCGGGGGTACGGTTGTGGGGGAGTGTACTTGAGCACGCGAATAGCGCCACGATAGAGAAGAGTGTTTCTTAACACTTGTAACCTTGTTATGGAATAAATTGGGTGTACGAATTAATGAGAGATGTAATGACTTCCAATGAAGTTGGTAAGAGGGAGCTATGCGAAACGAATGTGACATCCATTCCCTCACCCGGACTAGGACGCTTAAGGGTGGGCGGTTTGGCCTCACAGAGAGCTCTTACATTGCAATGGTCATGGGCCTTCGGTCTTGTGTGTGAAGTGGCCCTTAGTATCAATATGGTCTTAGGGTTATATTGACCCAAATATCGACTTGGGTATATAAAGGTTTTCTCGAATTGAGATACCACCAAGTATCAATAGATGGCTACACTAATTATCCCAATTCGTGAGGAGGGTTAATACTCAAAGTGGGAAATTAAAGGTCTTTCCTCCTCTCCAATCTCTCCGTGCCGTCCAACCTTATGCCTTCCATGTATCTTCCTTTAACCTCATATACATTGTGGTCATTGCAGCTCTTATAGTAAGTTCCAAGATTATGACTATATGTTTTAAGAAAAAAAGTAGAAGCATGGAAGATGTGATGAAATAACCAAGGTATATAAAACACATGGAATTACTAGTCAACACAAGTACTCGTGGTAATGAAATGACATCAATTTTAATGTTTTGGGAAATCAAAACGCTAATAGGACTAAAACTACATCACGATGGTCACTAAAAAATGAATTCCTTATTATAGTAACGGAGTGTAGTGGCATCCGTGTGCATAACACTAAGTATACAACTCTCATTTTGTGGGCCCTCAGAATATAACAGTGAGATGCTTGAAAAGCTGCGCAAGGAGCCTCATAGTCAAATTGAAGTCTCATCATCTCATTGTTATATTCCAAGGGCCCACGTTGTTGAGCATTGTTACGTAAAAGAGTCTAATATGAACTTGGTAGTCCAATTGGAAGAAAGACTTTGAGACTACCTTATAATACATCAAGAAATATTGAATGAAATCCATACGTAATGGAGTTGTGAATGAGACACTCCAACACAAAGCATACCTTGTTTTCAACTACATTGTAAGAGCAAAAATGAAAGGGTGCTTATACCAACACTTTAAGGTATTGCACATACATATGACAACGTGGTTGATCACACACACACACACACACACACACACATATATATATATTCATATTAGCATTTTGGGCTTAAAATAGAACATGGTATATGTGAAAATGTCACATGGCATGTTAAAATGTCACAAATGCCATTTTTTTAATACAAGGAATGCCGGCTTGAATCGGTCTTTTAAGGCAACTTTTGTCAACTACATCTGGATGCATTTACAAAGTCTAGATGTTCTTATTCATATATAGTCGTCATAGATTTTTCATAAATATCTTATTCATTTTATTTTTGAATACTATTACCAACAAATGTTATATGGAAAATGGCTTGATAGGATTTAAGAATGCATGCACATACAAGTAGTGATATGGGAATTGTAAATGCAAATTATGTATGCTTCTATAATGCACATGTTCTTCATTGTTACCTCAAACACTCTAGATAGCAATCAAAATATAAAAATACTTCTTCTTTACTCTATGAACTTTTACCATAGGTGCCCATACAAAATTAGTTTAAAAAATACAATATTCTCCAGAGGTTATGTGCACTTTGCCAGACTAGAAACTAAGACAACCTTGGAAAAAAAACATCACACATGAATGTGATGATTTCACGAATACTAAATTAAATATATATATATATAAAGAAAAAAATATTTATAGCCTTAGTTGAATGTTTGATGAATGTTCAAAGTCAAAACCACTAGCTTCTTTAAACCAATCTGCGACCCCCTTTATGCCTAGAACTAACCCCCTTTGTGCTTTGTAGGCCTACCTCCTTGGTTTTGTGAATAAAATGGCTAAAAACGTTCCCCCCCCAAATGTATAGAGTGGATAAAATAGGTTGGTGTGTCTGGCACCATTAATGACACCTAAAACCATCACTCTATGGGCCCAGACATTCTTTCATTATGAGGAAACGTTGAAGAGGATTGATGTGGACATCAAATGCTCTGAGTATGGGAGAGTGTAGAACACCACAAGAGTATGAAAGAACACCAAGGGGAGTTGGGTGTGCGGCTAAAAACCCACATTCCCTTGAATACAAAAGTTGAATATGGTAAGGAACCTTGTACTAAGCGGGCAAACTAATGCGAGCGGTAAAGATGGTCCATGTCCTGGAGACACGAAATGCGCGAGCCACGAGGGGGTTTGCACAATGAAGACCGTAAGGGACTTTAAACACATAAATGTGTGTGAAAAGTCCGTAACCGTGAGGCTAGTGGCTAACGGCCATGAAGAAACCTTTCATGTTGGGGAAAAAAATTGGTTGGACCTAAAGAACTTGAAATAATTACAGAAGTATCTATCAAGTAGTTCGTGTGGTGGATAGAACCGTTTATGGTAGAAAAATAACTTCATTTAGATGTGTACATTTTGAACATAGAGAAGTGTGTGGATAAAAATTGGTTCCCTATGTCAGGTTAAATAAAAACTCCTTAGATTTCCAAGCCAAGGGTTGGTTTGCACTTATCTTTAGTTCTTAACTGAACTATTATAAGATTTAGAAGCCTTTGTGAATGAAAATGTCCAAGTTAGTCGTACTAAACGTCTAATTAGTTCAACACAAGTTCAATTATCATGGAGTAGGCCACTTGAACCCTTCTAATGTAATTTATTTATTATAAATCAATATAAGGTGGCCTAAAAGGTAATATAACACTTTAATATTCCTAACTATTTGAAAAAAATATGAAGTAAGAAGTTTTTATGAGCTGCATCATAAAAATGCTTATAACTTCATGTTTGATTTTTAAAATGGAGTAAGACTAGTTTGACTAGAAAGATAATATCAATATCTACCTAGGAATATAAATTCTAGCACTCTAGTAAACCAATGTAAAGTTATAAATTCAATAGTACCAAAATAAATGTTATTCACGGAAATGCTCATAACTTCTAGATATAATTGTGGAGTTCTTTGAGATAAATTTTATTGAAAAAAATATTTTAATAAATATTTATGCATATAAGACATGTTAGAATTGAACTTAAAAGCAAGATGTAGTAAGCTTCTGAAGTTTACTACCATTTGTGGTTCAAAATCACAACTAATGTGACCTTTTATAAAAACTTATTATAATTCACCAACAAATGAAAAAAGATTAATGTGCAAACTTAATATAAGAAACAAAAATTATATGGACTATAAGAAAATATTTTTATTGATTAAGGACGACAACCTCACTCCCTCTTAAGAAGTACTATCATTCAAAACTATTAAATAAAATAAGCAACATGATATTCGATCAAAAGTGAGATTGATTAAAGTTAGAAGCAGTTGGAATTGAAGAAAAGAATAACTAAAATTGTAGGCATTTTCACCTCCGGAGAATTAATACCAAGAAGACGACCAATTAAAAAATAAGAGGTCCTTCAATGTAAATTCAATATCATTAAGTAAGGTTGTCTCACACGACGGAAGGGGGGTTTGAATCTTTTCGTTAATTTTTGCTTTGCCACGTTCCACTTGCAATGGATTCTCTTCCCAAAGATTTAGCCAACATCGATTTTTTTATCTAAGCATTTTGCCCATTTTTTACTTTGTAGTATCAAAAGATACTTGTCAAGATGGATCTTACATTGTCGAGGCGAATCAGCTATGTGTAAAACCAATTTTTTGGCTATCGCCTAGCCGAAGTAGGCAAATTTTATTTTTTGATGAGATTCATCCGGCTATTAGCCACTGAAGACCATCCAGTGTGGAAAGAAAGGGCTATTGCCGTTGCAGAAGCGGTTAGACTCCTAACCGACTGACCCTCACCCTCGACGCTATGAGGAGGAGGTTGGCCATTGTCAAGACATGCTATTTTCAAAGGTAGAATCAGGCATAGTCTCGTAGTTGATAGCAATAGACTCTATAGAGCACCAACACTCAGTGATTGAGGTTGGTTGGCTAGTAGGCAGCCCCGGCAGAAAGCCAGCGGGTTTAGACATAGTCTTGGAGTGCCGTGTGATGCGGGCTTCAGTAGATTTTGAACTTTGACATTGACAGTAAAGATTGTGATTTCAAGGCTATTATCCTAATGAATTCGGAGAGCAAGTTTATGTTGTATGTGTGTGTGCAATTATCTTGAAGTGTATTGACTGTTTGGATATGTAAGAGCAAGATTGGCAAGTGAAAGTTAGGCAAGTAGTTTGTCAAGGAGCATGAATGAGATTGAGCAAAGATGGCAATACGTCAGGTGAGATGTGAGTAAGTTTTGGCGATAGGCCGATCGAGAAAGAGTCTGGGTGTAAAACTCAAGAAGTAATGTCTGCATAGATTAATGCCGTTTGAAGTCGGGCATAGATAAAGTTCTTGAGGGCAATGGTCAGTAGGATATGAATTACCCAGAAAGGCGAGTAAGATTATGAAGGCTGTGAGAGCTATAGGCCAGTGGAAAAGAGTGACTCTATGACAATAATATGAGAGACGTAAGAGAGAGGTATAAGTCTTTGAAGGAAAGGCAAGTCTTGGCAATAAGTACGAGTGATTTTTACCTCAGTCCGAGAGAAAGATAGAGAGGCGAGTCGCCGCAAGAAGGGCAATAGCCGGTGTGTAGGTTAACACATATCAGTTGAATAGACGAAGCTTCAGAGCAGTCAGAGAAAGTAGAAGGCAAGTAGCCTGAGTGGAAGCGACAGAGTCAGGGAGGCTTGAGATGAGCAAGGCCATTACCGAGAGAGATTGAGCGGCCATAGCCATGCTCGAAGGCTTAAGTCTGAGTGTTAAGAAAAGACACTACCGGGTGGCGAACACCGAGGTAGGGGTATAGCCTGGGTTGATTCGTTGTATCTGAAATGGAAGAAGACAAGAAATCAGTGGCAGGTAGGCCATAGGCTGACAGGACGTTACCAAGAAGGAGGAGACATTACCGTCCGAGAGTAAGATTATAACCCGTGCAAGTTATTAGTAAAATCAGCAGAATAAAGCCTTAACACAGGATATCGCCTAGCTTGTTATGCTTTGCTTTATGTATTGACGATGTGGATGTTTTTGAGATGAGTTGCCAGGTTTACTGCAAGGCGAAGATGATGGCTATCAGCTCTGCAGTATTGGCATGATGGTTGTAAGTTGATTAAAGGAAGGTTTAAAATGTTGAATTATTGCCAATGTGATTTATAATGAGCAAAGACTATGCGGTTACAAAAAGACATTACCCCGGACTTTGTCCTGACTATGAGCCATTGACCACTTGCCAAGCTTTTGAGCTTCACGACGGAAATAGGTCAAAGACATAGAGTGATAGAGAACTTCCCGAAACAGGACGGAGTCACTCACGACGAAATCATCACAAATGAACCCTTAAAGAGCGAGATAATTTAATATTGAAGAGAGTAAAGAGTGGGAATTACTACAAAATGTTATTAAGAACCTTAATCCAATGTGACATTAACCCTTATAGACACTAGCTCAGTCTTCCCTGTGACCTAGTTCCCTGGGTTTTGTTGTTTTAAGTGATAGCAAAAAACTAACTACACTATGTCAAAAGGTGTTTTCGATAGTCAACATCGTTTGCTCCATTCGTTTGATCGTTTGGCGTGTAGTTGTTTTGGATCCTTTAAATATTCTAAATTCTTATCCTTATCAACTACTTATTCATTGACTTTAGTTTAGTCAATCCTAAAAAATTATCTAATAATTTTTTGATGTTTGTTCTTTTAGGATTTTATTTACTAAGCTAATTTCTAAATCTAATTTTTTTCAACCAACCTAATTTGTTACTATCTAACTCCTATTAACCACTACTACTAAGTTAATTGATAAAAAATCAATTTAACCCTTCACATATAGTGACGCACCATTTAGGGTTGGTTTGTAAAACTTAAAAAGAATCCCTCTTCTTACGTCGCATATCCATTGAAACACATTCAACCTACATCAAAGCACCAACAAATAAAAAATGTCCATCCCAATTGGAGTGGCTTAGACCTACAAATAATAAAAATTTCAAAATTGCCTTCATTCCCCAACGGAATGGGTTTTGATCCCCTAGCAATAGTTTTATTTGATATGACTTTTTTTACTTCCTCCTCTCTATGGGTTTGGATTACTAGCCCTAAATATTTCACGAAGAACCTTAAAACCCTAGTTTGGCATTCAAACTTTATTCACATACAAATTCAAATATTCAAACAAAAACAAATGTGTCCTAAGACATATTTCCTAGTAATATAATCTCTATCTAGGTGACTTATATTATATCTTATACTGTTTGCACATTTCTCCATTTGTACGGGTAGAAAAAACATCTCCCACCAACGTCTCTAACAATAATAAACCATTAGCAAACAACTCTTTGACCATATAAGGACCTAACTAAAGAGCATCAATTTTTTCCAAAAAATTTTTATGCCTATCATCCCTTAGTAACACCCATTGACCCAATTTGAAGGATCAAATTCTTTGTTTTTTTTGTCAAAAACCACCTTTCTATGTCGTTGGTAAGTCTTGATAAATTGCGCACTTACCATCTACATTTTGTTCAATTCCTCTAAAACCTCCAATCGATGTATAATAGATTTTGAATCGTCTGACCTTTCATCCACCGCGATCCGCAAACTTTGAACCTCAAACTCAATAGGCAAGACTGCCTCAATCCCATAAACCAAAGAGAATGGGGTGGTGTGTACTATAACTTTGTAAATCATCTAATATGCCAGGAGAGTGGCAAAAATTTCAAATTCCAATCTCTTTTCGAATCATTTACAGTCTTGCGCAAAATCCTACATAGGGTTTGATTCGTCTGTTCCGTTTGATCATTTGTTTGAGGATAGTAAGGATCCAACAATTAATAATCGATATTAAAATACGTTATCAACTCCGTGATCATTTCATCCACAAAATAGGAGACACGGTTGTTAACCAACACTTTTGGACAACCAAACCGAGTGATGATATTATTGTATAAAATCATGGCGGTATTCTTGGCATCGTCCTTCTTCACCGCTTTTGCCTCCGCCCACATTGTCAAATACTACATTGCAACTACAATACAACTCATTTGTCTCAATGATGCGGGATGCACTTGACCCACATAGTCAATCCCCATTTCTCAAATAAATCCAAAGGTAAGAAAGGTTGAAGAGGCATACCGAACCCTACATCATTGTGGGATTACCGTTGACATGGTTCACACTTTCGAATATGCTCGTAGAAATTTCAAAACATTGTAGGCCAATAGTATCCTGCTCGAAGTGCCTTGTGTGTAGTCAAATATCCTCCACAAGGGCTAACATGGGCCGCCTCCAAGATCTTAGATACCTCTCTAATGTTGATGCATCTTCGAAGCATTATGTCCGTTCTCCGTCAATATAGTTTACTCGAAATTAAAGCAAAATGACAGCTTGGAATTCAGACCTTCTGACGCTCAATCTTGGACAAATCCTTTGACATTGTTTGGGTGCTTAAGAACTTCACAATATGATTGTACCATATTGGCACAAAGGATAACTCAAAGAGTGTCACATCCAAAAATTCATCATCAATTTCTCCACCTGTTGGTTCCTCTGCAACAAGTGATTCGCTTGGAGATGCATTCTCCTGAGATTGTACACCACCCCATAGTTAAGCTTTTGTAACAACAATACCCAACGAACAATATGTCCATTAAAATCAAATTTGTTAACAAGATAATGTAAAGTCATATAATCAACATGAACCACAACTTTGTTCAACAAAAAATAATGTCTATATTTTTTTTGTTGAAAATACCATAGCCAAAGTCTCACGTTCCATTGTAGTGTAGTTTCGTTTTGCCCCTATAAGTTGCGTACTAGCAAAGGCTATAGGCCGGTCTCTCTTCTCTTCTATGAATCGTTGGCACAAAACAGTATCCATAGCAAAAATTAAAAGCATCACAATAGATATGAAATGGAATATCCCAATTGGGTGAGTTAAGACATAAGGCACTCATGCCCGTACCTTTTACTATGTCGAATGCGTCTTGGCATTCTTGAGTCCAATGAAATGGAACATCCTTTTTTGTTGGGTTTGTAAGTAGAATAATTATATTAACATAATCCTCAATCGTCTAACGATACCATTCAATGTGGCTCTAATAAGCTAACCTAGCTTAAACTATTGAGAACTCTCTCTCTCTCTTGACAACCATGAGGAAGAGAAGTGTCTTATAGCATGAACCACCCCACCATAGAGCCATGAGGAAGATAGCCCCTTGCCATGTAAACCTTCCTCATGCAAAATGCGCACCCCCATGCTACTTTTCAAAATCAAGAGGAGTTGCCACTAGTTAACTCCCACTAATTGGATCACCACCATTCCTTACGGCTAAGGCTCTTTGATAGCCTTGCTCACACTACTAGTGGTACTATGGGTTTACCACTAGGTAACTCCTACTAGTTAGATTGTCACCAATCCTTATGACTAAGGCTCCTTAATAGCCTTGCCCACTCTACTAGTGGTACTATGGCTCCATAATAGCCTTGTTCACACTACTAGCGCATTACAGTGGCCCAATACACTACGTACTTTCGATACATTCATCGGTAGGAGGTATTCCGCAATTTTTTTGACCTTGTCGGAATCTCATAACCAACCTTCTTCCAAGACCAAGTGGCCTAACAAAATATACCGTAAAATAAACAAAATGCTCTTTTCGGGGTGAAAAACACGTAATATTTTCGACAATGTTCGAAACAAGCTCGTAGGTCCTCAAAATGATTTTCTTTCAAACTATGCACACAAAAAACTTCAATAAAAACCGCCATCTATTTATGCAAAAAATCAACAAAAATATACATCATCACCCTTTGAAATGTAGCCGAAACATTGTACAACCCAAATGAAATTACGATATAAATAAAAGTTTCCCAAGGTATGGTGAACATTGTCTTATACCAATCTCCTTGTACACCATGAATTTGATTATATCCAAACTATTCACCTTCGAATGAATATAAAGCATCATAAGCTACATCCTCTAAATTATTATTTATAATACAAAATTAAAAATAGTCATTTAGCATGACCTTGTTTAAAGCCCTATAATCAATGCACACCCTCAAATTTTCATTCTTTTTTATGAACAATTATCATTGGTGAGACCCATATCGTAAGCTCATGGGTTGAATAAATCTAGTTTTTTTTTCTAGTTCTTTCCTCACCAACAGCTCAAGTCGAGGATTCATCAGTCTTTGTTTTTGTCTCACGGGTTTTGCCTTGGAAATCAAAGGGATAGAATGACTTGCAATCTCAATTGGTATTTCATTATTTAAACATTCGTACGACCAAACAAAAACGATACGAAAATCTCTTGTCGATCCTCGTACGCCGTCTACTTCTTTATTGCTCAATTATTTGCCCATCTTAATGTATTTTGGATATCCATCTTCCTTTGCTATGCTCATCTACTTCCAATCATTTTCGGCATATGATGTGCCTCATTTAGAATAGAATTCCAATTTTTCACAACCCCTTGAAGTTTGTTGATCAGCATTTTTGTGTTGGTAGGAGTTTTCACCAAGAAGGAAGGAGGATAAATTTCTTCCTCATCTATCAGATATTCGATTTTTTTTATTAATGTACCATTCACTTTCAGATTACATACACTCCCAAATGATATCATCCACCAATGTGACAAGATCCGAACATTCATTATTAAAATCGAGTTCATCACAAAAATATGTCATTCCTATACCGTAAATGTAGATATTAACTATAAATGGTCAATTAAGGCTTAAACCCGACTTTTGTATAGTCGACAACGGCATAACATTTGCCTTGCTCCTCCTATTTATAAGACAATATGAAATCATTTTGCTCATAATAGAAATTTCCATCAACATATGTCTTATGCCTACCTTAACATCCGTTTGTATCACAAGCGTAGTAAAAGTCATTTAATTCTTGCTTCAATGACTTACACCTTTTTTAACCGCTTTCTTTATTATTGGTGACACCTCCATGAGTTGGGCCACCAAAATATTAACATTCTAATGTGACAAATCATTCCATACATCATATGTGCTAGAAGATAAAGGTTGCGATCCAATGAATTTTGTGAAAATTTTCTTTCCTTTAGTAGAGCAAAGATCTCCGTGTTAGAACGTGTTGATGATTTTTTCGATGTCTTACATTCTTCGGTTATATTTTTATCATTGATAATATTTTGCACATCCGTGTATCTTAAAAACTTACATTGGTCACATAAAGTGGATAGTAAGCTTGATTGATATCTTCTACCATTGGCATGCATTCAACAACATGAGATGGTTCGTTTTGCCACGGTAAGACCTTAAGAGCATTTCCATTGGCGTAAAATAACGAGCAATTAGGAGGCTTAATAAGATGTGGATCAAACGATTTGTTCAAGCCTTCATGAATAACATGTCTTTGATTCGGATTCCTCGTGGTTGATATTAGCGTAATTATCTTATACGGTTGATTGCATTAATCTGTAGGGTGGTATTCATTGCTATAAGAGCATCTTGGACCAACATCTTAACTTCTTGAACCTCGACTAGTAGGTTTTCACCTCCTACTTAGTCTCGCGTTATTAAAATTTCCTCTGTAAGACTTTAAATGAGGTAGCATGTTCAGTCGTCAAGTAGGATAATAAGCCACCGTATGACCATGTTGTTTGCAACCTATACACCAATAGCCGGTCTGGACATAACCGGACTCTTGACTCAGAGGCCTACATTACAAATTTTGTTTACATTATACATGATATTTATTCACTCATAGTTGCAAATTGTTGATTTATAACATCTTTCATTATATCTAATAACTTTTGCCTCATGTTAGCAAATTTTGATTTAATATCTTCTTTTGTTTTTATATTAGATATAGCCTTAAATGATTTAGATGGCATATGTCAAGGTAGCATAAGAATAATCAAAGGTGTAAAAAAACTCCGAATTTATTAGTGGAGGTCTTATCTCGTAAGAAATCACCAATGCGTAAAGATGAATTTATTTTCATAGATACCGGAAGGCATTGAGACATCGAGATTTTTCTATTTCTTACATTACTGACTATTTGATATAGTATTTCAATCACCATAGAGGCACCTATAGCAGTAGGATTAGACGAAAATTATTTAAGAGGCTTACCTTTCAAGGTAGAAGAAAACCAAAGCAAAACATAACAATCAACAAAGTAGAAGAAAATTAAAGCAAAACATAACGGTTACCCTAAATTCATGACTACCGCATTAGAAACTTTGTATCTAGGCTTATGGATCTTAGTAAGAATTTTCATCAAACGAGGAAAATAGCACTATAGAGATAGCATGAGGAAGACCTATGAGTCATACCACAGATAAGGTGCTTGCAATAAGCGTTATAGACGGTAGATCCGGTGGTTGAGAAGTCATAGTGGATACCAATAGCACATTCTCACCTTGTTCTTATTATTTACTTTTTTGTATAAGGTTTATTATTTATTTATGATCTAATCACTTTATGATTACTCGAATAAGAACCATGCATTTTATTTTTACCCAATTTTAAAAGTAAAAATAAAAATAAAAATTCAATCAATTATTACAATTCAACTTTCGTAAATCTTACCTCTATATACGACAATGTACCATATCAATGTCAAATATGCTTCACCATCTTCTATACTTTAATACGTTATCTTATCCGAGGTCCCATAAGCCAAAAGATGTTGCTGAGTGGGATGAGTTCGAAAAGCGATATCTACTACGTAACGTGATCCCTAAATGTCGAAGGATAATTTTTTGCCTCCGAGGATCTTAAGGTTTCAATTGCAATGCATTCAAAATTAGATACACACAAGATTGGCCATAAACTAATTTTACGTGTTTTATCTAATCAACTATTTTTTTTATATAACTACAATGAACCTCTATATTTATAAATTTCTCTACAATAGATATATCTCCGCTATAGACCTCCATACACTAAAACTATGATTCTATAATCAAATTGGTTTTTTAGACTCCCAATGGATATACCAAATTTTGAGATAAAAAATATTTTTGAAGGATTTAAAGCCAAAAGTTGGTTTGTATTTACCTTTAGATAAAATTTATTTTAAAATATAATTTCTTATACAAATTTTGTTTAATTGTTACATTTGAGATATGTATTTATGTGTCTTCCCAAAGCAAATCCATTTAGATGTTTCAATGGAATAATGTTTTAACTCTACGCCAACTATGTGAATAGATTAAGAAAGTTCATAGGCGAACATCGGGAGATGGTAGGAGGGAAGTTGTCGAAGGTGACAATGAATTAATGTTGGAATCCGCCATCTAGAAAAAACAAAAATTCAAATAAAGATAGTACACTAAAATCTATAATCATTAAAATCAAACCAAAATATTATCATCATCTCTCAAAAAATTTACAATAAAGATAATTATAAGTATCATACTTACCAACATTTCTTTGTCACATAGTTTATTAAATATACCCTAAAAATCTAACATTTATCGTACTATTTTTTTAAAATATGCATTGCATGAATGCTCGCTTGAGGCCCCTTAAAATATCTATTAAAAATATATTTTTTTCGATAATTTAGATGATGTACCGCTCGTAATTACAACATCCAAATACGAACACATCTTCTATAAACTTCAACAATCTTGATGATTCCGTCAATCATCATATTAAATTTTTTTTTGATATTATTTATTGGAAATGAAAACAACGGTGGTGATGGATTATCAATTATTTAATATATTTATTCAACAAACCAAATGTGATTGAAATGACTACACGGTGGATCATTTAGTTTTAAATATTTGACTTAAAAATAGTAGATCAAACAATATTCAAACATGAAAATGTAATTGTTTTTATAAATAAATAAATAAACGAAATCATTTATAAAGACATTGATTTCTTTTAATCTAATATTGATGTCGATAGTAAAAGAAATCTACAAAATATAAAAATATTATTTAATATTTCAAAAATATCCGAATGGTAATGATATAAATAAGCTTGACAATTATAAATAAAAATTATTCTTATATTTTTATAAGTCAATGGTTCTAATTTTGCGAAAAATAATATTAATTTCATTATATATTTTTAAATTAATTAATAAAATATAAAAATAAAATTTATTTACATTTATGTTATGATCAATTAAAATTAATATAAATATATTATACATCTAATAAATTTGCGTCAGTTTCTACAATTTTTTCATCAAATTATTTATATGAATGTTTGTATTATTTTATTACATTTTATATCAATTTTTATAATTTTTATATTTTTAGATAAATTTTAAATTATTATTTAATTTTAATAATTTTAAATTTATTTTCTATTTTCTATCCAATATTTTATATATCTTTTCATCAAATTTGTTTATATATACGCGTGCCGTCCATGAAGAAATTCATTTTCGAATATTTCGTGCGTCAATGTTAAGAATGTAGCGTGTCACAAGTTACATAATTTTGAATTTCTGATTTCAAAATATGTTTAAATGTTTAAGACATTAAATTTTTTTTTGATTTCGCATGTTTTAAAAAACATTTATTAGTACCTCACAATCAGACGTTTAATAAGATGTAATATGCTCCAAGATTCCTATGAGATTAATGAAGTCATCAAGCTTAACAAGTTGAATAATGATGTTGGAGGAAAAAAATTAAAAAAACATATTACATATCTAACACTCATGAATGAAACGATCGAGAATGAATTTCTTCAAGAGATGCACACTTATATATAAATAAATTAGATGGATGAATATATAAAAAATTTGATGTAAAATTTAAAAAATACAAAAATAGAATTTTGATAAAAATAATAAAAATTAAATGGATAAATAGTAATACATTAAAAATTTAGAAAATTTTGGTAGGAAAATTAACTGAATAATACATAAATTCATAAAAAATTACAAAAATTGATTAAAAACTTAATATAAACTGACATAATTTTTTTAAACTTTGATTATAATATTTACAATTTTATATTATCCATTATTTTAAATATAAGATTCGGTTTTAATTACTCATAAGATTTTTTATTTTATAATTTTAATTATGACATTAACAACATCTCTTCTGTAAAAATGATACAATTGAATTATCAAATTATAAGAGAAATTTTTATTTGCAATTCTCAATCTTAAATGAATTTAGACCATGTATCAGCGAATACAATGTAATTGTTATTTATCTTCTTTGAAGTCAGAACCGTTAGTGTCGTGCCGGTTGCAGCCAAATCCTCATTGTCGGCGTTCACTGCCCTTTCCTTCGCGAGCGTCATCCTTCGTGCGTTCGAGGTTGGTTTATTTCTCGACGTAGTTGTCGCGGACGTGCCATATCAGACTTGAACAGGGCAGCTTCTCAAGAGCTTTCCCGCAGAACGGCAATTAAATATATTTAATTGCCATTGGTTTTGGATAACTTCTAGAAAGTTCTACATGTTTTCACCAGTTTTTTGGAATCTTCTACTAATTTTCGAAAATTTTCACAAGCTTCCATATAACCCTAGTAATTTATGAAAGCTTCCACAAGCTTCCGTATAGTCATAGTAGTTTCCGAAAGCTTCCACAAGCTTCTGGAAGGTTCCATACGGATCCAATTGTTTTCTTTAAGCTTCCGAAAGGTCCCATGGATGTTTCCAAGGTCTCTAGAATCTTACTCGGAAGTTTCTTTTAGCCTAGTATAAATAGAGATTCGATGACCATTGTCCCTTGCTATCTTCAACACCAATTGTACCTACTCTTTCAGTTATCAATACTACTTCCAATTTTTCACTTCGAATGTTATTCAGAGTATTGTATGAGGAATCCCCTCACTTCTAATTTATTTTGGTCTCCCTTTGAGGTATCCCCTCAATCTAGTCTTTTGTTCTATCATAGAGTTGTCATCCGCAACAGTTTGAAGAGAGTGAACTACCAGTCTTATCTCCAAGAAGTTGTATATAGTATTTTTTTTGAGGTGTCGTGCTAGAAACACTAGTAGAAAAAAACAGTGACCAAATTACTAAATTCAACACAAAAGTGTTGATTTCTTTTGTTGATTTGGACGTGTTAATTTGGGTATTTTTGAACACAAAACTGTTGATTTTTTTTTTAAAAATATCAAATTTTAACAAAACAATGTTCATTTTCTAACAAAAAAATGTTGATTTTTTGGACATTTTTTTGAAATATTTCATAAAATGAATTTTTTTGACCTCTAGGGTGGTACCACGTATCTAACAACCCAACTCCCACACGGGGGGACGCCCTAGTGCCACATTATAACGGCCATATGAGAAGCGAAGCCTCCCGGGTTCGAACCGTAGATCTTATGGTCGGAGGCTTTAGCTCTTGCCAAGGCACCAATCGCTCAATATGTTTGACATGTAGGGGCTTGGGAATTTATTTAACTAGCTTTTGGGGTTTTTTACCAATTCTTTTTAACAGTCATCAGACTTTAAGAGCGATTCAGACCTAGTAAAAGAATTTTTTGAAAAAACTTTGAACTAGAAAAAGTTGACAAATCAAGTCTTCTTTTATCTCCAACAATCCGTTTTACATTTCAAGACTCCAATCAAAAGTTATGGAATAAAATCAGAGAGGATGTTTGAAAAATTTAAAAATAAATGTTCATTTTTACAAACATCCTCTCTGATTTTTTCCATAATATCTTATTAGAATTTTCAAATGTAAAACGGATAGTTGGAGGTGAAAGAAGACTTGATTTTTCAACATTTTCTAGTTTGAAGTTTTTCCTAAAAAGTTTAGGGACTAGGTATGAATCGCCCCTGAAGTCTGCTGACATTAATAAACACCGAATTGTGTACTTATCCTATTCTTAAATCTACATTGTATATTGAAATTTTTTAAAGATTTATAAAGGTTTTTAATAATTCTAAATTTTTTCAAAAGATTCTAAAAGATTCCAAAATTTTTAACAAATTGTTGTTGATGTGGTAATTGCACTATCCAAATCAACAAAAAAAATGACAATTTTTTGTTAATTTGGGCACAGTTAACAAAAATTTGTAAAAATGGACGTTACAATATCCAAATTGACAAAAAATTGTTAATGTTTTGTTAATTTGGACACTGTTTTTCTAGTAGTGAGAGTCATTAAGGCCTTTGAATGTTTGGAGAAAAAAATCGAGCCCTTATAGCAACAACAAAATTTTGAATGCTACAACAACGATCGCGCTTAGCTTCCGCATACGTTGCAGAATTTCAACAACTTGCATGTGACCTCAACTAGAACGATACGGCTCTCATCATCATGTTTCAATGGGAACTCCGTGATGATATCAAAACCTTGTTGTTGAACTTGTCCAAACCAACTACTCTGTCAGAAGCCATTACTCAAGGTATCGACTGTGACAACCGGCTGTTCGAGCAGCGACAGGAGCGACGATTGCTTTTTGGAACATATCGAGCGGATTACACATCTCCAGCCCGCCAAACATCTTCAAACACTTCGACCTTAGAGGCCATGCAAATCGACACTTCGAGGGTTAAGAAGTTAACTGAAAGAGAAAAGGAACAGCGTCACAGGGAGCACTTGTGTTTATATTGTGGAGACAAGGACCACGGTTTAAAGAACTGCCCTGTGAAACCTCAAGGACCAAAGCCGTACAAATTTCGGTGCACCTCAAGCACTTCTGAGCCAAGACACAAAAAAATCGAGTCAGAAAACGATAGTGGCCACATTAGGGACCGTACGGCTGACAAGTGTTGCCACGTCATCAGGTCCTATCTTATCCTCTGAACTTTCTCGTTGTTTTAATATCCCACTTAAAATAGATTTTCATCCATATAGCATAAAGGTTCAAGCCTTGTTAGATTATGAAGCCTCTGTTTGTTTTATTGATAGAGATCTTGTAAAACGTCATAATCTCCATGTAGCCCCCAAAAAAATACCATGTGGCAGTAGAGGTTATCGACGGTAGGCCCTTGATTTCAGGAGATATCACTCACGAAACTAAACCCTTAGACATCTCAACCCGTTCAAGAACCAACCAAGTTACCAGTAGAGTAGGAGGAGTATTGAGACGTGTTTGAGAAGAAGAATGCTGATACACTTCCTCAGCATCGACCTTATGATTGTGGCATCGAACTCCAAGAAGGTGCGACCTCCATTTGGTCCAATCTGAAGCCTCACCCAAAACGAGTTTGCTGCGTTGCGAGATTACCTTGATGAAAATCTCGCAAAGAACTTCCTTCGACATTCCAAGTCACATGCCGGAGCTTCTATCCTATTTGTCAAGAAGAAAGATGGCTCCCTTCGGATGTGCGTGGACTATTGTGGACTAAACAAGGTCACAATCAAGAATCGATATCCATTGCCACTTATCTCATGACTTCTTGATCAACTCGGTCAAGCAAGGATCTACACCAAGATCGATCTTCGTAGAGCATACAACCTAGTACGTATCAAGGAAGGTAACGAATGGAAGACAACTTTCCGAACTAGGTATGGATACTTTGAATACAATGTCATGCTTTTTAGTCTTACCAACGCACCTGCCATCTTCCAACATTTGATAAACGACGTATTCCGGGAGTTTCTAGATGATTTTGTTGTTTGTTATCTCAATGACATAGTGGTTTTCTCTAAGAATGAAGAAGATCACATCAACCATGTCCGACTGGTATTGGAGAAGCTATGCACTGTTGGATTATACGCCAAACTGGAGAAGTGCGTCTTCCACCAACCCCAAGTTGAATTCTTGGGCTACATCATTTCTGGAGAGGGTCTATCCATGGACCCAAAGAAAATTCAAACAGTCACCGATTGGAAGAAATCGGCTACCATTCGAGACGTACAATGCTTCCTCGGTTTTGTAAACTTCTACCGAATCTTCATCCGAAACTATTCCAAGATTGCTGCTCTGTTGACCCGATTGACTTGCAAAGACAAGCTCGAGTGGAATGCGAAAGCAGACCAAGCATTTGAAACTTTGAAGAAGGTGTTTACAACAGCGCCTATTCTGATGCATCCTGATTTTCAGAAACCGTTCTTCCTAGAAACGAATGCTTCTGACTTTGCCCTTGGAGCGGTCCTTTCACAACCCGACGAAGACGGACGCCTCCATCATGTCGCGTTTCACTCGCAAAAATTTACTGCTGTTGAGATCAATTATGAGATCCACGAGAAGGAGCTCTTAGCCATTATCGACTCGTTCCAAGAGTGGCGTCATTTTCTCGAAGGAGCTCAACATCCAGTCACGGCAAGAACCTTGAGTACTTCATGTCTGCCAAGGTACTGAATCGACGACAAGCCCGTTGGAGTATATCTCTTTCGCGCTTCAACTTCGTCATCATGTACCGCCCCGGTTCCCAGCAAATCCGGTCCGACGGTCTTTCCCGACGAGCGTACCTTACACCTAGGGAAGGAGATGCAGCTTACGTCCAGCAAAAGACTACCTTTATCAAGCCTGAGCAATTTCAGCTGAAAACCATACGCACCACAACTTCGGTGGATGCATCTTTTCTCCAAGATATCCGAGTAAGTTTACAATCCGATCCTTTGCCCTTGAAATTGAAAAACAATGCTGGCATCTCTAATCTTGGAGAATTTCCAAGTCCGGACTCTCAAGTCCCTGATTCAGAGTTTATAAATTCGGAATCCCCAAATCAACCTACTTCCAGGTCACGAGTTTTTAGACCGCGTGAAACACCCCAAGATGATGCTGATCCAAGATTCCAGTTCCGAGATGGGTTGTTATACTACCAGGGATTACTTTATGTCCATGAAGGCCCATGCCGACTTAGAGTACTCTAATTTCGACACGACTTTTCATTGGCGGGACATTTTGATTACAACAAAACCATGGAGCTGATATCCAGAGATTTTTTGTGGCCACAAATGTGGAGAACCGTGAAGGACTATGTCACAACGTGTGACACCTGCTCTAGATCCAAAATCCCTCGTCATCAGCCATACGGGTTACTCTAACCACTGCCGATTCTAGAAACCCCATGGATTTCATTGTGGACTTCCACCATCCAAGACTTTTGACTCCATCTTCGTTGTTGTTGACCGACTCACCAAGATGGCACGATTCATTTCGTACCACAAGACTGTGACCGGCGAGAAAACAACAAGATTCTTTGTAGACAACGTCTATAGTCTCCATGGCTTACCTAACGACATAATCTCTTGCGGCGGGACGCAATTCACATCCAAATTTTGGCAGTCTCTATTCAAGATTCTAGGCGTCGAAATCAAGTTATCTTCAGCATACCATCCTCAGACCGATGGCCAAACCGAGCGCGTCAATCAAGTGTTCGAGTAGTACCTACGGTGCACCATCAACTACCATCAAGATAATTGGGTGGACTTGTTGCCGCTTGCCGATTTTGCTTACAACAATACATTACAAGGGTCTACCCAACAGACCCCCTTCTTTGCAAACTACGGTCATCACCCAATGTTTGATCATTCAACTTGAACATTTCCGAAAATCCGGCTGCTACGGATCTTGCTACCCGATTATCCGAGATCCAGAAGCAGATAAAACAGAGCCTTCTCGAAGCCCAAGAGCACCAGAAGACCAACGCAGACAAATCTCGCAAAGTACATCCTGAGATCTCCATTGGAGACAAGGTATAGCTACTCTGTTGAAATTTGAGAATCCAACGGCCATCTGACAAACTTGACTACCGCCGCCTTGGATCATTCCTAGTGGTCAATGTTGTGTAAATAACGATCATGTGTCACTGCAGCTCGAAGACCAATCACCACTACCAAATAACACTAAAACATAGCAAAGGTACACATACACAACACACCTTGACATAGTAAGAAGGAAGAGAGTCAAAGACTACTAAGAGCTCTAGTTCTCTCTTCAAATATGCACACAAGTCAAGTTATCTCTCACTCCACCACGGGAGAATCCAAGAGTGTAAGTAAGGGGAGAAGAACTCAAGATTCCATTGCAAAATCATGCAACCTTCACCTCACACAAGCTCTCTCCACACACTCACTCACAAAGTTTGACTTGGCAAGAATGCCAAGCCAAGGAGGAGACTCCTCACCTAGGAGCATCTCCACAAGTCCAAGGGTTTCATCCATCTATATCCAAATGGATGAAATCCCTCCGGATGCGGTGTGGTCACCGACGCCGCATACCGTGACATTAAGCAAATCAACAAGGTGGCCTATCGGTTGGAGTTATCTACCTCTATGAAGATCCATTCTGTGTTTCACGTCTCTCTTCTCGAGCCGTACAAGGAGTCAACACTACTAGGCAGGGTTCAAGAACCTCCTCCACCAATAGAAATTGAAAGTGACGATGAATTTGAAGTCTCGGAGATTTTTGACTCCCGCATCCACCGTCGACGACTCTAATATTTTATGCATTGGCAAGACTATGACGTCAACGAAAGGACTTGGGAGTCTGCCTCAAACCTTAAAAATGCCCTTCAAATGATTCGGGAGTTTCATCGGCAGTATCCTCGAAAATCAAGAAGCGTTTAAGTTCAATGTGTCTAGACCGCCACTAGCACCAAATTCTGTAAGTTTCTCTTGGTGTAGGTGCAGATGCAGAGATTTAGAACTAAAAACGGTGGTGGTATCGACAAGGCGATGCCGCACTTGTCTAACTCAATTTTGCGGGAACAGACCTTCGAACTCACGTTGGCTGAAAATTTTGATAGGATCGTGATCGTCAGCTTGCCAATGTCTCATGTTGTCAACCACATGGTTTTATACCAGTCCGTAGCACTCTTGCTTTCCTCCACGCGTTCATCTTCCAACGACGATCGCACGACTTTTCTGCCGCCAGCACCAAGGCTTGGTTTAACGGTATTCCGTACGCCGCCAGCGCCGATATTTGATTTAACGATATTCTATACCATGTACATTGTTTTTTGAAGTTTCGTTATTAGCTTACAGGAGAACTCGTGGAACTCGTTCTTTGAAGGGGGATGATGTCACTGACGTGTCATACCGAACTTCATCCACACCCCACGGGTTCTCCGTGACACCTATACTGACCCTGCAATAGAGAAGCTTCTCAAAAGCTTTCTCGGAGAGCGGCGGTTAATTATGTTTAGTTGCTATTAGTTTTGGATAATTTCTAAAAGGTTCTACATATTTTCACTAGTTTTTTAAAACCCTCCACTAGTTTCTGGAAATTTTTACAAGCTTCCGTATAGCCCTAGTAGTTTCTGAAAGCTTCCACAAGCTTCCGGAAGGTTCCATACGGATCCAATTGTTTCCGGAAGCTTCCATAAGCTTCCGGAAGGTTCCGCTTGACCTTCATAAATTTCGGAAACTCCCATAAGCTTCCGGAAGGTCCCATGGATGTTTCTCAAGGTCTCTAGGATCTTACTCCGGAAGATTATTTTAGCCTGGTATAAATAGAGAGTCGATGGCCATTGTCCCTTGCTCTCTTCAACACCAATTGTACCTACTCTTTCAGTTATCAATTCTACTTTCAGTTTCTCACTTCGAGTGTTATTTTAAGTCTTGTGTGAGGAATCCCCTCACTTCTGGTCTATTTTGGTCTCCCTTTAAGGTATTCCCTCAATCTAGTCTTTTGTTCTATCATAGAGTTGTCTTCCGCAACAGTGGTCGCAGGTTTGAGGGCCTTCGCCGGAGGTGATATGAGTGCGCAACCCGAGCCAGGTGACGTGGATCCCCCCGCCCCCTCATATGCAGGTATTGCCTACACGTTTTCGGATGACGAATGCACGTTCTTCGACTGTGGACCCTCCGTGTTCAAAACCAAACGTAGGGGGCTAGGAGCTCTCACAACCTCCTTGCTCCGACTTCCGAAGTGCACTCGCGTGTAATAGCGAGTGTGCTCCGCGCCTTCAGGTTCGGTGAGTGAAGGAGGAGGAGGAGGCAGAACTGTCTTTCCAATGCTGGTGTTTGGTACAGGGGCCTTGTCTCCATCCAACTTCGATTTTTGTTGTGTATTCTCTTGGCAATGTTTCAAATTCAAAACCATTGCTTCCGTTAGTGCTTTCACGCTAAAGTTCAGGGTGGCCAATTCGGAAATAAGAGCCACAAAATCCAGCTGGAAATGTCCACATTCCGAAATCTTGTCTTTCAGTGCTTAAAAACGAGTGGCCATGCTTGCAATGACCTGCTGCAAACAGTGTTGCCATAGACTTAATATGTAGCAAACATACTCTAGAACGTTCATTTGAGAATTAGGGAATGCCACATGTACTTCATGCAGTAGATGTTGCGTACCTCTCCATAAGGATTGCCCGAAACACCATGGGCACAAGGGGGACCCCAGAGTGACACCCGGGACTTGTGGCGCTGTTGGTGAGAGGGCCCAAGTGATCCTACTGTGGGTGAGGGCCCTGGGCGTTGGGAACGCCTCCCACCCATGGACACTGGGAGGCATGAGGGTGAGGCCATAAGCTATGCGTAGCTTATGGCATGCCAATTCTAGAACGCTTTAAAACACCTCAATCGGAGGTGTGAGCTAGAAGATATGGCAAGTTGAGCGGGGCGCTGTCCCGGGACAGCGCCCTGGAACAACAGTGGCCTGGGAGTGGCTCCCGGGACTGCGAACCTTTAAACTGGCATAACTTCCTTTGTACTTGCCCGAATGGAGCAAGTGAGTAGTTCATCGTGATCTACGTGAAACGTAGATGACGATGGAGTGGTCGATTGTTAGAATCGAAGAACGTATGAGGAAGTTATGGGCTTCTGAAGCTGCTTGGGGCTTCCAACCCCAACGGCCAAGGGAAAATGTCTACTTGGCCCCAAGAGTTGGGGGAGAGACAAAAGGATACTTGACGGTGGGGTAGGGATCCTGCCTAGAGTCCTAGAGGCTTATATGGGTGAGGTGGTGTGGCCTCACCCACCTGGGGCCAAACGGCAAGGCCTCCATGGGCATTGGCCCAAGGTGAGGGCATAGTTGCTTGGTTTGGCTCGGGTTGTTATAGTGTTGCTCCGGCAACACGATGTGCAACATAAGATTGGACTTCCATGGATGGAAGTCCACATCTAAGAATGGGTTACCGATTAAGTGGTGAGTCCCGGAAACCAAGTAGGAGGTTTGGTCCCCCTCCTATGAAGTGTTGGGTCCGCGGTATTGGGAGCTAACCTTTCGCATGGCGGTATGCGAAGGGTTAGCACTCGTAACTCTTGCTAGAATGGAAAAATGGACTGAGTTAGCAATGGGGAGCTAACAAGGGTTGCAACAGTAGACCTCCTTCATTTTTTGTAATATGGATCTATCTCCAGAACGACAATCAGTCTGTGATTGATATTTCTAAAGCAAAACTACTGCATTGGAACTAGCTGCAGATAAGAAGTGGGTGAGACTCTTCACAGGAAGATTTAAAGATAACACCACACTCCCATCCATGCCTATCAACCCACATCCAAAAAGGCTTAGGATCTACAACCTCCAAGGCCTCAATCAAAAATCAAAAATTACAAAAATCTTTACCACACACCTCAAAAACACAAACCTTTTCGAAACTCCTCATCTCACATCACGCCTCCTCTCAACTCTTCAGATACTCGCATTACAATAGATCTCACCCCACAAATTGTTTCTATAAATCACACATGCATGTTCAACATTGATAGAATAACTTCTAAACTGTAATTTATGACAAGTGGATTATACCACTTGTTTAAAGAACAGAGAATGACTAAATCATTTTGCAATCAATAGGACATGAGCACCAAGATTAAAAATGTTTGCTAATTTATGGGTTCAGGAGTTGTGGCGGACCTTCACCGGATTTGTTCATGACACATTGCCATTCAAAGGATTCACATCATAACATCATCCAGTTACACGTTGACGTCATCTAAATACGTTGTATTGTAAAAATATGACGGATACATTCAAGATAGTTTTAAAATATCAAATGATATTGCATTGTATTGTAACATTGAATTGTAAAAAATGATCATCTTCATAACTGACTCCGACCTCCTTCTTTATCTGTAAAAAACATCTACATCTTCATGTTTGAATGTTGTTTGATCTCCTATCTTCAAATCAAATTCCTAAAACCAAATAATACACCGTGTAGTCATTCCAATCGTATTTATTTTGTTAGCCAAATATATATTTTATACTTGATGGTCCATCACCGCCGTTACCTTCGAACCTAATAAATAATATCAAAAACATTCTAAAACAAATAAATATCAATAATTCTCGTTCCGTAACTGTATAATTCATCTTTGCTGGTGTGAAATGTTTTCTTATTTAATAGATAAAGTGATTATATATCTCCTCATCCAATTAAGTTAATATTACACATATTCATTTTTTTCTGATGCATCTATGAATACCATGAATGGTTTTTCTCAATTTAGATTCGTAAGATTTACCGATAGCAACTTTTGCTTTAATTGGAAATGAATTTTTATATTACCCTTGAAGTTTTGAAGATATTTTAAATAAGTGACAAGAAATTATGATATTTTGAAGTTATCCATATAGATTCACAATGTCATAAAAGAATTATTAAGGATTCGTAATTTCTAGAGAAGGGGGTGATATTGAACCATTGACACAACCATCAAGAAATATTCGTCCATGAGTAAAAGAAGGTCAAACCAAACAAATTTGAGTTCATAAGTGTAGGTAGATGGTACTCATGAGGTTGAGATAATTCCGATAATGTGATATTAGAAGTCCGCTGCACTTTAAGACCACTTCCATCGGAATCACGGTAGAAGAGAATGTGAAAGATTACCCTCACGTGTCTGCTAATTGTGTATAAGAACACCACGGAGCAATCACACGTCATCAAGGCCGTTTGGAAGTATATAGGGATTAAGGTTAAAATTGGTGTGATAAGACATATGAGGATGGAAATACATTTGGCAGAAGAAGATGTTATGGCCTATAGTGATTTGGTAGAGGAGTTCAGCAATGTGTTCGCCTGGTCGTATGAAGAGCTTAAGAGTATTTTACGGGAGTTGGTAAAACACAGCATTCCGTTGATTCCGGGGGCCAAGTTAATTAGGCAAAAGAAGAGGAGGATGAATCCTCAAACCCAGTTGTTAGTAAAGACTAAGCTGGAACGGATGTTGAAAACATGGTTGATTAGGCCGGTTGAGATTATCGATTGGGTGTCACCGATGGTCCTAGTAAGAATGGGAAAATATAGGTTTGTGTAGATTACTGGAAACTTAATGTTTGAACGTAAAATGATCACTTTTCGATACCTTTTATTTCTCTCATGTTAGAAGAGGTGGGAGATATATACGGTACATTTTTATGGATGGCTATGCTAGTTATAATAAGATATTTATAGCACCGGGGGACTTGCACAATATGGCCTTTACTACTCCGTGGAAAACTTTTATTTGGTTAGTTATGTCTTTTGGGCTTTGTAATGCGCTGGCCACCTTTCAGAGACTAGTCATGTTTATCTTTTATGACTTGTTATACAAGTCAATGACGATTTTCGTGGACGATTTTAGCATATTGTCAAGTACAAGCAATTACCTTGAATGCGTGAGAGAGGCCTTGAAGAGATGCAAGAAGGTGAGGTTGGCTCTGAACCCTAAGAAAATCTATTTGGCTATACAGAGGTGAGTATTGTTAAGCTATGTTGTAAGTGAAAAGGGAAAAGAACCAGACCCCGAAAAGATAGTAGTAATTGAAGGGCTTACTACACCCACGAACGCTAAGGGGATCGCTAAGCTTTTGAAGCATATAGGGTGGTATGGAGAGTTGATTCCGGATTATGCCAAGATTGCCTTGCCTATCACTAAACTGCTTAGGAAGGATGTCAAGTTCGAGTGGACAGACGAGTGTCGGCAAGCATTCAATGAATTGAAGGCTAGATTTAATATCTATCAAGTATGATGTCTCCAAACTGGAGCATTCATTTTCACGTGTTTTGTGACGCGAGTACAATAATAGTAGGAAGCGCCTTGTGTCAGTCAAACCGAGAGAATGGTAAGGATTAGCCAGTAGCCTACGCAAGTAGGCAATTGACTGTTGCATAGTATAATTATTCCACCACGGAGAAGGAGTGTTTGGCTATGGTCTTTTCAGTGAAGAAGTTTCATCATTACTTGATGTGCAACTGTGAGCCAAAAATCTTGCTCACACAAGTTGTTAATCCAAGAATTAGGTTATTCACCGTGGATAATGAATTAAGAGCTTGAAAACCGTTTAAAAGGCCAAAGAAACTTAAAATTAACGTGAAGTAAGATTTGTGGAGTTAAGTCGGGTTAGAGTGAGGCTTAATGGGTGTAAAGGTGAGGTGAAAAGTTAAAGGGGGGAAGAAAAGGCCATGAGGTTGGCTCGTTCTTTTTCTTGGGCCGCCCGGTAAAGATGCCGGGCGGCGCGAGAAAAAAGGAGCAAGCTGGAGGGGTCTCGAGAGCTTTGCAGAAGGGGCTCATTAGGATGGAAAAAAAAAAGACTCGAGAAAGAGCGCGGAAGCCCTGCCGAAAAGTAGAGTTTTTTCTGTGGTAGCACTAGTGTGGAGGAACTCCTGTTGTAGAACTGGTAGCAGTAGTGGGTAGAGATGATGTGTGAGGAAGGGCCAAGCGCTCCTGGGAAATGCACGGCTTGTCACTGCACTCAGGACTGGTGCATGCGAGGAAGGGGGATCCCAGGAGAAGTTGCATAACGGCACCGATAGGTGAAGCAGTGAAGAGTGGATGTACGGGGTGGCATGCGAATAAAAATTGCAGTGGCATCCTGGTTATGGAGCGGGCTTAGAGTAAGTGAGGTAGGAGAACCAGAGCTGGGAACCGCAACGGTGGCGTCGCCAAGGATCGAGACAACGAAAAGGTAGTGCTGGAAGCGATCAAGGGGAGATTCACGGAAGGTTGTGAGGGGAGCGGGCACGGTAGCTGTCGCACGAGGCAGTCGACAGGGCAAAGATTTCACCTCAGGAAAGTATCTTCTATCCTACCTAGATGAGATGGGCACCCTGAAGTTGTGAGAGTCCGATGTGCGAGATGGTATGTGGGCCTTCACTGTCTCCTTAGAGATCGATGAAGGGCAGGTGTATAATCAAAGATTGATGCACCATCTGGGCATCTTAGCCAAGAAATTCCAGACTATGAAGTACAACTGGGTGGCCGTGCCCCAAAGAGGCCACGAGCAGATCGGGTGGGGAAGCTCAAGAACTGGCCATTGGTTGAGATAGTGATCGGTGGGCCTGGGTGTGCTGAATCACCTAGGATCAAGTAGAGCCTGTGCATCCACAACACCCCACAAAAGTCGAATGTGGTGTTGAGAGATTTGAGAAGGCTACTTCCTCGGTGTGGTTAGTCATCAGTGCTAGTCAGGGCTTATCTCGGAACATTCGACCGCCGCGCTCGATCTGTGTTGAAGCAGGACTTCTGATTCCTCGGAGGTAGGGCAGTAGTGACAAGTGCTACCCTAGAAGGTTGGTTTATGAAAGGTAACCAGGGAGTTGGTGCAGGACAGGTCTGAGGTCGTCCCGACGATTACTCCAAGGACGTCAGTAAGGAAAGAACTGAGACTCAACTATCCTGTTAGCTGGGGTTGACTGGTCGTCGCCGTTCACCATTGCTAGTTGAATGAATAGTAGTGATGACTGAGATGATCTAAACTGATTATGGAGTAGGAAGATAAACCAAATTGAAAATACAACCAAATAAATGAATTGAAATAAAAATGGGGCTCCCAAGGCTCATCAGTGAGCCAGTCGAGAAATTGTTGAACTTAGTGTTGTGAAGGCAGCGAGGCATAACTTTTGAGTTGGCAATTCCATCGGACACGGCCACAAGTTGAAGTCCGAGAGACCAGTGCTGGTGCAAGGTCGGATCCTTCAGCCGCGGGTGACTGGGATTGAATCCCTCACTGCCGGTAGGCTTCTCGACACCAAGGTAGTTAGGGTCTAGCACAATGGAGTAGTGAAAATTTAGGCTGATTGATGCCATGACTGACGGATAACTCCCTGATAGTGGCTGACACATGGGTGGTGAAGAGCGATTAGAGTGATGCCATGGCACTGCCAGTAGGGGCAGCCTTCTCCACCAACCAGGGGTAATGCGTGACAACTGAAGAGAACATGGTCTCGAGAATACTGGTTCTTACGATGAATTTTGTTGCGACTAAAATGGTTTTTCACCTCAATTCTTTGTTCAGTTGTGCCTGCACTCACTGTCCTCAGGGCACGATTTAAGGATTGGTAAGCTTGTGAGTGGTGTTGCAAGTGTCATTCGTTGTCGGGGTGTCAAACGACATGTGACGGCGTCGAGGCGCATGGACACGATGCCTGTTACGGGTGAAGGGGGAATGATAAAGGGATGCTCAGTGATTCCTCACTGCTGGGAAAAAGGGAGCCTCTGTCTCTCCTACGTTGTAATGAGCCTTGGGTGCTGATACGGAGTCACTTAAGCAGCACGCAGCCGAGATGGTAAGGGTAACATTCACTGAGTGTCCCAATGATTGAATAAGGGAGGTGTGATGTGGCATTGAGGTATCACTCAGAAAGGAAGGAGAATCGACGGCGCCAGTCGTAAGGCTACTGCATTGTTGAAAGTATGATGGTACTAATCCGTGACACTCTGGTGAGAGGGCATGGTAAGGACTAACCTGCAGGAGCGGAGTCACGAGGCTGCGAAAAACAGGGAGGGGGAATCGGTGTTCTCAACAGGCGGGAAATTCCCACTTCCTTCTCAGTCTCCTGTGGTTGTGGGATCTCAACTATCCTGGGTACTGTGCGTATCACTCGGGCTATGTCCACCTCCAACTGCCTGTTGACGGGTGGTGCTGCGGGGAGAAGGTGTGCTTAGGACGGCTCATTCTGGCTTTACCGAAGGGGGATGGAGGTACAGGGTTGGGTTGTGGCTCCGGCACAACACTTGACCGAGGATCGCAGGCAGCTGGTGTTAGCGTGAGTATTACAGGGGTGAGACAATTGAGTTGAGTGGGTTGGTAATCTGCTGGGTTTTTAGCTGTTGTGAGTGGCTTGAGTGGTAAGGAAGAGATTCGCAAGAAAAGGGCTGGTAGGTTGTTGGAGAGAGAGCACTGGGCGCAACCACTGATGAGCGGTGGCTGTGACAGCTGCTGGAAGGGCAAGGGAGCTGGGCAGTGCAGGCATTTATGAATGGGATTGACTGCAAGGCTGAATTGGCGCAGAGGATGCACTTGGTTAAGTGGATAATAGTGTGCAATGACTAGGCAGATATCATTGAACCTTTCTGGTGCTCTTACTTGTTGTACTAAGCCTAAGTGTTGGTAAACACTTAGATGATTATCAATAAAGAGAAAGGTGTTATATACACCAATTCCTTTCACTTGACTTGAATGTACCTGCTTGGGTTAAGCGATGAGTTCGGAATTGTGTCAAGATACCTCCTCACCCGGACTAGGACGCATTCAAGGGCGAGGAGGGATCTTGCTCACAGCAACCCAGTTGTTTTCTTTATGGATCATATGGTGATTAAATTTTTGATAAACAAACCCGAACTTAGCAGACGGCTGGCTAGATGGGTGTTGTTGTTAGAGGAGTTTGGCTACACAGTGGAGTATAAACCGGGAAGAGTCCACCTTCATGCCGATCATTTGTCCAGGCTATCCGAGCATGTAGGTGTCACTCCACTAGATGATAGACTCACGGATGATAATTTTTTTATGGTGACGGCGCAGCCTGAATGGTATGCATAGATCGTCAAATTCTTTATCATTCAACAACTACCGGATGATTGGTCGAAGGAAGAAAGGCGAAATATGAGAGTGAATAGCAGGCATTTCGCGGTGGTTGAAAATCGACTATTTAAGCAGGGAGCAAACAGGCTACTTCGTAGGTGTGTAGCCCCAACTAAGGTGTCGGCAATTCTGGTTGCTTGTTACGATAGTGTATGCAGCGGTCACTTTTCATGACAGCTCACGGGTCAAAAGATACTTAGGGCAGGGTACTTTTGTCCCACACTATTTAAGGATGCGCATGCTTATGTTAGGAGGTACGATGCATGCTAGAGGTATGCGAGGAACGACTTGCGCATGAAATTGCCCTTACACGTGTCTTTGTCTTTGGTATCTTTTGAGAAAAGGGGGATCGATAATGTCGGAGAAGTGCACCTGCATTCGTTTAAGGGTATGACATATATTGTAGTGGCCACTGAATATTTGACAAAGTGGGCAAAGGCCAAAGTGGTAAGAACGGATATAGTTGCAAATGCCACAGCTTTTTTGTACGAGAATATCATTTCCAGGTTGAAATGCCCAAAAATACTGGTTAGCAATAGGGGTACCCATTTTTTGAATAATATGATTTATGAGATGACCGAGAAATTCCAAATTGACCACCGGAAAACCACGCCTTACCACCCACAAACTAATGGTCAGACTAAGAGGGTAAATCAGACACTGGTAAGCATTTTGAGGAAGACGGTGCAAGATTCTAAGCATGATTGGGACATGAAACTCATTGCAACATTGTGGATTGTAATGTAAATTTTGGTTATGAAAAAACCCAGGGAAACACTCAAGGAAGGCTCAAAAGGTGATTCATATAACATCTAGGTGTCTTAGATAAGATTTATTAGGGAAAACACAGAGTTAATGCACTTTATTTTGGATTTAGACTGACAATTGGTTTAGTGTCACAGTTCCACCGTGTTAATTCTTAGAGTAATTAATTTACCAAGTTATGTCATTTGTGATTCTCAAAAATATCACTTAAGTTCTTCAATTCTTAATGTTGATAGACTTCCAAATTATCCTTAATTCAACATAAAACTTTATGTAGCAATTCACAATTACCGATTTCACGAACAACGCGTCCTTTAGCCTTCTCAGCCTCCCATGACTCCAGAGTCTCGATAGGCTAACGATTCGTCCTCTGCCAAAGGTTAGGTGTGAGGCCAAACCCCCCACCCTTAAGCGTCCGTAGTCCGAGTAGTGGGTTTGGGCTCACATTCCTCCGCGGTATTGGATTTGGACTTGGATGAGTCCATAGTGCAAGGTTCACCCTTCAAGTGGTCTTGGATTTAACTGGAATTTCACTTTTAACAACTCAATGTACGATTTCAATACGTATGTGGAGAATGCACAAGTTAACTATGTTATTTTAACCTCCTTATGCTCGGGTGCTATTTTGTCTTTGTTTGCTTCTAACGTCCATCCGGCCACTTTAGCTACACAAGCCCTTAAGGATATCCCTCTCCTAAATGGAGTCCGTGCCGTTGACTCTATACTACCACTTGAACTATCACTTGTGTATTCCGTATCGCTACTATAAGAGGTCTCACTTGGTGTCTCCATACCGTACATAAGCCTTTAAGTATTAAGAAATACTTATGTGACTTATGTCAATCTCTCCCTCGCACCTTTGGTCTTTGCTTCCTTTGTCTTGCCATCGCGAGAGTGCTCCACATTCTCCATTAATTTGTGCACGTGGTTTATTTTTAAAGAGAGGATGCAAGTGTTAAAAAACACTATTCTCTATAGTCAATCTCAAATACATTTACTTGTGAAAGCCACACATAACACTAACTAGCATAATGTAACTAACTACTTGTCTATGAGCTAATTAAGTAGGCTATCTACTAAGCTCCTTCATGAACCCATCTCTTTACTTTCTAATTACATAAACCTAGCTCCTTCATAAACCCAACTCCTTCATGAACCCAACTCCTTAGCTTCTAACTAAACAAACCCAGCTCCTTCATAAACCCAGCTCCTTCATGAACCCACAACTTTGTAGTTGTAATCCCCAACTACCTCACTAATTATTCAAGCCCTTAACTAATCTTCCTACCTAATTTTCCTAATTCTACTAACAACCCCTTTCTAATCACACAATTCTTCTCTAATCCTAAAATCCTAAAATCCTAGAGAGGAGAGGGGGAGAGAAAATTTCCTAACTTCACTAAGACTAACTAATCCACACAAGTATATTTTTGCACTCATCACAACATCAAGTGCTCAACTCTTAAACATGGAACTTGCAACCACGTGTATTCAAAACATGAACTTTAAGTACCACAAATTGGAATCATGAATTAACTTTTAAATCCTCCACGTCAACACTAATTCTACCAAGAGGTCAAGCCCTCTTCAAGGCTAACAAGCCTTGGCTCTCAAACTAAAAACTAAGCACACACATGTGCTCCAATATGGCTTCCCACACCCACACTTATAACTCGTGGGGTGCCTTGGAGCACAAAGGAAAGAGAGGATGAGTGAGGGAAGAATGAGGGATTATATAGTAAGCTTGAGGGGGTGAGCACCCTCAAGGCTCACGATAAGCCCTTGAGATTTCCTCCTACTTAGTAGGCGCCAATCCTATCTTCTAAGCCTTCCTCCCTCAAATGATCAACAAGGATCCTAATTCGAACATTTAACTAGCCTTGGCTTTCTACCTACCACACTTTACCAAACTTGGGATGCTTCAACCCAAACTTAGCCTCCTTCGCTTTCCGCCGCCATAACTTTCTCCCCTTACTTTCCCAAATCGTTGCTCACCACTTAATTCAAACCACGATGCTTAACTCGTGATTTGATTGGTGCTTTGAGAATTTGCTTATCCTCCACCTTGCATTCTTCCTTGGACCTTCCCCATTAAGTGGCCATGATGAGGTGGTCCACTTGTGCGCTCCATGTGATCCTCCATTCATCCCAATTCGAATGCACTTGCCTCTTGAGTCACTTTGGTTGTCTCCATCCATTTGTACTAGCCTACTCACTAACTACTCAATCCAAGTTCTCCTTACCTATCCTCATTCACTCAAATCCTTCCGAAGGTAAAAACACAATAACAACTCACATCCTAGCCTCTTACAACATGGTACTTCTAAGACTAACATTTCACTCTTTTTATATTTTTGTGAAGTAACATGCTACTTCAAAGTGCATCAACTAACGTTTCAAGGGTCTAAGACTAAATGTGGGCACCCTTTTGGGCTCACATAATTGGCGACCATCGGGGGATGAATCCAAACATCTCTTGCTCCAAGGGTAAGTTGCCTAGTCAAGCTCGGTACTCCTTACATCTACTTCCCGATGTACGGGTAGGAAAGAGCTCACCATTCAACGTTTCCAATTGAATTGAATTATTAGGAAAGACCTCATAGACAAGGTAAGGTCCTAACCATACCGCATCGAATTTCGCCGGAAATTCAAGCTTTCGTGCGTCTTGAATCATGACCATCATTCCCGGTGTTAGGGCCCTTCTCTTATGTCGTTTGTCGAAAGTAATCTTTCTCCTTCTTTGGATTGCCTCAATATGTTGAGCCGCCATTCTCCTCCCTTCGTCAAGTGCTTCCAAATCGGTTAGTCGATTTCGTAAGGATTGACTTTCGGTAAGTCTCGTACTCACGGCCACCCTAAGTGACTCGACTTCATATTCGATTGGTAGTGTCGCTTCAAGACCATAGACTAAGGAAAATGGTGTAGCACGCGTAGTTACCTTATAGGTTGTACGGTATGCCCAAAGTGCCGCCGTTAGTTTCGTATCCCAATCCCGCTTCGAGTCTATAACCGTCTTGCGTAGTATACTCACCAAAATTCCGTTAACCCTTTCCGTTTGTCCATTGGTTTGTGGGTGGTAGGGAGTAGTCTTCCGGTGATCAATTTTAAATTTCTCTGTCATCTCTCGAATCAAGTCATTCAAAAAGTGAGTACCCCTATCGCTTACTAGGATCTTCGGCACCCCGAACCGCGAAATTATGTTTTCGTACATAAATGTTGCCGCGTGTTCCGCCGTGTCGGTCTTCACCGCTTTGGCTTCCGCCCACTTGGTGAGGTACTCGGTTGCCACCACAATATATTTCATTCCTTTTGAAGATTGGGGATGGACCTCACCCACATAGTCGATGCCCCATTTTTCGAAAGGAATTAAGGGTAATGATACATGTAAAGGCATCTCCATTCTAAGGTCGTTTCGGGCATACCGTTGGCAAGCGTCGCATTTCCTTACATAGTCATGGGCGTCCTTAAATAGTGTAGGCCAAAAGTAGCCCGCTCTAAGTATTTTTTGCCCGGTGAGTTGACCCGAGAAGTGACCGCCGCAAGCGCTATCGTGGCAAGCGATTAAAATCGCTTCAACCTCCGTTTTTGACACGCATCGTCGTAAAATACCATCGGACCCCCTTCTAAACAACCTATGGCCCACTACAACAAATTGCCTACTATTTACCCTCACCTTCCTTCTCTCTTCTTTTGTCCACTCTTTGGGCAACTTGTGGGTTGTTAGAAATTCCACTATGCCCGCATACCACTCCGGTGTAGAAGTGACCACAAAGAGGCTATCATCTACTAACATATCATTTACCGGATTTTTTCCTATCTCCTCCGACAACCTAGACAAGTGGTCCGCTTGTAAATGCATACGACCCGGTTTATATTCCACCGTGTAGTCGAATTCTTCTAATAACAAAACCCACCTAGCTAACCTACCACTTAACTCCGCCTTGTTAACTAGATACTTGATAGCCATGTGGTCAACAAAAAATACAACCGGGTTGCACATGAGGTAATGCCTAAACTTTTTAACGGAAAACACCATGGCTAGGCACTCCCTCTCCGTTGTAGAGTAGTTTCTTTCGGCGGGGGTCAATTGCTTACTCGCATAAGCTATAGGTTGATCCTTCTCTTTTTCTCCCGTTGCTTGACAAAGCGCACTCCCTATTGCCACATTACTAGCATCACAATAGACGTGAAAAGGTTTACCCCAATTGGGTGGTATCAACACCGGATAGGTGCTCAACCTATCCCGCAATTCCTCAAGGCTTTTTGACAAGCATCCGTCCACTCGAATTTGACATCCTTTTTGAGCAAATGGGTAATGGGCACCGCTATCTTTGAAAAATTAGGAATAAGTTCCCGGTACCATCCCACATGTCCTAACAACTTAGAGATCCCCTTGGAATTGGTTGGAGTTGCCAAGTCGCTTATGGCCGCAATCTTATCCGGATCGGGTTCTCTACCTTTCTCACTAACAACATAACCCAACAACACTCCCTTATTCACTCCCAAAAATGTCTTATCCGGGTTCAATGCTAACCTCATCTTCCTACACCTAACCAATGCCTCCCTAACACAATGTAGGTGATCGTCCACATTACTTTGTGTGCTAAAATCGTCCACAAGGACGGTCATGGATTTGAACAACAAGTCGGTGAAGATATACATTACTAATCGTTGGAAAGTAGCCGGGGCATTACATAACCCAAATGGCATCACTACCCACACAAAAGTACCCCAAGGTGTAGTAAAAGCCGTTTTATGGATATCTTGGAGGGCTATGGAAATTTGATTATAACCCGCATACCCATCCATAAAGGTATATCGCGAATGACCTCCAACCTCCTCAAGCAACAAGGTGATAAAAGGTAAGGGGAAGTGATCCTTTTGTGTGCACGAATTCAATTTCCTATAGTCGACACAAACCCTTAATTTCCCATTTTTTTTCTTTACTAAGACCATAGGAGAAACCCAATCCGTGATTTCCACCGGCTTGATAAACCCGGCCTTCAATAACCTTTCCAATTCCGCTTTCACCAACAATTGCAATTGAGGATTCATCCTCCTCTCCTTTTGTCTAATTGGCCTCGCCCCCGGAATTAAAGGAATCCGGTGCTCTACCATTTCCCTAGGAATTCCCTTAAGCTCATCGTAGGACCATGCAAAAGTATCACTAAACTCATCCACCAAATTGCTATACTCCCTAACCTCTTTCTCCCCCAATTTGGAACCCATCTTCATTTGTCGGGTTTTTCCATTCTTTAATTTCACATCCACGTACCGCCAATCCGCTTCCGACACATGTGCTTGTTCCTCTTTGTTCCGATACCAATCGGAAGGCACATTGGGATAATCTTTCACATCTTGACCTACAACTATCCCCGTAGACGTGGTCTTGAAATGTAAAGGCTCCTCCAATTTCGATGACTCAATAATCACATCCTCCTCTTGAGTCCCATCTACATGAATTAAACTAACCTCACCCTCTTCCACGTCATCTACCCAAGGTGTTAACCCACCGCTAACCCACTCTTCCTCGGTGAGCACCTCACATGGCTCCAACAATGAGCCCTCTCCTAAACTAACACTAGGAAATTCACTCCCTAAGCCTACTTGGTGAAATGTAACCATTACATCAACCTCGGACTCGGGGTACTCCCTTAGCCATTGGGCATAATCCCCATTATCCCCATAATTGTAAAAATTAGGACCTAGACTTCCCGAGCCCGAATCTATAACAACCCTTTGACCTTCGGGATGGACGACTCCCACCAATGCCTTGCCAATCTCATTCTCGTTTAAGTCATCAATTTCCTTCTCCAATGGCAAATACATCTCCTTCTTCATCCATCCTTCTAATGAACCAATGGACACTATGACCCTATTACCCTCCGGACCATAAGTGATGGATGGTTTAGGTCCACCCCAATTGACCATAGCATTCGCCATCCGCAACCAAGGCCTACCTAGCAAAATGGGGAAGGTGTCCTTGTTGGAGTGCATTTTAATGACATGGAAGGTGACCGAGTACTCCTCACCTCCCGTAGTCATTCTACAATCCTTGATCATCCCCAAAGGCGTAGTCGAACTTTGATTTGCCATATTTATGACCAAAGGTGAAGGCCCCGTGAGTCCAAGTCCCAATTTTTTCATAGTATCCTCCGGTAGTATATTTAGACTACTCCCTCCGTCGACTAGCACATTAGGAACCACCTTATCTACTATAACAACTTCTATTTCTATAGCTTTCACGTCTCTTCCACCTTGTGATTGGATCCTAGCGGCTATTTTAGCTTTCACCTTCCTCATCCTCTTGTGTACCGGCATTCCCTCCTTTAATGTTTTCCTTGCCGTGGGTGAAATTTCCAATAGTTGGCCGAAAGTAATATCCGCCTTGAGTGTACTAAGGTCCTCCCACAAGTCGTACCCGGTAGATCTTTCCACCTTAGAATTACCCACTACGTCGAATTCGTCTACGGGAACCCCCGGTCCTTCCCATTCACCCACATCGCTATTATCCAAGTCATGTACCGCATTAGTCCTCTCCCTATTTTGTAAAATTATATTTTCCCTCTCCACATCCTTAGTAGCTCTTCTAGCTACCCTATCCAACTCGGAGAGATTAATCTCTTCATCCGAAGAGTAATTTCCTTGCTCTCCTATTCCTACCTCCAACGGGGCATCCCCTCTCCTAGCCCTAGTAGTTACCGCTAGTGCAGGTGCTTCTTCAACCACACCCTTACCCTTCACTAACTCATATGTAATAGCATTGGTGTGAGGAGGCCATTGACTTTGCTCCTCTCCAATTCTCGTTGGGAGAGGAAGCATGTCATCACATGTGGCCTCCAACACTCCATCCATGAACCTAACATCTTGGGAGTTAGATGGTCCCGGATCCGTTGGAGGCGCTTGTCTCCCGTTACTACCATTAGGTGGAACTCCTTGTCTATTTTGTATTGGAATGTAACCGGTTGTAGTTTGCAAGCCCGCCGGTGGATGAAAAGTTTGCCTAGCATTACTATGGTCATAGTATAAGTTAGGTGGCCTAAGTTCATTGGCCGGTACTCCTTGTGGCCTAGCACCTCGCATATTATCCCTTGCTTGTTGTTGTGGATTAGCCACCGGGTAAGGGACATTAATTATTTTGTCCGGTTGGCGACACGTATCCGAGGGATGACTTCCTCCACAATTGCTACAATTAAACTCTTGACCTTCGGACCAACATTGTCCTTGAGCGTGCCACCTTCCACAAAAGGGATGAAATTCCTTCTTCTCTAAATTTTGGCCACCTTGCCCTCTAGGTTGTGGTCCTCTATTGCTTCCATTTCCATAGTGAGGTGGCGCTTGACCTCGTTGATTTTGTTGAGGTGGGTTACCGTTTCCTCTTTGGTCACGGTTTTGTCCACTTCTACAAAATTGACGCGTGTGGCCCGGTTGGCCACATTGGACACACCATAATCCGGAAGAATGCCTACCCGACTCAACCGGGGGTGGAGGCCCCGGTTGTTGACTTCGGATCATTAATGACATTTGATCCGTGAGGCTTTGCATTTGTTTTATCATAGCCTCTTGGAATCCTAGTTGGCTAGCACCTAGTCTTCTCTCAACCTCCTCCAAGTGTGGATCCGTTCTAGGGGCCGGTAGTGCCAAAAGAGGTGCCGGTTCCCTAACCGCTAAAGGTCGGGGACCGGTGTCCACAATGGCATATGGAATTTGGTTCTCATACTTAGCGGGTTCTACCGCTACCACCCTAGGGCGTATGGGGATGAATTGTGGGATCAATTCATCCTCCCTTCTCCATAGCCTTTCGTGATCTTTATCCAAGTTTTCAATATCTCTAGCCGCACGCTTGGCATCCGCCAAGGTCAAAGGATTCCTTTCTAGAACACCCCTAATAGTTCCGGACTTAAAAAACCCTTGAATGAAAAATTGCTTTAGCGTGTCGTCGTTGAGCATGGTACCCACAAATCTAGTGCACACTAAATCAAACCTCCTAATGTAAGCCGAAATTTCTTCCTCCCTTCCTTGCTTCAATGACGACAATGCCCTTAATGCGGTACTTTGACCCACTTCCGGCCTAAATTCGTTAAGAAACTCCCTTTGTAATTGTTCCCATCCCCTAAAATGTCCCTCGGCATGATCCCGATACCATTCATAGGCTTCCCCCTCTAGAGTGGTAGGAAACCACACTAACCAATAACCCGGGTCGGTTATGAGGAAGCTAGCCAACCGTTCGATATACCGTTCCATGTGCCGAGAGGGGTCCTCATCCTTGGTCCCATAAAATTTAGGGAGATGAGATGGCATATCCATCGCCGCTAAATTTTGTGGAACCACAATTGGTAGGCCTCTTGGCCTAACCAATGGGTCTATTGGAGGTATAGGAGGTATGGGCGGAATTGGGGGTATGGGTGGTGGATCCATCCCCCGTTCCTCGGCCATGGTGACCGGTGAACTATTCAACAATCCCCTATCAACTTCTACCGGGAATTCTTCTCTAAGTGTGTAATTTTCCGAAGAAGTTTCACCACTCAATTTGGAGGGAGTGATCTCCTCTTCAAGTTGAGCTCCAAGTTCTAAGGTGTCTAGAATTGACCTAGTCCTAGGTTCGACGTTCAAACAACTCTCTATTCTAACATTATCTTGTTCTAATCTATCACTGATTTTAGAGGACCGCCTCTTTCGAGTAGATTTCTCTAGTCCTACTATCAAACTTGGTTTTTGTGAGCGAGTCCTACCTTGCATTCCATAAGAATCGATCGACCCTCACTTGACCACACATAATCCTAGCAATTCCCCTCTTAATATTTTCACTTGTCTTGGTGTGGTTATAATTTTTTTAGGAGGTGAGGAAAAGAACCTGCAAGCCCACTTAGGTGAAAGAATCCCAATAGGGGATAGGCATGTTCATGTTAATTTTTTGGTTAAGTCGGAGCATCACCTCCGCACCTTCCCGCAAATTAACACTCACCACAATACCGATTGTGAGGGGGTGACCTTCCGAGTAGATTATGTTAAAAGTCGAGGCTTCACCCTTCAACTTCTCACACCATCCACAATTCGGGAATTACCCTCTACAACGGATAACAACAATCACGAGTACAAAAGGCATTCCTTAATTAGTTAATGAGTTCACTTTGAAGAAATAAACATACCTTGAGCAATCGCATCCCCCTGTGAGTTAGCACTCCCCTCAATCGTGACTCAATGTAACAACACCATAAACTTTGTGAAATATTAATTTAATCTAGAGCATGAAATGACAACTCCCAAAACTTTGAGACTCACCCCGAGGTGAGTGTCAAAGTTCAATGTCCTAAGGTGAATTTACCCTCTAATGTTTTAATGAGCTACTCGGTTATAGGTTCCTTTTAAGTTCTTAGCAAATCCCCAAAAAGGTTGAGGACGTACCTTCGCCGCGCTCCTTCCTCAAAAATGAATTTGCGTAATTGACAATGCAATTCATTCCAAGGAATAGTTGAAATACAATGAATTCAAATGTAACCCAAAGAGAGAGTACTTACCGAGTTTCGGGTGCTCCTTCCCTTCTCTCAAGTTTGTGTCTCCAATTTTTCCTAGTTGCCTCCAAGTCTCCTAGTCGCCTCCAAGTCTTGTAACTACCTTCCGCTTCGCTCCCGGCGGACGCACCAATTATGTGAGGCCAAACCCCCCACCCTTAAGCGTCCGTAGTCCGAGTAGTGGGTTTGGGCTCACATTCCTCCGCGGTATTGGATTTGGACTTGGATGAGTCCATAGTGCAAGGTTCACCCTTCAAGTGGTCTTGGATTTAACTGGAATTTCACTTTTAACAACTCAATGTACGATTTCAATACGTATGTGGAGAATGCACAAGTTAACTATGTTATTTTAACCTCCTTATGCTCGGGTGCTATTTTGTCTTTGTTTGCTTCTAACGTCCATCCGGCCGCTTTAGCTACACAAGCCCTTAAGGATATCCCTCTCCTAAATGGAGTCCGTGCCGTTGACTCTATACTACCACTTGAACTATCACTTGTGTATTCCGTATCGCTACTATAAGAGGTCTCACTTGGTGTCTCCATACCGTACATAAGCCTTTAAGTATTAAGAAATACTTATGTGACTTATGTCAATCTCTCCCTCGCACCTTTGGTCTTTGCTTCCTTTGTCTTGCCATCGCGAGAGTGCTCCACATTCTCCATTAATTTGTGCACGTGGTTTATTTTTAAAGAGAGGATGCAAGTGTTAAAAAACACTATTCTCTATAGTCAATCTCAAATACATTTACTTGTGAAAGCCACACATAACACTAACTAGCATAATGTAACTAACTACTTGTCTATGAGCTAATTAAGTAGGCTATCTACTAAGCTCCTTCATGAACCCATCTCTTTACTTTCTAATTATATAAACCTAGCTCCTTCATAAACCCAACTCCTTCATGAACCCAACTCCTTAGCTTCTAACTAAACAAACCCAGCTCCTTCATAAACCCAGCTCCTTCATGAACCCACAACTTTGTAGTTGTAATCCCCAACTACCTCACTAATTATTCAAGCCCTTAACTAATCTTCCTACCTAATTTTCCTAATTCTACTAACAACCCCTTTCTAATCACACAATTCTTCTCTAATCCTAAAATCCTAAAATCCTAGAGAGGAGAGGGGGAGAGAAAATTTCCTAACTTCACTAAGACTAACTAATCCACACAAGTATATTTTTGCACTCATCACAACATCAAGTGCTCAACTCTTAAACATGGAACTTGCAACCACGTGTATTCAAAACATGAACTTTAAATACCACAAATTGGAATCATGAATTAACTTTTAAATCCTCCACGTCAACACTAATTCTACCAAGAGGTCAAGCCCTCTTCAAGGCTAACAAGCCTTGGCTCTCAAACTAAAAACTAAGCACACACATGTGCTCCAATATGGCTTCCCACACCCACACTTATAACTCGTGGGGTGCCTTGGAGCACAAAGGAAAGAGAGGATGAGTGAGGGAAGAATGAGGGATTATATAGTAAGCTTGAGGGGGTGAGCACCCTCAAGGCTCACGATAAGCCCTTGAGATTTCCTCCTACTTAGTAGGCGCCAATCCTATCTTCTAAGCCTTCCTCCTTCAAATGATCAACAAGGATCCTAATTCGAACATTTAACTAGCCTTGGCTTTCTACCTACCACACTTTACCAAACTTGGGATGCTTCAACCCAAACTTAGCCTCCTTCGCTTTCCGCCGCCATAACTTTCTCCCCTTACTTTCCCAAATCGTTGCTCACCACTTAATTCAAACCACGATGCTTAACTCGTGATTTGATTGGTGCTTTGAGAATTTGCTTATCCTCCACCTTGCATTCTTCCTTGGACCTTCCCCATTAAGTGGCCATGATGAGGTGGTCCACTTGTGCGCTCCATGTGATCCTCCATTCATCCCAATTCGAATGCACTTGCCTCTTGAGTCACTTTGGTTGTCTCCATCCATTTGTACTAGCCTACTCACTAACTACTCAATCCAAGTTCTCCTTACCTATCCTCATTCACTCAAATCCTTCCGAAGGTAAAAACACAATAACAACTCACATCCTAGCCTCTTACAACATGGTACTTCTAAGACTAACATTTCACTCTTTTTATATTTTTGTGAAGTAACATGCTACTTCAAAGTGCATCAACTAACGTTTCAAGGGTCTAAGACTAAATGTGGGCACCCTTTTGGGCTCACATTAGGAGACAACATTTCTTTCTTTTACACAACAAAGACTATGGTTTGAATATTTACTCGATCCGACCCTTCTATGCAATTACAGTCCAATTCCCTCACCGTGAAATCCGATTTATCTCCACTTACCTAATTCATCTTCTCATTGGGAACTATATCTGTTGTTGTTGTGTCACTTAAATCTGTCTCCGACACTTAACTGGATTAATCTTCAATTCATGAAATCACTTCCGATGGCTTAATTACATAGCTGTACACATATTATAGCCTTCCTCTCCCGATTAAATCACTCAACCAACAGAAATTAAAGACTTCATAATTCCATCTTCAATTACGAGAAATGTTCCAATTAAGTGGACAAACATACGATCCAATATGGGCACTCTGGATAATTGCTAAGAAAGATTCAGTGTTTGATTAGAAATGAACCAGTTGAGTTTGAGAAATAACTGGCTGAAGTTTACGACTTCGAGAGAATTACCTATCACCTTCGGGGAATCTATGGAAGATATCTCGAATAATTAAAGCAAATCAAGAAAATGTCGACATGTAAACCGGCTGGATTGGCAATTCAACGATTATGATTTAATTTCCCCTTCTCTCCCTGGAAGTAATAGGTAATGAAATGATATGCTCCCAATTCCTGATGACACAGGAATTTGGGCAGTGGAGAGCGTGTGCCCACCTTTCTGTAGTTTGTTCAAAAATTATGAGTTGCAGAGAGATATTTTCTTTGTTGTTTATAGCCTCAGACCTAACCAAGTCCTAACCCCATTAGAATTTGAGAACCTATGGGAAGAGGTTACGGTGGATGGCTATGAGCACCTGTTGACAGAAATTCTAGTACGAGGGGAGTTGAATCTGCAAGACATGTTTAAAGGGTTTCAGGTTATTGCCGACCTCAAAAATCCAATCAAAAGCTTTCCAGCTGGGAATCGGCTCTTCGACGTCAGACTCAAACAAGGCTGAATAATTACCCAAAAATTGATGTGCTAAAGGAGACATCGGTGGCCTCCTTCCTGAATGAAGCGCCCTCTGCACCAAGCTCGCTGGAGGTATGAAAAATGTCACTTGATTCTGAAGCTGCACTTGTACAGGTCCTCCCGACTGGGCCATCGTCTGCAAATTCCGGGCCAATCTCTCATTCATCTGGTCGAATTTAAGTTGGTACTGCCCCGTGCCAATGTCGAGGTACTTGGCCATCGCCAGTCGCGCTGAAGCCGCATCCATCACAGTTTGCAGAAATGTGTCGTTACCCAGGCTAGACTTTAGCCTTCCCAACTCAACTTGCCACGGCTGCATCAAAAGGGATGGGCAAATTGCCAAGGCTGTACTGACAGCCTGATTCCAAGGTCGAAGGTCAAACTGCCTAAGGGGGGGATTCGCCTCAGCACCAGCGACTAATTGCCTTTTTGTGTTTAGGGCTAACTCCAATTGACTGTAATACAAAAAGACATGGACACCTACACAAATATTAGTGGTTGGGGGAAAATACATGCTCACAAATCACTTTATATTGATATAATCATTGAAGATTGTATAATTCATTGTTATAAGTGGTGGTGATTTTGGTCTTGGCAAGGTTACCCTCCTCTAGAAACTCCATGTGCAGGTAAGAGGTGGCCTATTGTATTAGACGAAACTGCACATTAGATACGAGACAACAATCGAACCCCAAAATTATTAATAACATTAACCCTCACCGAGGCTTATCTGAAGTTTGGCTCCATTATTTTGGATGGTGGGGGTTGACATTATTGCTTCGTGGAAGAACACATATCAACTTTTGGAGGAAATAAACTCCTTTCACACAACCCCTTAGGGTACACTTACCTATGCCCAAATTGCATACACTTAATTTAATTTACATGCTAGGTGGAAGAATACCATCTCATAATATGTGTATTTTGTAAGCCCAAACTATCATTAGATATTCTTTTGTACACCCATGTGATGTTGTATGAGTTATGTTGAATGCCCCCCCTCCCCTTGATATAATACATGCTACAACTTTGGCAAGTGACATACACGCATTTTTTGCGACCTATATATAATTTTATGTACTAGTGTTGTATATGGGGAAGGATATTTATTTTTTGTTTTTGATGTAAATTTCAAAATAAATCAAATTTTCAATATGAATGACAACCCATATTGCAAGTTGTAGATGAATGATATTTATCATAATAATACTAATATTTATATTTTAGAAGGACTAATGAGGTTGTAATTTTCAATCAAAATTCATATAGGCAACCCATTGAAAATTCATCAATCTTGCAAGTTGCCCGTAAAGTAATAAAATTTTCTTTGGGCAACCTGTGAAGACAAAACGTGTCTAAATATAAACACCAAATCCACAAATATAGGCCCCTTGCTCATGCTCATGTTGTAACTTCGCTCCATCTAGTTCTAGTAGTGTTCTTTGATTAGTTCTTAATTGTGAGTTTATTGTTAGATGATGGTCATTTACTTAGTTGCAGCCACATCATCCAAATTTGCATTTGATGTCACAATAAACCATCACACAGGTTAGATCAAAAAACCATGGACTAGTTCCTAAATTTTTCCATTTTTACTAAATGTAATTTTTACAAAAGTAATGTCTTGATTCAACCTGCCTTATCGATACTACATGATTAAGTGTAGAATATGTGCACATTGCAACTAAGTTACACAATACGTTAAAAGCTGGTCAATCAATACACTGATTGTACAATCAATCAATCAGTCAGTACACTGATTGATTAAGAAGGTAAGGAAGGCAAGTTGAGAAATGCATATACTTGTGCGGAACAGATGTCATGTGCATCCATTCTATGGAATATGGTCGAAGTGCGGGTTCAGCAACAAAATGTGAAAATCAAACAACTCTCAGTCACCAAAATCCGATTGACTTCCGTAGTGTACATAAAATAAGTTAGAGGCGCAAGTTGTGAGAAATCCAATCTGCTATATTTGTATCACTTACAGACACAAACTGGTTGGATGGCCTTGTATAGTGCAACCTATTGTACATATGAATCCGGTGTGTCCTGGTGTGCTCATGGACATCCTCAATATTCGGGCTCATCGGGCAATCTTGAAGAAGCTGTACATGAGCTCTGCTTGTTTGATCCATTTACATGGGATTGAATGACCTTCAACGGTCTTGTTCAATTTGGTGGAAGTGGCAATCAGATTCCAGGAGGAAGCAATGTCGTATAGAGACCAATTCAAAATTTCCCGGAATAACTCATGTGAATCATGGATCTGGCTTCCTGAATCGGGCTTTAAGCAGCTGGATGAGAAGGTTATGTGCATCGTGAGGGGTCGACCCGGAGTTAGGATTTAGGGTGTTTATGGAGAGTAGGTGTTATCTTGCGGAGAGGTAGGTGGATTTGGCGGTGATGTTAGTGGTGGCTGTCCGAGATTGCGTGAAGGAATCCCTATGGGAGCTGCTGCCGGTGGTGGAGTTGGTGAAGATGGAGCCCTCGGTGGAATAAGCCCCTGGTGTCCCTGGCTGCCCTGCAGCATCCCTAATCCACAGGGCGCCTGGCCACGGATCTGTGGCGGTGGTCTCCGGTGGCACTGCCTCTCGCAGCAAAGGCTCTAGAACGGCCACCACCTCCTGCATATCACAAGTATCCTCATGAGTTAATCAGAGAACCCTAAACCCTAAATCCTTTCCAGACAACTTACATCCTCTTCAACATCCCTCAGGTTTTGGAGCAAGGGGGGAGTTACGATGCACGTTTGAATTGGATAGAAATTTCATTCATGTGCTACCTTCATGGAAGGCCGCTCTTTCTTCTCAAAGTCACAACACCGGAGGGCAAGATCCGCCATCGCTCGGTAAGTCTCACGATGGTAGTTGCCCTCAAGCTTCGGGTCCACTATCAAGTCGATCCCACCTTCTCGTAGCCTTGGCTTCACCTGGCATCACCCATGGCAACAAAAATCATCAGTTTTTCGGGTTATGCAAAATTGATAATAACTAAAGGCTCCAATAAAAATCCGTTGAGAAAAATTGAGGAATGCCAGTACATACCCACTCAATGAGATTGTACTCCTCTCCTCGAGACGAATGGTCAATGGCTTTTTGACCAGTGAGGAGCTCTAGGAGGACGACGCCATAGCTATACACATCGCTTGCTGTCGTCAACTGCCGTGTGATAAAGTACTGTGGATCAAAATACCTGCTCCCCACAACCCCAACTCTCATCAAGTGAACGGCTGAAGACAGTAATCATCATAACCCTCCTCTGTCATGACAACAAACATGCTACAATGAGTGAAATTTTATATGGTTGGTGGATCTAAGTACCCGGCAGTTCCGGCAGGGCGTGTTGAAATGTGAGTGTGCAACTCCGGAGACTCTTTGGAGATACCGAAGTCCGCGACCTTGGCCACCAGATTGTCGTCGAGCAAAATGTTGCTGGGCTTCACGTCTCGATGTATCACTGGCGGATCCTACACAAGTGACACACCAGATTTCAGGTACCAACTCCCGATGCGATTCAAAAGCTTTCGCTTCACGAGATGTTGTTCTGTAAAAGATCTTTGGACTGGGATGTGAAGTAGTACCGCAAAGGAATGGAGGTAATCCAATCCTTGGGCTATGTGCACAGCAATCTCAAGCCTTTTGTACCAATCCAAGTACTTCCCTGCATTTTTGGCTACAAAAATAACATTGCCACGATTGCATCCGTTACTTATGTGGAACACAAGATACTGTGCTCCTTTCGGATTGGAAATTGGAAGGAATTTGTAAAAATCTGTTATACCACAACTTGTTTTTTAAAGATATCAACCTGGGAACCGTGAGCTATGTAGTTTAAACATGATTATGTCGAAAGGTTGTGGTTGCGAAAGGGAAGAAGCTCTACTTACCAAAGAGGTGGTGGTGGAGATTCCCATTCTTCATGTACTCGTACACCAAAATCTGGTCATTGAACATAAACCACGCTTACTTCCCCACTGTCATTGAGAGATTGACTTCGGAATGTGTATAAATGTCAACAGTACAATGACTAAGCTTTTATATGCACATGCAGCACACATTCACCTTTGAGCTTTCAAGAAGTGTTTCATGCTTCTTAGACGTGGACCCACCTGCAAGTTGTTTTCATCACAGAAGCCTTCGAGCCTCACTAAGTTCTTGTGGTGAAGCCGGCTAAGAAGCAGCACCTACATCCACTCAGTGCACAAAACGTTTGACATCACACTGCAAAGATACAGATACGCATAACCTCCTCCAACCAGTGGTCGGTGATTCTTTGTACACTTGAAAGGAAAGGCCAAGATAGGAGTATGGCATCAGCGAGGGAATAATTTACCTCGTTGCGAAACTCCATTTGACCGTTGTCACTTGTAGACGTGGAGGCACGCTTGATGGCAAGCGACTTGCTACTTGGGAAGCTCCCCACAAACACTTTCCCAAAGGAGCCGGACCCAATCTCATGCTCCTTGCTAAAATCTTGCGTTGCACGTGCCAGGTCCTCCAAAGTGAATCGTTGCACGCCCTTCGGCACTTCCCAATGTCCTTCTTGCTCACCTACTCCCAAGAACCACCATTGAGCCACGTCATCCAAAATGCTCATCCTCCAAGAGATCAAGTTTGATATAGTGATGTTTGCAATCTCTTGGATTTGTGAGTTGATTCTCACATTATTATGAACAGTTTCGGAACCTTACCGTCACGGCCCTTGTGGAAGTAGTCGTGTTTTGGGTCAAATTTGCTTCGCCGACGTCTCCACAAACAAAACAGGAGAAAAGCAATCAGACTGAGCGCAACGACAACTGCAACAACTGCGCCGATTACAGCAGTCAGGGAAGACTTTTTGGAGGATGCGGATATTCCACCTAGTGAGCGGCACACATTATAAACATTGATGTGAGAATAAGTCCACAGTTGTCATGGTCTATCAATGGGCCGCCATAAGGATAAATTCCTAGCTAGAGTCTATCAACCCCAGGATGTGGTTGGAATCAACTCAGAAACATAACTCAAGAATCAAGTCCAGGTAACCGATTACAATTGAAGTGAATCACTGTATTTTGTGCCATGAAGTACCTCCAAAACAGATGCAAGACGTCTGGTTGGAGCGGTACTGGTCCTGAGGACAAGGAGGACATCCGCCTGCAATATGGCAGACATGTTCTATTGAGGGCAAGGCCAATGTCATGACTCTGGAGTTTTACTCTCTTTCTTAGATTAGACTAATCTATTCGAGTGGAACTAGAATTGTTCAAGCTGCTCATTCACCAGCTGCAACATTCCTGGAGGAATTTAGTTGGCAAAACATGCAGAATTCTTAAATCTGGTGATGAGGCAGAATTTACCATTGGCGTTCAAGGCAGCTTGGAATGGAAGGCAACTGAGTTGCCGACCGCACTGAATGTCTATGGTGCCATTTACTCCTGGGTTGTCATAACAATTTGCATCCAACTGTGATCTGTACATAAGGAGAAGTTAACCGCAAGAGATGTTGTGTTTGGCATGTTAAACCCTACAGTCATTTCCTCTAGGCTTTTCATTGCAACTGACCATTATCAACTTTACTGGAGCAAAAGAAAGAATGTCCCACGATAATTAGAAGAGATCACGAGCATCCAGCTCTGAGGCTATGGAGAAAACTGTCACTTACATGATGTTTGGGTCTACTATGGGATACTTCCCCGTGAAATAATTACAACTGAGGTACCTGCACAAAGGAACCATAACAAGTCAATTTCACTAATTCATTACCCTCAATGATCAATCAGTATTACTCATTGATCGTTTCAAGGAGCCTCTAAACCATATGAAGGAAACGAACTCTTGAAGCTTTAATGAAGGTGATTCGACCATGTCCTAAGCCATATGCTCTACTGGATCCTTTCGGGATCCTTTCGGGAATTTTCATCAATGAGAACGTTCACGCTGAATAGCTTTAATTGCCTGGGACAACTATTGCAAGAATATTGAACTTACAAGGATGTTAAGTTGGTTGTGGTGCGATTGATAATGTACGGTAGACTCCTGTAGAGCTGGTTGAAGTTCAAGCTTCTGTAGTACCAATTGAGGAGGCCTCATCAGAATTCAGGACGATCACAAACATCTCGCAATTGAAATAAGGATTTCATAAGCACGTGCATATAGGTTCAAGGGATAAGCCGACAAAGGCTTAAGGGTCTCACAACAATTTGAGGTTTGGCAGCCCAATTAACCATGAATCAACGCTGCCGAACAAAGCATTTGTCTCAAATCGTCTGGAATGAAGAAAACAAATCAGTTAAACACTTAGCAGGGCTAACATCTTCTCCATGAGTGATGAGGCCAAACAACCATAGGATGTAAAAGGCTACAACCGTAGGATGTAAACTGCTACAAGAACTGCTTTTCAGAGAAGAAGATGCTGGAGCTTACATTTCTTGCAAGTTTGTCAGAACTTTGTACTCCGTGGGAATGGGCCCAGTAAGAGCATTCTTATAGAGATGCCTGCATTTTGGCACAAGAATTCAGTCAAGATTTTGTGACACCATCTCGTTCCAGGACACTGAACTGCAGAGATGTCAATACTATGTGTCACAATAATTCCTGAAAAATGTATGGTTTTAGAAACAATCAAAAGTACTCGCTATTTCCATTTCGGACGGACAAGCTATAACTCTTGTCAAAACCAGAGAAGGCAAGTTAAGAGTCTTACAAAATACAAGCCATAATCAATCAAGAAGAGAGTACAAAATGGTGGCTTACATTCTCTGTAGATTTTTGAGATTCCCGTACTCAGGTGGAAGGCCACCCCACAAAGAGCACCTATTGCAATTTCTGCAACAAAAGGGTTATCATTTCAGTAGACGAGTTGCAGTTTGAGCTTCATAGAAATACAATATGGCCTCTAAACTTTCCCGTGCCATCCATTTCTTGAAGCTTTAATGATTTGGCAGTATAATTCATTGGTAGAAAATGAGATGACTCACAAATACGTCAAGTTTACAAGCCTCCCAATTTCCGGGGGCAATGCGCAGTTATAACTGCTCCCCCATATTGTCCTACAGAAGCCACCATACCACAAATTACTACAGCAGATTCGAAAATATAAATGTTCTGATAACCGTGGGGTGGTAAATTTCCTCCTACTGTTGCAAATATCTGATTTGCGGAGTGGAACATGGAAATATATTTCACATATAATTCTTGTCTTCGCTGCAGGATAGGTCCTTCTAGGCCTATTTTCAAATTGCAGGTCCCTCCCACCTCTTGGAAAGTCATTTCTTTCATTTAATTGATATATAGTGTAGATAAAATTGATTGTATTCCTGACACACAGGATGGGAAACAAGGTTCTGTTATTCGCTATTGCAAAGCAAGGGATGCAATTATGATGGTAAGAGGCTTACAACTCCACCAAGTTTGTCAGATTTCCAAGTTCACTTGGGATCGGGCCAGTGAAGGAGTTGTTTCCCAAGTATCTGCAGATTAAGCAAACTACCATCAGGTGTGGAATTGCCGTGTAATCCACAGAACGGTACCGACACCACACACATCGTAACAAGCGTGTCGCATTCTGCATAACACACAATTTATAATGTTCTAATCGTCATATCTCTTTGGTGGAAAAAGTTTATTCTTGGTATTATGCTCATAGTGGGCGTAGTTACATATTGACAACCATTTTTTATGCAATTCAAAATAACACATAATTTTTTTTGCAGCACCTACAGTTTTTGGAGACTTTTGAGTTTTGTAACCTCCACTGGAAATGGGCCCGTGACCATTGTGTTGTCATGTATCCTAGTATAGAAGTCAACACACCCAATTTTGATAAGTTGACAAGGACCCACTTCTTGTATTATACATGCATTCACTAGGATGAATCCCTGCAGTTCCCACTCGCTACGAGGGTTTACTCCCAAAACCCAAAACTATGAACCCTAAACCCTATAGATTGTGTCGTGGTTTCATTCACCGAAATGACAAAGAAATCGGTCAAAAGGCTACGGAAATCTAGTAAATCAGCAGGAAGATAATTTAACCAACTTGTATTCAACTTGTCCAGAAATCAGTATGCCACATTGATTATTCACTCTATGGATGAATAATTTCCATATATTGTTGTCAAAAGCAGAGGTGGATTTAGTCCAACAAACAATAAAACGTAGGTCGGAGATGCCAGCTTACAGATATCGAAGCTTTGTTAGGTTATACACAACTTCTGGAAACTTGGAGACCCCCAAGACATTGGTTGATAAATTCCTGTAACTCCTCACAGCAATATTGTCAAGATATTTCTCCTTGAAGGCTAATCTACTCAAATTTTCTGCATTAGGATGTCCACCTGGGCCATAATCTACCTGAAATCAACAAATCAATCGAATCCGCTATGGCTGCCACAAATGAGCCGCTATATGTGTCTCATATTTGTATTCAGAAAAACAAGGAAGCATTTCCTTAGAATAAGTAGCGAGGAACAAAATGGCAGTTAGATATAAAGCATGATATGAACATGGATCCAAGAAGTCGGCAAGGTACGACCAAACAATCAGGAGTATAGCGTTGCCTAAACTGAGTGCATTCAGGTCGTAGAGAACAGAAACTTGCTGGAGGACTTACAAAAGTTGTAGGTTTTGCAGAGGGGCCAAAGCTGACAGATCTCCAGTGATGGCATTCAGATTCTCTAAGTTATACTTGACATTGCTGACGTCCAATACCGTCAAATCGGTGAGATTGCCGATTACCGTAGGTACAGGTCCTTGCAAATTCGAGTTTGTAAGGTTCCTGATGGTTACAAGTCATACAAACTCCAAGATCAATGAACTGAAAGCTATATATGAAAACGATACTTAGAATAAGCTGCACGTGGTTGAGTAGGGAGAGGAAACCGGGTATTCATCTCTAATCAAGATGATTCTTCCAGTGCCCAGGAAAGAACAAATAATCATCCGATCAACAGGTATATATATTGATTGACTGTCATCTTACAGGCCAATAATGCTGGTTCCTGTAGCATCGCATGTGACCCTCTCCCACGGAGTCTTACAGGGATCGGTGCCAGGTACCCAGCTCGGAAAACTCGACTTCCAGTCTTTCGCCACTTGTATGAGCGCATCCCCTGCTCAGTCACCCGCAAATTTTGATCAGTCCTGTTTGAATTCAACATGCAGGTAGGTTTCACATCCAGCTCATGATTTGAATGGCATCATGTCAGAAAACCTGATTTTCTTGTTTAAAAATTGGTATGGAAATCCGTTACTGGTAGGACAAATACATGCCAACACTCTCCTCCTACGGACCATCTCCTGTGACCTTTTGAAAAATACTGAATGATGAACAGATGAAGAGGTTGCACCTTGTGGGGTGGCTGCAACAAGCGTTGAGTAGCAATGCAGCGCCATGACTGAAACCATCAATGGCCAGACTCGCTGTGCCATTTGGCCTGTACCCATCACCAAGACACATTCATGTCATGTTGTTGAGATTTATTGACCAAGATTTCTACTCATAGAGGTCCCCGGAATGGGTTTGGTATTGCATGGAAAGAAGCAGTAACTAAGATGTGACCACAGTGTATCCTATTCTTTCTGCAACATTTGTTTTAGTCATTTCTGGAATTCTTTCCAATTTGATCCCCAAACACGACCTCCGCACGGCATGTTCCACCACATAACAAATCTTACCAGTCTCTCCTTCTCATACCTTGACTGTGTCTGATTCATCGGATGTGTCATAATTTTCTTCTACTTTCCACAGGAGAAAGTCCGGATTTAAGGAAACAATCCAGCTGTCCGGAATCTACATGAGGGCCGGAGTACGAACTGCCCTCTCAACCCGACGAATGACATCATGAAACGGACGGCCTCCCAAATCAAATTTTAATCTAATCTCTCAACATTGGTTGAAGGTAAAAATTCTGGAGCTTTCTTGCGATGTAGGATTCATAAGGTTGGTTTGAACGTCGTAAAATTGCACTGAGCTGCTACTTCAACTCTTTTAAGAGTTGGTCGGCAGCTCATCTGGCAGGAACATTGCATGTCAAAGAGAATGTAGACGACTTATTCTCTTGGCTACAGTGGTGATGAGCTTCCGTAACTCGGAGCTCACTAATGCGGAAGTACATGTTTGTTTCAACAGCTAGTTGCGAGTCCCTTCAGTTTTGGGGACTTCAGCGGATCACCAACGAGTTACGACAATGCCAACACGCCACATATTCTTCAAGAGCTCTAGTTTCAGACACGTCATTTCGCGAGGAGAACCTTGAAATTGCCATGAAATATGAAATAGGTTTCTCCACCACTTCCCAATTCCCAATTCCTCAGGCTGACACAACTCTTCTGTTGGTTTTATGCAGAAGCCGATAATGAAGAGAACGGCTCATAGAGAATGTCCCCTTAACAGTGGTTGTGGGCTTCATCTCCTGAGAATGGCCCTATTATATTTGACACAAAGCACTAATGTTCGCCAGAATCATATGTGGCACACGCCTCGATCTTTCTCCCAATACGACTACCTCTGTCATCCGCAGGCAAGCACTCATCTCAGCATAATTAACTCTTGCTTGGAGACTGTAAATTCAATATGATTTATCCCAATATTGTTCAAGTTCCCAAAACTACAGCTCTGCCTGCAACTTTTTCAAACCAGAGAAACGCGGGAAGTGCAGCACCCATGGAGCGCCTCGATAGTAGTCGACATTCACCTAATTGTTGATACAGAATGATCGGTCACTGGAAAATACCCTCAAGGGAGAACATGGAAAATTTCAAGAAGGGATGGGTTCAGTCTACTCTTATATGGGACGCCAACAAAGAAAGTTAATATCTAATGTCTTACTGGAAGAAACTCATGTATTGGAGGGAATTGGAAGGAAGGTCTTGGATTTTACCTCCTTCCAATCCCTATAATTGCTAAGGGTTTGCTACAGGTTGAGAGGTGAGAGACAAGGTTTTGGCATCTTGATGAAGAGCTGCCCAATTTCTCCTGGAGTTCACAAATTTTCTCTTTGCCACCCATTCTGATACCACACACTAGGGAAAGAAAGGCGCCTAACCAGAGACCATAGCGGACATGGCCGAATGGGCAGGGTGAATAGCCTCACCCTCCGAATCGATCTCATTTCCACCTGACGACTCCCATTCGAAGAGGCACATAATAGGGACAGCGACGATAACCTACTCTAATGTAATCAAAGAGTCTGCTCACAAAGAGTCGGTATATATATATGTGTGTGTGTGTGTGTGTGTGTGCGCGCGCGCGCGAATACTCTATGCAATTATTGTTTTTGAGTGGTCCAGAAAATTAAGAGGAACACAGAGAAGAGAGAAATGGAGTAAACAGATTTGCGAAAAGTGAGATGATCGCCGACCATTTCAGAGCTTCGGGTTATTCCCCAATCATCACACCCTTTGTTCCGGCCCCCAGTCTCACCGGCGTTGCAAGTGATTCCAGAGTGCAATTAGGCATCCGCAATCTACCACCTTCCACCTCACCTCAAGCTGAATGGAATTTTGGAGCAGTTGCAGGAAGTTACCTGGCTGAAGGGGTACCCACTGTCTTCACATAAGCTCCGAGGTGAAGAAGCTTGGGCGCTCAGCACTAGACTCGTTAGCTAAACTCGTCCAGCGCGCAACTGATTCCCACCCTCTTGCTTTAATGGACTTGCAGGAGCTAATTCTTCACTTCACCCACACAGCCAAAGTGCAGCTAGCCTAGCTTCCAAAACCTGCCCACAATCCTTTGATGATCCCACAGTACTGCTCAACCTTTTCCCGCCCGGTTACCTGTACCTGCACCTGCACCTGCACCTGCACCTGCACAGCTTGCATCGCCCAACGTTCGCAACCAACACCTAGCTCCTAACTTAACTAACTAATTTAACCCCTGCACCTGAAGTGTGCTGCTGCTTCCAGAACCTGAACCACCACGACCTCAACACTTGATCCTCCCCCGACCTTCCTCCTGCGCCTCATCATGTCTAGGTCAAGCTAGTCAATAACCCTGTGTTGCTGCAGCACGCCCCAAGCACCAGCAGCAGTATCCACAACAAAATTCCAACCACCGCTGAACAAGCCTGGAAACACAAAAAGAGCAATACTAGAATAGCTCGGTAGGTAGCTACCACAAAAGCAATTGATATTGTGCATCGGAGGTTGTGCAAGTGGAGCTCAGCCTTTTCTTACTTTCCCGGACAGTAACTTATGTGCACAGTGCACAAAGGAAATTTATGTAAGATTACTTTCAGTATTTGCAGCACCTGAACTACATGTTCTACAACTACCATTAGCCACTGAGAAAAGCCAACTACCGCCGAACCAGCACTAAGATAGAGTTGGATTTGGGCAAACCAACCCATACACTCGTTCCTTGTCGGATGCCTAAACCCTTGCCTCCAAGGAACCAGTGTACGGGTTGTTTCGCCCCAGCCGATAGAGTTGGAGGAAGTGTAACTAAAGTACTTACTTGTAGAAGCTGTGATGATGATGTCCATGGGAGATTGTGCAAGCGGAATCAGCCTTTTCCTTAACCTTGAGTTCCAGACAGTAAGTGTACATACGAAAGCTGCGTAAGGTAAGCTTACTTTACTTCCTGCCATGTAGCTTTCTGATCGGACGCCTGATACCTTCACCCATCCGCTGCAGGCACCGATCAGACATCTATGGATCTCCAGCTAGGCTAGGCTACCTGCAGTATTACTGTATCTTTACCAGCTCTCAAGTACTATAATCTGTATTTTGTATTCTGTACTCAGTGACTCATAGTACCTTAACTTTGAAAGAGTAGTTGTCGTATTAGCAGATAATTGCACCAGGAGAGGAGTCCAAGAGTCAATATGTAGTTTCTATATCCAGCAGCTGCTGGACATGATCCGGCTTCCAGATTCCAGCTTCCGTCCTTAATAATTGGCTTCTTCACTCCCCTTGCTTTCCTTGTGCACATGTGAGTAACTTAAGGTGAGAGTGCCTGATTATGCAGACATGAAGGCAAGGTGGACACCTGTTTGTTTTTGAGTTGGAGTGCGCAGCTACAACTTGAAATTCCAAAAGGAATGCAACTGATATTTTGTTCTAAGGATTTAAAGTGCAGGTCACTGGTTGTGAGGGACCAAAAGTCAATGCTCAACATTATCACTTGGTGGGTTGGTTTTATTTGAATTATAGTTTCATGATTTCAAAGTTTTTCATCGACTCAATTGCCATTGCCTTTGTTCTTGATTTGGTAGGTAATTGTAAAGTCTTTGTGAAAGCTTTGAGCACATTCAGGGTCTCAAGTGGTGGATCTGCCCATGGCACTTGTACCTTGAGGAATATATGTAGGCAAGAGTCAACCTTACATCTGAACCGACGACTGTGACCGTGAAATTTTAGGGGCCTCAAAATTCATTAAAAGGTCATACGTGCTTCTGTTGAAGGCCACTCTCTAAATTTAGGCCCTGTGGGCCATATTTTATGAGAAACTCTTTGTCCACTATGGATAAGTTTACATCATAGGGGGTTTCAGGCAAGAAAATTACAAATGGACATCAGTGCTTGGCATTCCGACTTGAATAAGGGCATGCTATTCTCTACTAATACACTAAATATTGTATTTAGTGTCATATGGTATTTTATGTCATTATGATAACTTATCTAATGACACTTCTTATGAATAAGTCTACAAATATTGTCATTGCAATTACTTTTAGTTCATCCACTTTTGGCATATTCTACATCTTAACATTTTTGTAATGAATTATCATCATGGATGATTGAAATCTCGGGGGTGCACTCCCTCTTAAATTTTGCATACATGTGCGTTCAGGACCTATTTATCGGGGGGCTATTTACCTTGCAAAAAAGATTACAAGGTATGGTATTTTTCAAAATAAAGGTAAATGCTTGTATTTTAATACACCCTATCAGTAATTATACTTTTGGGGGAATCATTTAAAAATACCCTATTTTACTTATACTGCATTTTTTTCCTTATACCCCAAGTAACCAGATTTTTAAACTCCACATTGGATACGTTGGTTCAGTAACATTTAACCCAACCAGCCTGCGAAGTCATTCATCCAAGCTTTTTCAACAAAAAATTACCTCTTTTCATCCACTAGCACAAACCCTACCCTAGACTTGCTAGCCCTAGTAATTGTTTCCACACTATTTTACATGTACCTTCTAGATAAAAGAGGCCATTATATGTGATGATATTTTACATGTAAACATGTTTCACTATTTTAAAACCCCCTATATTATATGTACGTTTGTTGCAAAATTTATCTACAATGAATGTATTAGACCTTATTTTTTATCGCACGTTGTTTCTACGATTTTCGCTAGTGCCCCCCCCCCCAAGATTAAAATTTGGATGAAAATCATTTAGTAAGTGATAGTGACTGCAACATTGTTAATTTGTAATGCCCAAATTTTTTTACAAGGAATAACAAATAGTGTTAGGTTTACATTTAGTGTTGGTGACAGTACACAAGTGGTTTACAATTAGTATTGAGCAATGATCGGGGAGAACCGGCAGTTAGTTACAAATGAACCGGTTGAGTTTGAGAAATAACCGGTTCAAGTTCAAGACTGCAGAAAAATTACCGATCATTTTAGAGAAATATGTAGAATATACCCTAATTTAATAAAGGAAAACCGGAGGATGTGAACATGTAACCGGTTGGACTTGCAAACACTAGGATCTCAACCGGTTATGCCCAAAAATCTCCCCGATCACTGGTATTGAGCAAGACAAATAGAATTGGTGACACTCAATCCAATATTTGGTGTAGCTATTCTTGGGAGTTCAACTTCAAGTCATTGCAGTAAGTAGGTGGACTGAAAACTACTATAATTATATCACATGCATCATAAGTGATGTAAGGTTTATCTCACCTCTAGCCTTTATGTATTTTGTCAACTTCATACATTGAGCTACTTCATCTTATTTGGGTCTGCAAAATGAGAGCTCAAACTCTTGCTAATCACAAGCGACCTCCATAAAGTGTAGCTTTAGATTTCAACCAAGAGCTTGTATAACACATGCCATATGATGCCCCATCAAGGCACCATCTAAAAGATAATCAAATTCCACAAATAGTATTTTCTCCAAATCTAAAGCTCTACATATTAGTGTAAACTAGAATCAAATGAGCATACTTTTGCTAAGAAACTCCCTGCCAATGACAAGGAAGACAACCATACCATATGTATTAGCTCGCCCCCCCCTAAGGCCTACCCCATCACATACCATACAATTCATCGAATTCACTTACTGCCATGACAGATTCCCAAATAATGCACGTAATGAAAAAGCCACTAAATATAACACACTCATACACACACTTAGAAGAGTCGGCTGGCAAGTTAACCCCCTCATCACCATCACAGCAGGCGTTAGAGGGGCCATACATGAACAACCAATCCAAGAACTAGAAAAACTAAAAATACCCAAAACCGAGATAAAAACACTTATGAAGCACCTACACCAAATTGCCATCAAATACCTTACATACTTAATACTCAACAAACGAAAACTAGACAAAAAAACAACCTCCAGTAAACCCCCCCTAGGTCCTTCCCGGACTTCAGACAAACCCTTACACCCTCACATACATTATTAGGTGATAGGAACTACACTTTCCGAAAACTACTGGAGCCCACCTCCCGAGAGGGAGGAAGTACTCCTACGGTGAAGCTTGGTTAAACATGAACACGGTAGTGAGGAACGGGCTCCCATTCACGTTGGAGTAAAACCCAAACTCCGATGTTACTTTTATTTATTTATATCAGCTCGCCACTTGATTGTATTTTTACTCTTGCAATGAAATTTTTCTGTTACGGATTACATACATGATATGTACATACCTAGGTTGGCATCCATGTTTGAGCACATCATGGCCAGTGTTTTTTTTTTGGCTACGCGGCGGCTTTTTGCTAAGCACGGGGAGTCCTAAGCTAAATTGTTAAAGGCATGAAAAAAATTAAAGAGGGTTGGTAGCCAAAAAATTGGATGTTGATTGAGGCTGATAGCCTAATGAAGAGAAGAAAGGGGGAGGCGGTAGCCAATAATTAATGCCCTAATGACCACTAATGTAGCCAGAGAATCCAATAATGGTGGGGCATGGAAGCCCATTCCCTCCCCAAAAAAATTCAAATAGCCAAATATTATGAAGTGGGGGCCACATGCCACCTCCAACTTGTCATAACATGCCCACATATACACTCCCCAAAAATTATGCATAGCCACATACATATATGTGGCACATCATGTTGTCGCATTTAGAATATGCATGGTCATCCCACATCGCCACATGGATCTCCCTTCACCTCACTTGAGATGCCTCAAAAGCTAGCCACTACGTGAGTCAAGAGCCACTAAATAGATGCATTTCTTTTGAAATAAAAAACACTGATGATGAAGATGGGGAATGATAGTGATGCAAGTCAGGACCAAAGTTGTTTGAAATATGTATTCGCCATTTCATGAAATATATGACATTGGGGTCGAATACTATATTAGAGACACTTTATAGAAATTTTATAGATTACAATTATATTGCATGATTGTATTAGTTTACGGATGTGGAAACCAACTTCCCATGCGCTATCAAATGTTTTTTATATGTTTTGTTACGGATGTGGAATCCAAATTATATATTCAAGATGCTAATTTGCAAATTCTCATGAACAATGTCAAATTATTTTAAGTATTGGTAGGTTTGGGATGTGCCGTCCAATTCAATAAGACCTTTATGTTTGGGATGCACATCCAAGAGTCTATAGTGATAAAAACAACTGGTTATTTATGGATTTTGTCAATTTTGTTCGATACAAAACTGACAAGACAAAATATTTTTTAATTTCTGTCATTGAAATATCATGTTTGATGTAGTTTTGATTATCATTATATAACTACTATATTTAGAAACATACATATTCATTGCATATGGATTTCCAAAACATTATGTTGTCATTGTTCCCTATGTTCCCGATGTTCCCGATGTTCCCTACATTCACAATATTCGCATCCGAAACTATGGGTCAAATTTATTTTGAGACTTCCCAAAGTCTCCGATTAACGAATATAGTGTTCTCAACTCAAATCCATGGTTTCGGGCTATCAGAGCTTGTGGATTGCCCTTGGTACATTGAGTGTAAAAGGACTTATGCACCAGCAGAGGAGCAATACGAAAAAGATGAAGCAATAGCTTCTAAGGTGTTAGTGGAGGATGTGTCTTCCGAGGAGGATGAAGAAGAGGTTGCCCAAGCAACTTCCAACTCCAAAAAGAACCCAAAGCGGATTCAGAAGAAGCAACAACGTGAGAAGAAAGCCCCCGCAAAGGTCACTAGGTCTTCTTCAGGACGTCAAGGTGTCAAATCACGGGGGGTGCAGTGGCGAAAATGTAGAAAACCACGTGCGAGAAAATGTAGGGTGGATTTTATTCAAGACACATAATTTTTACATTTTTTTAGATATACAATAGCGTCCTCTAAATTTGAATTTGGGAATTATATATAATGTACAGTGTGTTTTAAGTTGTGGTATTAATTATTATTTAGGTGTAAAATAGCATAAATAAAATTAAGTTTAGTTTTTTTAAATTTATAGGTTCAACATAAATCATATGCCATTAGTGGCATTGGATGAGAAATAGGCAAAATGTATGTGAACATGTGGATGGATTTGTTGAAACGGTCACCTTTGGATGGAAGTACCATCCTTAGGTTTTTCATTTCCATCCTTAGGTTTTTGTTTTCTCCTCTAGTTGGTTGCTTTGCTTCGGTTTAGGGTTTCTTGCTCACTGTGTTCCTCATGTGCTCGCTCTTGTGATCGTTGTGCTCGCTCTTGTGCTTGCTCCTGTGCTCATGTGTTTGCTTTTGTTGTTGTCGTTGGAAAAAGGTGACCGAAGGACTAATTCCGGCCTTTTTTGGTGGTGCCAGTGACTCGGCCTGTCTCTGGAATTGCTAACACCTGCTCAACACTAATATTTTTGTGGCCTCTATATGAACACTTAAGACAACTGCATCTATGTTCCTTGAAATCCATCCCAAATTGGCATTTGTCATTGCATAGTGCACTATATGGGTAATGTATGTGCAGATTCTTCACACAAAATTTCTACTACTTATAAATAAGATAGGGTGATTATTATTATGCGACTCTATAATTTATACATAATGATAGGGTGTTAGAAAATACCATCCAGTAGAAATTTAGCTACTTATAGGGTGGAAAATATTCAACGAAGGAAGGTAAATACCCCCCATTAAATAGGGGGTTCTCGCACGTGTATACATAAAGCAAGTGTAGGTGCACCCCCCGTGTGTCAAATCTTCTGCACGGTCTGAAGTACCTGCTTTAGGCTCCCAAGCTACTCTTGGCATTTCAATCGTGGCACCAGATTCGTTTATTCCTTCTCAGTGGCAAGCAGCTAGCTCTCTTCGTTCTGAAACTGTTGCTAGCAATGTTAGTAGATTGATTCTCCAATACTCGATCCGAGATGCTATCGAACACATGGTGAAAACCCGCACTCAATCCAAGGAGCAAGTGCAAATTTTAGACTTTGCTAAAAAGGTACTTCCCAATTTGGTATTATATTTGATATTTGTGTTTTATCTATTAATTTTTTTTGGTTTCTAACCCTTTCTATTGATTTTGTTTAGGTGGATAGAGGACGTTTTCGTTCACTTGGTGGTGTGGCCAAGCGCGAAGCATGCCCTGACTTGATAATTGGGGACATGCCAGACGACTTGCCTGTCCCCAATATTTCTCATCTTCCCCTCAGTGTTCCATATTGGAATACTTATGACGATGAGTTTGCAGAGTATATCTTTGAGTTTGCAAGTGGTTCACTTCAGGATGATGGGGTTGTGATGTTTTTTTTGCCGGATAATCCGAAGATTCGACGTTCAATTGATAAAGATGCCAAGTTGCATGGGTTCAAAATGTATACTGATTGGGGGGGAGTAAACGAGCTACGGATGACCTCTCATGTAGACATCAATTGCACGGTAAAGATATTTTTTGAGTTAATGTAAATGTCTTAAATGTCTATTGGTTGCTTTTAGGGGGTTTTTAACACTTTTTGTGCATGTACAGACAAAGCGCTTCTGGATTGTCTTGTAAGTTCGGTTTATGTTTAAAGGAACAGCAATCACTTCCACATTTTCAGTGGAGAAGAATCAAGAGCTCAGTGGACTTACTACGGATATATTTGGTAAGAATGTGGACATATATGTCATTCTTCTTTAATTTTATATATTTCAAAAACCATTTTATTCATTTTGGTTAAGTGTTGGCCATGTGCAATATTGTTCAATATTTTCCCTAAATGTTGCATGTATTATCTAAAATTGACTTAGTATTGGCCATGTGGAAACCATTTCAAGATTCCAAAATGGTTCTACAGCACCTATAAATGTTGTTGTTAGTTGATTTGTCCACTTTAAGTTTGCAATCTGTAGAGTTTATTGTAAACTAAATGTTACAAATTATGGACTAAATTAGTTTGAAATTGTTTTAGGTGAAGGCTTAATGTACAATTTCACAACTGCCACTACTCAGTTGATGAAAGATGGCTTCCCGTGGCGTGGATTGCGTGAAAAGGATCCTTTTTTTTTACAAGTTCTAATCGAAAGCTTCTCTAGACCCAATGATGTGGTATTGGATTGCACTGCTTCTACATGTGTAAACTTCTATCCGCCACTTATGTGATCTTAATGCTTGTATATGGTTTATAACTGTATGTATCATTTATGCCTTTCAAAGTATTATATTTTGCCACAGGGGCTAGCATCCATGCTTGTCAAAGGAGTGGCCGACACATCATTGCGTTGGAGGCTGATACAGAGATTTTCACGCACATCCTTGCTCCACTAATTGACTACCCTTCAAAGGTAGAATCAGTCCAACGAAAGCGGAAACGTCAAGTTTCTTCTAGCAATGAGGATCCTGATAGTCCAGTGAAGAAGGTCGCCCAAAATCGCTTGGGTTCGTAAGTCTGACACTATTGCCCTGTGATAACATTTTTGTGAATTGTCAACTTCATGTCAACATTACAATTCTACAAATTTGAATTCTGAAGATTCTATTGATGTTGTGGTGCAGGTTGGTGAAGTACGTAATTAGCCCCCCTAAGTCTTGGTCTTTGCCTTGTTATGCTGAGTCTTTTCCTGCTATGGATGTTGAGATGACATCATTTTCCGGCTCCGAAGAAGCTAGTTATAGCCCACATATTTTGCAGTTTTTAGATATAGAAGCTACGGAGGATAGTATAGATAGTGAGTACAGACTTAGCTCTATAGGTATGAGCTCTTCAAATTAGGGATCGATATGTTTCATTTGACCCTTAGTTTGTATTTTCATCTCATACTATATACATATTTTATTTCATAGGTTGTAAGCTTTTTGATCCATGCTATTCAGCTTGAAATGACTCACGACAACTCTTAATTGCCTATTACAAATCCTTGTTCAATATTCTTGTTACAATGAGGCTCTCTGGAATGTGACTTTCAATTCCTTGAAGATGTTGGTTTGTGAATGACATTCAAAATTTGTACATTCTTAGGCCTAATGACAAATGAAGGACCATATTTCTTTCTCTTCTCTTTGAGCCTTCACTAAACAAAGCATTGTTTCTAATTTTTTGCTTGTTAAAATTTCACAATTCACAAAATGCCTTCTAGGAATTGAGGGGGCAAATGGGTCCATATGATTTTTGTTTTGGTAGTACCAAAGAGGCACTTTGGAGCCGAGTATGTGTTTTTGCCATTTTCTTCTTCCTTGGTTTTCTTTTTAATTTTATGACCTAAAAATAAGAAGATTGAATTCCAAATTGACCCTTGGGACATATTTATAGGGTTTCAAGGCTATGATCTAGATTACTTATGCATATAAATTGTGGCAATAGAAGAGATCAACAAAATTAATGTATGAGGTGGATTAATTTTCAAGAAAAAAATAGAAAGCGAATAAAAAAATTTGGGAAACAAATTTGTTTGTTTCTTAATTTAGTAATTTATAAATAAAAAAATTGGATTCTTGATTGACCCCATATATTTTTCTAGGATTTGGCCATGACCTAGATTACAAATGCATAAAAAATGTGGCAATACATCATATCAACAAGATTAATTAATCCATGAAATGGATTATATATTAAGAAAAAAATGGGGAGCAGATTAAATATTAGGAAGCAAATGTTTTTGGTTCTTAGTTTTATTATGGACAAAAATTAAAAATTAAAAAATTGGATTCATGATATATCCTAACGTATTTATAGGCTTTTGCCATGACCTACATTACTTATGTATACAAAATGGGGCAATGTAGATCACATCACCAAAGGAATTTTTGCAAAAATAATTTCAACAAAGTATAAAAACTAAAGATGGACGAAATTGCCCACCACAATGACGAATGGAAGTCAATTTATGTCTATCTTTAGCTTATATACTCATCCCACACAAACTACCCTATATTAGCTTATTTTAGCAATCCCAATGGTTATGGGATATTACCTTATGTTGACAATCTCAAGCAATTCATATTGAATTTACATGTGCAAGTTGTGGATATAACAAAGGTAAAATTTTGAATCATTATTTCTACCTCTGAATTGCTTGTATAGAACAATTTAATCTTAAAATTTTGTTTTTTGAAAAATAATGTTGAATAGGTCATATTAATAATATAGGCTATATTGAATTACAATGTATTTAATTAGACCATTTTTTTACCCCATGATGGATTCTATTTCAAAATCCAATCACTTATTTCTAATACTTGATGTGAACTCCATCTAAAAATTTGAAGAAGTTCTAACAAAACTGTCACTTAACTTAGTCCAAATTGAACCAATTGTAACATAGTTTATTGTAATAAATAATTGAATGTAATGAATAATTGATGTTCACCAAGTCAACCATTTGCTTATATTTTTAAAAAAGCTAATTTTTACAACTTACTAAGAGCCCCCTCAAAATCGAGGAGGTTGACCGGTCCATTTCTACTTCTGTCTTGCTCATACTTAAGAGCCTCTTTGAAAACCAAAGAGGTGTTTAGACCATACATGCTCTTGAATATCATCACCCTATGCGCCTCCTCGGAATCCCTTAGGGCCTCCTCGGAATCCCTTAGAGACTCTTCGGAATCCCTTAGAGACTCTTCGGAATCCGAGGAGGCCTTTAGGCCATCCTTGCTTTTTATCATCATCTCCCTCAAAGCCTCCTCGGTTCCGAGGAGGCTCTTGGGGACTGCTTGCAATTGTTGTATGTAGTTTGATTTTGTTACCTTCAACTCTAGCTAATCATTATGTAAGAGTATTTATGAGTATGAGGTCTTGGCTAATCTAAAAAAATGCATGTGAATTTTGGACTTCACCAATTTAAATCATCCCATTCATGCTTGTGATTAATGTCTCCCTAAGAGCTTCCTCGGAACCGAAGAGGCTTTTAGGACTTCATAGGAGATTGATATGTGGACATTACAAATATTTCAATTTACATCATAAAGCACCTAAATCAAATGAATATGCCTTATCTGTCTATGAATTAGATGCTTTATGATGTTGACTTCATTTAATATTTAAAATCAATGATGGAATTTTTTTTCATCCACTAATTTTTGTCTACATTCATTCATCATCATCTTCACCCATCCATTGCAATGGATGAAATAAGTAACCTCCATTTTTATTTATTTTTTAAATTTCATTTCAAAGTGTACAATTAATGGTAATTATGGAATTCCTAAAATATAATAAATAAAAACTTTACTGCTCAAATGCGACCGCTCATTGCTCAACGCTTGTTGCTCCCTACTCATACTTTAGCAACCCTGTTTTGGAGTATGGGGTTCTGAATGTCTGTGAATGTTTGTTTGAATGTGATTACGAAATGCTTGAATGCAATTACATACGTTCACAATACTAGTGGATTTGGTGTAGTGTGAGTGTGTTTTTTAAACATAGCAATCTGATTTCCCCTCAAATTCTCCACAATTTGACATCCACTACCAAAATCGTGCAAGACTATTTCGCTTGGAAAAGGATTTTCCAACATCAGATTTATTTCCCACAGATTTTGCTTGGACTGAAGCAGATTCACCTTCAACAGCCAAGGCAATCCTTCACCCATGCTTTTTAGGTCGATGTCACTTTAGGTCAATTGCCTTCATAGAGGCCTAGTAAATTCACAGTCGTGGAATTTAATCATACATCCGCCGAAACAGAGCGTCATTTTAGGTCGGGTAGACCTAAAATGACACACATCTCCCAGTCGTTGAACATATGTGAGCCCAAAAGGGTGCCCACATTTAGTCTTAGACCCTTGAAACGTTAGTTGATGCACTTTGAAGTAGCATGTTACTTCACAAAAATATAAAAAGAGTGAAATGTTAGTCTTAGAAGTACCATGTTGTAAGAGGCTAGGATGTGAGTTGTTATTGTGTTTTTACCTTCGGAAGGATTTGAGTGAATGAGGATAGGTAAGGAGAACTTGGATTGAGTAGTTAGTGAGTAGGCTAGTACAAATGGATGGAGACAACCAAAGTGACTCAAGAGGCAAGTGCATTCGAATTGGGATGAATGGAGGATCACATGGAGCGCACAAGTGGACCACCTCATCATGGCCACTTAATGGGGAAGGTCCAAGGAAGAATGCAAGGTGGAGGATAAGCAAATTCTCAAAGCACCAATCAAATCACGAGTTAAGCATCGTGGTTTGAATTAAGTGGTGAGCGACGATTTGGGTAAGTAAGGGGAGAAAGTTATGGCGGCGGAAAGCGAAGGAGGCTAAGTTTGGGTTGAAGCATCCCAAGTTTGGTAAAGTGTGGTAGGTAGAAAGCCAAGGCTAGTTAAATGTTCGAATTAGGATCCTTGTTGATCATTTGAGGGAGGAAGGCTTAGAAGATAGGATTGGCGCCTACTAAGTAGGAGGAAATCTCAAGGGCTTATCGTGAGCCTTGAGGGTGCTCACCCCCTCAAGCTTACTATATAATCCCTCATTCTTCCCTCACTCATCCTCTCTTTCCTTTGTGCTCCAAGGCACCCCACGAGTTATAAGTGTGGGTGTGGGAAGCCATATTGGAGCACATGTGTGTGCTTAGTTTTTAGTTTGAGAGCCAAGGCTTGTTAGCCTTGAAGAGGGCTTGACCTCTTGGTAGAATTAGTGTTGACGTGAAGGATTTTAAAGTTAATTCATGATTCCAATTTGTGGTACTTAAAGTTCATGTTTTGAATACACGTGGTTGCAAGTTCCATGTTTAAGAGTTGAGCACTTGAAGTTGTGATGAGTGCAAAAATATACTTGTGTGGATTAGTTAGTCTTAGTGAAGTTAGGAAATTCTCTCTCCCCCTCTCCTCTCTAGGATTTTAGGATTTTAGGATTAGAGAAGAATTGTGTGATTAGAAAGGGGTTGTTAGTAGAATTAGGAAAATTAGGTAGGAAGATTAGTTAAGGGCTTGAATAATTAGTGAGGTAGTTGGGGATTACAACTACAAAGTTGTGGGTTCATGAAGGAGCTGGGTTTATGAAGGAGCTGGGTTTGTTTAGTTAGCAAGTAAAGAGCTGGGTTTATGAAGGACCTGGGTTTATGAAGGAGCTGGGTTTGTTTAGTTAGAAGCTAAGAAGCTGGGTTTATGAAGGAGCTGGGTTTATAAAGGAGCTAGGTTTATGTAATTAGAAAGTAAAGAGATGGGTTCATGAAGGAGCTTAGTAGATAGCCTACTTAATTAGCTCATAGACAAGTAGTTAGTTACATTATGCTAGTTAGTGTTATGTGTGGCTTTCACAAGTAAATGTATTTGAGATTGACTATAGAGAATAGTGTTTTTTAACACTTGCATCCTCTCTTTAAAAATAAACCACGTGCACAAATTAATGGAGAATGTGGAGCACTCTCGCGATGGCAAGACAAAGGAAGCAAAGACCAAAGTTAAATCCAAGACCACTTGAAGGGTGAACCTTGCACTATGGACTCATCCAAGTCCAATTCCAATACCGCGGAGGAATGTGAGCCCAAACCCACTACTCGGACTACGGACGCTTAAGGGTGGGGGGTTTGGCCTCACATAATTGGTGCGTCCGCCGGGAGCGAAGCGGAAGGTAGTTACAAGACTTGGAGGCGACTAGGAGACTTGGAGGCAACTAGGAAAAATTGGAGACACAAACTTGAGAGAAGGGAAGGAGCACCCGAAACTCGGTAAGTATTCTCTCTTTGGGTTACATTTGAATTCATTGTATTTCAACTATTCCTTGGAATGAATTGCATTGTCAATTACGCAAATTCATTTTTGAGGAAGGAGCGCGGCGAAGGTACGTCCTCAACCTTTTTGGGGATTTGCTAAGAACTTAAAAGGAACCTATAACCGAGTAGCTCATTAAAACATTAGAGGGTAAATTCACCTTAGGACATTGAACTTTGACACTCACCTCGGGGTGAGTCTCAAAGTTTTGGGAGTTGTCATTTCATGCTCTAGATTAAATTAATATTTCACAAAGTTTATGGTGTTGTTACATTGAGTCACGATTGAGGGGAGTGCTAACTCACAGGGGGATGCGATTGCTCAAGGTATGTTTATTTCTTCAAAGTGAACTCATTAACTAATTAAGGAATGCCTTTTGTACTTGTGATTGTTGTTATCCGTTGTAGAGGGTAATTCCCGAATTGTGGATGGTGTGAGAAGTTGAAGGGTGAAGCCTCGACTTTTAACATAATCTACTCGGAAGGTCACCCCCTCACAATCGGTATTGTGGTGAGTGTTAATTTGCGGGAAGGTGCGGAGGTGATGCTCCGACTTAACCAAAAAATTAACATGAACATGCCTATCCCCTATTGGGATTCTTTCACCTAAGTGGGCTTGCAGGTTCTTTTCCTCACCTCCTAAAAAAAATTATAACCACACCAAGACAAGTGAAAATATTAAGAGGGGAATTGCTAGGATTATGTGTGGTCAAGTGAGGGTCGATCGATTCTTATGGAATGCAAGGTAGGACTCGCTCACAAAAACCAAGTTTGATAGTAGGACTAGAGAAATCTACTCGAAAGAGGCGGTCCTCTAAAATCAGTGATAGATTAGAACAAGATAATGTTAGAATAGAGAGTTGTTTGAACGTCGAACCTAGGACTAGGTCAATTCTAGACACCTTAGAACTTGGAGCTCAACTTGAAGAGGAGATCACTCCCTCCAAATTGAGTGGTGAAACTTCTTCGGAAAATTACACACTTAGAGAAGAATTCCCGGTAGAAGTTGATAGGGGATTGTTGAATAGTTCACCGGTCACCATGGCCGAGGAACGGGGGATGGATCCACCACCCATACCCCCAATTCCGCCCATACCTCCTATACCTCCAATAGACCCATTGGTTAGGCCAAGAGGCCTACCAATTGTGGTTCCACAAAATTTAGCGGCGATGGATATGCCATCTCATCTCCCTAAATTTTATGGGACCAAGGATGAGGACCCCTCTCGGCACATGGAACGGTATATCGAACGGTTGGCTAGCTTCCTCATAACCGACCCGGGTTATTGGTTAGTGTGGTTTCCTACCACTCTAGAGGGGGAAGCCTATGAATGGTATCGGGATCATGCCGAGGGACATTTTAGGGGATGGGAACAATTACAAAGGGAGTTTCTTAACGAATTTAGGCCGGAAGTGGGTCAAAGTACCGCATTAAGGGCATTGTCGTCATTGAAGCAAGGAAGGGAGGAAGAAATTTCGGCTTACATTAGGAGGTTTGATTTAGTGTGCACTAGATTTGTGGGTACCATGCTCAACGACGACACGCTAAAGCAATTTTTCATTCAAGGGTTTTTTAAGTCCGGAACTATTAGGGGTGTTCTAGAAAGGAATCCCTTGACCTTGGCGGATGCCAAGCGTGCGGCTAGAGATATTGAAAACTTGGATAAAGATCACGAAAGGCTATGGAGAAGGGAGGATGAATTGATCCCACAATTCATCCCCATACGCCCTAGGGTGGTAGCGGTAGAACCCGCTAAGTATGAGAACCAAATTCCATATGCCATTGTGGACACCGGCCCCCGACCTTTAGCGGTTAGGGAACCGGCACCTCTTTTGGCACTACCGGCCCCTAGAACGGATCCACACTTGGAGGAGGTTGAGAGAAGACTAGGTGCTAGCCAACTAGGATTCCAAGAGGCTATGATAAAACAAATGCAAAGCCTCACGGATCAAATGTCATTAATGATCCGGAGTCAACAACCGGGGCCTCCACCCCCGGTTGAGTCGGGTAGGCATTCTTCCGGATTATGGTGTGTCCAATGTGGCCAACCGGGCCACACGCGTCAATTTTGTAGAAGTGGACAAAACCGTGACCAAAGAGGAAACGGTAACCCACCTCAACAAAATCAACGAGGTCAAGCGCCACCTCACTATAGAAATGGAAGCAATAGAGGACCACAACCTAGAGGGCAAGGTGGCCAAAATTTAGAGAAGAAGGAATTTCATCCCTTTTGTGGAAGGTGGCACGCTCAAGGACAATGTTGGTCCGAAGGTCAAGAGTTTAATTGTAGCAATTGTGGAGGAAGTCATCCCTCGGATACGTGTCGCCAACCGGACAAAATAATTAATGTCCCTTACCCGGTGGCTAATCCACAACAACAAGCAAGGGATAATATGCGAGGTGCTAGGCCACAAGGAGTACCGGCCAATGAACTTAGGCCACCTAACTTATACTATGACCATAGTAATGCTAGGCAAACTTTTCATCCACCGGCGGGCTTGCAAACTACAACCGGTTACATTCCAATACAAAATAGACAAGGAGTTCCACCTAATGGTAGTAACGGGAGACAAGCGCCTCCAACGGATCCGGGACCATCTAACTCCCAAGATGTTAGGTTCATGGATGGAGTGTTGGAGGCCACATGTGATGACATGCTTCCTCTCCCAACGAGAATTGGAGAGGAGCAAAGTCAATGGCCTCCTCACACCAATGCTATTACATATGAGTTAGTGAAGGGTAAGGGTGTGGTTGAAGAAGCACCTGCACTAGCGGTAACTACTAGGGCTAGGAGAGGGGATGCCCCGTTGGAGGTAGGAATAGGAGAGCAAGGAAATTACTCTTCGGATGAAGAGATTAATCTCTCCGAGTTGGATAGGGTAGCTAGAAGAGCTACTAAGGATGTGGAGAGGGAAAATATAATTTTACAAAATAGGGAGAGGACTAATGCGGTACATGACTTGGATAATAGCGATGTGGGTGAATGGGAAGGACCGGGGGTTCCCGTAGACGAATTCGACGTAGTGGGTAATTCTAAGGTGGAAAGATCTACCGGGTACGACTTGTGGGCGGACCTTAGTACACTCAAGGCGGATATTACTTTCGGCCAACTATTGGAAATTTCACCCACGGCAAGGAAAACATTAAAGGAGGGAATGCCGGTACACAAGAGGATGAGGAAGGTGAAAGCTAAAATAGCCGCTAGGATCCAATCACAAGGTGGAAGAGACGTGAAAGCTATAGAAATAGAAGTTGTTATAGTAGATAAGGTGGTTCCTAATGTGCTAGTCGACGGAGGGAGTAGTCTAAATATACTACCGGAGGATACTATGAAAAAATTGGGACTTGGACTCACGGGGCCTTCACCTTTGGTCATAAATATGGCAAATCAAAGTTCGACTACGCCTTTGGGGATGATCAAGGATTGTAGAATGACTACGGGAGGCGAGGAGTACTTGGTCACCTTCCATGTCATTAAAATGCACTCCAACAAGGACACCTTCCCCATTTTGCTAGGTAGGCCTTGGTTGCGGATGGCGAATGCTATGGTCAATTGGGGTGGACCTAAACCATCCATCACTTATGGTCCGGAGGGTAATAGGGTCATAGTGTCCATTGGTTCATTAGAAGGATGGATGAAGAAGGAGATGTATTTGCCATTGGAGAAGGAAATTGATGACTTAAACGAGAATGAGATTGGCAAGGCATTGGTGGGAGTCGTCCATCCCGAAGGTCAAAGGGTTGTTATAGATTCGGGCTCGGGAAGTCTAGGTCCTAATTTTTACAATTATGGGGATAATGGGGATTATGCCCAATGGCTAAGGGAGTACCCCGAGTCCGAGGTTGATGTAATGGTTACATTTCACCAAGTAGGCTTAGGGAGTGAATTTCCTAGTGTTAGTTTAGGAGAGGGCTCATTGTTGGAGCCATGTGAGGTGCTCACCGAGGAAGAGTGGGTTAGCGGTGGGTTAACACCTTGGGTAGATGACGTGGAAGAGGGTGAGGTTAGTTTAATTCATGTAGATGGGACTCAAGAGGAGGATGTGATTATTGAGTCATCGAAATTGGAGGAGCCTTTACATTTCAAGACCACGTCTACGGGGATAGTTGTAGGTCAAGATGTGAAAGATTACCCCAATGTGCCTTCCGATTGGTATCGGAACAAAGAGGAACAAGCACATGTGTCGGAAGCGGATTGGCGGTACGTGGATGTGAAATTAAAGAATGGAAAAACCCGACAAATGAAGATGGGTTCCAAATTGGGGGAGAAAGAGGTTAGGGAGTATAGCAATCTGGTGGATGAGTTTAGTGATACTTTTGCATGGTCCTACGATGAGCTTAAGGGAATTCCTAGGGAAATGGTAGAGCACCGGATTCCTTTAATTCCGGGGGCGAGGCCAATTAGACAAAAGGAGAAGAGGATGAATCCTCAATTGCAATTGTTGGTGAAAGCGGAATTGGAAAGGTTATTGAAGGCCGGGTTTATCAAGCCGGTGGAAATCACGGATTGGGTTTCTCCTATGGTCTTAGTAAAGAAAAAAAATGGGAAATTAAGGGTTTGTGTCGACTATAGGAAATTGAATTCGTGCACACAAAAGGATCACTTCCCCTTACCTTTTATCACCTTGTTGCTTGAGGAGGTTGGAGGTCATTCGCGATATACCTTTATGGATGGGTATGCGGATTATAATCAAATTTCCATAGCCCTCCAAGATATCCATAAAACGGCTTTTACTACACCTTGGGGTACTTTTGTGTGGGTAGTGATGCCATTTGGGTTATGTAATGCCCCGGCTACTTTCCAACGATTAGTAATGTATATCTTCACCGACTTGTTGTTCAAATCCATGACCGTCTTTGTGGACGATTTTAGCACACAAAGTAATGTGAACGATCACCTACATTGTGTTAGGGAGGCATTGGTTAGGTGTAGGAAGATGAGGTTAGCATTGAACCCGGATAAGACATTTTTGGGAGTGAATAAGGGAGTGTTGTTGGGTTATGTTGTTAGTGAGAAAGGTAGAGAACCCGATCCGGATAAGATTGCGGCCATAAGCGACTTGGCAACTCCAACCAATTCCAAGGGGATCTCTAAGTTGTTAGGACATGTGGGATGGTACCGGGAACTTATTCCTAATTTTTCAAAGATAGCGGTGCCCATTACCCATTTGCTCAAAAAGGATGTCAAATTCGAGTGGACGGATGCTTGTCAAAAAGCCTTTGAGGAATTGCGGGATAGGTTGAGCACCTATCCGGTGTTGATACCACCCAATTGGGGTAAACCTTTTCACGTCTATTGTGATGCTAGTAATGTGGCAATAGGGAGTGCGCTTTGTCAAGCAACGGGAGAAAAAGAGAAGGATCAACCTATAGCTTATGCGAGTAAGCAATTGACCCCCGCCGAAAGAAACTACTCTACAACGGAGAGGGAGTGCCTAGCCATGGTGTTTTCCGTTAAAAAGTTTAGGCATTACCTCATGTGCAACCCGGTTGTATTTTTTGTTGACCACATGGCTATCAAGTATCTAGTTAACAAGGCGGAGTTAAGTGGTAGGTTAGCTAGGTGGGTTTTGTTATTAGAAGAATTCGACTACACGGTGGAATATAAACCGGGTCGTATGCATTTACAAGCGGACCACTTGTCTAGGTTGTCGGAGGAGATAGGAAAAAATCCGGTAAATGATATGTTAGTAGATGATAGCCTCTTTGTGGTCACTTCTACACCGGAGTGGTATGCGGGCATAGTGGAATTTCTAACAACCCACAAGTTGCCCAAAGAGTGGACAAAAGAAGAGAGAAGGAAGGTGAGGGTAAATAGTAGGCAATTTGTTGTAGTGGGCCATAGGTTGTTTAGAAGGGGGTCCGATGGTATTTTACGACGATGCGTGTCAAAAACGGAGGTTGAAGCGATTTTAATCGCTTGCCACGATAGCGCTTGCGGCGGTCACTTCTCGGGTCAACTCACCGGGCAAAAAATACTTAGAGCGGGCTACTTTTGGCCTACACTATTTAAGGACGCCCATGACTATGTAAGGAAATGCGACGCTTGCCAACGGTATGCCCGAAACGACCTTAGAATGGAGATGCCTTTACAGGTATCATTACCCTTAATTCCTTTCGAAAAATGGGGCATCGACTATGTGGGTGAGGTCCATCCCCAATCTTCAAAAGGAATGAAATATATTGTGGTGGCAACCGAGTACCTCACCAAGTGGGCGGAAGCCAAAGCGGTGAAGACCGACACGGCGGAACACGCGGCAACATTTATGTACGAAAACATAATTTCGCGGTTCGGGGTGCCGAAGATCCTAGTAAGCGATAGGGGTACTCACTTTTTGAATGACTTGATTCGAGAGATGACAGAGAAATTTAAAATTGATCACCGGAAGACTACTCCCTACCACCCACAAACCAATGGACAAACGGAAAGGGTTAACGGAATTTTGGTGAGTATACTACGCAAGACGGTTATAGACTCGAAGCGGGATTGGGATACGAAACTAACGGCGGCACTTTGGGCATACCGTACAACCTATAAGGTAACTACGCGTGCTACACCATTTTCCTTAGTCTATGGTCTTGAAGCGACACTACCAATCGAATATGAAGTCGAGTCACTTAGGGTGGCCGTGAGTACGAGACTTACCGAAAGTCAATCCTTACGAAATCGACTAACCGATTTGGAAGCACTTGACGAAGGGAGGAGAATGGCGGCTCAACATATTGAGGCAATCCAAAGAAGGAGAAAGATTACTTTCGACAAACGACATAAGAGAAGGGCCCTAACACCGGGAATGATGGTCATGATTCAAGACGCACGAAAGCTTGAATTTCCAGCGAAATTCGATGCGGTATGGTTAGGACCTTACCTTGTCTATGAGGTCTTTCCTAATAATTCAATTCAATTGGAAACGTTGAATGGTGAGCTCTTTCCTACCCGTACATCGGGAAGTAGATGTAAGGAGTACCGAGCTTGACTAGGCAACTTACCCTTGGAGCAAGAGATGTTTGGATTCATCCCCCGATGGTCGCCAATTATGTGAGCCCAAAAGGGTGCCCACATTTAGTCTTAGACCCTTGAAACGTTAGTTGATGCACTTTGAAGTAGCATGTTACTTCACAAAAATATAAAAAGAGTGAAATGTTAGTCTTAGAAGTACCATGTTGTAAGAGGCTAGGATGTGAGTTGTTATTGTGTTTTTACCTTCGGAAGGATTTGAGTGAATGAGGATAGGTAAGGAGAACTTGGATTGAGTAGTTAGTGAGTAGGCTAGTACAAATGGATGGAGACAACCAAAGTGACTCAAGAGGCAAGTGCATTCGAATTGGGATGAATGGAGGATCACATGGAGCGCACAAGTGGACCACCTCATCATGGCCACTTAATGGGGAAGGTCCAAGGAAGAATGCAAGGTGGAGGATAAGCAAATTCTCAAAGCACCAATCAAATCACGAGTTAAGCATCGTGGTTTGAATTAAGTGGTGAGCGACGATTTGGGTAAGTAAGGGGAGAAAGTTATGGCGGCGGAAAGCGAAGGAGGCTAAGTTTGGGTTGAAGCATCCCAAGTTTGGTAAAGTGTGGTAGGTAGAAAGCCAAGGCTAGTTAAATGTTCGAATTAGGATCCTTGTTGATCATTTGAGGGAGGAAGGCTTAGAAGATAGGATTGGCGCCTACTAAGTAGGAGGAAATCTCAAGGGCTTATCGTGAGCCTTGAGGGTGCTCACCCCCTCAAGCTTACTATATAATCCCTCATTCTTCCCTCACTCATCCTCTCTTTCCTTTGTGCTCCAAGGCACCCCACGAGTTATAAGTGTGGGTGTGGGAAGCCATATTGGAGCACATGTGTGTGCTTAGTTTTTAGTTTGAGAGCCAAGGCTTGTTAGCCTTGAAGAGGGCTTGACCTCTTGGTAGAATTAGTGTTGACGTGAAGGATTTTAAAGTTAATTCATGATTCCAATTTGTGGTACTTAAAGTTCATGTTTTGAATACACGTGGTTGCAAGTTCCATGTTTAAGAGTTGAGCACTTGAAGTTGTGATGAGTGCAAAAATATACTTGTGTGGATTAGTTAGTCTTAGTGAAGTTAGGAAATTCTCTCTCCCCCTCTCCTCTCTAGGATTTTAGGATTTTAGGATTAGAGAAGAATTGTGTGATTAGAAAGGGGTTGTTAGTAGAATTAGGAAAATTAGGTAGGAAGATTAGTTAAGGGCTTGAATAATTAGTGAGGTAGTTGGGGATTACAACTACAAAGTTGTGGGTTCATGAAGGAGCTGGGTTTATGAAGGAGCTGGGTTTGTTTAGTTAGCAAGTAAAGAGCTGGGTTTATGAAGGACCTGGGTTTATGAAGGAGCTGGGTTTGTTTAGTTAGAAGCTAAGAAGCTGGGTTTATGAAGGAGCTGGGTTTATAAAGGAGCTAGGTTTATGTAATTAGAAAGTAAAGAGATGGGTTCATGAAGGAGCTTAGTAGATAGCCTACTTAATTAGCTCATAGACAAGTAGTTAGTTACATTATGCTAGTTAGTGTTATGTGTGGCTTTCACAAGTAAATGTATTTGAGATTGACTATAGAGAATAGTGTTTTTTAACACTTGCATCCTCTCTTTAAAAATAAACCACGTGCACAAATTAATGGAGAATGTGGAGCACTCTCGCGATGGCAAGACAAAGGAAGCAAAGACCAAAGTTAAATCCAAGACCACTTGAAGGGTGAACCTTGCACTATGGACTCATCCAAGTCCAATTCCAATACCGCGGAGGAATGTGAGCCCAAACCCACTACTCGGACTACGGACGCTTAAGGGTGGGGGGTTTGGCCTCACAACATACGTTATCCATCCATTATGCATATAAAGAAAGGCAGAGCACCAGTAAACCCTAAATCAAGTTGAAAGGAGAACAATTCAGGTCGAGTCGACCTCAATTGACACAAATATGCTTGACTGCTGAAGGTATTATTTCAATATCTGAAATAGATAAGCACAAGCTAAACGTAATTTACCCTAATCCCATATCAAGAAACAACAGCTTAGGTCGAGTCAACCTAAAATGACACAAATATGCTTCACATCTGAAGGTACTATTTTGATATCTGAAATAGTACCGAACCGGCTAAATATAAGTTATCCCTCATCAAATATAAAAAGATAACAACTCAGGTCGACTCAACCTAAAATGTCCCCAGAAAGCAACCATTAAAGTAAATATAAGTAGCTAAAACAGATCCATATTACCAAATAGGTCGTTCGAATATTTTGTGATTTGTAACCTATATTCAAAAGAAAAGAACCGTCTAAGTAAAAGTAACAGAAGAAATAAAATTCAGAGACATGAGACTGATTAGGTCGAGTCGACCTAACCAGTACGAAACGAAAATGCATTGAACAAAAATCCTGTATAGCATAAGAGACATCATTAACACCAGAACCCTATGATACTCCAACTAAGTCAATGCTATTTAGGTCGGGTCGACCTAAACCACCACAAAGCTAATATGATACCATTGAAAACAGAATGGAAGAGCAAATAAGGAACCTTGAAGCCTTCTATAAGTGACTTGATATCACGCAGGACGAGGATGATGGGGACGATTTTGAAAACGATGGGTCGGAGAAGATTGAGAAGTGGAGCCTGAAGATGATCCCCTTCAGAAACCTCATTTGTTTCTCCGCACAGTACACGGACAGTGAACCATATTATCCAATCTCCTATGAAGAGAAGATCAAAGACATTGCCCAAGACGTCGGATCAATAATCAAGATCCATTGTGTAACTGCGCAAACGGGGATAAAGGACGAAGAGCAGTACCACTTCACACTCGTGCTTGACTCTGCAAAAATCGATTTTAATATAACCCCTTTTCTAGAGTCTCTCCAGCCAACAGAGTACAGAACAGAAATTCCAGAACTGGAAAGAAAGGTCGACTCAAACTTTTTCAAGAATGCTACTGGGAAGCCGTTTAGTGGAAAACAATTGTGCAATCGTCTGCGGACACTTTTCGTCGACTTTGCAGTATTGAGAGCAAAGCTCGACCTCAAAAGAAAAGAAATGGTCTCCCCCTCAGTATCGCACGACGTGCCAAGCTAGGGAGAGGGGCAGGGATCTATGGGAACTCCAGGGACGCAGCAGAGTCGTGGTACGCGGAGAAGTAAACAAGCCGCCACCCCTCCCACAGGAACAAGGAAGAGCAACCTAGCTTTGTCCTCGGGGAGACGAGGGGGAGAAGGTGCTCCTTCAATTTCAGTTGCTAGAGAGCAAACTTTCGTGTCTGTTGTTACAGACGTGCCAGAGGCGCATGACCCAAAGCGCAAGCATGACTATAAACAGTCAACAGAGGCCTACAAGAATTATTGGACCTCTTGCACAGACGCTTATATTTTTGAGATCAACGAGAAGAAGTCGATCTCCATAGACCAACTTATTCCCGCACCACCAGAAATGAACATCCGCAGTCACGAGCAAAGGCTACCAGCGGATGTGTTGCACTATTTAGTGCACATGCCGGATAAATCAACAAAGCAAACACTATGTGTAATGCCGGTAGGCCAGACTCTGAAGCCCGGACCTACATCTTGGGACACCATCAAGAAGGGAGAGTTTTATCTTATCAATGGTCAGCATAGTGTAACCGCCAGCAAGATGATGGTGGACATGAACCTGGATGAGGATATCGTCAAGCACTTCCAGAACTGGGATTGCTACGTCGTATGGTCTAATGACAATGAGAAGTTGAGGTCCATTTCCGCATACTACAATAGAGTAAATCATTTTGTTGCGATGAAGCCGTCTTGGTCAACGAACATCCTAGGCGTGAGAACTGTGTGGAAGAACATGGGGAGGCCTAGAAATCCCAAGGAAGCTGTACGTGTTGGCACTCTCTCCAATGCATGACGCAATGCGGAGAACAGGGCCAACTCCCTGAAATTCAAGGTCAGTGATTCGTTTACTGTAATATGGGGCTCGTAGATGCATTTTAGATCGAGTCGACCTAAGTTGGCTTTGGACTTATGAGACCTGGTCTGCATTGTATACAGGAGTTTACAAAGGCCATGAACAAGCGTTTCGCTATGCTTGACGTCGTGAAGTCTCAGAAAGCCACTCGTGGGAAGGGTGGTGAGGAGAAGCTGAAAATCACGAATGAATTGAAGATTATCACTGCCCCTGACAACGTCTTCAATTTGTGGAGTGAAGTCATCTCCAGTGCTGCACACGGAGAGCTCATAGACCCGGACACCTTGATGAAATTTAACGAAAGGCCAGGTTGGAAGTCTGAGAACGGGAACTTGATGCATGAATTTTTCAAGTGGCTAGGAAATCTCTCGCTAGCTGATCTTGCGAAACTTGCGAAGCACATTCTTCATCAGCAAACGGGAAAGCGAGACCAGCCATATCCAAAGGTGACGATAAAAATGATATCGTCAATGCTTGAGAGCTACTACACTTGCAAGGAGTGGGTTGAGCGGCGAAAGAGGAAGTATGTGGTGAAGAAGGAGCTTCACCTTCTGGACCCGACACTTGGTTTGTTAAATGCCTTTGACGAGCTGAACGTTGGGAAGTGGCGAGAGTTCAAGACTAATCGGAACATAACTAGCGCCACAATGAATGTGCTACTTGAGCATCCCGGCGATAATTATTGGAAAGAGGCCAAGCAGACGAAGTCGAAGAATAAGAAAGCCGAGGAAATGTCCCCGTATGATGCTGAGTTTTTCAAAGTCTTTCTGGAGAGGAGGTCGAATTTTGTGAAGCCACTCTCCATTGCTCATTATCGTCCATACGATATCAGCAATGACATGCATGCTGACTGGCCGAGAGGTGTATGGAAGGAGAATACAGTGGAGGATATAAGGTTTGGAGCGATTGACTTTAGATATACTCCTGGCGTCCTGAACAAGCTGAAGTGCAATCCAACTATGCCGTACTTCTTCGCCATTCTTAAGTCGTTCCAGGAGAAGAAGAAGCCATTGTTGGAGGAGGTCGGGACATGGCTCTTCATCTGCTCGGATTTAACCGCGCAAAACCAAGCTCTACATTACGTGCAGAGCAATGAAGTGCTCAGAGAGTATCAAATGGACTACTCTGATTATTGGCCAGCACGGCATGAGAGGATGGGAGATTACTCCCCAAACAATAGTAAGGCTGTGGAGAAAGTTTATCTAACCTTCCTGCAGAGTCCTAACAACGCTGTTCTCATAAACCCAAAGCCTGGTTACAGAGCACCAAATACTGACGTGTTCAATAAGCCAAGAGCCTATATTGAGCTACGGTATAGAATTAGTAATACGGAGCTATGGATGGAATTCTACCTTGGAATACTCAAAAGGTTTTGCTTTGTGGGGAGGGGTGTTATGTCCTTGTTTTCCGGCGCCGAGTTCACATGCGCAGCAATGGTATGATGTATTAGGTTGACTTGATCTGAATTTGCGTTTTTGATTTTAGATTAGAGAACTCAAACATGCTAACTTCATTATTATTTATGAAGGAAGGCTCAACTACTGTTATTCTGATTGGTAATGAAAATCGGAATCTATTAATGACATTCATTTATGGTTACCTGTTTAGGTCGAGTCGACCTAAGATGTTTTTACTGAACCGAATCCTATTGTATTCATTTGTGTGATTTTCAGATGAGTGGCCTTAATGTCTACGCTGTGGGAGTGTCCGATGAATCCACAATGTGGACGGACATTGTGGAAATGGCTAAGTCGTTGGATATTAAAGACTTTGAGCCAAACGGTTACTTCGTCGACGAAACCAGATTTAGCCGGAAACCTGTAGGTGTGTCAACACCTACATCAAGCAGGAGAAAGGGGAAATCGGTGTGGGACCGTCCTTACACGCCTTCATGTCGGGCTGGTGGATCGCAACACGAGAGCATGGATTTATCCTCTGACACAGAGGATGAAGACGATGACCTTGATGCGGACGACGTGCAAGAGGAGCAATATACGCCCCCAGCGCGACTATCACAAAGCCTTCGAGGGTCATCTGCTTCTTCGGGCCCCCCTGTGGAGAGGCAACCGACTAGCACACCGCCTCCACCGCGGGCGAGAAAAAAAGGAAGAGAACCACCTATCGCGATGTGGATCTTCAGGCTGAGCTAGCGCAGCTCAGAGCGGACAGAGTGAAGGATCGAGTTGATTCCTTGGAGATGTATGCGGAATCGAATAGACGAATGGATATGTTCCAGAACTTCATCATAGCGTCAACAAAACGTCAGGATGACCAATTTTCGGCCATCCAAAATCAGCTTGCAGGAATCAAGCCGCTGGCTTCATTGCCACCATCGCATGAATCTGGCCAGTTGATGATCCAGGGTCCCCTCACAGGTTCTATCAACAGCGGGGAATCCAGTCTTGCTCATCCCAATGCTATTCCTCCCAGTTTGGATACGACTTCCTTTGTCGTCCCAGCTCCTCCTCCTCCTCACGAAGATCGCCGCGCAACCCCTGCTCCACCAACAGAGCCTGAGGTTGAAGGGACGCAGGTAGATGCTACGCCCCCATCGGACACTCTTGTTGAAAGTGCGGATGTTGTTGTTGCCAGAGAAGGGTTGGTTGCGGACCTCGACCAGAATGAGCTCTCACCCAGCATGAATGCACCAGTAGGTTATAATTTATAATCACTCGATGTCAAGTGTATAGTTTTAGGTCGACTCGAGCTGATTTGTAATATAGTTTTTTTATAGCGAAAGACATTTAGTAGCGGAGGGGCCTTCCATTTTGACACAGGACTTATAGTTGAAAGAATTATGGTCATGAATTCTTCATTTTGAACATCATTTCTGAACATCAATTTTGTATTTTAAATTTCACTGCGAATGAAAGGAAGTATGTTCTCGAAATCTTACAAATTGCCTCTCTTTATATTCCTCTGTTGCAAGCCTTGTCAATGTTTTGAAAATGCCTTCATCCTCTGTTGCCCCAACCTTCCAGTCCCCTCCCCCACCGTCACCCATTTCCACTTCCGTGGAGAGGAATTTATCTCCAACGCCAGGTGCAGTGACATCGCAACCGGGGGATGAGACCGCAACAAGACCGCGTCCAGGAGATGATGACACTTCCATTCCCGACGATGTGCTCATGGAGGTTAAGATTCCTAATCTAGTCACTGTGGCACAGGGAGATCTGTCAGAGCCGGGAGTGTCCTCTCAATAGCAGGTACATTGTGCTGCTTTCGATGTTCTTGTGCACATATTTCATTTAGCGTTAGGGGTGTTCCTTTCTTTTAGCATTGGTTTTTTATCCTTGATTGTGGGTTGCCATTTTGTTTCGCGTGAAGTCCAAAATTCGTCCCGTAGGGTAGTAATTGGCTACGAATGTGGTTGTTTGTTAGCAGGGATCGGATCCTCTATGTCATCGTGGAGAATCGTCGGATGAAGTCAACTTTCCATTGAGGTCCAGGGTGACCGAGAAATGGCTCAACGTCGTCTTGGACCTGAATGGACTATTATGTGTCTGCGAGGATGCCAAAGTGAAGGGTTGGGCGAGGCACGTCGGTGACGCGTCGCAGCCCCACTCCGCCACGATTCCTGCGGTTGTGGGGCCAAAGGTTGTGTACGTCCGGCCGGGGTGCGCACAATTCCTGCGTGAGTTAGGCCAAGTAGCTTTCGTTTCAGTGTGGAGCTCAATGAAGAAGTCCACCACCCACGAAGTCTGTGCATATCTCTTCCGGGATCTGGGAATGCCCTTCCTCGTACTCGGACAGGATTCCTGCACGAAGCTCAAGTGCAAGGATGGTTCCGGTCAGGTCACCACCTTCAGAGAGCCAGGGACGAGCAAGGAACTTTTCCTGAAAAACCTTGATACGTTGTTCAATGGCTCACATGGGAATTTCACTCCCGAGAATACCATTGCAGTGGACGACAGTCCCATCAAGCATGTCATGAACAAAGTAGAGAATGTGATACTCCCGGACACGTGGAGTCACAGGGGGAATGGTCCGAAGGACTCATTCCTACTGGACGTTCTACTTCCTTGGTTTAGGCGTGTGCATGAAGTCCACAATCTCTCCATGGTCGCAAAGTGAGACCCTGTAAAAAAAAAGATAGAAAACAAAGTGAAAAAAAGGAAACATGATATTGCACAACCCGTAGCTTCCCTACTGGTATGACACGAAAGGATTAAAAGCACAAGCACGACTACTACTACGACGAGAGCATATTAGATTCATTGCAACGGAAGTTCAGCAGAAAATTAGCAAGTCACACCGTGGAGGCATTCAATCTCCATAACACAAAAAACAACATTTCCATCAATTCAAACACAACTTCATCAACAAACTTCATCGCCCAGGCCATGCAACTAACAAGGGCTACTAATGACAAGGTTTGGCCAACTCACACAAGCATTAGTAAACATCAAGGTCACGAAACGAGAGATGCAATAGGCCCTGATAGCCAAGGATCCTGTAATGCATCTGATGCACTCAGCTGTTTGTTGGTGAGCTTCCTAACAAACTCTTCAGCAAGTGATGTCCTTGAATTGGGAAGAGCTTCCTCCAGGAGTTTGCCAAGGCTATACATGTCTGAATAGGGCGTATAAACGTTGCCCTCAAGCGTCTCCGAACACCAACCTCGGAACCATCGGAATCCTCCAGGCAACCTAAAAGGAGACTCTGCTACGGATTCAAAGTCAATGAGCATGAACTCCGTCTCTGAAAGGCGCACAATATTTGGGAATCGGATATCCCTGTGCAACAGGCCCACCTTGTGGAGGATACACAAGGCATGGCACACACACTGAGCCATCCACCTGCAATCCTGTTCAGACTCCAATGAGCATGAGTATCCAAGAGGAGTACACTCAACTTTGTAGGTTCCGTGTGCACTAACGGTGGGCCCTGTCTCTGACTGCAAAAGAAATCGACATCCTCTTCCAGCATCGTAAGCCCTTCCTATCTCATAAAGACTCGTCCCCTGGTCAGTACTATGACTATAAAAGTCTCGAATGTGCTTCACCACTTTGTTGGCATAAAAGTAACTTATCCTCTTTCTACTCGAGGATTCTTCGACGGAGAACATGGCACAGCGGCCTGGGACATCCAGGACAGAATCCGCCATTTTCTGCAATAGCTGGAAGACATTGCCTAAGCTGAGTAGGAAACTGCAGCGATCAGCAAGTTTCGACAGGTTAAGAGGTGGATTCACACGATGAATGTCCCTGGAACCATCCCTGCCGATGTACACCCACTGAAACTGACTCCCTGCCACTATATAGCCAACGATGAATTTCACCTCCCCGTAATACATTGGATTAAGTGGCCGTACCTTCAACCTAAGATCCGCTTCAGCTGCATGCAGGTCATGAAGCTTGTCTTCACCTACAAGGAAGGTGCATTCAGACGCTGTAAGCAGGATATCAGGCCTTGACCGGGCTTCGGTCATTTCGGAGTAACCATGCAGCTTCTTTTCAGTAGAATTGAACACCAGAGTGAGCTCAAAACGGTACTTGGTATACTCATCGAAAATGCCAAAGAACGAACCGAAAGAGTGTGCAACAAGGATTGTTGTGTCCAACTCGGTGTTTGAACGCACATGCAGGAAGCGTGACACAGCGCAAGGAAGCGTTGAACCATCTGCCTCGATCAAAGTCTCCTTCGCCAAATCAGGCATGCATACTATTTGGCGCCTGTAGAACTCCTTGGTTACAGGAAGCTTCTGATGTTGCAGAGGGGGGAACAACACATTTGTAAGGTCGGCCCTACTTCTTGGGAGCTCAGGTAGCTGTGGGAGCAGCATGTGCTTAATCCAAGCTTCAGAACGATCCCTGACCTCACCTGCACACGAACAAACAACAGCCCTAAGTATACCCTAGAGTGCATGCCTAAACCTTCACTGTCCATAATACCCTACTTGACAATTTTTCGAAAATGAAGCTCTAAAATACTTCCTCTGAAAATTACAGAAGAGGATCAGGGTTTAGGGTTTAGGCCCAACCCTAAACCCAATGCAGTTCTGGGGCAAATCATAGCATCAGGCACAAGACCTGCTTATTCTATCTACGAAGGCAAGAAGCCCAAACTTCAAAAACCGAAGTACAACGATCCATGCTAACGATCATCCTCCTACAAATGCAGCCACAGCAGGAGTGTCGACACAGTAAACCCTTCAACCCAAGACACAATTACACAGGACACTAGTAACAGCTATTGTCCATGATGCCCTATTTCTTGCCCAATAAAACCCCAAAAGGGAGCAAATCCCCTCAAGGTTTAAGTACACAGCTCAAAGGGAAACAAACCTGGTGGACCTGGTGGGCCGTGGCAATGCATTTCTCAAACAGCAGATAAGACATGATGCATGGGTGGATTGCGCGTTTAGGCTAAGAAGATAATCCCTAAACCCTAAACCCTAAACGCAACGCTCACAAAACAGAACTAACGAAACCCCAAATAGCACTGTACTGTACGTGTCGTGGTGTCGGCCGCTCCATTATCTGAGATGGACACATCAGCCTTCATATCCTACCGACTCGATTCGTTCTTTATCGTGTTCAAAACTTATGGCCTGCACAAACTTGTGCACACTCTGGCATTCAATTGTAACGAAAAGACAGGGGATAGTTTCTCCGATGTTACACTCGGACAATATTGAATGAGTGTGCTTTGAATAATTCTCCTAGGTGGAGTTTTAATTGGATTGACATGATTCAAATTGACTTAAAAAGCAGACTTGATTTCCTACATGAAAATATTTTTCAATTTTTGGACAAAAACATTGTAAGCACAGTAACCTGTCGTCATCGGCTTCCACCACCCTAAACCCTAATTCTCTAACCCAGGAAATGAACACTGACACTGGAAACCAGAAGAGCGGAAGTGCGCAAGGGGAACATACCCGTAGACGCTCCATGAACTGGAGGCTTCCCAGTGACTATCGCAGGATTTTCTACCGTTCCGACAGGCATTCCGTTCTGCCTGATTGACTCCTCGATCTGCCCCCAGGTAGACGTTGACTTCAGTTCTTGTTTAGCAAACCGAATTCCATTCAATTTAATAGACGATGGATCCAACTCGAACTCTTGACCAAGCTCAATGTAATCAATCCTCCCATCCAAGAATTCAAACCCAACAGGTCCAGCTGAATCCGTCTTGAAGTAAACAGCCTGCATTGTGAAAACCTGCATTCACGTCCAAGTTAGCGAAAGAAAAGCCCGGAAACCTAAAAAAATTTACAGAAAAACAAAGCCATGGAGAGGTACATTGAGAGGTTGGCTACACTGTTTTTTACATTTAGTGTTGTTAACAGTAATTACAAACCACAACACTAAATGCCAATGACGCCCTTAATGTTTACATCTCCACAATTAGTGTTATAATATTTTTTATGTTTTGTGTTTTGTTGCCGCATGGTTGCACCACCACCATCTCTACCACCACTACTTGAACACTATTTGTCAAGTGGTTGGTCAAGAATGTTGCAGGTAAATGAATAGTAACAACATTAAATACCACACAACACTAAATGCAAAAAAACAGTGTAGTTCTCTTGTCACCAACCCGGGATATTGGTTGGTGTGGTTTCCTACCACTCTAGAGGGTGAAGCCTATGAGTGGTATAGAGATCATGCAGAGGGTCATTTCATAGGATGGGAGCAGATGCAGAGGGAGTTTTTAAATGAATTTAGGCCAGAAGTTGGTCAGAGCACGGCTTTTAGAGCGTTAGCATCCTTGAAGCAAGGAAGGGAAGAGGAGATGGCAAGAAGAGGGCATGGTCAATGAAGAGCTATGTTGTTGTCAACAAGGGTATGGGTATATTATTATGTACTATGTAGCTCATTATAATTACTACAACTTGGGAATAGTGGAAGATCTACCTCCAAAAATTCCAACATTCTAGGCAGTAAACTAATTATTTTTATTCATGCATGAAGTCTTTTCAAGGTCTTCCATGTCTTCAAGATCCTCACATTCTTTAATTGCAAACCCTTTAATGTGGGTATTTGTCAACACTCCCCTATACAGTCAAACCTCTATAATTGTTACCCCTATCAGCGTTATAATTTCATATATGTTAAGAAAATTTTACTCCCCTACAAAAACACAATTGGTAAGACTAGTGAGTGTTATGTGTTAAGTGTTATAACATGCTCTACTTCCTTCTTTGTTAATTGCACCTTTACAAGTGTTAATTTTGAGAAAATCAAGGTAATAACATATGAGAGCATACATTTTAAACATGTAATCACATTTATCCCATATTCTTTGCGAACAAGTCAAATATTCTCTCTTATTTAGAGATCCTTCCTCCTTGTGCACTTTCAAGGGAGTTACCACATCGACAATTCAAAATTGTTGGAGGCACACGGGTGTTCTTTCGATCTCTATTGAGAGGGAGATAGAGGAAGCTAGGCGCTTGGTAGAGGTTGATGAAGTTGCTACTCCATCAACTACTTCATCAACTAACGTTGTTGTCATCTGATAGTGAGGTGGGTGACGTGATGAATGCTCATGAATACCTCAATTATGAGATGGAGTTTGATTTAAACAACCCCTATGAACCTACCGATGAGGAGTTTTTGGATATGTATTCCTCAGACCATCAAGAAATTGATGTTGATGAGGTTATGGTTGATGTGGTAGAAGAAGTTGTAGGATTGAGTGTTGTTGAGTGTTCTCTAGAGACTTTGAAGAAATACTTTGAACAAAGACCAAATGATACCCTATCACACATCATGAGCATTCAAGGACTCCAGAAGGAAGTTTCAACTCATCATTTGGAAGCTTCTCGTCATACTACTATAGACTCTCTTTTTTCGGTTGGTTTAGTTGGAAGAATCTCATCAAGTTACTACTATATAGATTATTTCTTTCAATTAGTTTAGTTGAATTATGTATTATCATTTGTAATTTCATTTTTTATTTTTATAAAACGTTATGTTCTTCATTTTCAAAAAAAATTAAGTGTTATTTCTATAAATTTTATTAATCATTGGTATGAATTCTATAAGTGTTACTTGTTATAATTCTATATATGTTATTTTTTTGCTACTCCCGACTTGTAACATTTATAGAAGTTTGACTGTAGTAATTTGTGGTAAGATGTCATGTTAATTTATATAATAGTACAAATCATAGATGCTATTTTTTTATGATCAACAATGTTAAAAATTTGTGCAAATTACAGTTTGGAATATGTGTGTAAGTTGTTTCAATCATTCCATTTGATGCTTGTGAGGTCAAGCCACATGCAATTGATTTCCTCCTCACGCCTAGTTTGTTGTAATTTGATTTGTGTCGAGCTCATGCACTACACTAAATAGTCCTATAAGTCAAGGTGGAAAATTAACATGGAAATAATCAATGTTGGGCCACTCTAATTCTTGGTCTGGGTGGAAGTAAAGTGTGTTTAAGTCCCCATGTCCTCTCATGATTTCTTGAGACTTTCAACCTCCATTTTATGTAAAATAAACTATTCACCTACATCAAATTTTCTAGAAGAATAATTAATGTGGTCCACATCAATTTTAAACTAGAGATTTGGCACGGGTTGAACACCCATTGAACATTAGAGTGGGCTCTAGAGAATTATTATTTCCCACACTAATACAACTACTTAGTTTAATTAATTATGCAACTTTGTACATAACTTAGTTACACCATTTACACCTAGTGGACTAAAAGTTAGCATAGTTTTTTTTAATAAAAAATAAAAGAATGCCATGGTCCACTATATTTTATGTGTGATTAGAATTTTGATATGTAAATTATAAACTATTAGACTTTAAATAAAAAATGATGGACAATTTTTGAATTGATATTTTGATACAATAATGGTATTATATTAAACCCCCACAAAAGTTCATGTTCATGTACAAATACAGTGATTCCATATTCTATTTATGAAAATATGAAATTGTGGATAAACAATGACAAGAGTCAAGATAAGTTATATTGACCAAAAATATTGTGGGCCACAGTAATAGGTGTACTTGGAATTAGTGTGTATGTTTGACAAATTTCATTTGACATTCAACTTCAAATCCAAAGTGTCACGTGACGTTTTTAAAAAAAAAAGGAATGTCAAATTTTGACATATACATTTTATTCTAATATGTCACCTCAATTTTGGGTTACACAAGATTTTAGAAAAACTAATATTTTGAATAATCAAAATACAATCTTGATTTGTAACAAAAAAAACTATCAATCGAGCATAAGTATCCTTCAGTCTCGCATGTTTCTCCAAGTGTTGAAGATGGTAGCCTAATCCATTGCATCCACTTCAAGCCCACAAAAAGAAACCCGCATAAGAGCATCAAGGGTCTTCAAGTTCAACCTATTGCGCAATTTTTAAAACTTCAAATCAAGTGACTTAGGAATTGACCATACAAAAGTATCTATCACAAATGTAGGCGGTGCCACTGGTGAGAGTGGATTATCCACCACTGGCCTACAATACGTGACGAACTATAGGGACTTGTAAACGCTAATGGCATTCAAATCACAAACGCAACAACAACATTGCTTTCAATCTAGCTTCAATTCAGGCATTGTGAATTGTACATTTTACATTAAACTCAATTTGAAGGGGATCTCTGTACTATGCAAAGTCTACCTTAAATCATCCCAATGTCAAGCTGAGACACCTCAAAATTAACCCAATATTTAACCAGCCAAAGCATCACTCTTCGACATCTGCTGGGGCTAATTGTTCATTCACATACCTGCAAAAAATAATCATGGAAATACATCCGCAAGAGACTAGGAACAATGGTCTTGTTGGCCTCATACTTAGCCTCCACCACCTCTCTGATCACCGTCTCAGTTGTAGAGCCTTCCCGGTTACGAAGAAAATTACAAGAACAAGGTTGAACTTAAGTATGTAAGTGAGTGTAGGAAGTTCTTCTATTGTTATGGGTTATGTTTTCCGGATACTTGAGCTGCAGTTTATAATACTTAAGTTGCCTAGTAATACGTGTCATTTCAATTTCTAGCATGTCAATTAACATGTGTTTTTTTCTTCACAACTCACAGTACATGTCAACTTCCAAATTGTGCGTGTCAATTGACGTGCATTTTTTTTGTGTGCGAGTTTTTGCGTGTCAAAAGTGAAAAACTTACAAAAACTTTGTCAAACATACACAGTGCTTAGAATGGATGGAGAATGTTGTGAATTTTCCACATGAATGACTCTGAGCCTAGCAGCACTGGTCTTGTCCAATTGTGTAGGTTCCTTTTTGGTGGGCTTGAAAGTGTCCTGGACTAAGAAACATCTCGTTAAGTTAGTTGGCACATCAAAAGTTGTGGGAGTGGATATTACAAATGATAAGATTATGAACTACACCATTTATGGTATTTAGTGTCACTTACTATTTGGACTTACACAGTGCAATAACTCCTTACTACAGAGTCCGATTTTTATTAGCAAAGGTTGTATAGGTTGTTCATATATTATAGAATATAAATGATTTTTCCTGGTAAAATATTACATTCGCAATGAATAGTTATAGAATTGCGTAATTCTGAATAGTAAGTGACACTAAATACCATAAACAGTGTACTACGTTGTTTAATAGAAACTAACTTGAATTTGAATGGAGGTTTCAGCAGTCAGCACGATCTTACTTCCTTAGTAACTTGATGTTTCCAAGTTCAGTTGAATCAAGAATATTCAAGGGATTATGTGCATAAAAATCATATTTGGTAGAAATTAGTTGATTTGTAGTGGGAGACAACTTAGGAAGTTGTTGCTTTGTTTCAGTTATAAGCTTTATAATGTGCATTGCAAGTATCCTATTTGTCTGCCATGGTCCTTCAAATATGGAAAGGTGACATTCGCCACCTGGTTAAGGTAGATGTGCCTAAATCCAACACTGGTAATTTGTACACTTATAATTGAGTAGTATGTGGTTAGGTGTGGATCCAAGAACTGACACCAAAAAACCATGTACTTAAAAGAGATTGGAGTACATGCTGAATATGTACTAAGAATTCTAGGTTCGATAATCAATGCAATTTATTTATTTTTAATTCTTTTGTTGGGGAGGGGGAGTATATGACCACTTAATGAGCACAAAATCCTCCATTTTGATAATAAATAAGGAATTCATATAAGCTCCTCCGGGAAAATGACAAGTTCCAAAAAGCAAATGGAAAATGGCTACTCCAGACATAATTTAAATTTGCTATGCGTCTCACACTAATTATGTGTTTCATGTCTTACAAGAAGTGGGTGCAGAGAGAAAAGGATCCATCAGCTAAGGCATGTCTCCCTTTGTTCTTGTGTGGTACGACCATGAGCTAGCTCCAAGCATACCTAGCCTACTTAACCAAATTTACAGTGAATTTACTTTGTTTTCTACTTTCAGGTCGGAATCCAGCACCCAATGGACTAAAGTATGTTATAATGTAACAACCCGCCCTATTGTAAAAACTTGGGGTTGGTTAATGATTTGGGCGAACCAATGCATACACTCGTTCCTTGTCGGATGTCTAAGGTAGAAATACCATAAACCGTTAAAATAAGGCGATTCGCATTGAAGATCTGGTCTGACAATCATGAGATAATTTTCCAAGATAGACGAGAAGGATTCATGAAGAATGCAAGTTGTTTCGTATTTTTCTGCCTTGTACAAAAAGTTCCACAATTTTTCAAAGTGGAAAGTTTGTCCAACCCACTTCCGGTTCACTAGGCTCTCCTCATTTCGATACAGATTATCACCTAAACCCGTTAATCATGAGTACGTTAGATCTTGCCTCCCATTGGCTACACTGCATTGAAGTTGCCGCGCCATTTAAGACATGGCACTTACCATTATGAGGCGGTCTAGTACACCGCTATTGGGTGGTTAACGCTTTATGGTATTTCTACCTTAAACCCTTGCCTCCAAGGAACCAATGTACGGGTTGTTTCGCCCCAGCCGTTGGTTAATAGGGGTCTCAAGTCCTAAACCCCAGTTCACTCGAGGTCAATCCATGCAATCTTGGTTGTTGAAACTAGCATGAAAGTTGGGATTTACCATTTCACACAAGGTCCCAAGTCCTAAATGCCAAGCATGATGGTGATCCCTACATAACAATATTCCCTCTGTCCCAAATTGATTGTCCTACCTCTTGGATTTTTTTGTCCCAAAATGATTCTCCAGTTTATATGCCCGGCTATAAATTGAGGCTCAAAGTCAAATAGTTTCACGCGAAACTTTCACCATCAAGAAGTCTTTTGACACCACAACTTCGGGGAACGTTTCGGAGTAGTTGTTGTTTTTTATTTTAAGAGTCATATCTACAACTACTCGGTCAATGGTCAACGGGCCTTAATCTCGCCAAAGTTAGGAACACGGACAATCATTTTGGGATGGAGGGAGTACTTTTCTAAGGTGAGATTATGGACTTGTGCTGAGAGTTGGGTTGAGCAAAAAGCTAGACTGAACTTTAAACACAAGTCCCAATAAGATTTTCATAAAAAAAATCAAGATTTGACTTTAATAGATATAAACCATACTGTAATGGTTTTTTGAGGCTCAAAAGTTAGGATTTTGCCTCCATGTTGGGACTTGCTAACATGAGTGGGAGTGGGTTCCCATGTGAACCAACCCTCACATCTTAAGCAATTTTGAATCAGGGCAGGTTACCTTAGATTTGGATGTTGACAAAGAGAAATACAAAATTCATAACATTACTTAGCCAATGAATTGTGTTCATGGGCCCAATAGTAGATTCAAGAATAAAGACTCCAAATGCTAGAATCCCACTGCCTCATACTAAATTTGAAATCAAAGCAGCTGAACACAACTCATCAACTAAGTAATGTTATTATTGGATCTCAATAGGACTAGAGATGAGATTGCACAAGCAAGTTACACATACACAATGACATATGAACAATGTTTGGAGTGAGATGATCTCCTCCACCCTTTGCCTTGCCCTTTATTGCTCATGGTCACCTTGGTTGATATATACAATATGGGATAATTCCTCTCCCACTACGGACTAGCCTTGTAGGCTTATTACAACCTTATTACTTCTAGTATTACATTTTTATGACTACGAGCAACCTAATGCTCCGCCTTCAACACTCCCACTTTGCAAGTAGTCAAAGACTTGTATTACTATCGAGTTTGTGAATTTTAGATCCTGTATAGTGAGGTTCTAATATTGCCCATAAGTTTTTCCACATTATACCTAATTGCTTTACTCCAACTTAAAGGATCTTCAAATATTGACACATTGGCTCGTTCCTCACCACATTGGGACAAAATGTGGTTTTTCCACCATTCTTCAAGTGGTCGTTGCTCCCTTATGGGATATTGGCGTTTGTCACCAAAATCCTCAATAATAATATCGTTGTTTGCCGGTCTTACATATGGCTCCTCAATCGCAACTCCATTACCTCCCACTCACTTGTTGTCATCCACGGATTGTCCACCGCCATCAAACAAAGGCGGTTTGGAATATTCGTCCACCACCACCACCATAGGGCCTTCATGTCTTCCACTTGGACGCATTTCCAAATCATTTTTAATGCTCCCATTATGTTCCATAAACATAACATCTCTATTTTTTTATGATTTTCTTTGTTTCCAAACACATCAGCCTATGTACCTTCATACCTTTGCAATATCTGAGAAACATGCATTTGATTCCTTTCGCATTGAGCTTGCCTTTCTTTTCGTCCGGAACCATTGCATATGCAAGGCTTTCGAACACACGCATGTGTGCAATATAAAGCCACCTCCCACTCCATATTTATTCGGGTGTAATGGAACGCAAAACCTTCATCGAACATCGGTTTAGTGTATAAACTGCATTTGCCACCGCTTCCGTCCAAAATGATTTCTCGACCTTTTGAGCTTCGAGTATACACTTTGCCATTGCAACAACTGTCGCGTACCTCTCCATAAGGAGTGCCCGGAACACCATGGGCACAAGGGGGATCCCGGAGTGACACTTGGGACTTGTGGCGCCATTGGTGAGAGGGCCCAAGTGATCATAGTGTGGGTGAGGGCCCCGGACGTTGGAAACGCCTCCCACCCATGGGAAACAAGAAGGTACGAGGGTAAGGCCATAAGCTATATGTAGCTTATGGCATGCCAATTCTAGAATGTTCAAGAACACCTCAATCGGAGGTGTGAGCTAGGAGATATGACAATTTGAGTGGGGCGTTGTCCCGGGACAACGCCCTGGTACAACAATGGCTTGGAAATGGCTCCTGGGACTGCGAAGCTTTGAACAGACATAACATCCTCAATACTTGCCCAAATGGGGCAAGTGAGTAGTCCATCGGCATCTACGTAAAACGTAGATATCCATGGAGTGGTTTCTTGGTAGCATCAAAAATCATATGAAGAAGTTATGGGGTTCTGAAGCTGCTGACGCTTCCGGCCCCAACGGCCAAGGGAAAATGTCTACTTGGCCCTAAGTGTTGGGAGAGAGGCAAAATGTTACTTGACGATGGGGTAGGGGCCTTGCCTAGAGTCCTAGAGGCTTATATGGATGAGGTGGTGTGGCCGAACCCGCCCGAGGCCGAACGGCACAGCCTCCATGGGCATTGGCCCAATGTGAGGGCATAGTTGCTTAATATGGTTCGGGTTGTTATAGTGTTGCTCCGGCAACACGATTCATGATCAACATAAGATTGGACTTCCATGGATAGAAATCCACATCTAAGAATTGATTATCGATTAAGGGTTGAATCCCGAATGAAAGAGTAGGAGGGTTGGTCCCCCTCCTAAGGACTAATAAGATCTGCGGTGTGGGAAGCTAACCATTCACATGGCGGAATGCGAAGGGTTAACGCTCATGATCCTTGCTAGAATGGAAAAATAACTAAGGGGTGCAAGCACGGTAAAGTGGACAGCTCTTGATCCTTGCTCATGTTTAAGTGAAAGTGATCCAAAACTATATACTAACTTTGAATTCTATGAAATAAAATTCATAAACATTTAGAAAACATATGAATCTACAAAGCCAAGCAATTTATGTTCACAAAAAACAATTTCAAACAACGTATATGTATTTTAGAAGACGGTGCAAGTGGTGGTGCAAGTGGGTGTCATTGAAAAGATAATTGTCAAAAACTTGTTTAAAATACAATTATATTACATTGAATTGATGAATTTTTGAAAAAAATTTACGATGACCTCAAGTTTATAGTGAATTCAAGGAATATGAAAAGAAATTCCAAGTTCAAAATATTTAAGGTCATGAAATTTACGTTCAAAACTATATTTAGTCAGTTGCTTTTACGCGTCACTTTTGATGATAGGTTTTGAAGATCTCATATTGATATTCTATATTTGAGTACCTAACTTAACAATAGAGGTCATCATGAAAATAATCTATTTTAAACAACATTTTGCTACTACTTATAGGCGTTTGACCAAGAAAATCATGGCTTTCATATACCGGAGCACTTTTTTGGTCCACTTTACTATGCTTGCACCCTAAGATAGTTAAGCAAAGCTAGCAAGGGCTACGACAACAACACTTTGTCATTGCACACTCCGCTGGTCCAATGTCTTGAGGCATGCTCTCAATGCCGTGTTCCATCAACAATGTTTCAAAATCCTTCGAAATGGAGTCCCCTCCGCTCATCCACCGAAATGCCTTGATTTTGTGAACTGATTGTATTTCTACAAATGCTCAGAGCTCCTTAAACCTCTCAAACCACTCTCCTTTGCATTTCATCATGTAAACCCATATTTTCCTCGAAAAATCATAAATGAAAATAACAAGATATTTTGCCCCTCTTATGGATGTGGTCCTCATGGGGCCACAAACACCTGAATGCACAATCTCCAACGGTTCTGTCACTAGCCTCTCCGCATTGTTATCCGATTTTGCCGCATATTCCTTATCCTCCGTGCATGCTTCGCAAACCATCGTAATAATGGGAGGAGAGGTTTTACCTATATTTATGCCTTTCACCATGTTTTGTAGTGCATTAATGCTCCTCATATCCAAATGTCCGAATTGGTGGTGCCAAAGCTCTACCGAATCGCCTCCCGTATGTGAATGCACAAAGTCAGCCGAATGTGCTCCACATACCTCCGTAAAGGTCATTTGATACAAATTCCCTTTGTGTTGAGCTATTGCAACCATGTTGCCATTCGCACCTTCCAAAATGCGAATACTTAGCCAATGAATTGTGTTCATGGGCCCAATAGTAGATTCGAGAATAAAGACTCCAAATGCTAGAATCCCACTGCCTCACACTAAATTTGAAGTCAAGGCAACTTAACACAACTCATCAACTAAGTAATGTTATTATTGGATCTCAATAGGACTAGAGATGAGGTTGCACAAGCAAGTTACACATATACAATGGCATATGAACAATGCTTGGAGTGAGATGGTCTCCTCCACCACTTGCTTTGCCCTTTATTGCTCATGGTCACCTTGGTTGATACAAACAATATGGGATAACTCCTCTCCCACCACGGACCAGCTTTGTAGGCTTATTATAACCTTATTACTTCTAGTATTACATTTTTATGACTACGAACAACCTAATGCTCCACCTTCAACAATTATGTTGTCCTTTCGGATATTCTTGGGTTACAATAACCCTTGACAACTACTAATATGTAAGACCAAAGTCCATACGTACAATATTCTAAAATGACACAAAGATATTTAAGGTGACCAAATGCATAAGTCTTGTACAAATATTACCTCAAGCCTTATGACGCGTAAAACTTAGTAATCTTATATCCAAATTGCAAATGCAGTAAGGCACACCTCCATATGCCATTGAAGTCAGCATAAACCACTACAGTCTAGCCTCGATAATGTCACTCTTGTTTATAGAACACCTTGATATTGTCACCCAAAACTTCGAAACCAAATTTTCTAGTGTAAAACTCCCTCGTTATTATCCCTATCACCCTTGATAATGTCACTATTTATTTTCCAAAATATGTAGTGTAAGTGTGATAATAACAAGTTACAATATGAATGAAAAAAGGCCGGATGGACAACAAATTCTATGGATGACGTCGGCATCTCCGTTGCCTTATGGATGATGTTCATAGAGTGCAACATTCCAAGCTCGATCCTTTGAGAGAAAATCATATGGAAGAAAAAATGAACGCGGTAATTACTAGATCCCGAAAGAAAACCTTAGCACCACAAGAGGGGTCTATGTAGTAAGTTTTTGATTGACAAACAAACCCAAGGGAACAATCAGGGAAGACTCAAAAGGTGATTCATATAACATCTAGGTGTCTTAGATAAGATTTATTAGGGAAAACACAGGGTTAATTCACTTTAATTAGGGTTATGACTGACAATTGGTTTATGGGTAAGGGATAAAAACTCTAAAAACCACTCCACGTCAGTACATGCAAATGTGATAGTCTCACACCTCACACTAATTTCCCAGGCAATAGACTAGCAGTGAGTTCATTTTAATTGGACCAAGTGCGGTGCAAAAGCATAGGCACAGCCATAGTCAATGGTCTTGCAATAGTAACCTATTTTTGTCTCTTTACCGAGGCCAAGGGCACCTCGGAATAGTTCATAATCTTTCATTGATTAACTCCATTTTAATGTAACTTGAAAAGTCAGTGCGGTAATCCTTTCAGGATAGACAGTCTTCTTTAATTAAATTCAATTTTAATCAGGCAGTCCGACAATTGTCTTTTTACCTAGTATCGGCCACAACAATCTCAATCTCTTCCCTCAAGGCAATGAGACCAAAACCACGTATGCACGTTAACATATTCTCACATCACTCATGAACTCATTCCATTTATTTAGGATTCCAATTTCATCTTCTTAAAGCTCAAAATGTTTAATTCGTCAATCCATTTTATTATTGCCACTTAGGTTTAAACCCTTCAATTATTAAGAATGGTAAAGATTAAAGGTAACTTAATTCTCTTTAGATTACAATTAGTAAATACACTTACCAACCACGTGAACCTCACGTCCTTTCGGCTTCCCCGAGCTCGAAAAACACTTCGTAGGCAATGGTCTTAACATGTTGTCGCTTCACAAATCACCAATTTACACTACAACGACAATCGACTTAATCCTCAAGCAATAGAGCAAATTTAAAACAATTCAAAACACTCTGCATTCCAATTATGTCCACAAGGACTTAATTTAGTTTAAACGGAATTGTTTTATTCTGTTGACTTCGAGTTCACTTGAGGCGAGAACAAAACAATTCAAAATTAAGAGTACTAAATTGTTTGAATTGCATGCTTCAGAACACTAATCATTACTGGAGCCGAATTCAACATAACAGTCCATTATCTATAATACCATTCTAAGAGGATTCCTTAGATTTCCCTCCTCTCACGGGTATGCTATCACATTGTGGGAAGTACTTGCAATATACACAAGACGATAGCCTGATCAATCCCAACTTCATGGTTCAATCCTCTGAAATCATTATTAAGGCTAGGACGATTCAATTCGACCGTCCTGATTACAGACAATAGCCTGGCCATCATTAGTAGCAGCTTGCTAATACATTTAAATAAGACAACCAGTTAATCACTTGCATCGATATTTAATATTGAATTTATAAATGCAAAGAAATCAGGCTCTCACAGACTCGGAAATAGCTTGAATATATTATCATATTCGATTTCCCATTATAGAATTCACTTACGACTATGGCCTCAATATTTTATGTCTGTAAATTCTCAAATTACTGGGTCATGTGTAATTACACTGCGAGATAAAACAACAAATGATTACATGCATTGAAATTGATTTGAGAAATAACCGATTAAAGTTCGTAACCGCAAGGCAGTTGTCGATCCTTCAGCAGAAACAACTTCGGGAATCCTCCGCAGGCAAGTAGAATAAAGACACTAAATTGCGATGCACTCCCGATTATCCAAATTACAATTATGTCCATGTTTACTACAGATTTCTCTTCACAGATTCATAACTTATGCAAATCAGCAACTCAGCAGATAGTGACACAGAAGCAATGCAAAATAAAATGACGTCCGGTACATTCACCCCGGAGTAAAACTTGAAGTAATTATCACCATAGACAATTGTCAAGCGGAGATGCACCCCACATCAATGCTACAAAATCAACATAAACCCAGCAATTACTCATCAAGGAAAAAACCAAGAACTGTCAGAGCTTGCATAGTTCGCACAAAAAAAATAAAATTTGTCTCTCTTTGAAAACTGGGCCTCCCCCTTCACTTCTGTCGAGCCTCCTCGAAAAATAACTACCAACCTACCACTTACAACAGACTATGGCCCATTCCCACTTGTCTCTTCTGATATCTTGTAATATTGTCTTATTTACACCTGCCAATTTTAGAAAGTCCGGCTAATTTAAGAGCCTATTTACACTAATCTTCCGATTTAAATTAGAAAATCAAAAAATTAGTACTACATAGCCCCCTACTAACATTGTTGCTGGCCCTCCAGCAACCTACCTTCGGAGCAGCTGAGGTGGTGCTTGCCACGGTGTGTCTTCGGCAGCTCTCTTAAGTTCGCGCGTCTCCATCTTCTCGATGGCCTTCTGTAAATCCTCGTCCCGCGCCACCAACTCCGGAGCGTGTGTTCGTTGCCACCGTAAAAATCTCTCCAGTGGCCCTGCTCGAGTGTTCGGGAACTCGTTAATTAGACATTTATGGGCTCCCGCGATAAAATGGGTGATGGCCATCACTTCCACTATCCGCACCCATCGTTTAGGCCGATACTACAGCTTAAGCAGCAAGAGAAATTCGTGATGACTTTCATGGTACTGATTCACGTCCATAGTCATATGCCATTGGCCACACCAGTTCGAAAGCACATTCGCAAAAACCGCAGCGCGAAAGCAAACAGGATCTCTATGATGCACATGTAGCTGGAAAAATTGCTTGTAAGTAGCCTGACACTCCAATGTCGTACCTTTTGGCCCTAGTATAAGAGGCCAGTTGTACTCGACACTCGCCAAAGTGGCTGCCGGGTTCCATTTTTGTCGTCGAGGGCAGGGACAATAGTGAGGATGGCTAGTTACGGCGACGGGTGGGTCTGCAGACCATTGCCTAGAAATTCTGCGATAATGGATGTCTGCAGGTACCTCTTCCGTCCGTGAAAATCCGTAATCTTCCAACAACCATGAAATTGCTGGCCAAGTAGGGATAGGCTCTTCTTCCGGATTATCAAACATTTGTGCATACTGGCCTAGATACCGGAGGGTAAGAGGATTGCCTACCAAAGGTAGGTCATCAGCCTTGTAAGTAGAAGTAAATTGAGGTGGAGGCAATTCAAGCTGTACCTGCCCGTTTAAGTTCAACAAGGGTCGTCTCTGGGTAGAAATATCCTTAATGTACCTACTCAGACGATTGACCACCTTATCATGATAAAACAGGTAATGTGAACCAGATATTTCCGAATTAGGAAATATCTAAAGCCTCCGCATATTTGCGGTCATGACACGAGGTAGAAAGTCAGATTCCTGTAATTGAGTCAACAAATTTTTTAGAACCTCCTGCCAACCTGTCAGCTACTCCCACGGCTGGTCATAAAATTGGGAAGAAATTTGAGATCCATAATCTTGCCAATTAACCACCCTCGGCTCAACATAAACCCAGCAATTACTCATAAAGGAAAAAACCAAGAACTGTCAGAGCTTGCATAGTTCGCACAAAAAAAAAGTCTGTCTCTCTTTGAAAACTGGGCCTCACCCTTCACTTCTGCCGAGCCTCCTCGAAAAATAACTACCAGCCTACCACTTACAACAGACTATGGCCCATTCCCACTTGTCTCTTCTGATATCTCGTAATATTGTCGTATTTACACTTGCCAATTTTAGAAAGCCCAACTAATTTAAGAGCCTATTTACACTAATCTTCCGATTTAAATTAGAAAATAAAAAAATTAGTACTACAGTCTAGCACAAAAAGGTTTAATAAACAACATAGTGATGAAGAAACTAGTCTTTTTGAATATTCCCAAGTTCCCTTGATAAGAGATCCGAAGGATAAATCCACATTGGAGTCTAATGCACTTCCAACAACTATTCTTGATAATGTTACGGTTCCTTTACCCGCTATAGTTGTTAATTCTCCAGTTCATGACCAATTACCCACATTGCCCATAAGGCCAGGGATGCAGAGTGGTGAGCCTACCGAAGGGCGAGGCAAGCTGGCCGAAGGCCCAAAGATTCAGAGTTTTCGATGGCGCACCGGAAGCTCAGTGAGCTTGCCGAATACAAGGGAGTAGGTAAATAATTCTCGACCTATAGTGGTGAGAATTGGTACTCCTAATAAAAGTACATCCCAAAATCATCAGACATCGATGATGAGGAACCAAAGGATTAAAACTAATACATCACCTTCTAGATCATCAAGGATGATGACCTTATCTAAAGATCTTAAACCCTATGATATTATGGAAGATTTAGATAAAATACAACCAATCATAACTATGAAACAATTATTGGCTGTAACACCACAATGTTGTAGTTCTTTAAGTTCGTCCATGATACGTAGGAGATCAAGACCAGTCGTAGTGCATGATGTTACCTTGAGTCAAGACCCTGGAGCCCCTACAATTGATGTTGTTATGGGAGGTGCTCTGATACTAGGATTTCAAATTGACACAGGATCAAGTGCCAATTTGATGAATGTTGAAACCATGAACGAATTGGGGTTAACTAATATGGTGTCAACAACTATTATTCTAAAAATGGCAAATAATAGTCGAGTCAAACCATTGGGAGTTTTGGAACAAGTCGCGACTAATGTAGCGAATATTGAATATAAGATTGATTATGTCGTTTTTAAAACCATGGAAGGTATACCCTCCTATCCAAGACTTCTTGGGCGCACATGGTTATTAGATGCCCATGCCAAGGAAGATTGGGGGAAGGGTACATTTACCATTGGAAAAGGTTTAGAGAAGATAGTTCTACCATTATTTCCTACCCAATATCATGGTGAAACCCAAGACGATGAGACTGAATTCACCACTGATGATGGTTATAAAACATATAAAGAAATTACCATGAGCGAGTCTATATACCGTGTGAATGATAAGTCATTTAAATACGCTCCTATAGGAATGAGAGAGTATTTTTGTGCACTTGGTGATGGTGATTCGGATGATGCTATTTTAGCATGGCAAAATATTGTGCCAGTAAATATGGTTTCTACCTTTACCCCATTAACATACGAACCCCACCAGTTGAAAACAATCAATATTGTGCAAGAAGAAACCAAACCGAAAGCCATAGATAAAGATAAGTTGGCGGAAAAATGGGAGTCCTCTATGTTTGAATCGGATCAACCTCTTAAAAACTATGTGGTTAAAGATGTGTGTATGGATATGGATTTGAGCGATGATGACACTCCTCGTATCATTAAAGTATATGAGAAGATATCTAAAGTGGAGTGGTAGTATTGGAGAGACTTCTTTAAAAGAAATATTAAGGTCTTTGCTTGGACATACAAAGATTTGAGAGGAGTTCCTCGTGAAATCTGTGAGCACAAGATTATACTAGAAGAAGGAACTACTCCGGTTAGACAATGTCAATATAGAATGAATCCAAAGCATTCCTTATTAGTTAAGGAAGAAATTGACAAGTTGTTGAAAGCCAATATTATTTATCCGATCGATACCATACAGTGAGTGGGTGTCATCCATTGTAGTGGTACCAAAGAAAAATGGTAAACTAAGAATATGTGTGGATTATAGGAAGTTAAATAGTGTCACCAAGAAAGATTATTTTTCCTTACCATTTACTGACACTATGTTAGATGGAGTAGCAGGATATAATTGTTATTCGTTTATGGACGGATTTTCTGGGTATAACCAAATTTCAATTCACCCACCGCACCGTTTTTTGATTGTCTTCACTACACCATGGGGCATCTTTGCATATGCACGAATGCCTTTTGATATGTGCAATTCTCCTGGAACTTTCTCCAAATTAGGTGTTAACACATTCCAGAAATATCTTCATCGTACGATGGAGGTATTTTTAGATGATTTTGTAGTTTATAGCACTATGGAGAAACATGCACAACACTTACAAGAATGTTTTGGTGAATGTATGGCAGTCGGAATTTCCATTAATACTGCTAAGTCCGTATTTTTAGTACCATTTGGTAAGTTGGTTGGTCATATAATGTCCAAACAAGGAGTGGCTACCGATCCTGATAAAATTGCCACCATTGCTTCTTTGCCTATACCAACCACAGTTACCGAAGTCAAAGGATTTTTAGGACATACTGGTTATTATCGCAGATTTATATTCTGATATTCTGTCATTGTCTTACCCTTGACAGAATTGTTAAAAAATACAAGTACTCCACCAGTATGGACCAATGCGTGTACTAAGGCTTTCAATACTTTAAAACGGAAGTTGATCACTGCACCCATTCTAGTTGCCCCTAATTGGGACAAGGATTTTGAAGTTTATGTGGATGCATCAAATGTTGCCATAGGTGCAATATTAAGTCAAAAATATGAGAAAAGTCTTGACCATCCCATATACTTTGCTAGTCGTCAACTAGTTCAAGCGGAGCGTAATTATATTGTTACCGAAAGAGAAGCCCTAGGAATGATTTTTTCAGTACAAAAGTTTAGACATTACTTGTTGGGATACAAATTTGTGTTTCATGTAGATCACAACGCCCTAAAATACATGATAAACAAACCCCAACTAAGTGGAAGAATAGCTAGGTGGGTGTTGTTGTTACAAGAGTTCAATTTTACTATTCAAGTGCAACCCGGTAAGAGTCACGCTAATGCGGATCATCTATCTAGATTAAGTGATACATTGGGTATAGAACCCATTGATGACTCTTTCCCAGATGCTAATTTGTTTTTCATAGATACAGTGTCACCTGAATATGCTGAGATAATAAATTATTTACAAACTAATAAATTCCCTTCAGATTTCACTAAGAAATAACAACAACATCGTCTAGCATTTAAAGCAGCTCCATATTCCATCATTGCCAATACTTTGTATAAGAAAGGCAAGGATGATGTGTTGAGACGTTGTATTATGAGTTCCGAGATACCTTTTATTTTACAAGGATGTCATAGTGACCGTGCAGGAGGTCATTTTGCGGGCAATGTGACTGCTAGAAAAGTTTTACAAGCTGGATATTGGTGGCCCACTCTATTTCAAGATTGTTCCACCTATGCTAGACAATGTGATGCTTGTCAAAGAGTTGGTAAACCCACAGACACGTCAGCTATGCCCTTACATCCTATATTGGCACTAGCACCCTTTGAGAAATGGGGTATAGATTTTGTTGGTCCAATTAATCCTCCAAGTAAGAGTGGACGTCATTGTTATATTTTGGTTGCCACAGACTACGCCACAAAATGGACTGAAGCTGAGGCCACAAAACGTGATATTAAAGAAACAGTCGCTAAATTTCTTAAAACTAATATTTTCTCATGTTTTGGTTGTCCACGAGAGTTAATTAGCGACAGAGGCACTCATTTTGTTAATGATGTTATTGAGCTACTAACTACCAGATACAAAATCAAACAGAGACTTACTACCCCATACCACCCAAGAGCAAATGGTCAAACTGAGAAAACTAATGGTATTTTGTGTAAAATTATTACCAAGACAGTCCAAGGCTCTATGGTTGATTGGGATGCTAAATTATTAGATGCCTTGTGGGCATATCGTACAGCGTATAAAGTAACCACCAAATTCACACCTTTTCAACTTGTTTATGGTCAAGAGGCTATTTTGCCCATCGAATTAGAATTGCCATCTTTACGAATAGCCCTTGCTGAGCGTTTAGATGAACCGGAATCCTTACGTGACCGTATCGCCATGTTAGAAATTTTGGACAAAATACGCGGCCAAGGTTATCTTAATACCGCCGCAATTCAAAAATGGCGCAAATCCTATTATGATAGTAAAATGAAAGATAAAATTATTAAGAACAATGATTTGGTCTTATTATATGATAGTCGATTTCAAAGGTTTCCGGGTAAATTTAAAATTCATTGGCAAGGTCCTTATAAAGTTGTTAAAGCCTATGAAAATGGTTCGTGCGATCTTGAAGATTTTCAAGGAAATCCTCTAGCTACCTGTATCAATGGTAATCGTTTAAAACTTTATTGTACTAATTGAGGACAGTTAGTAGGTTAGGCAACTAATTAGGAATCATTCAATTACCTTGTTAAACTTAATTCTTATTCATGATTAGATCTTCTACTTAATAAGTGAAAAGAATTGAAGATGTGATAAGAAGAATTTTCATGAGATATCGAATCTAAGATAAGTTGATTACTTTTGCGGAGCCCCGATTGTGAGCCCAATTATGTGCACACATTTCAAGTTGACCTTAAAAGCACCCAAACACACGAAATTGCATTTCTGGTTGGGTTAGTTAGGAGTTAGAGTGCATTGGAGTTCTAAAAGGATTTAAGATTAGTTAAAGTGGGGTCGTGCTACTTTGTGTTACGAAAAGAAAAAAGAAAACAAAAGACAAGTAGTTAGAGTGTTAGGGTGTTAGGGATGCTTAAAATCAAAGGGACTTATGTTCAGTTATTGGCCTATTTGGACTTAATTACTGTCCATTTAAGGAGGGGGTGAGGCCTCAATGTGGGGATTAAGCCCTGGATCTCCGAATCCAGGGACAGAGGCAAAGGCCGTATGGTTGGGAAGTTAGCTCGGGGGAACTACGGCGAAGGAAGCTGAAGGGCGGCGGCAGCTGATTTCAGATTTAGCTCAGTAGCAAATGTGATTCAAGCTTAGCCTCAGTAGCAAATGTGATTCAGATTTAGCCCAGTAGCAAATGTGATTCAGGCTTAGCCTTCGGCAGCGGACTGGATTCAGGCTTAGCCTCGGCAGCAAAGGGGATCAGGCTTAACCTCAGCAGCGAACTGGATTCAGGCTTAGTCTCGACAGCGAAGGGAACTCATGCTTAGTCTCGGCAACAGACTGGATTCAGGCTTAGCCTTCTGGTATTGGAATGGGCTTGGGACCAAGGTGACAGTTCTAGGCAATTTGAAGCAACTCATGAAGTAGGCTTAAGTGAGATGTAGGATTAGTAGAAGTGCAGTCAAGTGAAGGTTTAAGGAACCCCAAGTGTGTGGTGGTTGCCTTGGAACTAGTGGAGTGAGATTAGTTTAGTGGGTTTCACACTTATTATGTGGTAGATTAGGAAGGGGTGAAAAAGATGGTGTGGCCGTGTGTGTAATCATCATAGGCTAGCAAGCATTTTTCAATGCTAGTGCCTACATGGTTTAATACAAAGAAAAGGAGTGTGTTCTTTTTATTTGAACTTATAGGAGCATGGGTATGGAGTTCACAATGCTAAAGGACAACAAAGACATGTGAGCCATGCACTTCCACTCGAACCACATACGCAAAAGAGTGGGGGTTTATGGCTGACACCGATGTTGAAAATATTTAAATCGAATGAGGGCCTTGAATTTTGAAATTTTTTGGGAGATTTCAAGTGAGGAAGCATTGAAGAAACATCTCAATTTTGATTAATTAGCCTAATGGTTTCAAAAATGTGGAATCAGAATTAAATTTCTTTGAAAAATTTGGAGAAAAGTTGAACGGGCTATAATTGGGATTGAGACACTTAAATTTGATAAGACTGGTAAGTTTTAAGAATGTGAGTAATAATTAGATGTTGAATGATGTGATGTGATAGAGGATACATCATCATTAAAACTTGAAGCTTTCATGAATTATAGGACAGATATTGATCATTGAAAGGGCTATAGTCATGGTGATAAGTGTTTAACCACTTCTCTTAATCATGAACTACCAACCACATGCATGGCGGCGCAGTCTCATTGGAGCTGTCAAGATAAACAAGTAACGAGGCCATAGTCTGAAGCAAGGCGGCAACTTGGCCAGTGTTTGCAATAGGTGAGAGACTTTGAGAGTGTGAGGAGAGAGTGTTTTCGAGCCAAGTAATTGTCTCTGTTACAGGTGCAGTTGAGAGCCACACATTGTGCATGTCTGAGATTTTGCAAGCTTGAGAGAGTTGTCACATTGAGAGAGTCAGATTTGAGTGAGTAAATTGCAGAATTTGAAGTTGTAGGAATCAGGCTATAGTCTTTTTGAAATGGCCGAGTCAAGCAAGAAGAAACGCAACAGGGGCAAGGTGCCAGTGGAGCCCTTGACATTTTACGAATTTTCCCCGCCAGTGTTAGAGCAGATGGAAAAGAGGAGAGATCAATTCAAAGTTGCTGGGTTGTGGGATTTTCTGTTCAAACTTGAAATTGCTTGGCCTTGGCAAGCTGATTTGTATGAGTTCTTGGAGTCAGCATTGCAGAGTGATTTTCAAGAGATTAGAGTGCAAAATCAGAGTGTGAGTTTTTCAATTGAGGCTATAGCCAACGTCACAGCGTTGCCTGTAGAAGAGGGTCAACCCTTAACCAATTCTGAGTTGTCTATCAATACCAGAGAGTGGGAAGCAGTCTTTGAGGGAGGAGCCCAACTTTTGATGTAGAGGTTAATGGATGGGAGATTGAGAAGGTTGTAACCCTTTGGAAAGAGTGGTTGTATATAATAAGGCAACGTATTGAGTTGGGAGAGGACGATAGCCGTATGGAACACTGCGTAGTATGTGCAGCCTTTAGTGCCCTAGTGAGAGGAGCGAGGTATAATTGGGCAGAGGAGTTGCAACGTAGAATTCGAGAAGAAGTAGAGAAGAAGCAGAGTTTGAGGCCAGTCCCTTTACTTTGTGCTAGATATTTAGGGTTGTTGAGTCAATACTCCATAGTTGCAAGCCCTGCCAACACATCCAGGTCCGTACCATTCTTTTTGAAGAGATCTAAAGAGCTTAGTTTATCCCCGACCCCTAATAGGAGGGATATTCATGTTTTGAGTCCAGAACCCCTAAGATTAGAGAGGAGAGTATTGAGCTTCATGGGGATTTTGTAGGATTGGTGGGATCTAGTGAAGAATTTATGGTTTTGCCATGTCTTTTACCCGCATCCCCACCTTTTTTGGAATATAGCCGGGTTTTGGAGACCACCACCAATGTTGAATTACTAGCTTTGAAGAAAGAATTGGAAGAGGTAAAGGCATTGTGTCAGAAGAAGGATGTTGAGATAGAGTTGGTCAAAGAGGAAGAGATCCAGGCCCGTCAAACTAATCTGGACCTGAAGAGGGAGCTGACCAAGGCAAGAAAGGAAAATGAAAAGGCTGAGTTGGATAAAAGGGAGTGGCAAAGTAAATGTGAGGCAGTCTTTACCGAGTTCACCCGAGTGATGAGTGAGAAAGTGAAGATGGAAAGAGAGACTATAGCCCTGGTGAAAGAGAAAGATGAGTGGAAGTCACTCAAGGAGAGGCAAGAGAGGGCTATTGTCAGTAAATCAAGAGAGAATCATGAGCTTAAGAGGCAGATTAGTCATTCTCTCACAAATGAACAACAAAGGGTTCAAGCTCTACAACAGGTACAAGACTTGAAGGCCAGTGAGGAGCAGCAAAAGATAGAGCTTGAAGGGTTAAAGAAGAAGATTGAGAGCTTGAAGGCAAGTATCTGGGCTATAGATAGTGTGAGCCCACCTTTCAACTCTCTGTTTAAAAATTTTGAGCTTCAGAGAGATATTTTCTTTTTGGTCCATAGCCTGAGAATGAAGCAAGTATTGAGTGTGTTAGAGTTTGACAAACTTTGGAAAGAGGCTTTGGCAAATGGTTGTGAGAATCTCCTAGCAGAGATCTTGGCGAGAGGTGACTTGAGGGTGAGTGATTTATTTAGAGCCTTCCAGTCTATAGCCAACCTAGGAGCTAGGGTTTACTCCTATTACACTAATTTGGAGATTGCTTTGCATCAGAAGAGGCATCAGATAGCATCTTTAGGGGAGAGGCCATCAACTAGAGAGATTGATGTTCAATTTTGGAATAATGCGGTGAACACAACAATGACTATTTGCCCTCCCACCTTGCTGCAAAACTGGAAGGTAGAATTTATGAGAGTCACAACAAGTTTGGATAATGATAATTTTCTTCAAGAAGCCATGGATGCTAGCTCTGAAAGACTGGCTATAGTCAAGAAGATGGACATAGATCTAGGCCACTATCAGTTTAAGTGTGACCAGCTTAGGGAGAGGTTACAGAGAATGAGTGAACAGTTGGAGCGACCAGGAGGAAAAATGCAAGTAAATTTACCAAACCAAGTCATTTTTTTCCTACCCCCACCCAATTATGTTCATAGGCCCTTGAGCACAACTAGTAGATACAAGACTCCTTTGACACAACAGTTCTTAAGAGATTATGAGGCACTTTTTGATGAAGACATAGAGCATTCCATTATAAGTTGGAAGGCATTAGAGTGGATTTTGGAGGACAACACCGACAACACCGCGACCCAGTGTGCTTCAGAGCAGCCATATTTGCTGCAATTTTAGGAACATTGTGTATGGACAATTTCACGTACAACGTGAATCTTTTGAGTAAGGCTAATCGAGAAGTTTTGTTTTTTACTAAGTTGAATTACCGAGCGTCGAGATGGACCAGATGCATCGAAGCCATGTGCGCTACATTTTTTATCATCGGACCACATCACAGTCTAATCAACGAGTTTGGAGCGACACACTTTGGAGTGATCTCACGGGCATTGCAACATCAAGGAGAGGTGGAGAATGCAATCGTACCTGAAGAGGAGATCATGACACCTGGTTTTGTAGCAGACTATGGCCCGTCGTCACAACGCCCTTTTCGACATGTACGAGGACACCACCGAGGCAGAGCTTGATCACTTTTACGAGACGTAAAAGAGTTAAGTAGGGGGCAATATGTAGAGCAAATTTTTTGGCTATAGTCTGAAAAGAAACTTTTTGAATCAAGCTTTTTGGAGAATAGATGAAAATGTTGGGCTATAGTCAAATGGAAGTGCTTCAGTAGCGGTTTGAGCAACCAAATAGCCTTAGGAAGGAGTTGTAACCGTCTGAGAGAAGGTAGGATAATAGACTATTGCCGTAAGAAGAAGATAGGCCATAATCAAAGAGTTTTTCGGGCAATAGGCTAGAGTAGTCGCTATCAGCGAAGAATGTAGGATCGGCCAAGTGTCATAGATAGGAGGATATTTCTTCAGCTCTGTGATAGAGTGAAGCAGTGTAACCAGGCTATAGCCATATTGAAATGAAGTTATGTTAATGTATCGGAGATGTGAGTGTATGAAAGTAACAACTTGTGTGCAAGGGGTATGTGCATTGAGCGGATTGTAGTAAGAGATTGAAGTCACAGTGTGAGTGATAATGCAATAACTTGCTTGACTCGTAAGCAAGCATTTTGATAGAGCAGATGTAAGTAAAGGCTTCTGGAAAACAGAACCAAGATGGCAAAAGAGGGTATGATAGTAACAGAAAGATTTGAGCGAGCATTGAGTGATTGAAGCGGAACAGAGACGTGCTAAGCAACCAAAATATAGCTAGATAAGATTCAAACATAAAAAGAGAAGATGCATGATTATTATATTAATAGTTAATCTAATTCATATCGCCGAGAGCCAGTACAGAGAGTAAGCTTACGGCCATGAGCAAACTAAAGTGAGGAAATGCCACCGAGATTTGGTGCAATCTTGATACTGTAGACTCTGAAAAAGACTATAGCCATTCTAAGAAGTTAGCACCAGAGAGGAAGAGAGAGATCAGACCAGAGAGTCGAGACACAACCGGGATCTTAGGAAGCAGAGAAATGACTATTGCCATCTGAGAAGAGTGAGCGACTGCGAGAGTGAGGTTCGCGAGGTTGTCGAGAGACAGAGAACCGGAAGCAAGAAAGACTATTGCCGACGAGCGAGAGACGAGAGAACCTAGAGATAGTTAGGTTTAGCATGAGGAAGTGACTGAGAGATAAAGGGGGATTGCTATTATGTGAGTCTAGAGCGGTGAGCGGTGAGCAGTGAGCACAAAATAAATGAACAATTTTGAAATATTTTTCCGTGAAAAATGAATATACCATGGCCTATGGCCGTGAATTTTGAGACATTCTTTAAGATGAAACCTATAACCGTGGGGTGACCCTTAGGGTATTTGTAGATCATTCTTATCCATCTCAGCCATTGGACTATGTTGATCCCTTGTTAGAGATGTTACAAAATATACGGATCTTGAAATGTTAGATAGTTTGGATACTCGAAACATTTAGAGAAATAATAAACATATATTAGGTGACATCTTGACATCTTGAACAAAAAAACCTTGTTAGAACCTTTTACTAGGAAATACACTTTCTTGGACATAGTCATATCTACTTGTTTTATTGAGTTCTAAAATCTTGTCAATGTACCCTTTGCTTTGTGAATGAAGATGAAAAGATGAAATGATATTACAAACATTTGGAGAACTCAAGGTTTTGAATTTATCCATAACAACATTCAAACCTGGACCTCTCAGCGGTGTTGGAGTATTGTGGTCATCTTACAATAAGAATGTCGATAAGAATTGCTTGCTTGCAATGAAAGCAATGGCAATTTTTTTGCATTTGGTGTTTTAGACACTTCTTTTCCAATCAAAGCATGTATCTTGTCCATGGTTTCTCTACACATTCCATCATATATATGATGCTCATGACTTCCAAAATGAATGCACGCCCTTGTCATCATTTGACCTTTGTTGATAATATAGTATATTATGCAAGGACAAATATTGATACAAGTTGGAGGCAACTTACAAATTTTACAAACCAAAGTAGAAGAAGTAGGTGTTGAAGTTGTTTGTCTTATAGCAAAAAGATTCAATGCGAAGCCATCCCATTCAGTATCATTGTGTTTGGAGGATCTGGTAAAAAAAACACAAATCATTTTGACATTGAATGTGATTAGCACAAACAACTTTGCGAAATATCAAACCAATATCATTTTTGATATTAGTGGTTTTGGTCTTGCACCAAATGTGAACATCATATCTTGCTGAAGGAACCCTTCTGGTTTAGACAAAAAATGTGCGACTTTTCGACTCATGGCCGGGGTGATGGTAGGGTCAAAAGAAAACTGACACAACATGCCTATATACCCTGCAGATCCTAAGGGCATTGGTCTCTTAAACTTACAATCTTCCATCTCCTCCTTCATCCTGGACTGCACCTCCACTGCCCAATTAAACTTTGTGCCTCGAATCCACGCTGCAAGGGCGGCACAGACAACACAATGCTCCATGAACCCTCCATGACGTCCTAATTCGATCCTCTGCTGAATGAGGAGTAGCCAGTCTCTCCAGGGTGGTAGTGCCTTCTGCAAATCCCAGCCTTGCTCCTTCACGTTGAAAGCTAATTGCCCGCCTTCAAACGCCACTTCCCACTCAGGGGCATTCCTGGCCCTGCACAATTCTGCCACCGAGATGCTATCCCCTCCAGGTAGCCTCGTCACTTGGGCTATCGCCTCCGTGTCAAACCGCACTACCTGCATTTGGGCTGATAGTCGCTGAAACTCGCTCGCATGAGCCGAGATGACGAACTCCGACAAGTCAGCTGGCCATGGCCATGGAATCTCCAATTATGTCAAAAACTCCCACAACCCTGTTGCTCGGAGGTGCGACTCCTTTTCCTTGATTCTCTCCTTGAAGGCTTCAGACAACTCGGGGAAAGAAATAGGCTCAATCAGTACAACGCCTTTCTTCCTCGCTCTCTTAGATGATTCAGCCATTGCGCTGCTACAATGTCTATCGCCTACTCTCTCAGTTGCTGGCTACTTGACAATTTCCACACTCACACTCTTCAATTGACAATGGCCAATACATTCAATTCTCAGAAATTGGGTAATGTCTCACTGCACTTACCTATTCGCCCACAGTCAACGTTCACACTCTCGAGCTCGGCTAATGGCCCTTTGCCAATGCTCTAATCTCTCTGTGCAATTGCCTCGCACTAAGTGTGTGCTTAGACCTTACCTCACTCAATCCTTCGCTCTGGCTATAGCCTAATCTGTCAAGGTACCTTGCCTTGAGCTTCGCCGTCGGCCAGAATGGTTGATTCGACAAGGTGGTGACTTTGGCCTCGACTTGGCATGATGAGTCAGTTGCCAATCGCCCGTCTTTTCACACTGATGATGGTACTTCAACAAATCTGTTGCGATTACATCTTGTGATTTGGCACTTTGATGGCCAAATCTTAGGCTGTAGTATGATGGTTTAATCATGACATTACCAAACCTCATTTATCCATGATTATGGCCTTATATACCCTTTACATTCTTATTCCAGATTATAGCCATTCATGACAATATCTCCCAATTCCATTCTCCTACGTGAGATTTAAAAATGTTTTATTATATGTATGTACAAATCTTCCTTGTTTATTCCATCCTTCATTAAGATGTAATCTTTCATAATTCTTCCAAAATCAAAATTTGAAATTTTTTGAATATTTTGTCGATCTCGATAATTAACCTACTCCCTTATGAACCATTATTCTAGACTTCACTTAGCTACCCCCCCTAACTTAATTACATTAACTGTCCACAGTTAGTATGATATAGTTTAAGGCGGTTTCCATTAATACGGGTAGCGAGGGGTCGGCCTTGGAAATCTTCTAGGTCACATGATCCATTCTCGTAGGCTTTAACCACTTTGTAAGGTCCTTGCCAACAAATTTTAAATTTTCCTGGAAATTTGTGCAAACGACTATCATAGAGTAGAACCAGGTCATTATCGGAAATAACTTTATTCTTCATTTTACTATCATAGTAAGTTTTACGCCATTTTTGAGTAGCGGCTGTGTTAAGATAGGCTTGACCACGTACTTCATCTAATTTTTCTAACATAGCGATACGTTCTTTTAACGATTCTGAATCATCTAATCGTTCTTCCATGGCTATGCGCAAAGATGGCAATTCTAATTCAATGGGTAAAATGGCCTCTTGTCCATAAACCAATTGGAAAGGGGTGAATTTTGTGGTAACCTTATAGGCGGTACGATATGCCCACAAGGCATCCAATAACTTCACATCCCAATCCACCATAGAGCCTTGGACAGTTTTAGTAATGATTTTACATAAAATGCCATTAGTTTTCTCTGTTTGGCCATTGGCTCTTGGGTGGTATGGAGCAGGGATGTACAAATGGACGTGACGCGGCCTAAACGCATCACGTCGCGTCACGTCCAGGGTGTGACGCCAAACGGACGTTACTGTAGTAAAAACAATTACTAATGGGATTTTTTTCTTCAGATAAGTAATTATTTCGACATCAATACAGGCAGTCGTCTACCATGGTCGACTGCTATATAGGCAGTCGACCACTTAATCGACTGCTAACTCAGCAGTCGACTATAATGGTCGACTGCTAATGTAGCAGTCGACTAAGTGGTCGACTGCTATATAGGCAGTCGACCACTTAATCGACTGCTAACTTAGCAGTCGACCATTGTAGTCGACTACTAATGTAGCAGTCGACTAAGTGGTCGACTGCTATATAGGCAGTCGACCACTTAATCGACTGCTAACTTAGCAGTCGACTACAATGGTCGACTGCAAATGTAGCAGTCGACCATGGTAGTCGACTACCAATGTAGCAGTCGACTACCACCGTCGACTGCTATATAGGCAGTCGATTACCATGGTCGACTGCCATATAGGCAGTCGATTACCTTGGTCGACTGCCAATGTAGCAGTCGACTACCACCGTCGACTGCCTGTATAGTAGTCGACCATGGTAGTCGACTGCCAATGTAGCAGTCGACTATCTTCGTCGACGGCCAACATAGCAGTTGACCATGGTAGTCGACTGCTACATTGGCAGTCGACCATGGTTGGTAGTCGACTGCTATGTTGGCCGTCGACGAAGATAGTCGACTGCAGTTGTAGCAGTCGACCATTGCCGTCGACTGATACTATTAACAGACAAATGCAGTCAACATCATATGTTTGTTGGGTTAAATTTTAATGGTTTGGGTATAGTGGAATATGGATGGATGGAAGTAGTTTAGGAAAAATGTAATTAAAGCCAACAATGATATGTAGAAGAAAAAAAAACCACGTTGTATTAAAACAAGTATATCGTAAAGATATAAAAAATATACAAGGTTGTCCATATCAATGATACACGCATACTACCTTAACCCCTACGATGTTGCCTAAAGAACTAAACAGACTAAACACTATCCTTAACCTCAGTTCTCTAGCAGTCTATGGGCTCATCCCACCCCACAAACGGCATCTGCATCCGTAGTTTGGCGATGGTCAATGAAATGCGGTTGGACACGTTCTCGCAGGTCAATGCACTCAAAATGACATCCCAAATTTTCCTTCCTTCATTGGCAAAGAGTATTCGGTCATCACCATCGTTGCAAAGTTGTCGAGCAATCATGCCAACCGCATAACACTCAGCCTCCGCAGTGTAATATACATTGGGATCCTGGTGTCTCCTGTTTTGGATGTAAAACAGTTCCGGCGCCACCCAAAACTTCTCCTTCTTCAATTTTTCCTTCGCTTCTACGGTTTCCGCATGCCATAGCGATAGGACATCCTCACCCGAATGCGTTGCACATCCCCAATCGCACACCCCAATCTTGAGGCTCCCGTCCGATTCCCAATGCAACATAATGTTGTCAATGGATAGATCGTTGTGTTGCACATTTGCAGCGTGCAAAGCCTCCATGATCCATAACAATGCCCAAGCCAACTTTAGGATGCTGCAAATCTATATTATTCTTCTCATCAATCAAAAAAGCTTGCACTTGTGTCTCTAGACTCTTAATCTTTGCAGACTTTGTGGCTATGGCCTGCTCTTGCCTCTTTTTTTGCCTAAGCCACTCTGATTTTTCTCTAGTGAGGCGAGTTACCTCTTTGCTTAGCTCCTCTTTTTCCTTTAACACCTGGCTAACAAAAGTAACTGCCTCTTCACTTTTCTCCTTTTCAGTTTCTCCGTACGAGTCTCAATCCTCATTGTATTGGGCTTTACATTTGAGGACGGTGGAGGAGCTATCTTTCTTGATACAAAGACAATAGTATTCTTTCCACTCCTTTTTCTGACTCTCAGACTGCTTCAATTGCCTTGTCAGACTTTGGACTGACTCTGTCAACTTTTTATTTTCTAATTTTAACTCTGACACTTCTTCATGGGCCAGCATGGCTTCTTGTTGCTGTTCCTCAACCAACCTCTTCTGCACTTGAACCTCTTCTAAGACTTTTGCCATTCTCTCATGCCACTCTTGCTCTACAGCTTGGCTATAAGCTGTTGACTCTAATCCCTCATTCCAAGGAATAACATTCCAAACTCTAAAATGGAATACAATTTGAGTTTTACCTATCTTGTTGACATGTTTGATGGTTGAAACAGGTGATACTTTGGGCTCTATGATTGAGTCAGGCCATAGTCGTATCCCAAAGCGTGAGGCTTGCAGGGATTAGCCATAGACTGAGAGTCGAGTGATTCGAACTCTAAATATGTCTGAGAAACTTTGATAAGTAAAGACTGGAAATTGTATGAGCAAATTGTCTTGGTTGTTTGTGAATCAAATTGTGTTGTTATATGTCTGTGTGTGAAGTTGTAATGTGAGATTTGTCAGTGTTGACATGAATCAGGGCAAGTAGTCTTATGATGTATCAACAATTGAGTGAGTGAAGTTTGAACGAGTAATATTGAGCAGGGCAGGGAAATGCACTTAGGCTATTGACAGAGAGCGGTAATGTCTTGAAAATATCTTAAAGAGGGAAATGTCTGGAATGTGAACCTGTGATGAAGGTTGTGCCGTGATGAGGGAATGTGTGAGGCCATAGTCCGAGAAAGATTAGAGAGGGCAATTGGCCAAGATACATTCGGTCGCAAGAAGAACCTAAAGAGTTTGAGTGCTTGATTGAGGGTAAAGGGTTATGTAATGGAAAAGAGCTTGAGGCGATAATCTGAAAGAGAAGCCAGAAAGTGGCCAGGCAACTGGTCCGAGAAAGGAAGTTGACGCATGCTAAGAGCCTGTCGGAAAGAAAGCAATTGTTGAGTGAACTTAGTGAGACGTATGAGAGGCAATAATCTTAGCCTGAGACAATCAGCAAAGTGAGGAGTGAGAAAGGCCATAGTCTTGAGAGAGCAATCAAGAGAATAGGGAGCAATTGTCTATGGCCCGTCAAGAAGGCAATAAGCTTAGGGTTAGGCTATAGCCGAGGGCAGTGAGTGCATGCGATTAGCCAAGCCAAGAGGGCTGAGAGCCATAGTCGTGAGAGAGGGTTGTGAGAACCCAGGGCAATGACCAGTAGCCATTAGAGAAGGCGATAGCCTTTACAGAGAGATAGAGAAGCCTGAGAGACATTGAGAGGCTATATAGCCTAGGCGAGTGCCAACATACCACCGGCCATTAGCCGAGAGTAGAGAGTAGAGAGAGAGAGAGGTTCAGAGAGGGAGAAATAGGACAATCGCTTGTGCGCAGGATATGGAAGGAGTAGGTACAGGCTATAGGCTGTCAAGACGCTACCTTCCCGAGAAGGAGAAATTACCATACTGGAATAAGACTTTATCATTTACATGCCATTGTTAGATTAGCACAGAATAAAGCCTTAAGTAAAGGATATCGCCTAGCTGTTGATGTATTGATTTCATATTAACCTGTGGATGATTGCTTGAGATGAGTCACCAGATGATTGAAGATGAAGGTGGTGACTTTGGCATTTTGAAGACATGCATGATAACTGTAAGTTGTTAAATAAGGAAGTAATTAAGGAACATTTCCAATTATGTACATGGCATTTTCAAGACTATGCGGTTACAAAAAGACATTACCCCGAACTTCGGTCCTGACAAATTGCCAATGACAACTTGCCAAGCTATTGAACTCACGACTGAATAGGTCAAAGACATAGAGTGATAGAGAATACCCTGAGATAGGACGGAAATCACTCACTACGGAAATATCACAAATGAACCATAAGAGTGGAGAGTAAGCCGAGTAATGAAGGAACTAGAGAGTAAAAGACGTAGATTGTTATTGTAATCCTTAATCCAATGTGACATTAACCCTTATAGACACTAGCTCAGTCTTCCCTGCGACCTAGTTCCCTGGGTTGTTGTTTTTAAGTGATAGCAAAAAACTAACTACATTTTGGCGCCGCTGCCGGGGAAGGCTGTGGTCGTCTTTTAAGGTTAAAATTGGAAAGGAACTAATAACAGATGGTCGGTGTCACCCATAATGAACACAACAAACAAATGGAGGTCTAGAGGTCGTAGCAATAGAGATAAGGTACGAGTCCGTAGAAGTCAAGACCAATACGACTCACCTGTGTCTAATTCTACCCTTCCTCCCAGACCTTACAAAGTTTGTCCATTGCAAGAACCCATTGTGAGAGTTGACAACCGAATCTACGAACTGTTAAGCATTTTCATTGATAGACTCACTAGATTAGAACATTACGTTTATAACACGTCGGAGAGACTAAAGAGGGATAAATACCGAGAAGATAATCTCCCAGGTGTGGAAGCACTGTGGAGTCAAATTCAACAAGAAAAAACAAGGGAGGTTAGAGAAGATATTAGTGTACCTAGTGACCCAACTCGAGTCCGACCGAAGAACCGTAGAGGATACTATAGGGAGGATCCAATTGAGTCAATTGGAAAACCTAGAACCATCGACCTAACCCAGTGTCGTTATTGTTCTAGTTAGTCCTTGAGAGATTAATGGAGTGGTGTTGGCAAGTCCCCGACTCTGCCAAACACAAAATTTATTCAGGGGGATATTTGTTCTCAGCTTTATATAGATTTTTCCGCTTCAGCTATCATGGAAATGGAATCTATATCACACCTGAGAATGTGACCCTACCCAAAGAATTTATAGAATTATTTGTAGCTTTACCCTTAGATCTACAGCGCAATATTACCAACCGAATTTGGAACCAAGGAAAAGGTTATAGACGGGTAATTGTTGACCGCAATACTCCTGTTTTGCCCTTATCACTTAGGTTCTTATTTTCTATTTACGGAAGATTAAAGAGTGTAACATCAGTAGTAGTACCACCAGTGGACGGAACGTGGCAAGGAACTAAATTGTCCAGGACAGAGTATAAATTTGTGTTCGGAAAACCGAATTACAGAGCTACACCTTTTATACCTGATTTCCTGGATCGAAATCCTTTATATTTTAACCCAATCGATTTTAGAACAATATGTTCGTAGAGGGTTAAGTAGTTAGAGAGAGGCCGTCAAACTGGAACCTGCTCATGAAAAATCTCACTCTCAATCTGCATCCGTAAGGAGAGCAGCTAGCGATAAAGCTAGAGAAGATAGAGCAGTAGCCAGAGAATATAAAAGACAATTACTTGAAAAGAGAAGAAGTTGGGTTCAACCATTTTTAGAAGAAGCAAGGGGAGGTTCCGAATAACCCCAGAAGGCAAATTTGAGACCCCTTTAGATAAACCTACAATAAGTGGTGAGAGAGATTTTTTGTCACCAAAAGTTTTATTTGCTACAGAAGACTCACCTACTCCATCGCTCTGGTCTACTGCTTATGAACCTACCCCATCCCCTCATATCAGTTTACAAGGCAACCCATTGTATACACCTTATACACCAGTAATTAATCCAAACGTAGCACCATTATTCAATATGGCAGCTAATCCACCTAGAATCAACAGTGTAGTTAATTTACCCTACTTTTTGGGTAGACCAGGGACAGACCCTGATGTCCATGTGAGGAAATTTGAGGTTGCATGTGGTGCAAATAGTGTTCCACTCAATAAAATAATGGAAGTATTTGCAGCCACTTTGCAAGAAAATGCATTTTTATGGTTTTCCCGTCAACCACCGTTTGTTGATTGGGATGCCCTTAAAGACGCATTTTTTTAATATTTTAGACCCTTGGGATTTGAAAAAAGTCTGATGGAAAAACTAAGGACAATCCGTATGGGTATGAATGAGACTGTCGACAATTATTGGGGAAGAATGAGTGATATCCTATTGAGAATGGGAACTCACCAGATCCCAGATAACTTTTTGAGAAATATTTTTATAGGAGGATTATACCCCTCTGAGTTGAAACTCTATGTAAGAGAACGCACACCAGCCACCAGAGAGGATGCATTTGCATTGGCAAAGGCATGGGAGGAGTCTCGTGTAGAGGATCGATACACCTTTGATAACTATAATTACGACCTCTATGACCAACCCAAGAACGATCAACCATATCAACCAGTATTACCAAACCAAGCGCTCACATATCCCGGTGCTAAGCCAATGATTGATGCTACCCAATTTAAACACCCTAGTGCAAGCTTGTTTGCACCACCAAAAATCATACAAAAATCCCTACCGGTTGTACAACCCACTTCACAAGAATTAGCCCTTATGGACATCACTAAGAAGTTAGCCGACTTAGAAGTCAAAATTACCAGAGGAGCTAATAAACGACCGCAACCGACTGAGGAGAGAACTAATATTTGGTGTAATAATTGTAAGGGGCATGGTCATTTATCTAATGAGTGTCCCACCCCAAAGGGTTTACGCGTCAAGTGTACCTTTTGTGGAGGAAACCATTCGGTAAATGAATGTTGGAATTTGACGAGAAGTCGTGCGGTTAACCAAATAGACACTAACCAACCGCGACCTTGGCAACAAGAGCGTATGGATAGTGGACCTAATGCGAGTTATAACCCCAAAAAGAATTTTAACCGTAGGCCAGTACCTCTTAATTTTGGGAATAGACCAACTTGGGGTAATACTAATCAACCACCCAACTGGAATGGTCCACCATATAACCCCCGGACCCAAAATTATAAGGCACCAATGCCAAACCAATATGTCGTATGTTTTCGGTGTGGAGAGATAGGTCACTATGTTGGAGATTGTCCTAACCCCAGAAAAATTCAACAATATATCCCACTATGTGGAAATTGTAAAGAAGCAGGACATCCTACAGTTGAGTGTACCCAAACTAAGAAGGAAGGTCCACCCTCTGAGAGAGATTGGAAAAATGGTAAGCATGTAACTATTCAAGAAGATGAGAGACAAGATCGTAATGTGCATAGAGTACAACTTTCTAAGTTTGATCTTACAAGGAAATCAAATAGAGGCAAAAGTCAATGCTGTCACTACTAGATCCCAAAAGAAACCCATAATACAACGAGAAGAATCTAGTACTGAAAGGTTTAATAAACAACACAGTGATGGAGAGACTAGTTTCTCGGAATATTCACAAGGTCCTTTGATTAGAGACCCAAAAGACAAACCAACGTTGGAACCTAATTTACCACCGGTAAATGTACCACCTGTAATAGCTCCTGACAACACGAGAGCCTCATTACCCACTGTTGTTGTTAATCCTCCAATTTCGACCCAATTACCCACGTTACCGACTAGTAATTTTTATCTTCATCCAAACATATCTATAAGAAATCAGAGGCCGAAGGTTAAACCATCGTCTTCTAGATCATCACGAATGATGATGTTGTCTAAAGATCTTAAACCCTATGATATCATGGAAGATCTAGATAGAATACACCCAACTATAACCATGAAACAATTATTGGCGGTAACGCCACAATGTCGTAGTTCTTTAAGTTCATCCATGATACGTAGAAGGTCGAGACCAGTCACAGTGTATGATATTACCTTAAGTCAAGATCTTGGAGCCCCTACAGTTGATGTTATCATAGGAGGTGCTCTTATACCAGGATTTCAAATTGACACGAGATCAAGTGTCAATTTGATGAACGTTGACACGATGAATGAGTTGGGAATATCTAATATAGTGTCCACTACCATTGTTTTGAAAATGGCAGATAGTAGTCGAGTTAAGCCATTAGGAGTTTTAGAACAAATCCCAACCCTCGTTGCCAACATTGAGTATAAAGTGGATTATGTTGTGTTTAAAACTATGGACGGTGTACCATCCTATCCAGGTCTTCTAGGACGAACATGGTTGCTAGATGCACATGCCAAAGAAGATTGGGGGAAGGGTACACTTACAATAGGTAAAGGTCCAAAGAAAATAATCCTACCTTTGTTTCCTACCCAATACCATGGTGAGACCCAAGATGATGAGACTGAATTTACTACGGATGATAGTTATGAAACTGAGAAGGAAACTACTACGAGTGAATCCATACACCGTGTGAATGATAGGCCATACAAATATACTCCTGTAGGAATGGGAGAATATTTTTGTGCACTTGGTGATGGAGATTCTGATGATGCTATCTTGGCATGGCAAAACACCGTGCCAGTTAATATGATCTCTACCTGTACACCACGCCGAGGGAAATTACAAGAGTTGAAATTAGTCTACAACGTGCGAGAGGACACTACACCCGAAATATCAGCTAAGGATGACTTGGCTGAAAAATGGGAATCCTCTATGTTTGAGTCTGATCAACCTGCTAAGCATTACGTGGTCAAAGATGTATGTAGAGATATGGATTTGAGTGATGATGAAATACCCCGCATCATCAAGATATATGAGAAAATAACTAAAGATGAGTGGAAGTTTTGGAAGGATTTCTTTAAGAAAAATATTAAAGTCTTTGCATGGTCGTATAAAGATTTGAGAGGAGTTCCCCCAGAGATTTGTGAACATAAGATTATACTAGAAGAAGGAACTACCCCTGTCTGTCAAAGACAATACCGAATGAATCCGAAGTATTCCCTATTGGTTAAAGAGGAAGTTGATAAGTTGTTGGAAGTTGGCATTATATATCCTATCCCATATAGTGATTGGGTATCACCCATTGTCGTAGTGCCCAAGAAAAATGGCAAACTACGAATATGCGTTGATTATCGAAAATTGAATAGTGTCACTAAGAAGGATTACTTCCCTCTTCCATTTACTGACACTATGTTAGATGAAGTAGCGGGATATGATTGTTATTCATTTATGGATGGGTTTTCAGGTTATAATCAAATTTTGATATACCCACCACACCGTCTTTTGACTGCCTTCACAACCCCTTGGGGTGTCTTTGCATATGCACGAATGCCTTTTGGTATGTGTAATTCCCCTGGAACCTTTTCCAGATTAGGAATTAATACCTTCCGGAAATATCTTCATCGTACGATGGAAGTATTCCTGGATGATTTTGCAGTTTACAGCACTCTAGAAAAACATGCTAGACACCTACAAGAATGTTTTGATGAATGTATGGCAGTGGGAATTTCTATTAACACGGCTAAGTCTGTATTTCTAGTACCCTTTGGTAAATTAGTTGGTCATATTATATCCAAGCAAGGAGTGGCCACTGATCCTGAAAAGATTGCTATTATTGCTTCATTACCCATACCAACTACGGTTACAGAAGTCAAAGGATTCTTAGGACACACGGGTTATTACCGTCGATTTATTTTTCGTTATTCAGTGATTGCTATGCCATTAACTGAATTGCTAAAGAAAACCGACACACCACCAGTTTGGACGGAGGCATGCACTAAGGCTTTCAACACACTTAAAAAGAAATTAGTGTCTGCACCTATATTAGTTGCCCCTAATTGGGAAAAAGATTTTGAAGTATATGTGGATGCGTCAAATGTTGCCATAGGTGCGGTCTTAAGTCAAAAGGACGAAAAATGTCATGACCACCCCATATACTTTGCTAGTCGTCAACTAGTCCAAGCAGAGCGTAATTATACAGTTACGGAGAGAGAAGCCTTAGGAATGATTTTCTCAGTGCAGAAATTTCGACACTATTTGTTAGGGTATAAATTTGTATTTCACGTGGATCATGATGCCCTAAAATATATGATAAACAAACCCCAGCTAAGTGGAAGGATAGCTAGATGGGTATTATTGTTGCAAGAATTCAATTTTATTGTTCAAGTGCAGCCCGGTAAGAGTCACGCTAATGCAGACCACTTATCAAGATTAAGTGATGCCTTAGGTACAGAACCCATCGATGACTCCTTCCCTGATACTAATTTGTTTTTCATAGAAAAGGTTTTACTTGAATATGCCGAGATAATAAATTATTTACAAACCAACACATTCCCTGTAGACTTTTCTAAGAAACAACAACAACGTTTAATATTTATAGCAGCTCCATATTATATCATTGCCGATACCTTATATAAGAAAGGTAAGGATGGTGTATTGAGACGTTGCATTATGAGTTCAGAAATACCCTTAATTTTACAAGGATGTCATAGTGACCCCGCAGGAGGTCATTTTGCGGGTAATGTCACTGCTAGGAAGATCTTACAGGCAGGATATTGGTGGCCCATCCTATTTAATGATTGTGTCACCTATGCTAGACAGTGTAACGCGTGTCAAAGAGTTGGTAAACCCACGGACACATCAGCTATGCCACTACACCCTTTTCTAGCGTTAGCACCCTTTGAAAAATGGGGGATGGATTTTGTTGGTCCCATCAATCCCCCTAGTAAGAGTAGACGTCTGTGAGCCCAAATTGATGCCCACATGTGTTGTTAACACTTGTAAAACATTACAAGTAGTGTTTTGTTGATTTATGATTATTCACAAAAATATAAAAATAGTGAAGCTTGAAGAAAGCTAAGTTTGAAGCATTAGGCTTGTGTGGAGTGGATTTAAGTAGTATGAGGACATACCTTGGTAAAGTGTGGTAGGTAGAAAGCCAATGTTAGTTAAATGTTTGAATTAGGATCTTTGTTGATCATTTGAGGGAGGAAGGCTTAGGAGATAAGATGAGAGCCTACAAAGTAGGAGGAGATCTCGAAGGCTTATCGTGAGCCTTGAGGGTGCTCACCCCCTCAACCCCACTATATAATCCCTCATTCTTCCCTCACTCATCCTCTCTTTCCTTCGTGCTCCTTGGCACCCCACGTGTTATAAGTGTGGGTGTATAGAAGCAAGATAGGAGCACATGTGTGTGCATGGTTTTGAAGTTAGGAGCCAAGGCTAGTTGGCCTTGAAGAGGCTTGACCTCTAGATAGCATTAGTTTGGGTGTGAATGATTTTAATATAATTTATGGCTTCAAGCTGTAGTACTTGAGTTCATATTTCTTGGGTATATGTGTTTGCTAAGTATCATCATAACTATTCCACTCGGGCTAGGAGGAAATCGAAGGGTGGAGTACTTTTGGTGACACGTTGCCGGAACACGAGTTGGTAAATGAGAGGGTCCTTTGAGTAGTCTAGGTTGTAAGGGGCATAACTTCCGAGCAGAAGAAGATACTTCGTTGAAATTTAGAGGGTTAGTAAACAACTTGTTTATATGAACATGGTCAAAATCTGAGGATGTTTGGAATAATGGAGCAGCAGTTATGACATTCTGAACTTTGCCTACATTTTTGAGCTGAAATGGACATAACTCTTGGATAGAGGCTTGGAAACGCATGAAATTTTGAGGAATGCTTTGTTCTTAGGTTTCCTAGTGGTGGTACAAATTTCAAGTCTTTCCGAGTAGATGAGAAGGAGATATATCATTCTGAAGTGTTTTCAAGAGTTGGTAAATGAGAGGGTCCTTTGAGTAGTCTAGGTTGTAAGGGGCATAACTTCCGAGCAGAAGAAGATACTTTGTTGAAATTTAGAGGGTTAGTAAACAACTTGTTTATATGAACATGGTCAAAATCTGAGGATGTTTGGAGTACTGGAGCAGCAGTTATGACATTCTGAACTTTGCCTACATTTTCGAGCTGAAATGGGCATAACTCCTGGACAAAGGCTTGGAAACGCATGAAATTTTGAGGGATGCTTTGTTCTTAGGTTTCCTAGTTGTGGTACAAATTTCAAGTCATTCCAAGTAGATGAGAAGGAGATATATCATTCTGAAGTGTTTTCAAGAGTTGCAGACTAAAAAGGCCATAACGTTTTGGCAGAAAATGAAAATAGTTTGAAATTTCAAGGGGTCATAAACAATTAGATTTTGTGATTGCTCCCAAAATTTGAAGTTCTTTGGAGCCCGTGGGAGGAAATTATGACATTCTAAAATCTGGGTAGACTGACACACCAAAATGGTCATAACTGTCGGACAGAAAATGGGATAGGCTCACAAATTGGTGAGATGTTTTTTGCTTTGTCTCCCTAGTTACAGATAAAATTTCAGGATATTCCGTGAAGTAATGGGAAAGTTATACTATTCTGAAATTTGTTCTGGATGTAGCCTTGGGGGTTAAATCATAAGTCATTAACGTTGTGTATATTCCAAAGGCATATTGGAATGATACATTGAGTTACTAAGGAAGGAGTTTGCTAAGTGTCATCAATACTATTCCACTCGGGCTAGGACGAAATCGAAGGGTGGAGTACTTTTGGTGACAACGTCATCGTTACATTTTAGTTGCTACAGACTATGCCACTAAATGGGCTGAGGCTGAGGCCACTAAACGTGATGATAAAGAAACAGTTGCTAAATTTCTCAAAGCTAATATATTTTCACGATTTGGTTGTCCACGAGTGTTGATTAGTGATAGAGGCACTCATTTTGTTAATGACGTCATTGAGTTATTAACCGAGAAATATAAAATCAAACTCCATACCATCGACTTACCACTCCATACCAGGGATTACACGTCACGTCGCGTCACGTCGCGTCACATCCTTTGACAGCGACGTGACGGCAGACCTGAAAACATCACGTCCGTTTGGAGGGGGTAAAACAGTTTACCCTGTCGTCACACAAGGTAAACTGTCGTCAACAGTGTCGACTGCTAGTGGGCAGTCGACGAGTTACAGCGGCTGCTACTAGGCAGTCGACACACTGAATCGACTGCTAAAGGGCAGTCGTAAAGGTGTGTCGACTGCTGACGGCAGTCGAATTTCCATGTCGACTGCTCAAGAGCAGTCGACTACCATAACTAGTCGACTGCTATTAGCAGTCGACTTGGGTTGTCGACGGCTCTTGGGCAGTCGACTTGGGTTGTCGACGGCTCTTGGGCAGTCGACATGGAAATTCGACTGCTATTAGCAGTCGACGACAGGCGGGCGACTGCTTGTGAGCAGTCGTCTGCCCTTCAAGGCGACTGCTATTAGCAGTCGACTTGGACTGTCGACTGCCCAACTGCAGTCGACTGCTAATAGCAGTCGACAAAGTCCGGACGACTGCTGGTGGGCAGTCGCACCCTATGGTCGATTACTATCAGCAGTTGACTTGAATGGGTTGCGACTGCTTGTGAGCAGTCGCACCCCATGGTCGACTGCTAATAGCAATCGACGAAGGGGTGCGACTGCTCACGAGCAATCGCGTAGAGACACCCATGGGCACGTGGCGTCCATGGGTTGGTCCAGGGGGCGTCTAATCGAAAGGACGCCTCCTTGGGGTATATTTTTATGACCCCACTTCCCTCATTCCCTCACTGCCACCTCCCTCCATTTGGGCCTAGGTTGTTAATCAGCCCTTGCCATTTGGAGATAGTGGTGAGCTGGAGGGCTACAGGTGGACATACGTACTGAAATGCGTATACGGGACAAACGGTATACTATATCTGCCTACTATCTGTATTGTACTGCAACCCACCTACATACGGTATACATTGTACCCCATTGCGGTTAGTTCGGACCATACCAGAAACTGTTATATGTGAACACTTATTTTGAAAGTGGTTTACATCTAATTATGTAGTTTGAACTTTGAACGGCCTTAATTTGGATTTAGTGGATTGGAAAAAAAATTGTGGGTGGTGGCGCTTATTTTGGAAGTGCTACCATATTAGGTTTAATTTATAGTAGGCATACAAAGCTAGGGGTTAGGGGCAACGATGGCAGACGAAGATAACTTGCCGCCGGAACCTCCACGTGGCGGGGATTTGGATCCGGGGGGGACTCCGCAAGCGACACCGGGGTCGGCAGGCGCTAGAAGACGCGGCAATGCGCCGAGGGGCAGGCCGCAACCAATCAATTTGGAGGTGGCGCGGGACCCGAACATTTTCGCCAATCCCGGCTGGCAAAATGAGAGGGGCATGTGGTTGTATAGCACGGTCCGAAGGTACGTAGAGTGGACCCATTTGACGAGGATGTTCGTTCCTAGCGCGAATGCTGAACGGATGTCTAGACAACGCTATGGCATATGGAGGGAGGTGAGCCATCAAATATTTGGAGAACGGTGCAAGGAGGTGTGGGATTTCTTGTGGGGTGCACCGAGGGAATTTGATCGCGGGCATATGCTAATGTGGTTATGCCAAATGGTCTACGCGGAGGTAATTTTGGGAGTGGATATCGACTGGTCCACCATACCCCGCACGAGCCCGGACTTGAGGCAAGCACGCCGGGTCACGGTCATACCAAGTGTTGTGCTAGGACGGAACGCTGGCCGTCCGATTCCATTGGCATGGCAAACTCCAATGAATCCTTTGAGGGTCCGATCTTATTTTGATTTCCTTGCGGGACCAGATCATCAAATTGTGGGGACTCCACCGGCCGCCGAGTCAAACATGGACGAGCACAACATTGCCATAGGGTTGCCGGTTGAACCACCTAGCCGGCGACAAAGGGTCCACGTGACACCGCCACATGGTTCCCGGTTGGTTTGTCCTCCATCTTCGCCCGTTGATGTGGAGATGGCATCGGCGGTGCCATCCCCACCACTGGTAGTTGCCGACAACGACGTTGTGGAGGCGTTGAGGGCGGAGTTGGCAAAATGCAAATCTGATCACGAACGGGAATTGGAGATGGTCCGACGTGCACACGCCGAGGAGGTCCAAGGGTTGAAGGCCGAGATTGCACGTTTGACCAACCTTGAACTTGCGAGGGCTGATGCGCCACAACTGCCGCAAGCAATGTCTGGTAGTGATGGACAAGGGTGGGAGCCGTCGCCCACAACAAACTTGGAGGCAATGAGGGTTGATTACGACCGAGTCATTAGGAGGAACCGGTTGTTGGAGGACGACTACATGGGCATGGTCACAGCCACTATCATGTTCGCCACACGTGAGAGGGCATTGATGGACGAGCTGACCCACTATAGGGACCACGGCGAACAATGGCCCGAACGACGGCTTCTTTTTACCTCGTGGCCGCCATTGGATTTCATGTATCCTGAGAACCTCCCGGTCGATGACGACCATTACCCCAGTATTGCGTGGACCAAGAGGCCCGAGGATGAATTCCAATGGGATACCGCAGTATCATCCCACATCATGATACCCCCGGCCAGACCAGCCTTGTTGTGGCCATGCGTCCCCGATTGGATCAAGGACGGGAGCATGTGCCCCATTTGTTCCAATCCTTGGGGACCCGAAGGCGCATGGATCGTTGGGTCGTGCGGTCACATGGTCCACCCGAATTGTTTGTTGCCACACATGTTGCAAACACGCCGTTGTCCTACGTGCCAAGCCCCTCTGCATCGAAGGTTGTACGAGCAATTCGGAATGCAATGGGGAATGCCTCCCGATTTTGAATACACAATAATCCATGGTGTGCCGTCCGCAGAATACGGCGATCCTCCTGCTTATAGCTGGCGTGCACGGAGGTATTTGAAGGACCTGCGAGGCTACCCGACAAACTTCACGCCTGAAATGTACACAAGGGTTGCTCATGAGTTTTACCCCGGCTCCTCTCCTCAGGCCGTAGGTTTGAGGGCATTTTTGTACCGTGTTGTGGGTGGGCATGCCGGAGAGACGGGTGAATACGTCCCATGTCCTCACCCCCACGGATACGTGTATGACTCCAACGGCAATGTGACAGTAGGGGTATTACCACGGGAACCTGTCCCGGGCGAGGAAACAACTTGGGATGTGGAACACGTGTTGGACACAACAAGTTTTGAGGCCGATCTGGAGAGGCAGGAGGCCGTTACACAAGAGGGTAGCTTCAATGAGGTGGACGTCCAAATCCGGATGAATGAGTGGAAATACGTCAACGGCCTTTTGGACATCCGTGACGGGGCCTCTAGCCCCACCATGCAAGACGTCCTGCGCCATACGAATGCCGCAAGGGGGTTGCACATTGGAGACCGCGCGCGCGCTCGTGCACAAGCTGACCGGGAGACTGCGACGCAAGAACTATGGGCCATCACCGAGAGCAGGCGTGAGGCGAGGCGCCGGACACTACGGCCACCAAATCTGAACGGTGCAAGCTCAAGCCGCGGACCCCCCATTCCATTGGATAGTGATTCGGAGCCGGATTAGGAATGTTGGCTAGTGTTTGTGAGATAGGCGTTGGACTAGGAGGCATTATTTGATACTGAATTGTACACAATGCGGGAAAAACCATGATTTTGGAAATGTTTATAAGTGAATTATTGTTCACTATCAATTTTGGGAGTAATGTACAAGTGTCGCACAATGATCATTTCTTATGTTTGCCCACACAATCGGTTGCCACAAACATCCAATTAAACCATGGACTTTGCATCTACATGCATTTGCACTTGAATCAAACACGTATCGATGCAAATAACTATGACAATGATTCCATGTGGCATGATTATAAGTTCACACCAAGCGGAAAATATCACCTCAATATTGCTGGGAATTCATATATTGCGCATTTCCAACTTAACAACATACGTAAGTATACGTGCAAGTACAAACTTGATACTACGCTCTCACCATATTCGTGGGCAAATCTTACATTGACGACCTAAGTGTGTACTCTCTATACACCCGGTATTCCTTTTGGTGCGCGGTGCACCGGTTGAACCCCCAATGAATTGCGTCATGCACCGAGTGTTTTATGGTTTGGTAGAACCTCCACAAGGTCCCATAGTTTTTTCGAAAATACAATTGATTTTTTCCCTTCGTGAGAACGTCGCTAAGGTCCTGAAACAAGTGCCATGGGAAAAGTTTTTCCTTGTAACCGATGTGGCATGCGGGCCTTTCTTGGGCGTCCAAGTATCCGCGGTGGTGACGATCAACTTGTCTCCTAGGCAGTCGAACCCAATAGAATTCAGTGAACCCTTGAATCGGACGTAAAACACTGCGCAAATCGTCCTCATTTCGAGTGTTCTCTGCAACCACCTCGGGTGTAAATTCGTCCGGTTCGTCCGGCAAGCCCCATGCGTGTCGGGGATTGTAATACATACTTCTTGACGAACCACCCGCATCCCGTATCTTGCCACTCCCAGCCATCGCAATCCTATGGATTGCCCATACCGTAGTTGATCTTGGGCAATGTATGCGACGCATACAAGGTCCTCAAAATCACTACGAGGCAAGGTGGCCTCATGGTGGGTAGCACACTTGATTTTATAGGGATATCGCAGTGTGGGCCCTCGGGTGGCATCCAATGAGTTGGCAGGTTGGGTTACGGGTGTGTCTAATTAGTTATCTAAATTAAGCTGCAAGGCAGTCGACTGCTGTATAGCAGTCAACCATCCACAGTCGACTGCCTTGTAGCAATCAATTTGCATAGTCGACTGCTGCACAGCAGTCGACTGTGGATGGTCGATTGCTACACAGCAGTCGACTGTGGATGGTCGACTGCTACATAGCAGCCGACTATGCAAATCGACTGCTTCATAGCAGTCGACTATGTAAATCGACTACTGGGCATCAGTCGATTGATAAATGCCCAGCAGTCGACTGTGGCTGGTCGACTGCTACACAGCAGTCGACTGATAAAATCGACTGCTTCCTAGCAGTCGACTAAGATGGTCGACTGCTGGAAGGCAGTCATTCATCCACAGTCGACTGCCTTCCAGCAGTCGATTTTATCAGTCGACTGCTGTGTAGCAGTCGACCATCCATAGTCGACTACTGCCCAGCAGTTGAAATTAGGCGTTAGGATTTGGGAAGAGCGTTAGCTTAGTCAAATCATGCATTAAATGCATACAATCATGACAAAGGATGCATATATATAGCAATCCAACCTCCCATTTCCCTCATTCCCAAGTTCTCCATTGGCCATAGACTGTTTTAGCAAGCTTTGCAAACGGAGAACAAAGGGAGAAGGAGCGGAGAAGCTGCTATTTCAGGGTTGTGCCAAAAACGGCACCGTCGACCATTTTATCCGGATTAACCGCGGAAATTGTGGGGGAGCACATATTGCCGAAGGTCGTAGAGCCTATTTTGGAGCCATATCACCGAGGAGAGTATGGGCGGGGGTGTGAAGTGAGGGGGAATTTTTTTACTCTCATATGTATTTTTAAATACATGGGAGTTAACAAAGCTTGGCGGGAACATTTTGGTATGGGAGAAGTCTACAATGCGTTGCGTATGTCGATTTGGGACGTAGACATACCAATGGGGCATCAATTTAGGGGCGTGAGAGGGACTTCGGAGCTCGCCGAATTGTTGCGAGCGTTCCGACTGAACCTCTTCATGTTCAGCCATACGCAACGCATTGCCATCCCAATTCGATGGGAAGTTCAGCATGCTCGGCTCAACGATATTTGGATCATGGAACTTGAATACTTGCGGGATAAGCTTGTGGAGAATGGAGAATATTGGCTTCAAGTCGACAAACGTTCTGCCGAATATCGTCGATGCACCAACTTTTGGATTTGTCCTTCGGAGCGACTATTGCCATGATAATTTTTCTATGTAGATGTAGCGGTTCATGTTCTATATAGTTCGCCGATTTAATCCTAGCAAACACCGTGTATATGTATTTAGGCCTAGTGGATATAATCGCACTATGTAAAAGATATGATCCGTAATGTGAAATAAAAGTGGATCGCTATTTAAACAAATGATAACTTCCTTATTAGCTACACCCGTGTGCAATATGTATGTCTAACATGTATGGGTGTACGTGCAAATTGCAATATGTATGTGTATGTGCAATATATATGTGGGTTCCCGGTATACCGTATGTTCTATACGTATGCGCTATATATATGGATGTATGTGCAATATATATATATATATATATATATTTGGGGGTATTTGCAATATATATATATATATATATATATATATGTGTGTGTGTGTGTGTGTGTGTGTGGACATTAATTCCATCCTCGCCCATGACATAGGGCCTATTGGCATTACAAATCAATTCCATATGTCCTACTCCTAACCTTAGTGCACATTGGACATTCATTTCATCCTCCCACATGACATAGGGCTCGAGGTGCATTTATTTTTACTTTATCTTAAAATACACATTTAAAATGCATTTTAAAATCCTCGACAAATTTCTACGGCATTTTTAAATGTTTTTTATTATAAATTCACGACTATAGCCAATCCATGGCAATAGGGCAAATATAGACACGCTCAACTTTGACAATTGTTCCATATTACCATATAGCATTAGTACATTCAAACTCAATGGCAATGTTTGAGCCTTGAGCATTGCCACACAAATTGGCAAATATTGGAATACATAATGCCCCACATGGCACATCGGACAAGTCGTGAATGGTGGTCTGCATTTACAATGTCATCATACTTGGATCAATATTTGGGCGGAGAAGAGCTCGATGACCTAATCCTAGAAGAGGGGAATGTTTTCGACAATGATTTGCCATAAAGGACCTCACGGATTGATGTCTTCGATGATTTTCAATAAAAAAAAAACATAAAAATAGTCTTAAATATTCTTAAAATTATTTTATAATGCCGCCTCCGACCTATAGAATAAAAAATGCAACACTACATAGGGCCTATTGGCATTACAAATCAATTCCATGTGTCCTACTCCTGAGTCCTAATCTTAGTGCACATTGGACATTCATTTCCTAAACCCTACATCATACATGTAGGCTCAATTTCTAGTCAACATCCAACATACAAATTTGAAATTCACATTATTTTTTCAACAAACATATCCAAAAATAGTTATTACAAAAATTGATCACCAATACAACTAAACCCATTGAACACCATAGGACATTTGACATTACTATAAATATTTATTCATGAAGGGGCATTATCGTTGTCTTGAGGAATAGAATTCCTTGTCCTGCGTGGCCCTCCCACAGCTACCCTTGGGGGCGGTGCTTGGTAATCACTATCATCGGGAGCTTCGCCTACGCCGGATTCATCGTCCGTGCTGGCATTGTCATCTGTTCGGGCGTCGGACTCATGGCCATCAATTGCCGGGCCGGGAATTCGAATAAGCCGTGTGCCAGCCCTTGGCATTCTAATCGATACCATTGGTCTTGAACCCGTTGCATCCATAACGCCGTCAGTTTGTGGACGTGCAAGTGGGGTGGCCCCGGTAGTCCTCCATTTTCGCACATCCTTTTGTCGTTTTTTTTTTTGACCTCTCGTGGTCCGACCAAAGTTTGTCAATGCAATATTAGGGGGTGGCCTAGCCGGTGTGGGGCATGGGGCGCGCATGCCGATGGTGGCACCAACCAACCGGGAGCCCATGCGTAGTATTGTTGGGGCCCGACGCGCAATGTGTTGCGCCAATGTGTCATCCGAGTCGGATTCCGGTGCTCGCGCAACGGCCGGGCATTGCCCAATACCTCGCAATGGACTAGTGTTAAGGACAACATTGGACGTGCCCTCTCCGTGGGGCTCGGGAAAGGGTGGTGTAGTTTGCATGGGTTGTGCATATGTTGTCGGCACAACATCCGTCGGTGGATGAATGGGGGAAGCATGTGGTGGGACTTCGTCCATGTCCATCCGGTTCGGAGCCGCTTCAAGAGCTTCATCCTCATGTGGTTCGGCCACTACATCTTCATCCACTACGGGTTGAATGTCTACCGGTACATCGGGTATTGTAGTTGTCGTCGTAGGGGACACACATGCGTAGTGGAGAGAAACTTCCGACCGGCTATGTTGGCCCACATGTGAAGATCACCATCGTCCTCGGCGTCAAGTCTATCGTATGCAAACAGATCATTGTGGTTGTCAAGGCCCAAATTCCCTCCACCATGTCTCCCATCGCTCTCGTTGTCCGAAGGCCCCGAGGAATCCCCGCCGTGTCCCGCGGGGGGGCACCATTTATATCCTCGTCGGCCGAATAGTCAGAGTCTTCGGACATCATGTTCACTAGATACCATGCGGCCGAGTCCCGATCAACCCTCTCCCGTGCCAACCGTGAATTGGTATAAATGTACACCAAATTCTCGGCCCTCGCCGAACTCAACCGGTTCCTAGTCTTGTTGTGCACAAATGAATAACTACTCCAATTCCTTTCGCAAGACGAAGAGGAGCACACTTGGGCCAATATTCGCTTTGCCAAAGGGGCCAAGTGGGTGCCACCTTCGCCCACGAGGTCCCACCACTCGTGGGGTGGGATGTTGGCTTCCATGGCTAGGGGCATATTGGCGAACGCGCCCCTACGCTCTTTGAATGCTTGAAATTCGGCCACAACCCGACCGTAATGACCGTCCTTGCCCGTGGTCAACCTCTTCATGGCGTCCAAGAATCCGGATTTAACGGCCGCGTCTTCGTAGACGACGTTGTCGTCCAATAAATAAGGATTCAAGATTGTACTGGCATGGTGTAGGTCCGTGATCATCATACGCCACCGGCTGTAGAAATCTTCTTCGGCCAAGGTAGCGAGGTTGTGTGCTAGGTTGAAATGAGGATTACTTAGGCTAAGCACATGTTTCTCCAAGTTCTTCATGGTCAACCAAGCCTTGCCCATTGCCGGTTCAACGCCATCAAACACTCTCAATGCTTTCAACACCTCCTCCGACATGTGGCGGTAATTATCGCAACTTGTCCAAAAATTGTCGTCATTAACCGTTGTCTTGATTTGACGTGCCTCCATTGCACTTCTCCTTCGATCATCGCCTCCTCTATTTAATTTGTTCACGTAGGCGGTCCAATCGGGATGAATAACCGTTTGTTCCAAAGCATTGTCTCACCTTTAGAAGCCGGTCAATCATGAGGAAGTTGGTGGCGAATCGTATGGACCCGGGCATCTTCAAGCCCAAATTGGGCGAGTAGGTGAGGAAGACCGCCGTCGGACATTGGTGGGCCCGGATGTATTTGACAATGTCCTTCGCCTTGTCTACGACATCCTTCGCCCATCGTTGTTTATCCCAATCCTTCAACAATAAGTTCAAACAATGCGCCGCACACCCTTGCCAATATATGTGTGGCCATTCCCGGCTAATATTGCTCGCCGCGGTTTTCATGGCCGCCGCATTATCGAAGCAAACTTGAACAACCTTTGTGGGGTCCACTCCAACGATGTAGCGTTTGACCTCGGTGGCCACGTAGGCGGCATCCTTTGTGCTACCGGTGGTGTCGATGGAACCAAGGAACACGTCGCCCGCCGGACAAATTTGCATGACGTTCATCAAAGGACGGTGGACAACATTCTCCCATCCGTCCGAACAAATAGTGCACCCATATTTGTGGATGGATGATGTTGTCTTCAACTCCACGATTTTTTTTGTATTGAACCGTGCATCGTCAAGTAAACTCTTGCGCATTGCATGGTATGTTGGGGGTTTGTACATAATTCTAGCCTCGGCGGTTGTCTTAACGGCATGGATGAACGCGGAATGGCGGACAATACTAATGAGGATATTAGCCTCATAAAAGGGTTGCGACCATTTTGTATCCAATCTCGTTTTGTCGAATTTTGCAACCCTTCCTTTAGTCCCATTTGCCGTTGGGAACGTCGGTGGGGTTCGAGAGTCGTCCCGGACACCACCTCCCTTGCCACTGACGGTGCGGGAGATGGTGGAGCGATTTGGCTTCCGTTCGCGTTCGACAATGCACCGCATGACGCTTGTTGTTGGGACCCGACCACAGCTTCTCCCCCGTCCTCAACGCACTCGTCCACAAAGTCATCCGGAATTGGCGGCCACGATCCGCCGCACCTCGAAAATAAAGACTTTACAATCGGCCCTTGACGTTGACACAATGCCACCCCCCGCATCTTGCCGTCATTTTTTTGGTATCCCAAATGGGCAACCATGCGGTCCTTCCTATAAACTAATTCCAACGCGCAAATTTGCACTCGACCTTCTTGGACGTTGGAGTCCACTCCTTGGGCACAAACCAAGGCTTCCATTCGTTTCGCGTGCCCATCCCAATATAACCTACTACCTCTCTCCACTTGCAACGAATGCCAAAAGGCAATCAAGGCCAACTAGAGCAAGGGGGAATGATGAATGCTAATGAGCGGTGAACCCTTTATAGTCCCGACGCTTAAACGTGCACTAAATATAAAAGATGCTATGATATTAAAAGTGTTTAGAGTATTCTGCTATAGGATCCATTGCAAAAGCAATTTGTTTATGTTTGGAGGGGGGGAGGTCCAATGTCTGCCATTCGCAGCGGACTTCGGGGGTCGACTGCTGCTTGGCAGTCGACGTGGCAGTCGAATTCCAGGGTCGACTGCAAACTAGCAGTCGACATGGCAGTCGACCGCCACGTCGACTGCCACTCGCAGTCGACATCGGGGGTCGACTGCTGCTTGGCAGTCGACGTGGCAGTCGACTTCCAGGGTCGACTGCAAACTAGCAGTCGACATGGCAGTCGACCCCCGCAGTCGACCGCTAGTTTGCAGTCGATGTGGCGGTCGACTGCCACGTCGACTGCCATTCGCAGTCGACATCGGGGGTCGACTGCTGCTTGGCAGTCGACGTGGCAGTCGACTTCCAGGGTCGACTGCAAACTAGCAGTTGACATGGCAGTCGACCCCCGCAGTCGACTGCTAAATGCAATCAGCCCACACGTCGACTGCCACATAGCAGTCGACGCCGCGGTCGACTGCTAATTGTCGACTGCCTTATCCAGAGTCGACTGCTATCTGGCAGTCGACTGGATGGTCGACTGCCGTATAGCAGTCGACCAATCGTCGCATCCATCCTGGCCGTTGGATGATGCACGGTCCAACGGTCAGGATCCAGGGGCGCGGCGTCCGGTCGTACCGTCGGTGTGAGGCCCACCCAACCTATATATATAAGTGGGGAGGCCTCATTGACATCATTTTTCAACCACCCCTCCTCAAGCGGGACATTGGGACTAAGCATGCCTAGCATCCTTTGCCTAATGTTTTGAGAGGGCCTAGGGGGCGGTTGGAAGATTGGTTTAGGGTGCAAACTCTTGCCAATTTTGGATCCGATTTTTTGCGGTGGAGCGGTGTGAATACGGCCGTGTTTGTGAACACATTTGAGTTGTGTTTGTGAACACAATAATAGCGTGTTTTTAAACACGATGGAGGATCGAAGTTGGAGGATGCCGGAGGACGAGCCGGATGCACCCGGCAGGGTGCACAAACGGCCCCCTAAGCGGCAACGACATTCCGATGTGGGATCAGGAAGTGCTTCGGGAACGGGAGCCAATATTACCCCCCGTTCAGATACTACCGTTCCCGTCCGCCCAAATGCCGGTGCCCCTACGAGCAGCCAAGGAGGGGCTTCCGCGGCCTCAGGGTCGTCGAGTAGGAGCGGGAAACCAAGGGTAAAATTCTCGGATGCGATAACGGCAAAGGTCCACCAAGCCATAGTTGACTGGTATTTGAGGAATGGGGAGGCCGGCATCAAATTCCGTTTTTTGGAGCAGCCGAAACACAAAAGGGTTGAGATAATTAAAAGGGACATGGAGGTTGCTATTCGACAGGAAGTGGATGGCCCCGAGTTTAGCGGTGATAGGAATCTTGCGGGGTTCGATTCATGGGTGAAGAATAAGGCCCAAAATGGTATTTTCAACCTCAAGCAATTGGTTGAGAACATGTTCCCGGAGGGCGAAACAGGCAAGGTGTTGAGCCCTCGAGCTGTAAGAATCCGGGAAATATTTTTGTGGTGGGATCCCGTGGCCAAAGGATTGTCCAAGACGGCCTCCAAAATAATTCCTTGGAAGGCGGAGAAATTGGAGAAGTGGCTAAGGGTGTCGGGCCCATGCCAACTATTGTGGATTCCCGATACGGCAAATGTCGTGAGTTTGAAGAGCATTAAGAAGGTGGGGGGTTACGGGGAGGTGAGGAAGGTGAGGATCGAGGGCGACGATCGTCTCCCACCGGAGATTACGTGGGCTGAAAAGACCCCAAAGACGTCGGATAGGCAAAAAGCTCGTATCCAAGTAAGTGCGGAGGCATGCGTTTTAAAGAGCACGCATCCAGGTTTCATCAAGTTTTGGTTAATCAACAGTGTGTCCAATGCGGGCTATACACTATGGTGGAACGGGGGTACTCTACGAGAGATGTTCATCCGGGATAGAGCCCACCACCTAAATGCCAACATTTTGACAATGGACGTAACCGAATGGCAACTCTATGACCAAGTCCAAAAGTCAACTCAAAAATGCTCCCCTTCTCTTCTTTTGCTAGTTCCCATAACCACCAGATTTGACATGTGTGTATTTTTAGTAGTTACGACTCCTCCTATCAGACCATAGTCTTTTGAATTTACCCTTCTCCATATCTCCTAGCCTATGGCCTATCCTGATACATCTTAATGAGGTAACTAGTTCTGTTTTATCTCTATTTACATTATGTTTCCATTTAGCTACGAAAAAAGAAAAAACTTGTTTTACATGGACCTATAAGACCAACTTTAAGGTGACCACCCAGGCCACTGCCCAGCCCATTTATGGCATCGAAGCTACCCTGCCCATTGAATTCAAAGTTTAGTCATTGAGGGTGGCAATTGACTCGATGTTAACCAATAGTCGGTCTTTGAAGGATAGGTTTGCTTTCTTTGTCTCGAAATTTCTTTGTTCTGGACATGCTATAATGGAATGATGCTCACTCATCCAATTCTTCTCAATTAAAAGGTAATATATTCACTTTCACATCTTCCATCATATTTTTCCTCCATTATTTTTATTTCATATCATACATGAATAATTCAATGTATTTTTTTTGTAGACCCAATATTTTGTTGTTGTTCTGCTCGTCCGTGTTGCCTCTAAAATGATGAAACGAAAGCCTTCTTTTCAACTTCATTCTGACAAAAACTTGGTTAACACTGATTTTGATCCTATTTTCGGTCTATGCATTCCAAATTTCATTGATAAAAATGATCTAACTATGCATTCTGATGGTGTTATTCCATAGAAAGGTGCTCAGGATAAAACCTCCATATTTATGCAAATGTTTATTAAAGCATGTTATGCTCTGGGTAGTAGAATAGTTGATTTGATTGTTGGAACATGTATCAATTTTTACAAACTGGTTTTCTTATGTTTTTTTTCTCCTCAAATTTTTTACAATCTTTTTCTCAAACATACATCATATATTTTACATCATTTTTCTTCAATCATTTTCTAAAGCTTGTTTCTCACAAGTGTTGCACTTCATGCATATTGAGCATCCGGTCGGCATTTCTTGAGGTTTGAGGAGGACATCACTTTATTCAATGATGTTCTTCAACCTTTGTTGGCAGGCCCATCTACACTTGATGTAGACGTGGAAAACCTTGAGGATGATGATTATGAGAATATTGAGCTTAATGAATTTTGCGCGTAAGTTAGTCAATAGTTTTATTGTTTATTGTTTATTTCAAAAAATTCTAGTTAATCATAATTTTTTTATCAAATATTGATTATGATTTCTTGTTTCCAAGACTCCTAGTTATGCAACTTCTTCCGTTCACTCGAATTTGTGGACGAGTCCCTCTCAATCTTTTACATTCTCCCTTGGCAAGAAAATATGACAAGAGCTTTAGCATCTAGGCCTGATAAAGTTTACTACAATCGGATTATATATGATGTTTAAGTTAAACAATATCTTGATTTGTCCACTGATGAGTGTTCAAAATCAAGTACTTCTTCTTCCAACACTAGTAATTATCAATAAATGAATGATATTTATTCATCTAATATATTTTTAAAATGTTTGTTAATGTGAAACTATATGCATTATATTTAACTTCATTTTGGCTTATGTACCTTTGGTTGTGTTTGGAAACACAACCTTATTTAAATAAAAATTGCAATAGATGTTATTTTCTTGTTTTGTATATGATCTCCTTGGTGCTCAATGATTCATGTTGTTAAACTTTGCACATTCTTAAATTTAATTGACAATGTATATTAATTCTCTTACTTCCTCTTTGGAATTCTATATGTGTGATTATCTTAATTTTATTGAATCTTCCTTGTTGTTATTGCATCAACATCGTTATTGAATATGGATTTCCAACATGCATAGTTTGTGCATCATTGATATTGAAGGTGATTTGCATATTTGAAAATTCAGACCCTTGTAATGTTGAGGAGAAAATTAGAGGTTTTTTTCAAAAGAATTCAAATGAATAATATTATGATTGCACGGTGTTAGGGCACATTGTTGTAACTAAAATGTTTGTTTTTAATGGGGAGAGGATGCAAAAATCCACAGTAATAGGCTCCCATAATGGTGCCTCATAATAAACCACGCTCACATAACATCGCTCTACAGTCTGGGCTCTATGCTCTACACTCACATCTTTGCATTCCTCATATTAACACTAAATCGTCATGTCATGAGAATCAAAATCTAAAGACCAGTATCTCATAGACTTCGCCACTATTACTTATACCATACTAATATTATAATCGCAAGTGAATCCTCACAACGCTAATAAGATAAATGAACAATTTTAACTTTAACAGGTCCTTACCGCTTACCGCAAATGGTATTAAAGCATTTTGTTGTCTAGTTTTAAGGTCTAAATTACCTAAGTAAGGTCGTTTAGAACGTGGATTAATTGGCAAAAATCTCGAACCCATGCGAAGAATCCAAATCATATGTTTGGCCCTTTGGCGCAATAGAAAACCAAACCAACTAATATGTTTCCTCACTCTATGTGACTTCACAAGTCCTCGTGATTCATTCCAAAATTTTAAAGATGTCAATAAACATCAATATCGGGGCTAGGCCTAAAGGCATTAAAATCGGTAGACCCTGTGGGGCCATCATCGTATTCGCCAAGTTAGCTATCATAGGTGGCGGAACTGAAATGTCTAAACTAATGAAATCGTTGTTTATGAAATAGGAATTGATCACGAGTTTTCAGGGTTTTTTCTTACTATAAGTTAAAATACTAATGGGTGATGATCCCCGGCGTAATCTCTCTGATCGAGTGATAACCATCAATTAGTCTAAATTTTTTCATCATCGAGATCACACCCTAGGTTACTTCCAATGTTATCCACCGATACTATTGGGATCATACTACACCGGTCAGGGGCTATCACGGGCACTAGTTGAGGCTCCTAGGATAGGATGAACATGCCATATTACTATATTTAATCTCTGGCCCAAAATCAAAATTTCACGATCACGATGATCGGATTTAAATGATGACACCCTAGACCACAAAGTAAGATCATTTACAAATTTTGGGGTTGTGGTCCGACAAGTCCACTACACGTGCAATACTTGTTGATTCTCCTCACAAAATGTCCGTACGAGAAGGGAAGGGACTCGGTAGCCTTGTACATGTGCGTGGCCATTAATTGATGCCCCCCCTAAATCACCGCAGGCATACTTCCGAAGCGTGGGATAGTTGTAGCCTTACACCTGCAGTGCCCGATTGTCCGGTAAACACGAGGAGATGAGGTGATCACCAGCATTGGGGAGTGCACCCCAATACGAGGTCAGGGTGGACCCACACACCCTCACCTTTCACTTGCGGTGGAATGTCAAGTCTTAAGATCTTCATGTGACCTCAACCGTCGTTTGTCAATCTTAAGACCCCTTACCCGCTGGACCATGAACGCTAAGGGTGCTAGAACAAGGAATGAGCAATTTTGTTAGTTGTTTTTATGTGTTTTTGGGGTTTAAAACCCCTGAAAATGATCCTAAGAAAAAAAATTCAAGCACCGAAAGCGAAAGAAACCAAAAGAAGGCCACCTTTTTATTGGTGAAAATAACCCCTAAAAACTTACTATTAGGTGATACAAAGAATGACGCCTCCACAATTAACTTTTGGGGGTGCACGGCCTAGGGTTGAAGCCCCCTAGAGACCCGTTCTGGTCTCTACATGGTGGTTTCACCTACTTAATTTTGATTAGCCCCTTGTTTACAACGTCTACAAGGTCAACAATAAAGAAATAAAAAAACTTCATTAATAAACATGAAATAGACTACAAAAAACATGATGGGATGGGGGACGGACAACCTATGAGTTCAACCTACAAGCGCAAGCTCTCAAGGTTGTTGGTGCATCACTATCAACTCCCTTGATTTCAAACAACATACATGGTCCCGCTAGTGATCAACTCGACCTTACCATGATATATGCCACAACTAATAAATAAAGTGACTTAAAGCACACTCAAAGGGTCCACCCAACAATGGTGGATTATTCCCTTGCCGTTCACCGAACGCAGTGTTCGGTGGACTACTCACAAATTACAGCCCACACGACAACCCCCCACTGTGTGCAAAGAAAATAAAATACAAACACAAGACAAACACACAATTTCCGCTTCTAGCGGCTCCAAGTTCCAAAACTACAATTGACAAGAAACACTTGACCACATGTGAGAAAATAAACAACAACCCTCCTGGCACACGCATCAAATTATATGAGTACTTGACCGCACGGGCAGTCAAAGCATCATAATAGTTGGACTGAGGGAGTTGCAGTCTAGTTATCTCCAAGCAATAGACTTCTTACGAGGCAATGAAATGCATGAATAACAAAGGGGATGCCGTGGCTAAGAGGGCTAATAAAATGCACCAATGGGTTGATCAAGGGGCCAAGTGGGCCCCTCTCAAAAGATGTAGCAGCCTTAGATGGTCCAAAAACAAACAATAAATAGAAAAATACTCCATAATTTCAACCATAATTGCCTCATGTAACTTGGGTACCTAATCCATGGTCCAAATGGTCAAATAATCATCAAAAAGGGGAAATTTGCACCCTTCTACCAAAAGGACAACACACAAGATGGTGTGAAATGGTTGCTGTGGTACAGATTTTTGGTCTTGAAGTAGACATTTTTTAATTTTGGTGAAATGTGAACTCAAAGTGTAAGTTAGAATGTAGAATGAACACGGAAATAGGTGATTAGTGACTAGTTAGTGGAAATGAGTAAGAGGTAGTTTTATTTTTCTCATCTCAAACCAAATCTCAGGAGAAGAAGAGTCATTTGGGTAGGACTATAGTCATGTGATTATTTTGAAGAGACTCACGAGATCTGGCTACGGAGAGAGGTGGCAGTTGGGGAAGTTAGTTCTCGGGATATAGACAAGAAAGAAGAGGAAGATAGTTCAGTTCCTCTCGAGAAGAGAGTCTCCCTCGCTCCCATAGTTTTGAATGTCCATAGCGTGGCTATTCTCTCGGGTGTAAAGCCCTTGATGTGAATCAAAATTCTCCTTTTGATATAAACATATTATCCTCAAGTTTCACTGTTGGTTTGATTATCTGTGGTGTGAAGCTTTTATATGCATGACTGATTCAACATCATTAAGATGATGTGTGTGTGTGTGCCTGGGACAATTGAAATCTCTTCTGGGAAGTGAGAGATGTTCTTTGTAATTGACGGGAGAAGAGTGATGTCCATGAATGTTCCGGAAAGACTCAAGATATAAACAATTATTGGGTGGGTGCAATTCTCCTCTCGGGAAGAGTGGGATTCTTCCTCCTTCAGTAACCACTGAGTTCTATAACAGTAGCAGATTTTTGGGTGTGAAACCTATGCAATGTAAAAGTGCATTCTTTCTTATATCAAAGCTTAATGCGCACTTCCCTAATACCTTCTTGTGTGGAATCCAGTCTGATGGGCAATACTCTTATCCTTGGAGGTTAAGCGAGGATAAGTCCAATGGGGTTGTGTGCAAAATCAGTAAATAATTCTACATAAAAGAGAACGTCGACAATAATCCTCCCTCGTGAATAGTGGAGTTCTTCCGTTCTCATTTGTATGAATTCATTTTCGAAGGGTGTGGAATCATGTAATCCTTAATGTGTCACTGGAGGGAGAATCGAAATTATGTATACCCATTTTCCTTGGGTTGTGTGGGGGTAAGAATCTGTAGTAGGAAGGAACTGTTATGTGCAAATCCCTCCTAATAACACTATTATTCATTTCCTGGAATGTGGTTTAATTTATGAAAGGACTAAAAATGTATGTGTTGCATAATCATTGTTGAACATTTAGAATTAGAACCTGAAAGACTTTGGGGTGAAATAGTCAACATGGACAATTTCATAGTTTTATAACTTCTGGAAAGAAGGTGGAATAATGAGACAGATCTCAGGCTTGTTACCGATGGGGTATGTAGGCATGAGATAGGGTTGGTACATCTCTCGTGCTAGTTCTCAGGGATTGAATAACATGGTAATCTTGCGAGAAACAAGTAAAATGTTCTTCCTGAGAGAGAGAAACATAATTTCTTCTGGCAGGAAGGATTTTGGGTGCACAATGAAGATTAAAAATTATGACAACTCCAAGAAACTGGGAATTGAGGCGCTGAAGTGGAAGTGGTGAATGAAATTCACCAGTGGCCTTGTTGAATTTATGACCCCGAAATGATGCACTCGCCAACAACATTCCATGCCTGGAGCATAGTCGCAATGACGACTGAGAATCGGGAAGGACGAAGCGGTGGCGAGGTGTGAGCCCAAATTGATGTCACATGTGTTGTTAACACTTGTAAAACATTACAAGTAGTGTTTTGTTGATTTATGATTATTCACAAAAATATAAAAAGAGTGAAGCTTGAAGAAAGCTAAGTTTGAAGCATTAGGCTTGTGTGAAGTGAATGAGGACATATCTTGGTAAAGTGTGGTAGGTAGAAAGCCAAGGTTGGTTAAATGTTTGAATTAGGATCTTTGTTGATCATTTGAGGGAGGAAGGCTTAGGAGATTAGATGAGAGCCTACAAAGTAGGAGGAGATTTCGAAGGCTTATCGAGAGCCTTGTGGATGGGATGAGTCCCTACTTAGAAGGAGAAGGTTAAGGGGTTGTGATTGGAGGCTCTAATCCTCTCACCCTATCCTTATCTCATGCCCTCTCTCCCTCTCAACTCACTATATAATCCCTCATTCTTCCCTCACTCATCATCTCTTTTCTTCGTGCTCCTTAAGCACCCCACGGGTTATAAGTGTGGGTGTGTGGGAAACAAGATAAGAGCACATGTGTGTGCTTAGTTCTTAGAAGAAGAGCCAAGGCTATTTAGCCTTGAAGAGGGATTGACCTCTTGTTAGAAGTAGATTGGGTTTAAGGAATTTGGAGTTTGATTGTAAACTTCAACTTGTTACATTGAGATTCATATTGAAGTGAGAGAGTTCAAACTTGTTTAAACTTGTGGCATTTAGAGTGACTAGATTGTACTAGGTGCATTACTTGTAGTGTTTTATTAGTTATGAACTTGAGCAGAACTTTATAGTGAGAGATTTGTCAATTATGGATGATCAGAGTGTTCGATGGGTATGAAAATTTGAGGGATTGTTTATTATAAAGTATGGAAGTTGTGGTAAAAATTTGAGAGCTTCAATCATTGGGATGAAAGAATTATTAAAAGTTAAAGGGGAGGGTGTCTAGGAACAAAGCAGCAAGGTTTGAAAATATGTATCTCTTAGAGGGTTATAGATATGGATACCAAAATTTGACACTACCTTCTGAACTTATATATCTATCTTGTGTCAAAATTTTAGATTGATTGGACGTAGGAGTTGGAAGTTATTAGAGTTTTAATGACCGGATGCTTTATCACAACATTCATACTAAGTAGTTAGAGTTAGAATTTCATGCATAACTTTTGCATATGAACTCTGTTTGTGCCAAAATTTGGTGTGGAGATTTTTTATAAGGTACTTAACAAGTGTACCAAATTTCACTTGAAGAACATAAGTTGGGTGGGAGTTATACTATTCTGAAGTTTAGTAGGAAGACATTAATAGAGATTTACATCAAGAAGAGCTTAGAGAAGGAAGGACAAGGATAAGTATATAAGTATTTTTTTAATACTTGTATTTAAAGCCTATGTGCTCATGGAATCCACAAGCGAAGTGTCATGTACCAATACGGAATCAATCACGATGACATGTGATAGCACGGAATCAATAAGCGAGAACTCATATAGTAGTGTGGAGTCGACGGTAAGGACTCGATTCACAAGAGGGATATCTTTGAAGGCATGCGTGGCCAAAGCGGCCGGGTGGACATTAGAAAAGGCTAAGGATATAACCTTGCCCGACATTAAGGAATGTAAAACTACATAGTGTGGTGTTAATCAAGTTGTGTATATTCCAAGGGTAGATTGGAATTATATATTGGGTTACAAAGAGAGAACTATATACATGTCATTATAAACTTTTCTACTCGGGCTAGGACGAAATCGAAGGGTGGAGGATTTTTGGTGATACGAGGGGCAAGATGTGTTGGGGGAAAAAAGCTGCGCCATTATCCCATATCGTTTGGGGCCCGGCTCAAGAGTAAGGATAAAAAGAGAAGGAGCCAGCTCCAGGTTCGAGAACTTGACGCTGACTTGGAACTTGTGACTGGTGACTAGTTACTAAAACTATGGCCCTCTCTGTGGAACTTGGAACTGGTTACTGGTGACTTGTTACTAGGTACTTAGATTATGGCCGACCCTGTTAGACTATGGACTCATGAATTAGACTCACTCGCTTGGTTCCGGTCCGGTTCGGTTCACTTAGGGTCGGATACTCGGTTCGCGTTACTCGTAACTAGACTTTTGCAAATTATAATAACTTATTTTAATGCATTAAGTTCAATATAATTTTGTTAAGTCTAAAGGGATAAAAAGTGAATGAATATTCTAATATCAACTCAAGAGAATTAATTTAAAAAGCTGAGGGATTTGAGGGAAATATGTGGTAGACATATACTAACTTGTGGTATGGCCTATGGTCACTGGGCACTTAAGAGAAGAGACTATGGTCCAAATCAAGGTGCCTTGGCCTTGGGTATGTAAGACTATTGCCCACCCAAAAGACTATTGTCGAGTTGTGACTCTTTGCATTAAATAATTCTAATAAGAGAATCAATACAGTAGAGAGTTAGTTGTGAGGGAGAGACTGAGCAATTGCATGTACAGCATTGAGTGACCCTTATCCCCAAATTTACCCCTTAATAAGTTCCATTATTACCTTAAAGTGGGTTTTTTATGTGTTTATTGTCCTAAACTCATTCCCAACTCATTGTGATCTATCAATTCACCTAATAGTGACATCTAGAGTTACATCTGACACTCATTTAGTCTTCCATGTGTGTTTTTCTTAATTGGAACCCAAACCGAAAAACTATCTACAGTTGCTCCCACATTCCAATTTCACCAACTAACACCAAAGTAATACCCAATAATAATAATGGATCAAACACCAATTACACCTTGACCATGGAATGCAATTGGATTTGTAATTTTCTGAAGGGTTTAGACAATGCTTCTGCCTCATGCCCATAACCCTAATTTTGATTACACCTATGCCTCCCAATTGGAAGTAAATCTACATCAATTGGAACCAAAGCTCAGTGCAAATTTGGCAGCGCTACCGCACTATACCATGCACGGGGATTTCAGTTTCCAAGTACAAACCAACCACTCTCACAATTGTACAAAAACCAAACTCACCACAACAACCTACAACCTACAAAAAATCAATGGAGTAAAGACAACGTTGTGAGATATCAAGAAAGGGCAATTAAAATCACAATCTAACTACAAAAGAATCCCTACAACACACTCAAAGTAACAAGAAACAATGTTCACCTCTCCAATTGCCAAGAATTGAAGGAGGGGGAGGTGGCCAAGCCCTCCTTCTTTAATATTCCCATGTCAACCTTCTATAATGTCACACAGAGAGGGACAAGATTTTCCCCTAGCTTCTTTGCTACGGTCACCATGGAGTTTGTCTTAATTGTGGTGATCGCCCTCACCATGGTATTCATCTTGATAGTGATGTTTGCCCTCGCCACAATGTTTGTCCTGATCGTGGTGTTCGCCCTTGTCTTGGTGATCACGATGTTCACCCTCGTCGTGTTGATCGGCCTTGTTGGGATGTTTGCCCTCACACCCTTAGCAAATCTCACTCCCTTAATCTTCAAAACCTAATCTAATAGGAAAATTGCCCAACTCTACCTTCTCACACACTCCCCAAAAACCCGGGGCTTTGCCCTCCTACCAACTACCAAGCCCCGCCAAAAAGCAACAAGATAAAGACTTTGAATCCTCTGCCCACACAACTTCATCCATCCACAACTTCATACACCAAAAACATTCATCCAACTATCTCCTCTAGTCTATCTAATCCTAACTCAAACCTTAGATAACTCTAGGTCTATTCTAGATCTACTCCAAAGTCTAAAATTGCCCTAATTTCTACCACTTATTAATCACGGGGGGTGCACCTACACTTGCTTTATGTATACATGTGCGAGAACCCCCTATTTAATGGGGGGGGTATTTACCTTCCTTCGTTGAATATTTTCCACCCTATAAGTAGCTAAATTTCTACTGGATGGTATTTTCTAACACCCTATCATTATATATAAATTATAGAGTCGCATAATAATAATCACCCTATCTTATTTATAAGTAGTATAAATTTTGTGTGAACAATTTGCACATACATTACCCATATAGTGCACTATGCAATGACAAATGCCAATTTGGGATGGATTTCAAGGAACATAGATGCAGTTGTCTTAAGTGTTATTATAGAGGCCACAAAATATTAGTGTTGAGCAGGTGTTAGCAATTCCATAGACAAGCCGAGTCACTGGCACCACCAAAAAAGGCCGGAATTAGTCCTTCAGTCACCTTTTTCCAACAACAACAACAAGAGCAAACACATGAGCACATGAGCAAGCACAAGAGCGAGCACAACGATCACAAGAACAAGCACATGAGCGAACACAATGAGCAAGAAACCCTAAACCGAAGCAGAGCAACCAACTAGAGGAGAAAACAAAAACCTAAGGATGGAAATGAAAAACCTAAGGATGGTACTTCCATCCAAAGGTGACCGTTTCAACAAATCCATCCACATGTTCACATACATTTTGCCTATTTCTCATCCAATGCCACTAATGGCATATGATTTATGTTGAACCTATAAATTTAAAAACTAAACTTAATTTTATTTATGCTATTTTACATCTAAATAATAATAAATACCACAACTTAAAACACACTGTACATTATATATAATTCCCAAATTCAAATTTAGAGGACACTATAGTATATCTAAAAAAATGTAAAAATTATGTGTCTTGAATAAAATCCACCCTACATTTTCTCGCACGTGGTTTTCTACATTTTCGCCACTGCACCCCCCGTGTTATTAATTTGCCACTCTAATCATCGTTGAGTGTGACCACATAACATCTCACACTGTAAATCCCAAATCACATAAAAATATGGAAAAAGCCAAGGATGACCATCAAAAATCCACTAACTGACGCAATTCACGCAAAGATTCAAGCTCATGGTAAAACATCTAACTGACTACTAAATATCGTACTAAAATACTTCGACAATTCAAACTTGACAAAACACATAGACTAAATATTAGGAGTATAGAAAAATCACCAAATACCACAGTAATTGTTTTATCATGGGTTGTGAACCATTCATATGATTCGCATATACCTAACATTGTAAGGACACTTAACCATGACCTTACAATTTAGAAGAACATAAGCTTGTGATCTTTGAACATTTAACCCACGTAGATTCTAATATATTGTTTTGAACAAACCTAATAGTAAAATGAGGAATCACTTAACCTTCACATTACATGTAAAGATAATTAAATAACTATAATTTTAGTCCACCCTATAATCATGGGACATTATTACTAAGAATTTTAGAGAAGATAAGCTTTTAAAATACAATAGTGAAAACTTAGAAGATTATAAAGTATACCTTGAAGAGGATACACCGCCTCAAGATTACCAACATAAATATAAACTCCAATACTAACATGCATATGTCCACCTTCAAAAGTTTGAAATTGTGAGAAGTCTAATTTTGATAGGAGTAATGTTCATGTAACCAATCAGTAGCATGTTACACCATCTAAGGCTGAGGGTTGAAGGTGACCTCAACATGTTACCTTGGAAATTGGCACCCATGGTACACTAACTTAGAATTTGAAGTTCTTCTTTCACTTGTTGGTATTGGTTTCTATATGTATGGTTAGTCCCAAGGCATCATGCCATTGGGCGTGCAAAATGTTGATCTTGTCTTCCTTGGCTGCAAATAATGTGGTATGCGCCTAATAGTTACCTTGGAATCACTTCACAACCATCCACCGACAACAAATTGCAATACACAGCCGTCCATACATGTTAACCCATAGCACGGCATAAATTAAAGAAGGACCCGATGATATACGAAGGACATGTGTCTGACCAACAACCGCCTACATCGGAATACAATAAATTAAATGGTATAAAATAATAAAGCATTGTCCTTGTGGAGGTCGGACATTCTCACTATATACAAGTATTTTTTTTATGTATCTTCGGTCACGATTTTTTTCAACCGTAACATTTTTATATTTGATGATTGGACATCCTATGTAGGTGACGGTCCAATATCTCCATGATGGCATGCTAACCATAGTCTAAAATATCCTTTGAAATTGATTATGCGATTGTAGGAGAAACATTCTTGACATGTGCAGATCCACCATCTTTACAATGACATATATATTAAAAACGATGATGATTATGATGAGAAATTATCAACCACAATAATAATAGTTAATGAAGTTGCCTGCTAGATGAGGGAAAAAACATTTGTTTTCAAGGAAACGTTGAAGAGGTCAACTATCAAAGCAAGTTGATAAATAATAGATATGTGTAGCGTTCTAACAACATCAATTAGATTGGACATATCTACAAAAAAAATTATATATATATATATATATATATATATATATATATATATATATATTCTATCTATTACAAATTGGTAGTTATAAATATGGTCATATATTTACTATAAAAATATTTTTAACACCTAAACTAGATTTAACAAATGTAGATGTCACCAATAACACCAACTAATGCCAATAACTCACATAAATTGTTGAAATTGTTTTAGGTGGAAATTTAGGATTGGTTGGTTGGCCACACATTTTTGTGCCGTAATAATATAATATTTGCAAGATATATTATGTATTACACTAGAAATATTCAAAATACTCATAATAAATCATTCCAATCATAGTTGTATGTTCGATCTTTGTGTTAATTTCTATAGGATATATGCAACGTTTACAATAATAAGAATTGCAAGGTGATACCTCGTGTTATGCCTTTGAATATATGGGCGTAATTGATCGGATAAACATAATACTAACAATGGTCATTTGGAATAAAGAGGTTCACCTCTTATCATACTCCTCCATCACGAACCCCAAAAACCAAATCGTAGGCCATGGTTGAACAATGTGGATATGAATAGTAGAGTGTTGGCAATTGGGAGATGTTTATAGGTGTTGGTTTTGGGTGGGGTGTTGGTTTTAGCACCCTCTACCTTATATCAATTGTTGGTTCAATGTGTTAGAATGAACTATACTCAAGCTGAGTATTGTTCATTTTGCAAGCATGAAAGAGCATTATGCTCTCAAAATTCCCGGCCCCACGGTGCAACATCCTAGTGTTGAGAAATGCTATGTATGCCAAATTCATTATTTGGACAATTTATTGAAAAATAATGAATGTAATTGCCATGATGAGGATGATGCATTCATGTTTATAAGTGTTGTACTACCAAGTTGTGTTTAATGTTGAATCCCATGTTCGAGATTGCGACATGAAAGTGCTCTCTCTTTGGCGACGCCCGTGACCATTTTATGTTTTGGCTCTCCTACTTTGCGACGCCCATCTTGCAGTTGCTGCAGCAGGCGCACCATCGCAAGCCCCTTCACTCTGCCACCGCTACCGCCAGGTAAGGTACGCTTTCCTCTCACCCTCAAATCGTGCTCTACGCAAACCTCATAACTCTTCAACATTTGCCACAATATGATGCACAATACAAAGCTATCAAGTCTTCGATACCATCGGGTGATGATTTGGTTTAGGGTTTGTGTTGTGCATTCGATGGGATTGGCAGCGCGGGGTGCCATATCGCACTTCCCAGAGGGAATGTTGTCAAAATCACCAAGTCATTGTTTGGTTCATCGTTGGTGGCTTTGGGGAGCCGTATCACACTCCCCTTGCCACAAAGAGGACGTGTCCATTGGTGACAAATCTTCGATACCACTGGATCATTTTTGGAGTTTAGGGTTTTGTGTTGTACATTCGATGGGTTGCTAGTGTGGGGTGCAATATCATGCTCTCCGCAATAAAAGAACGGAGCGTAACGCAAAGTATACAAGCCTTCATTTCCTCTAGGAACTTTGTTAACATCATCAGGTCACTTTTTTTGTGTTCTTAGGGTTTGAGTATTAGTGTTTCCTATCATGCGTACCATTTCACACTCCCCTGACAACAAAACGATGGATATGTACTACGTTGTTTGCTGTGTGTGGGGATTCTCAAACTTTTCAGGGTCCTTTTCTGATTCGTTTACAAGTCTTAGGTTTGAGTGTGAGGGTTGGTCTTTCTTTCGCCTGGAGCTGGAAGCTGCAATAATATAAGAGAATGACGTCAGAATCGTTTCTCGCCTCTTGTGTGTGCATTTGTATGGAAGATCTCGAAGCTCTTGCTCTATTAGTAGCTTGTAACAATTCGGTTTGTGGTGCATTTAGGGTTCTCAGTGTCCATGATTATGTTGCTTTTCGCCTGGGCTGAAGGTGGCATAATGCACCAGATTTTTACCCGGGTCATCATTTCAGATGTATATGGCTATGTGCCACGGTTCCTGTTTTGTGGCTAAATCCATTAAAAGCTACGTTTGCCGTTAATTGTGATATGCCAATTGTTGCTGCAAGTTTTGCAGTTGATTAAAGTCTGGTAAGTTTTGGGTTTTCGTTGCACTGATACATCATCATGCACAGTTGATTAATGTGAGAGTTAAGTTTCAGCTGTGGCTCTAGTCTCGGAATTCTTCCTGGTGTGCTATCAATGTGTATCCAGAAGTGGAAATTTGAATACAAGGAAAGCTCTCTTTAGGAATGAATTTTTTTTTGGACAATCTAGAGTTCACTCTTGTTGAGGAGTGAGGTGGAAGGCGGTAAATGCGTTGTTCATGGACATCGCACAAAAGTCACCCTTCACTCGCCTATGATTCTGTGCCTTGTGCAGTGCTCGGCAAAGATGTAGGTGGAGCTTATCAAATTAGGGTTTCAGACTTTCTGTAGCAGATTGCTGCCATGGTTTAAATAGTTGTCTTAGGGAGTAGAGTCACAAGAGCGACCCAAATAGAGGTCATCTAGCATCCTATTGTGCCTCTTTTTGTCAATATTGAGGATGTTCTCTTGGGAGATTTTCTAGACAAATAGTTGTTTCAAGACTGAGCAAGTGCTGGCAATCTGAAAAGAATTTTTGCATAACATCACAGAGTGAGGGCAGCCATGGCGGCAGCTGCGCTCATTAAGAACCTGCGCGTCACCAAGACAGGCAGTGGCTCCAAGTCGCTGGAGGAAGCGCACCACCGAGCAACTGATTTTTTCAGGGAAGCATGCCGGGCGCTGCCGTCCATCATGGACCGCTACAACCTGTATGAAGTCATCACCTTGTCGGAGCTCCGCCGCAAAATTGCCACGGAGTTCCGGAAACATGCACACAATACCAATCCCAAGGTGTGAATCATGCCATTTTCCAAGGAAAATGATGCTTGTGCAAATGAATGTCATTGCGTAGGGATCTTGTTTTCTTTCTTCTCCTTACCCTTCGTTCTGCTTGTTTATTTATGAGATTAGGGATTGGCATTTGCAGGTCATCGATATGTTGGTATTCAAGGGACAAGAGGAGCTGCAGTATTGCATTGACCATTCAAAGCAGCGGCACCATCTTCTCTCACAATATATTATTGGAAGGGACGGTCTTACCGGGGACGTTCACAAGCTTGGAGAGACATTCCATGGAGAGTCCGACTTTCTGAAGACTTTCTACAGAGGCAACTACTGAACATGGAAAAATTAGGTCTAGCCCCTTCCTCTGAGCCTGTGAATAGGTCAATTCAACTCTTCATCACTTTTTTCACATCATTTGTGGTGTCTCGTTTTGGGTCTCAGCAAGTTTTAAAAGCCCTAAACATTTGTTTCCATCTGGATTCAACATGTGTTGGCCACATTGTATGTTGCGACTTTGATTACATCCACAAGATCGAATCCTGGTCACTTGCTTTCCCAAATTCCATTTTCTGTATTGTTGTCTTAACTAGTGTGTGAGCTTGAGGCTTTGCAACACTCAACGAGAAAATTCTTCACCCTATTTGGTGTTTCTGTTCACACCTTCTTGTACATAATAAAGAGTTGACCGTGAATCCTGGATTTCCTAAAGACTTTGAATATTGAAATCACTAAGTCAGGCCTGAAGGTCAGGCATTACCAAGGAAATTTATTTTTTTCCAGAGATTCCGGAGCATGGAGTGTTGTATAACATTGAGTAGCCTTGTCTTTTCCTTTGCCACTGTTGTAATTAAATTGCACTGAAACTGAGGCGTGTTGGGGATAGTGTTCTGCACATGGCAAGGCAGTTGAATATCTTTCAGTTTACAGCTTATGCTTCCTGTGGTTTTTGGACATTTATGTTCGTCCTTATGCTTGCAGGAACCATTTTATCAGCTTTAGAAAAGTTGTCAGCAATAAGATCGAGGATTGGACCATGATGGTGGGCAAGCTCTGTCCCAGCATGATACGAGTCAGGAGGGGTCTAGCATCCCTGTAGGGGTGTATGGTGGCCTGTAACATGTCAGGCCCCTGGTAAAGCTTTCTGCATTAATTCCATCCACTGGGCACTTGTTAATCTTCTGGAATGGCTTTCAATCTTCTTATCACTTATTTTCAATATTATTGCACATATTAGTTATTTTTATGTTTTTTCTTATTTCCCCATGATTCACCTTTTGAATTTTTTTGTGAGTTGGATGTTGCTTGAATCAATGGTGCTGCTACTTTCATCTGCAGGATTGCATGCCATTTTCCAACTTTCTAAGATGGTGCTGTCACACACAGTGACTCACTTTGGTAGGCTATCTCAGTGATAGCACTTGACAACATATGTGCTTTTATATATGTGTCTAGCGTATCATATTCTATCAGCTGTTAATAATTTGTTGGTGAGAAAGAAGTCCATTTCCCACTTGGGAAGTATCCATGTAGAACTATATTGAAAAGTGTGATCAGTAGTGTAACTTGTTTACTCCCAAATCCATTACATTATGTAGTTGCTTGTGAAGTGAGGGAGCAAGTGTTTGAATATTAGTTTATGTGTTCACAAGAATATTGTAGAAACATATTTAAAGTTACCTATTGCCATGTCTGATGGGTTAGTGACAAGCAATTCCGTCTGAAATTAATGTTTAGATTAAGTGCATTTCTCCATTGATCAATACATACATGTCAAGGAGAATCCATGAGATATGCATTAAACACTGTGACTAGGTTCAAATCCACACAGCCACCTCATTTGTTTGCCTTTCTGTGATCCTCATATTTCAATCCATTGAATTTACCGTATGAAATTCATTTGTCACTCTTCTTGGTACCTATTCAGCTCCACTCCCATCACTTACCCCCAAGGCCCAAATCTGAAGATAATCATGAGGTGTGATGGCATCCTGTGTTGGCAAAGCTCTATCAAGAACATAAACTACTCTTGACTCTTCAACCACTCGCTATCTACTCAATCTTTCACTTCTAGTTGTGAGTAATGTATCAAGTGAAAGCTATTGAGAACGTGCATCTCAAAGAGCTTATTTTCACTTCCTAAGGCCAAGAATTGAGGGTGAAAACATATAAAATTTGACATAAAGAGCAATTGATCTTTGAATGGTCATTTTGTCCAAACGACTTGAGATTTAAGAGGCAATCTTGGTGTATATGGAAAGAGTTTGAAGAAGATATACAACATGGATTGTTTGTTTGTGGAAAACAATCAAGTTTTGAAGGACATATCACCATTAGAAATAGTTGGAGGTATTTATTGAAGGTAGGTTTTGGTGGTGCACACCACCATCAATAGGGCATGTGCTTGCTTCAAAGAATGCAAGCTACTTGTTGAACACCTAGCAATATATTCCCATTCTATATTAGCCCCCATTTAAATCAAAATACATATCTACTCCCCCCATCTCCCTTTGCATTGAACATGAACTTTGTTTCTAACCAAGCTCCCCCCCCTCCAATCCAAACTCTCTAACAAAGAGCATGTTACCCATTGATGGATTTCTTGATTTTGCTCCCACATTTTGACTCCAAAACCAAAACCCCTCATTATGTTGTTAAAACTCATGGGGTAAATTGGCAAGAACCCTGCTTATAGTTACACAACATGAGATCAGGATGCAATTCACCATTCTTCAATCAACCTCTTAGTGGACTCACCAACTCAATATTACCAATGTTAATATATAGAATGCTCATTTACACAACCAAATTTCCAACAAATCTCTCATATATAAGTTTTTCACCAACAATTTTTAAAACAAACAATAGATTTCCCACACCTTTGTATTAACATGTCACTTCTTTCTCCCACATTGGTCAACATATCAAAAGGCATGCATTGTCTCTCTACCATAGTTTTGAGCTGCACACTTAGTTGGCAAATAGTGAGCATATTTTATTTTATGATGGTATTTCAATACTCATGTTTATATGGAATCATCTTCAATAATCAACATGTTTTGATTATTTTATTTGGTTACATTACAAGCTTCACACCATGTTAAAGTGCGAGATTGGTTATGTCAATATTATGGGATCAATCTCATAGACAAAGAAAATAATGACAAAATAGTATTTTTACATGGTAGGTGGTTTGTACAAGCGTTTTTTGCTCTTAAACTAATAAAGGTATACATGACCTTGAACAACCCTTGTGAGGATGATCTATTAACAAAAATATTTGTCAAACTTTGAAGTGATTGGAAAAATTTCATTTTTTCATTGTATTTCAACACAACCCATTTAAGTAGAGTATCAAGGTTAGAGACATGATAATGTTTTCCTTTATTACACATAGTTATGAAACTCATAATTTCAACCAATATTGTTTGGTTTGTGTGTGAAGCTTCAAGAATTAAACACGATACAAACCGTTTCTAGGATCGTTTATGGGACTTCAAAATTTAATTAGCCTTGTGCCATGCTATGTGCAAGGATCTAACCAATATTGCACACTCATACGTAGATTTATCCCCAAACTTTAGTTGTTTTATGAAGGAAAATATATTCCAAATGGTTTGGTGAAGACACATGACAATGATCTCTATTCCAACTACATAGTTATAATAACAAACTTTTTCAACCTTGTCCTTTCCAACTTTCTATTGGGTAAAGTTTCATGATACCTACCCAACATGAGGGTAAAAATGATGGGAGACATCGTAAAACCCAATTATTATCATTTGATCCTTATATATTAGTTCAACAAGTTTAAATTAAGATGAATCAACCACAAACTTATAGGGCCTCCCTTAGGCCAAGAGAGGAGTATCACATACAAACGTAGCTCTCACCCATGCAACATAAAAACCTGACATCCTACGAACTTTGTGGTTGATTTACCTTAGATTACTTCAACTAGACTAATTCAAGGTCTTTAAAACTAATTATGGCGTCAAATCAACTAAACAAACCCTCCAAACTACACACTATTTAGGAATTACATGATGGAGTGGTACACTTTTATGCAATAATTTGTTCTCGCGCCTACCTTAGGGGTTGTTTACACCATGGACCATGAAGTCATCCCAAGGCCTTGTAAAATATGTGATTGGTTGTTGAACTCATCCCGAGACCACTTTGGTTAACACCAAGGAAAAAATGTCAGAGTGACCATGGAGTTCGAGGTCCCCAAAAGACGTATGGTAAGGCCTACATTATCCAACGATATGGTCCAATGAGCTTTGTGGTGGGAGAGGCAAAAGAGGTGCTTTGGTAGGAAATGGTATGGGCCGTGATAGAGAAATGCTGTTATAATAAATTTTGAATGAATTTTTTTTGGGGAAGAGAAGATGAAAACAAGAGAATGGTCAAACTTGTTTTTGTTTTTGTTTTTTTGTTTTGTTTTCAAAACTACCCTTTCTGGGCATATATTAAAAATAAAAAACGCATTCACTTTTTGTTGCATGGTCATTCCTCTTGGTCCACATTCAGTTTACACCTAGTGAGGGCCCCAAAAACTTTGTAAATTGATTTAAAAAAAAAATTGGACCATGAAAAACAACCATCTTCCAAGGTCCGACTTCATGGTGCATGGTGTAAACCGGCCCTTAGTAGGTGCCACGAACCAAGATCCAACTCCAATAAGGTCTCCACTCATATTTTATAATACATCTTTGGTTTGGGTTACTAATAGATCCCCTAGGGGGAGAATGAGGCGTTCTCATTGAGGAGAACGTTAGGAACGCATGTGGGAGCGAAACCCTAAAACCGAAGAGGCTCTCGCAGAGGTTCTCTCTTTTGCGACGCCCACCTTGCAGCTGCTGCAGCAGGCGCACCACCGCAGCCCCCCTGCTCTCCGCCACCGCCAGCCACCATGGGGTACGCTTCCCTTTCCTATTTCACCCCTCAATCTTTCTCTGCGCAAACTTCACAACTCTTCAATATGTGTACAAACTTTGCTCGACATCGCCGCACCATTTGATCCATTTGTGGGGACTTAGGGTTTGATACCGCTGGTCGCTCTGGACAGCCATCTTACAACTTCCCTTGCCACAATGGGAGGCACAACGAAAAGCCTAGAAGTCTTCAATATGTGTACCAAATTTGTTTATCATCGTCGCACCATCTTTTGATCCATTTGTGGAGTTTTAGGGTTTGATACTGTCGGGGGCTTCAGAGAGCCCTCTCACACTTCCCTTGCCACTGAGAGGCACAACGCAAAGACTACAAGTCTTCAATATTTGCACCAAATTTGTTTGTCATCGCGCACCATCTTTTGATCCATCTTGTGGAGACTCAGGATTTGATACCGTTGGGCCTTCGGAGAATCTCACACTTCCCTTGCCACGAAAGGAGGCAAAAAGCAAGCTTTACAAGTCTTCATTATGTGTAGCAGCTTAGCCAAGTGCTCCTGATCATCTTTGGATGCATTTGTGGAGACTTAGGGTTTGATTGTCAGGGTTTAAGGGTCCTTGATTATCAGGGTCTGCTAAATTTGGTGGCTTTGTAGAGATATCTCACACTCCCCTTGCCACAATATGATGCACAACACAAAGCTATCAAGTCTTCGATACCATCGGGTGATGATTTGGTTTAGGGTTTGTGTTGTGCATTCGATGGGATTGGCAGCGCGGGGTGCCATATCGCACTTCCCAGAGGGAATGTTGTCAAAATCACCAAGTCATTGTTTGGTTCATCGTTGGTGGCTTTGGGGAGCCGTATCACACTCCCCTTGTGACAAAGAGGACGTGTCCATTGGTCACAAATCTTCGATACCACTGGATCATTTTTGGAGTTTAGGGTTTTGTGTTGTACATTCGATGGGTTGCTAGTGTGGGGTGCAATATCATGCTGTCCGCAATAGAAGAAGGGAGCGTAACGCGAAGTATACAAGGCTTCATTTCCTCTAGGAGCTTTGTTAACATCATCAGGTCACTTTTTAGTTCGCGTTTGTGGTCTTAGGGTTTGAGTATTAGTGTTTCCTATGATGCGTACCATTTCACACTCCCCTGACAACAAAACGATGGATATGTACTACGTTGTTTACTGTGTGTGGGGATTCTCAAACTTTTCAGGGTCCTTTTCTGATTCGTTTACAAGTCTTAGGTTTGAGTGTGAGGGTTGGTCTCTCTTTCCCCTGGAGCTGGAAGCTGCAATAATATAAGAGAATGACGTCAGAATCGTTTCTCGCCTCTTGTGTGTGCATTTGTATGGAAGATCTCGAAGCTCTTGCTCCATTAGCAGCTTGTAACAATTCGGTTTGTGGTGCATTTAGGGTTCTGAGTGTCCATGATTATGTTGCTTTTCACCTGGGCTGAAGCCGGCATAATGCACCAGATTTTTTACCAGGGTCATCATTTCAGATGTATATTGCTATGTGTCACGGTTCCTGTTTTGTAGCTAAATCCATTAAAAGCTACGTTTGCCGTTAATTGTGATATGCCAATTGTTGCTGCAAGTTTTGCAGTTGATTAAAGTCTTGTAAGTTTTGGGTTTTGGTTGCACTGATACATCATCATGCACAGTTGATTAGTCCGAGAGTTAAGTTTGAGCTGTGGCTCTTGTCTCGGAATTCTTCCTGGTGTGCTATCAATGTGTATCCAGAAGTGGAAATCTGAATGCAAGGAAAGCTCTCTATGGGAATGAATTTTTTTTTGGACAATCTAGAGTTCACTCTTGTTAAGGAGTGAGGTGGAAGGTGGTAAATGCGTTGTTCATGGACATCGCACAAAAATCACCCTTCACTCGCCTACGATACTGTCCCTTGTGCAGTGCTCGGCCAAGATGTAGGTGGAGCTTATAAAATTAGGATTTAAGACCTTATTTTCCAGATTGCTGCTATGGTTGGAACTGGCTTGGTCCTGTGCTGTCCTGTCTCGTTGCAGCCGTGCATGTGACTTAACCATGGTTACAATTACTCTAACGTAATGGTGGGGTGAGGACATCATCAACACCATTACAGACTTATTTGAACATAGGCATTCACAGGCATATTCTCCACTGCTTAGAAAGATCAAAGGTACTTGTCAAAATAGTCACCAGGTCACTTTGGGATGACGTATTTTCAATGTTGCTGCCTGGTTATTAATCTCGAGTAGTAGTGGGAAAGGCAAGTTTCAGAGCAAGCCGGAGTCAGTATTGTGAGGTGACTTCACATTGATGAAATCAACCTAATGGTGTTTTCAGAGTTTCTTGAAACGTGACTGAGTTATTGATGAATGTGTGTGTGAGCAGGAAGACACGTGGTATGGGAGCAGGGCGTAAGCTCAAGAACCACCGTAGAGCACAGCTGTGGGCTGACAAGTCCTACAAGAAATCTCATTTGGGTAATGAATGGAAGAAGCCATTTGCTGGCTCTTCTCACGCCAAGGGCATTGTCCTTGAGAAAATGTAAGCCCGTTTCCATTGATTTGAACATCTCTTGCCATCCCACATTATATATCTTTCCAGATTACAGAACTATATTCACTTCCAGTATGGGACTATGGTAAAATTCTCTCAAAGTTCTCTTTTGTGGGCCAGGTTTACTGACTGAAGTTATGGGATTTCTGGTGTATGCAGCAGTTTGTTGCAACTTCATATCTCGATTATCTTGTTTTAGGGCATCATGAAGTTGTTGTGCATGCCTAAAGTCTTTAGTTTGATTGAAACCCAACCTGTGAATTTTAGGTTCTGTTGAACAAGTTTTGAAGCCTGTAATGTGACCCTAGAGTTCTGACAATTGATTCTGCCTTACAGTGGTATTGAGGCAAAACAGCCCAACTCTGCTATCCGAAAGTGTGCTAGGGTGCAGCTTATCAAGAATGGCAAGAAGATTGCCGCCTTTGTTCCCAATGATGGTTGCTTGAACTACATTGAGGAGAATGTAAGTATAGCATTGAGAATATTTTTTTTGGGTGAAATGGTGTAACTGAGTCTCAAACATGTCACTGCTTGCCTCACTTATCTTCTAGCTTCAGGCTTATCCCTCAAATAGGGACAACAATATGATATTGTGTATATTTGAGATCAGGTGTAGAAAGATATATTACAATATCATAATTTTCTCCCTTTCTTCATGTGACCTCAAACATCCACAATATCATTTTTTCTTTCACCTGACCTCAAATATAATTATATGGTGGCAATAAACATCTTCGAGTGTAATTCACATTGGCTGATCTGTTTTTTTGTTCAGACTGAGACATAGTTAGGTGGCTGGTGCTGTTGAGAGTTTGAATCCGAGGATCAGAACAATAATAGAAATTTGTCCTTTGTTGTCCAGGGTCCACTATTGTCTGCATTTCCTTGAATGTGCGATGTTTCTTCCCAAATCTCTGATGTCTGTTTTACCCCAGTGAGATACTTTTGTAAGTTCTGGATTTGCATCTGCTGATGAATGCTCTCCATTTTTGGATGTCTTATGAACAGGACGAGGTTTTGATCGCTGGGTTTGGGCGGAAGGGACATGCTGTGGGAGATATTCCTGGTGTTCGGTTTAAAGTGGTGAAGGTTTCTGGTGTGTCACTGCTGGCTCTATTTAAGGAGAAGAAAGAGAAGCCACGATCATAGAGAGCTACTTCATATTGTAGCACATGCATGTTGTTGTGTACAAGATTTTTCAGTAAAATATCTTGCTAATCCAAGCCATGCACTCTCCCATTTACCCTTTATGTCTCCTGTTTGGATTGATTTTTTCTATTTTCCTAATACTTCACATACAATCTATGAGTGGAATGACATTTATATTTGCTTAGGCTGAGAATGACTGACTCGACCAGATTAAGAGATTAGTGTCAAATGTTAGCACTTTCATGGTTGGTTAGAAGCAGAGGTGCGATTCTGTGACTTCGAATCTGTGAACGTACATATGATTTGGATCTTCAATCTATGCTAGTGTTCTTATACTTAGAAATCACTGGCCATTAGCATTATCTTCCTGTTGCTTGACACTTTCAATTCCTTATACTTCTAGTCATGTCTTTGGCATTCTTCACTGTGTATTACTGAGAAATCTAGAGAGACTGAAAATTTCTTGGTAAATTTGCTCACATTATTGGGTAGTTCAGCATGTTAGTGATCTGGTATTTATAAGGTTCTGGAACCACAACCAAAAAACATGATCCAGATTTCCAGTTCTAGCTTTTAAATATTCAAAGGCCCAGTGTGGATGTCAATCAGATCCTACCACCAGAAGCGGTTTGTTGAGTGCTTTATCATTTACCCCTAGTGCTGTCATCTACTCTACCTTTGAAGAGTCCCAAAAAGTCTTCATTGACTGTTGTAGTGGCAATGGCATTATACCTGAAGCTCGAGATTGCATTTCAGCTTTGCGCACTTTTCCTTCTGTGAGAAAATGTTCTGTCCTGAGATGAACAGAGAAGTGGATTTCAAAGTCTGAAAAGAGTGTTAATATTGCGAGTAAAGTGGAGGGGAAAGAGCAAGTTAGTGAGTGATGAATGTTGTAGCTTTTCTTTGCGGCTTCCTTCCATCTTGGAGGTCTGATGAGAGGAGGCTTCTTATTAAGTTAGTGTGAAGTAAAAAGTCTTTGTTGACTATTGTAGTGGCAATTGCATTTTACCTGCAGCTCAATCATTTTAGCTTTGTGCATTTTTTTCCTTGTGTATTAGAAAATGCTGTGTGCAGAGATGAGTGGAGCATTCCAAGCCTGAAGAAGAATAGTAATATCGTGAGTAAAGTGAAGGGAAAAAGGCAAGTTAGTATGTGATGGATGATGTTGTTGCTTTTCTTTGCATCTTCCTTCCATCTTGGAGGTGTAATGAGAGGAGGCTTCTTATTAAGTTAGTACGACCGGCCCACATGCTGTGGACGGTCCTTGTCATTATGAACAATTCCAAGTGCCCCCCGGCTGACAAAAAGGCTCCTCACCGTGCTTTCTTTTGCTCGCCACTTTGTGAGGTGATGGTGGGGGGACTTGCTGTGGAGGCCAATCAATTGGGTCAAGCCTTTCACGAAAAGACTATGAACGCATCATCATCAAGAATGCTCCATAGACTACTTTATATTCTACTGTGTCCAGTTTCACTGTTATGGTGGATGCAGAGTGCAGTAGCCAAGAGGGGCTTCCGAGCCGTGTGAGTGTAAAGGTAGAAATACCATAACCCGTGAAAATAAGGTGATTCGCATTGAAGATATGGTCTTACAATCATGAGATAATTTTCCAAGATAGACGAGAAGGATTCATGAAGAATGCAAGTTGTTTCGTATTTTTCTGCTCTGTACAAAAAATTCTACAATTTTTCAAAGTGGAAAGTTGTCAAACCCCCTACTCGTTCACTAGATTCTCCCCTACACCGAACACAGTAATCCGCATTTCCATATAGAACATCACCTAAACCAGTTAATTCATGAGTACATTAATCATGACTAAATTTGGTTAAATTGAGTGTACACGCATTGAAATGGCCAGCCTTGCCATGATCGGTTTCAGAAATGGCACTTCACTATTCTGACGGAGGTCTACTGCACGGGTAGAGGGTGGTTAACCGGTTTGGGTATTTCTACCTTAGATGGGTCATAAATAGTTACATTTCTTGATCAGACACATGTATTGGATTGGTGTGTGACTAGGTGTGGATCAAAGAACAAACATCATAAAGACACACATATTTAAAAGAGATTGGACTACATCTTCAAATTTTCATCAACTTCTCTACACTCAATAGTGCACACAATTGGAAGGACCTATGATTTCAGTCAAGGAATCAACAAACATGCACTTCCAATAGCCATAACTAAATCATAGGAGGTCCAATTTTCAATCTGATTTTTGTTGTTGATGTTTCATCGTAGATTTACTAATGTAACATAAGTTTTGTTGTGTAAATCTAATCAGTACAAGTTGGAGAACATGAATACATGAACCAAATAACACCCACATACTTTATGGTAACAACGTCCCCAGAAAATGTCTATTCATGCTTTGTCAATAAAATATGAGAATTAGCTTTCCAATTTGTCCATTCTATTGTCAAACATAATACGTATGACTAAATGTTACTAAACGTTTAAAGCTGCACTAAATGTTATATTTAGTCACTTCCTAATTGGAATTATGCAATGCTACATCTATTCAATGTATATCTCGTTTTCCTTGCCAACAAAGGTCAAATTGGTTGTTTGGACATTATAGAACATCAACATCTTTCCTAGGCAAACAAATTACATTATTAGTAAAGAGATATAGCATTGTGTAACTCCAATTAGTATGTGACACTAAAATACAATATTTAGTGTAGCACAGTGCCACACTAAATATTTTCTTAGTTGAAGTTTACATCTAGCAATCCACTGGGCATTTATTTCCCAAGCCCTTTATGAAGAATGCCACTGGATGAATGCCTTCCTGGAAGACCACACTAAATACCGTAATTAGTGCTACAGTATATGATATTTTATGTCACTTTTATGGTAGCTATTCTAATGGGCACTTCTTATGAATAAATTCATAAATATTGTCAACCCAAATAACAATTATTGAAACAAAGTTTGGTATATTCTGCACCCTCAATTTTTTTGTAATAAAATATTGTCATGGATGATTGAAATTTGGATGAAACATCACTTAGTAAGTCACAGTAATTACAACATTGTAAATCTATGATGCCCAAATACTTCTACAAGGGATGACAAATAAATGATAGATTTACATTTAGTGCGAGTGGTACTACACGGGTGGTTTACAATTAGTGTTGAGCAAGACAAATAGAATTGGTGGCACTAAATACAATATTTAGTGTAGTTCTTTGCCACTATGAGGTAGGTTATCTACATCTATTAACATGCGATGAATATGGAAAGTCCTCATTCATATAGAAATATTCAATCTACGATATTATGTTTACAATTGTGTAACATTGACAAAGATCAAACAACAAGAAGTTCCGTGTTCTTTTCACTTCCCTAGAAATGATATTCCAATATGTCAATGGCACAAATTTCTATTTTACATTTATGACCAAAAAGGGGCCTATGGAATTGGGTGGGTTGCAAAGGAATCTCAACTTTCGTAAATCATGTCTAAATCGTACAATGTCAAAAATTTGATGAACTCGAGGGTATTGGCCCTCTTATGGAATTGTTATTTTTTTTTGGATGTTTTCATCATATACATTAGGTGACTCTAGGCACGATGGGCCTATTATCTTTGTGTTGTTGAAAAGCTCCCAGAAAGAGAGCATCAAGCATTTGAGAACTTCTGCACTCCGGAGCTTATGGAAAATATATAGTCCACCGACCATGACATTATTCAGCTGAGTGATCTGGTTGGGTGAGTGTCAGAAATATGTCATTTAAGTTGATAGAATTATGCCTTATGGATGCTTGTCTAAGCATGTTCAGCCTAATAAACTCGGGTGAAGCACAATCACTGAATATTATTAGAATGGAATGGATGATAGCAGCTAGAAATGCTACGACAATCCATTTTCAGACCTACATAATTTGGTAGCAACCAAAAAAATCCCTTTGTTGTCATCTACCATGTTCATACCTTGTTTGAGACAATACTTACTCACATCTCATCTCTCGGAATTCTATCTTTAAGAGTCTCGGGAAAAGAAAAAGAAAATTTGATACCAATAATATTGCAACTCATAAGAGATTCTATAGAGTAGTTCCATAACTTTAGGGCATAATATGAAAAGAAAGATAAAATAAAATAAAAAGCAGGGTTCACACCGTGTCTCTCCCATTTTTGGTTTACCCTTTGCAAAGAAAGACTTGTAATTATTAGGATTAATCATTTAGAACTATGACAAGTGCAAGCAATAAGAAGTTCCATTTTTTATTATTATTATTATTATTATTATTATTATTATTATTAAAATTTGAAAAATCCTCTATGCAACACATTCTAAGAGCTACACTAAATATTGTATTTAGTGCCACCAATTCTATTTGTCTACTCAATACTAATTGTAAATCCCTTGTGTAGTCTCACTAACACTACATGTAAACCTAACATTATTTCTCATTCCTTGTAAACATTGTAGATTTAAAATGTTACAAAACACCGTCACTTTACTAAGTGATTTTTCATCTAAATTTTGATCAACCATGACAATACTTCATTACATAATTTGTTAGGGTACAGAATATACCAATCTTTATACCCAATTAGTTGGCATTGGGATGACCTAAATGTAAGTTGGGGTGACAATACTTGTAAACTTTTCCTTTAGAGTCGATAGAAAAGTTACCGCGGTGACATAAAATACCATATGACACTAAATACAATATTTAGTGTAGTTGCTTAACACATATCCTATACATTAAAAAAATTATTGCTTCCAACATTTCATCCCATCGTTTCATTTCGTTTTTTATTCATTTCGTCCAAATGTTCAACCGGTGTACATTGAACCTTGGTACAAAAGGGTCAAGAGGAAGGGGGGGGGGTTGGTCCCTAAGTAAAAGTGACCATTGAGGGTTTTGCTAACATCATAGTTGATTGTGGGTCGGGCATTAATACTGTTATGGAGGTTAAACAACCCATTAGTCAACCTCACCGGCTCGTTAAGTATTAATGAGACCCATGTGGGAATCTAACTAAATCCGGTTAGGCTTCACCGGCATTTATACTAGTCACATGGGTTAGACTTAACCGTAGTCGCCGGTATAAAGTAAAGGATAACCACCACATTAAGGTCCATGGTATCTTCTATTAAGAGCATATTCCGAGATAATGAACTTATCTCAAGTGAGTAAGCTAGTCTACTATAGGTTGGATTAGACACGTGTCCCTACTAAGGGCCGACTTGGAAATGTATATAAGGGCACATCCAAAGAAGTAAACTTCACTTGAAGAACTTGTATTTCGAACCTCTGATTCCACTTAGAACCAACCTATTCTCATCTCTTTAACACGTTATCAGCACGCTCCTAGCTTCTCACTTAGACAAGTTCCAAGCATTAGACTTGATTTTGAGAGCACTCTTGATCATACTTAGTTGATACATTTTGAGAGAAGGAAGTTTGCTTGTGTTTAGTTTTCTCTACAAGTATATACTGAGCTACCTATAGCACTGTTATATAGTTCGAACTATCCACACTTAGAGATACAATCTCTACTTGCTTTATACTTGCTTTATACTTGCTTTATATTTGCTTTTCTGGACTTCTCAAGCTAGTACTAAAGTACTGTCTGAAATACTAACTATTTTTGTTGTTGGACCATAGCTACATAACTGTTATAATGCCAAAATTTAGTCGCAACCAATAGAGTAGTATTTTCTATCTCATACTCTACTTTCCTATATTCTGATACAGTACAGATATACCGAAATACTGCCCAAAATACAGTACAGATACAGTACATACAGACCATACAATACAGATACAGTGCAGATACATTACAGATATACCGAAATATGTTCTTAGAAGATTAGCTTACAAATTATGTATATATCTTCTGATCACTACTTAGTTAGCTTATTTTTGCTGTAGAAGTATACCTGAAGCTAGAACTGTACACTAACTACATAAATACAGTCAATTTTCTCTCTTTAGAACTTCTGATCTCACTATAAAAACGTCATAATGCTGAAATTTCACTAGAAAATATAGCAATCACCTATCTGAACTACATTTATACTAACCATTCAAGTATAAAGATGAAGGTCGTTAACTTACTTTCTGTTATTCTGTCTCTGTTATTTCCAATATTGAAGTTTCTGCAGGTATGTTTTCTGGTTTTACTATATACAGAAATGTCATAATGCCGAAATTTTCATTTTCTGAAGTTTTCCTTTTGTGGTGTAGGATATGATTTACCTACATTCTACCTACTTTATAAATATATATCTACATACCTATTGTTTTATACTAACATGTCACCAGTAGTATACTCAAATATGAGGTAAGTCATCTATACTTAACCTCATTTTTTTTACTGATTTCAGTTATTCCGTTTATATTTTGACTTTATAACACAATACAGACTATATAGCACCACTGAAACTCACTTTGCTACGAAAACAGCCGTACCTAACTTTATATTAACTCTAAACTTAGTTCAGACTTAAGTACATGCTACCTGAAATAAAGTCTACATGTAAGGACAAATTTCATATTAGATACGCTAACTACGCCTACAGAAACTAATTAACTACAGATCAGACCCTTAAATCTAATTGTACTAGACCTGGACTAACGTTTATTTCAGTAGCTAGTAGGTTACAAACAAAATAATATAAATCTGTAACTGGATGGACCAGGTTACAACCATGTCTACCAAAACTAACTTCAAAGAGTTTAAAACTCAATCACTATTGTTTGAACCACTAACCTCTACTGGCACAAACTTTGCTGAGTGGACTAATGATGCTATGATACTCCTACAATCTGAGAACATAGCTAGGGCTGTCAGCACAGATCCCATTCCAGAAACAGAGCAGCCGCTACCACCTACCGCCAAATGGCACACACTCATGATTCTACGCCGACATCTTGACCATGCGTTACGAATCCAGTACTTGCACATCAACGACCCAGCTGATCTCTGGACCGAACTCAAAGCTCGCTTTGATCATCAGCAAGCATTGTACCTGCCGCAAGCAAGATCGGATTGGACCAACCTACGCGTCCTGGATTTTCCAAACTTCGCCGCATACGACGAGGAAATGCACCGAATCATCTCACAACTCCGAATGGGTGGCCAAGAGATTACAGAAGCTGAGATGATCGAGAAGACCCTGTCAACATTTCCACCCGCAACGGCCATCATCTCCCAGCAGTACCGGAACATGACGTACACGAAATACGCCAAGCTGATGTCGCACCTGCTCTTAGCCGAGAAGCAACATCAAATACTACTCTGAAACGCCGAATCAAGACCGGCAAGGGAGGTGCACAACACAATCGCCAAAATCGAAGCCGCGGAACCAGCGGAGCCGAACAAACCAACGGGAGCACCCGCGGGAGGAGGATGATCGCGGAGAGACAACCGGCATGAGGATCATCACGCCGAGATCCACGTTGCCGAGACATCACGAAGACCACCTAGAGGTTCTCTCCGTAAACCTAACCCAAAATGGCATAGAAACCCCGCAACAGGTTACCAAAACAAACCAAGGAATTACCAGCCTAGGTTTGACCAACGCAAACAGGTACAAGGTAATTGCCACAAATGTGGGAAGAAAGGTCATTTTGCAAAGGATTGCAGGGCATCCCAATACTTGGTAGAACTGTATAGAGAGGTGCAACAGTTACGCAATAAACCACGGCAAAACTATAACTTTGAAGCATCAGACCTTCCGGACCTGGATTATGAGGTCGAGAATTACATGACTGTCTATGAAGAAACCACGCCAAACCAGGACGTGGCCCTCCTAGACAGTGGATCAACCCATACAATTCTCACAAAGGCAGAATTCTTCCACTTTCAAAGTGAGAAGTCCTGGCAATATTGTAAAATTTTGACAATGGCCGGAAGCCGAACCCTACGGTTCAGGGAGGGCCGGGCAACAATCGTCTTGCCCGGGGGATTCCCCCTCAATTGCGAGAAGGCAATGTACACCCCAGATGCGCCGAGAAGCCTGATCAGCTATCGGGATCTGAGGGCGAGGAATATCCACGCCTGCACGAAGATGCACGGTGATGAAGAAGTCATCGAACTTAGGCAAGGACCGAAGGTCCTTGCCACCGCTAGCGCGGGCTCCGATGGACTTTACAAGGTTGCCATAAAACCCTTGGCATTTAGCCCCGTCATAGACGAGGAAGAGGTTTGCATGGCCGCGTGGGGGGGAGGCCCCACGCCGGAGCGCAACCTGGCGCATGGGGCATCTTTTGATGTTAAAGACGCCAAGCCTGATATTTGGCACCGAAGACTTGGGCATCCAGGAACAATGGTGTTTCGGAGGATGGTCCCATTGACACAAGGTCACAACCTTACGGCCGCCGATGCCGGGAAAACACGGGAATGTGTTGCATGCATACAGGGCAAGTTCATCAGGAAACCATCAAATTGGAGCCTACCCACGGAACTACCTCAACCGCTACACAGAATCCACGGGGATATATGCGGACCCATAGACCCACCATCCGGGACATTTCGCTACTACTTCGTACTTGTTGATGCATCAGGGAGCCACCTGGAAGTTTCGTTACTACCAACCCGTAATATGGTTTTTCCAAAAACATTAGCTATCCTCCTCAGATATAAAAATCATTTCCCTGAATTTCCCATCAAACACCTCCGGATGGATAATGCGCAAGAATTCAGGTCTCACGCATTTGAGGATTTCTGTACCGCATCCGGGATTAACCTTACATACTCGGTACCCTATGAGCATGCCCAGAATGGCCTCGCAGAGGCATTCGTCAAGAAAATACAACTCATAACAAGACCCCTACTCCTTCATGCCAACTTACCATCATCGGTTTGGGGCCATGCGGTGCTTCATGCCGCAGCCCTACTCAGGATAAGACCAACCTTACTGAATGTCCAAACTCCCTACGAGTTACTAACCGGGAGACCTCCTAACGTTTCCCACATCCGAACCTTTGGTTGCCAGGTTTGGGTACCTCTCTCGGAACCTAAACGCCACACGATAGGACCACATCGCCAAGAGGGCATATATGTTGGTTACGACTCACCCTCAATCATCCGGTACCTAGAGCCCACAACCGGGAACTTGCTTAAGGCAAGATTCGCAAACTGTAAATTTTTAGAGTCGGTATTCCCGACCCTAAGACAAACCAAACCATCTCCACCTTTAAACTTCGGTGCACCGGAGACTTTGACCCAAAATCCCGACCCACCCACCTCACTCGCTAATACCGAGACCGTCAAACTCATGAACCTCAAAGCCTTGGCCGAAAACACTCCGGATGGATTCTCAACCGAAGACCGGATCATTCGAAATGCAATTCCAGGAACCGGCCTAACCTTACCCGCCAAGAGAATCGCCCCGAAAACCCAAAACAAACGACAACCGAAACAACCCAAGGTCCACTTTACAACCGAGTCAATAGACTCGACTTCCGAAGCCGATCCGACCACCCTGGATCAAGCGAAGAAGAGGCCGGATTGGCCTAAATGGCAGGAGGCCATAGAAGCCGAATATTCATCTCTAAGAAAGCATAATGTTTTTGCTGAAATTTCAACCGACCTAGAGAAACCGCCTATAGGGCACAAGCTTATATTCACCCGCAAGCTTGATTCTCAAGGACGGATCATTAGACACAAGGTAAGACTAGTTGCTCAAGGTTTTACGCAAAGGCCAGGTGTTGATTTTGACGAAACATACTCACCTGTTATGGATTGTGTCTCCTTCAGGTACCTACTCGCTCTAACAGTTCATATAGCCCTGAAAATCTACTTGATGGACGTAGTGACTGCGTACCTCCACGGTACGTTGGACTCGATTTTGCACATAAATCCTCCACCCGGATTCCTGAAATCCGTGCCAAAGCCGAAACCGGGACGGTTCATAGGCTTGAGGATATGCAAGGCTTTGTATGGCCTGAAACAATTAGGCCGAGCTTGGTACCACCATCTTTGTCACTACCTCATCTCTCAAGGTTTTATCCATAACACAGCCTTACCTTGCATTTTTACTTATTGTACAAATGACGGATTTGTAATACTTGCCGTGTATGTTGATGACTTAAACATTATCGGGACCCCCGATATGTGTAAGTTTGCACAAGGCATTTTGACCAAGACCTTCGATATGAAGTTTTTGGGACCCACCACCTACTGTTTGGGACTACAGGTTCATCACACACCCAATGGCATTTTCTTACACCAACAGGCCTATGTGCAGAAAGTGTTGAAAATGTTTCAGATGGACCAGGCCAATCCAATGGCCGCACCGATGATTGGGAGGAGCAAGACGAATGACGATCCGTACCAACCTCGTGAGAAGGAGGAGGAGGTGATCGACAAACAACGATACCTCACTGCGGTTGGTTCGTTTACCTACCTCACGACTCACACGAGACCCGATATTGCATTCGCCACAAGCATTTTGGCGAGGCACAACCAAAACCCAACAATGAGACATTGGAACGGAGTCAAACACCTCCTAAGGTATTTGAAAGGTACGTTAGACCTCGGATTATACTACCAAAGGTCTAACCCAACCGAAATTAGAGGTTTTGCAGATTCCGGATTCCGAACAGACCCGAATGCGGGAAAATCGCAGACTGGCTACATCTTCCTCAAATGCGGAGCGCCTATTTCGTGGAAATCCATGAAGCAAACGGTCACCGTAACCTCGACCAACCATACGGAGCTGTTGGCTTTTCACGAAGCGGCGCGTGAATGTGTCTGGTTGAGGACGTTGGAACGAATCATAAACCAGCAATGCCGAATCCAGGAGGAGGAGATGAAGCCCATGGTGATTTACGAGGATAATGCCGCATGTATTAGACAAATGTCCTCAGGTTTCATTAAGGCCGATAGGACTAAACACATTAGTCCTCATATTTTCAGTTTTACCCAAGACTTGATTGATAAAGGTCAAGTTGATATACAAAAGGTAGAATCAGAAAATAACGTGGCCGACATGTTAACCAAAGCTCTCCCGGCATGTAAGCATAAAAAGTTAGTTTATGCGGCCGGGATGAGATCACTCCAAGATCTCACTAATGTAAATTGTTAATACTCTTTTCTTTGTCAAGGTTTTATCCCGAATACGGGTTTTACTTGATAAAGTTTTTAACGAGGTTAACAATAGGTTGAGGAGGAGTGTTATGGAGGTTAAACAACCCATTAGTCAACCTCACCGGCTCGTTAAGTATTAATGAGACCCATGTGGGAATCTAACTAAATCCGGTTAGGCTTCACCGGCATTTATACTAGTCACATGGGTTAGACTTAACCGTAGTCGCCGGTATAAAGTAAAGGATAACCACCACATTAAGGTCCATGGTATCTTCTATTAAGAGCATATTCCGAGATAATGAACTTATCTCAAGTGAGTAAGCTAGTCTACTATAGGTTGGATTAGACACGTGTCCCTACTAAGGGCCGACTTGGAAATGTATATAAGGGCACATCCAAAGAAGTAAACTTCACTTGAAGAACTTGTATTTCGAACCTCTGATTCCACTTAGAACCAACCTATTCTCATCTCTTTAACAAATACATTAGCAAGGGAGACTATGATGGGCCTGTCATAAGACTCTAGACATGCGTATTGCTTATGAGGAAGGAAGGGAGGAGGGGAAATAGGTAGTGGGAATCATAGAACTAGTCAAACATTGTTTTTGATGGCACTCATGTAGTATTATATAGTCCACCAACTAGACATCCACTAGAGAGACCTCCCAACACAACTCAAAATATCCATTCTCTACACCACTTAGCATACTAATGAGATGATCATCATCCCTCCCTCTCTTTTAGTCAAAAAAATAAATCCTTTTATTGATTAGATTGAGTAGCTCCTATTGAAGTCAGGTTACAAAATTCCACAACAACCAAAGGTGTTCCTTGAGGGCTGGGGATTTGTGGCACTCACTTAAAATCATCCATCCTAGATATCGTGGATGAAGTGGTTCCAATAAAAAAAGCCCCCCTATGGGGTTGAGGGCTGATTCATTCGAATGTGACATCACTAGACTAATTCGGGGCCTTTGACTCTATTTCCGGAATCAAATTGCCTAAAAATAGTCATTTAGATGATTCTTGCGTTTTTTCATCCGCATGGATGATTTTACTTGAGTGCCACGAATCCTTGGCCTTCCTTGAGTGTTATATACACATACACATACGTACATACATACACACGCACACATACACACATACATACATATATACATACATACATGTGTGTATGTGTGTGTTTATATTATTTGAGTTTTACTAAGTCAACATTTTACACATCATTGGGATCAAATATGTCCAAGAACTTTGCAAAGCACAAATCACTAATGAGTTATGCGTGGCCACATTATACATAAACGCATCATTGAACACTTTACTACAAATAATGATATATTTGTAGCAATCTAAATTGGCAATTAACCTAAAACCAAATATTTTGTGTGTTTAATCACACAATTATGGGTCGAATGTATGACTTTGATACATAGTGTTGGTTTTAGGCACGTTGTTGGTTATGAACATATTTACCTTAGGATGTACAACAATGCTTGTAAATTGACAACTACCCAACTTGGTGGTTAATGTCAAGAACATAATGGTCAAGAGCAATTGACGGAACCAATAATCTAAGGTGTACCACACCTTCATAAAGAGAGACACCGGTATTGACATCTTGGCCTATGAGTTAGAAGGGGACAAAGTCCACGTCCATGTGAGCGAGTGAGTGAGTGAGTGATTCTATGTTTAGCAAGTGGGGTTAGGTTAAGGTACCCATCCCCACACGTGAGGTATAGGAGGGTTAGAGCAAGACCACATGTTCCCATTACGTGCACTTGTAAACAATTTAAAGGAGAGTTTTAACAAAGAAGGCACCCAAACATTCTCGTTATCACCAATTCAGACGCGCTCTCTCCGTCCTAAACTCTTCTAGCCCTTCAAATATGGAACTTCTAGAGGTTTGGGTCTCTCATACAACCGGTACTTTACAATCATACAATGTGAATGTAGATTTTGATGTGATTTTCTGGCAATGGTGATAGCTTGTTCTCTTGCGAGCTTCTTCTTCTTGACACCTGGACACAAAGTAATTTGTAGAGAGTTTGAAGAATATTTCATATCATTCGATATAAAGAGAGAATTCACATCTAATATGAACATGCTAAAAGCGTTTAAGGGTTAATCGTCCAACCCTTAATGCCCTCTTGCACCACCGAATCATCAATAGGACATGGGCTTTTAGAAAATGTGAAAGGTAAGCGTCGATGTATTCTTGTGACCTACCACGATGTATTTTGATCTAGCTAGATGATGGTGGCCGAAAAATACTCCTTTACTTGACTATTCCGCTAGGTTTGGTCGCTCCTTGCTCAACACTTGCAAGGAGTTTCTCCACCTTGATTTCAGAGAAATGGAAGAATGTGCTAATGTGGTGCCAAGTGGAGCACGCTTGGGCACAAACCTAAGAGCCAAAGTTAGGTGGTTTTCCTTTGGTTAGTGGTCCACAAAATAGTGGCAGTTAATGTGTGGAGAAACTAGATCTCTCTGAAGGTTGGTATTGGTTGTCCTCATTGTGGTATGCTTCTTGTGGAGTCAATGATGCATCATTTTTTTGAATGTCCTTTGGTGCAACGTGTGTGGAGGTATGCGGCAAATATTATTTGGCAACTCTTTGCTCATCAGATGACTCTTGGTCCAAGGTGGTCTTTCCTCTATAGTGCAATGCTTTTTTTGACAAAGAAAATGTGCAAGGAGCTAAGGAAGTTTCAAATGATCTAGTTTAATTTTAGAAGTGGCGCTCTATGGATTATTTGGAAACATCGGAATTACTTAGTGTTTCAATGATACTAAGTGGCCAATTCAAAAGGCTCAACGGGTCCTCTTGGATCCTTTCATTGACTATGGTGGACTTGCTTGGGAGCGAGCTCTAGAGTAGAATAAGGCTCCGGGCGTGACTAAAGAAGATGTTTTGAGGGAATTTGGTTCCACATGGTGTGTCAAGCAAATTATTTCTTACAACGATAGTAAGGTGGTTACTTGGAAGATTTGTCCCATCAAGGGTACTATCACTTGGTGTTGTTGCCTATGTGGCCCGTTTCGGCTAGTTGTATTTTTACGTATGCAGTGAATGTATTTTAATTTTTGCAAATACATACCAAAAAAATCTTCACTTTGACCTCCTAAAACTTGCAATGAATCCCGATTTTGATATATAGAATGACAATTTGTATGATTTATAGCTGATATCCAGATGAGACAATTCCTAAACCGATTCAACAACCAAAGTGACCTTGTAAGCATTCAAGCAGGACCAACTACAATGAACTAATTTTGTGTCATAGTCTTGGGGTGAAGGCCCCAAGAACACAATATTCAAAATTTTGAGAGAGTGGGATCCTCTCAAAATAATATTGTCCATTTGTCCACCTAAAAGTCATGTTAGGTTGATAAATACTAGATTATACTTCAGACGTGTAGTTTCCATTAAAATGAGAGTATGTTGAGCTGGGGAATCAACTCATTTAGGTTGAGTCGACCTAAATCAGGACAATATGTTTGTCAATTTAGGTTGAGTCGACCTAAATGAGGAAATATGTTAGTCAATTTAGGTTGAGTCCACCTAAATGAGGAAACATGTTTGTCAATTTAGGTTGAGTCGACCTAAATGAGGAAATATGTTAGTCAATTTAGGTTGAGTCCACCTAAATGAGGAAAATATGTTTGTCAATTTAGGTTGAGTCGACCTAAATGAGGAAATATGTTAGTCAATTTAGGTTGAGTCCACCTAAATGAGGAAAATATGTTTGTCAATTTAGGTTGAGTCGACCTAAATGAGGAAATATGTTAGTCAATTTAGGTTGAGTCCACCTAAATGAGGAAAATATGTTTGTCAATTTAGGTTGAGTCGGCCTAAATGAGGAAATATGTTAGTCAATTTAGGTTGAGTCGACCTAAATGAGGAAATATGTTAGTCAATTTAGGTTGAGTCAACCTAAATGAGGAAAATATGTTTGTCAATTTAGGTTGAGTCGACCTAAATGAGGAAATATGTTAGTCAATTTAGGTTGAGTCCACCTAAATGAGGAAAATATGTTTGTCAATTTAGGTTGAGTCGACCTAAATGAGGAAATATGTTAGTCAATTTAGGTTGAGTCCACCTAAATGAGGAAAATATGTTTGTCAATTTAGGTTGAGTCGACCTAAATGAGGAAATATGTTTGTCAATTTAGGTTGAGTCGACCTAAATGAGGACAATATGTTGGTCAATTTAGGTTGAGTCTACCTAAATGAAGACAATATGTTAGTCAATTTAGGTTGAGTCGACCTAAATGGTCAATTTTCGGCAGCACATCACTCCGCAATTTACGGCGGGAAATCAAATGTTATTTTTTTCTTGAACTCTACAACTCTCCAGTGGTTTTCACTTCATTCTTGAATTAATAGTTTGCTTTATGTACTCCCAATTCACTGGAAAACTCTCAAAATTTTGAATATTGTGTTCAAGGACGACCTAGGCCGTCCTTGAGGACCATGTATTCCTCCAATAAAACAACCCCCCCTCCCCTCTTTCCTCCGTTCCCAATCAATTTGGATAGTGAGCCAACCAACTTGGAGGGCCCGGTTTCCGTGCTCTTTTGAGAGCCGCGCTTTGCTTTTCGTGCCCAATGGTGTAAGTCCACTAAGTTAGTCCACCCCCTAACTTGACTAGTCGCCAATGGCCATGATACAAGGGGATTCACGCCAAATTGGTGGAAGGGTTGAATGGAGGTCACTCAACCCTTGAATGACCACCTATATACCGCCTATATGGTACACAATTTCTACGAGCCTCATCAAGTCTTGGCCCAATCGTTTTTAAAAAAATGTGTTATCATAAATCAAAAAGATAATGAATAGTAAAATCTTATGTGACATTGTTGATCAAAATTACTAGTATGTATTTGCATTCAAAGGCACCCACATTGTGTATTTGAACTCAACTCTTTGATGACAAGAAGTTATTTAGCCAATTTGGAAATTTTATTTAAAGAACATGTTAAGTTGAGATACAATCATTTTTTTACTTGATTAACTAAATATGAAAATAGTTCAAATACTTGTATTTGTGTATGTTGAGGTCCAAATTGGATCTCTTGGATGCTTTTATAAAAAAAAATCATGTTTTGGTCACAAGTAGATACATATGCCACCTATTGGCACACAAATTTTGAGCAAAAATGATCTCATTTGCATCCTCAACCACCCTTCCAAAATTTCTCATTTGGATTAGAACATCTTTATGGAAATTTGGAGCTATAATCTTGTCAAAGCAAGCCTTTCGTAGACTTGCATAATGAGCATTTAATGTGTATTTTGAAAATTTGTGTTAATTCAAATTCCCCTCTCCACTTTAGGCTTACACCTCATAACATTATTTAGCCTAGACTCAATGTTTGCTTTTTAAATTAGAGCATTTTTTCTATTCAGATTCAACTTGAATCTTGTGCATCTTGCATAATATTTTTAGAGCTTGACAAGTGGTCATTTTCTTGAAATATATCAAAGCATCAATGACAATTTTCACATGGAAGTGTGAGTGGGCCTTGGTCGCCCAGGCCTTGGGCTAGATCGCATCTTCATTCGGATGGGCCCCACCCCTCCCACGCTTCCTTCACTATCCAGTCTACCTGCCCGCACCTACTTGGGAACTCTTCCCCGTTGGGAACCAATGTGACAATACCCGGTCACTGGGTATTGTCACATTGGTTCCCAACGGGGAAGAGTTCCACACAGGTGCAGGCAAGAAAACCGGGCAGTGAAGGAAGTGTGGGAGGGGTGGGGCCCAGACAAATGAAGATGTGGTCTAGCCCAAGGCCTCATCGACACTGCCAAGCTGATGTGACAATGATTGTTAAACGGTCACCAAGTGGCTTTTAAAATACTATTAAATCAGGATGCCTGATTAATTTTAGCCATGCAATCCAGTAGATTCAGACTGAAAACTTGCAATTATACGGCCATTTTGCTCTTGAGACTTGAATTTGTGCACTTTTCAGTGGACCCTCGTAAACCACAATCAGTGAGCTGAAGAATGTTATGTGAGCCTCATTCATAAAATTATGCAGGCACAAAATCCTCATACATTTCCGGAATAGTCACATGATTCCATGTTTGGGCTGAATATTCACGTTTGATTTTATCGCATTTTTGGTCCCAAAATTCAACTACGGGCCTAGCTAGTGCCCCCCTTGACTAACGAGGGCCAAGTAGTGTGGCCTCCACAAAACCTCCACCAAGTAGGAAGCGACACTAACATAACCACAACACATATTTATAATGAGTATATTTGGAGTGAAATGATCCTATATTAGTACAATTTCTACAATTATGCAACAAAGAAATACTATGTACTTTTTAGAACACAATAGAAATTTTGTGGCTAAGTTTTTTCATCCTCCTCCTAAAAGAGGAAAATTTAGATTGCCTAACTTCAAATGGTAACTTGCACTAATTGAAAATAAACGGTGGTAGTTGCTTTCATTGCAAATGGATTTTCATTTTTCACTTTTTGTCCAAGTGAAACCACATCATATCAAGTTCCATGTCCTTGAACTCTTAAAAGTTCATGGGCGTCTTTATTCAAATGTGGAATTTTGGGAACGATGGATGAGGATGCAAGTGGAATCGATTTGCTTCACAATTATGTCTGCCGACAAAGAGATCTCAAATAGATGATATCATATGAGGTTAGTTTTTTTTTTATATAATTCATTTTCCATTTTGAAATTCCATTAGAAACTATTGTGTCCTAATTAGGGATGCTATAATGGACAACCGAATGAACATTTTTCCACAGTTTGAATGCAAGACAACCACTTAACACTTTGAGTTGTATGAATAGTTTATGAGAAAAACAACTACATGAGTTGATGCATAGAGATTTCACATGAATCACACCTAGTAACAAGAATTTCATGAAATGTTTCTCTCAAGATTGCATTTGAAGCTACCACATGATCAACACTACAGTCCACCGTTGATATGTGTTGCCCTGATAAATGTTAAAATCACCTATGTGTGCGTTCTCACCCAAGAAAGAAAAAAAAGAAAAACAAAGACTAGTAAGGTAAGTGTGCCAATGACCGCACAGTCAATCTTCAAATCCTTGTAAATAATAATTTCCCAGCTTAAATTGTTTCAAATTTTGAAGGATTGTTAATTGTGAAGTGGGGATTCTCCTACAAAAAATAAAAATAAAAGATATTATGATTTGTGAAAGCTATCGCAAATTGAATCCAGACATACACATGTGGATCTCAAAAGCTTACTGAGCCCTTCACCGCGCACCGTGCGGTACCTGTAATAAAACACCTAATAGTGATGGTACCGAAGTTCCCTCGGGAGTTCTCATGAATGAAATTTGTGCGGTGGGTGTGCTGTGGGTGTGCGGTCCGTGGGTTGCGTTCGATCATTGGCGCACTTACCTTAAGTGTCAGATGTTTAAATGTTAAGAAAACATATACAAATTATGCTCCTTTCTTCTATGAATGTCACCTTGATATGTGTTAATTTGGATGAAAGTGAGGCTATGAAATTTTATAACTTGGATGAAATCGAATTAGGTCCATCACGTATTTGACTTTGGCAGAGAATGAAGTTGGACCCACTATGAATGCACATGAGTTTATCAATTATTGAAACAGGAATTTGACCTAAATAATCCCTATATACATATTAAGGAGGAAATCATAGGTATGCTTAATGAAAAAAATGATGCAGTTTACAATGAACCTGTAGAAGAAGTTGACACTGTGCAAATTGGTGATGTGGTGGTAGATAAAGTAGGATTCAAGGATGCTAAAAGTGCATTATCGACCTTGAAACAATTTCTGGAACAAAAACCTATTGATGTTACACCTCTCATCCATAGCAATCCAACACTTCAAAATGAAATAGGGTCTTGGCATGCACAAGAATATCATCAACCTACTTTAGATTTGTTCTTTCATTACGCTTGTGTGTTTTCATCCTTTATTTATATAAGATTTATTGCTTTTAATTCCAAAGTCACATAATTGTTATTCATGGAAGTGTTACAAATTGTCTAACCTACCCGCAATAATTGTTAAAGTGTGAACACCACATAAGTGTTACAAGTTTCCTTGCTCCAAAATCTTAACAGATATTAAGGGTGGACTATGCACCAAACAATTGACTTAATGTGGGCCCCACAATTCATCATCACCTCACGTCAATTATCTTGCAATTACTGGTTGACCACTAGAGAGGGTGTCATATGACACTTAGTGTTGAATAACAAGTCACAAAGACCATTGATTAACAAAGAGCACCAATTTGAATGCCACACTAAATAACATATTTAGTGCAGTCATAACTTTGAATTTCTCAATTCTCTCTACAAACCAATTCCTACAAAAACCAACACATCCTAGACTACAAACTTTTATCTCAATCTACTTCATGTGTAGATTGGACACTTCACTTGACAAACTTTCTAATTTTAATAAACAAAGAGGCGAGATTTGTAGGTCAAATTTTAGTGCGTATGGTAGAAATATGGAAAATGGTGCTAGGAAGAGTGGCTTGAAATTTGTGCAATATTTTTCAGAGATAGAGTAGAGCAAATGACAAGGACTGCAAGTTGTTTTGAAGTTGTATTTCTTGTAAATGTTTAGTTGCATTTTTCCTAAGAGGCAAGTAAGTCAAACTCCAAATTTGTACACTGAAGAGTCCCTTATTTGAGCATATCCTACTTTGCATATGAATTTGCACAATATGGTTAACTCAAAGGCACCCAAAAGTGATCCCAACTAGTGTGAAACATGACCTATCCGGCCATTCACTACGTTTGGCCTATCATTGCATCCTTTTTGGGCCACCAGTTTTACAATTAACCATTTTGGATCCACACAAGAATCATTCTACTTATGAGTCCTAGGCTAGTGCACCAATACATTGTTTATGGTATTTAGTGTCACATGTGTAATAGCGTCACTTACCCTATTTTGAGGCATATGCTAGGTTACATTGATGATTAACAACTTCACCATAAGTGTCACCTCATGACACTTGGCATTGAAGTGCGCTTACTAATATCTTGGCATGAGTATGTTCAATAATGTTATGTGGTGCATGCCTATGTTACACAACAGTCTGCAAGATGACTAAAGTGTACACAATACCACTTGCGATTAGTATGCTCAAGAATATCTTCCTCTTGCATACCAAAATATAAATACATGACACTTGCCATTAGTATGCACAAAAATATCTTCCCTTTGCATACTAAAACACAAGACTACCATCTAAAGCATCCCAATGTGCTACTCTAAATGTCATGATGTTTCACTTAAAGAAGTTACTTATGTTGACAAATGGAATCATATTGGCAAACAACGGGTGTGACACTTTGAGACCTCTAGACATCTAGTTTAGGCCCTTCTCAAATAGTGTACGTGACACTAAATACCATAAACAATGTAGTGGTCATTCACCATTTTCCATTTTTCTACCTTACTTTAGGATTTGGGATTGCAAAGATTAGACTTGTGCAAATAACGGGTGCATTCACCTTACATCTAAACCAACACCATCTCATATAGAATGGACCCACACATGTGAACTTGAGGGCCATTCGAGTGTATCTACCCAACTTATCCAAACGGCATTTAATTATCAAATAAAGCAAAAAGGCTTAAGGATGCCCCTTCCCTCTAACTACAGTAATCTCCCGCTTAAGTACGCACTTTGAACCAGAACCATTGGTGCGCACTTAGTTGGTAGGTGCGTACTTATATTGCTTTCTAGACCCTCTCATTCAATGAACCGCAACGGGAAACGTATGAAACCTCAGGAAACCCGCTTGACCAAAGCCCAACGATGTGAAATCATTGCAAAGTTGAGCAAGCCGAACACGCCGAGCAAGCGGGCGCTGGGGCGGGAGTATGAAGTCAGTGAAGGCGCCATCCGGAAAGTGTGGGACAATCGGGAGAACATATTGCAACGAACGGCACTAATGTCTAATGATGCCAAAACCCTAAACGGAAGTTGAACATATGTATGATGAACTGTGATGATCGTTTGAGACATTTCAGCGAAACGTTAACAAACTGACATTGAATGTCAAGCGTAAATAATTCATGCATTCGCGGCAACTCTGCATGACATGTTCAAACAATAAAGTATGAACCCTGATTTTTGTCAAAAAAATTGCGCACTTAAATGGGATGCGTCTTAAACGGGTGTGTACTTAAGCGGGAGATTACTGAATGAGGCTCCCCTCACGTGACGGAAAATTTACTCATATACTTAGTTGAACCACACCATCCAAACTTGCTTTCAGCCATTGGACCGTATCTTACCAACTTAAAGCAAACACAAAATTCATTTTCAATGAGCAAACAAAGGGTTGATGGTGCTCCTTGCCGCTTCACTAGATAGTCTGATTAGTGTGGGTGGGAAATTAGTGTGGAGGTGGGCCACACTAGTTTCCTAGTTGAGGGATAATTAACGTGGGTCCAAGATGTCTTCCTCCTAAGTCTTCATGAAGACTTTAGACCAGCACATTGAATATTAGTTAGAGGAAAAAAGTAGCACAAAATAAAAATAATTACCCACATTAATTTTATAGGAAATACAATTAATGTGGTCCACGTTGATTTTCTACTAAAAATTTAGTGTGGTTTGAAAATTATTGTGGGCTCTAGAATACGATTGTGGCCCAGTGTAATAGGACTATCTAGTGTAGTAATGAGGCTCTTACCCACATAAGGGGAAATTGACAAACATAGTTAGTGGACCCACACCATCCAAATGTTAGGACTGTTGCCCGGGGGGTGCACTCCATTGTCAAGTTGAACCCCACGTGCAATAAAAAAAAATCTACTTTTTTACATAAAGCATATTTTATCAAATTGTTTTTTCATGAGTAGATATACATGTTATCTATTACATAGTAAAACATGGTAACCAAATTTGATGATTTGTTTTTTTTATAAAACATACCGTTTCTAACTAGAATGACACAAAATTGAACTAAAACAATTACTACAAAAATGAAGATGACTACAAATTTAAAAAAAAATACAAAAATATATTATCAATGGTTATGTATGTGTAGAAAAAATATCATAATTTTAAAAATTATGTATGGCATATAATATAGGGTAGCAAACTTTTATTGCTCGTGGTTATGAAACGGTAAGGGGGTGTGATTGCCCCGAGGATTGTTGAATCATACTTTCCCAACTTTTGCAACGGAAATTCATTTTCAATGAACACAAAAATATAAATATAAATGAGGGTGCTCCTTACTGCAAATTATGAGGCTCGTCTCGCATGAAGTCAAATCGACAAATATGATGAGTGGACCCACACCATCCAAACTCAGGGCAATTGGACCATATAGATAGATAGAGATAAACACCAACTCCCATGGGAGCAAGCATAAATGAAGAGCCTCTTCGCCCACAAGGTAGAAGAGGACTAAGTTATTTAGTGTACTTCTTAGCGAAGTGAGTTGAGTTAGTGGTGATGAGTGAGTTAGTGCAGGCTTCCCACACTTGAGCTCAACTTCGCACGGTTCGAGCGGCCCGTCCCTTCCCTAGAAATTGACGCGTCACCAACTAACTTAACACAACACGATCCTCTTCAAGCTCCTCCGCCACGCCAAGCGAGGAAGATGGCCCCGATTTCACCTTATGTGAGAGGAAGCTTCATAATTAGCGGTAAGAGGCGCCCCTAACCCTAATTTTATTTATTTATTTTATTTTCATTTAAGGAAACAAATTAGGCACGCAACCCACCTTGCTTACACTAAATATTGTATTTAGTGTCACCAATTCTATTTGTCTTGCTCAATACTAACTGTGAATTGCCTGTGTTAGTGTCCCCGATACTAAATATAAACGTAACATTATTTGTCATTCCTTGTGAAAAAATGTGAGCATTATAGATTTACAATATTGTAATTACTGTCACTTACTAGGCGTTTTTTTTTTCATTCCAATTTCAACCATCCATGCCAATGTTTCCTTATGTAACTGTGAGGATGCACAATATGCCAAAAGCGGATGAACTTAAAGTAAGTTAGGATGACAATATTCATAAACTTTAAAAAAAAAATGTCAATAGAAAATTTACCTTAGTGACATAAAATACCATGTGACACTAAATACAATATTTAGTGTAGTTATTTTGTCAAGTTAGAGGGAAAATTTCACAGCCGGGAATCGAACTTGTCAACCACTCCATTTGGTTTGGGCACCTGCCCACTATCAATTGGTAGTTCAGGGTCATCTTGAAACACACAAACTTATAACCTTAAGTTTGTGTGTTCCATTGGAAATGAATTTCCACTTGCATAGCTTGGGAAGATATGGTGCCAATGGATCCCACCCCCGAAAGGGACTCAATAAAACATCAATGTTGCAAGATGACATTTAAGGGGTGGCTTGCACCACCCATATGTGCATTTTGGTAGTCTATCATTAATTTGTGATTCTAAAAGTAGAAAATGGAAAATGGAATCTCTCAAAAAAATCATAGAAATTGAATAATATTGTCAACTTTGCCCGGATGAACATGTGCAATTTTGGATGCAAATTTTGCATAAGCATCCATATGTGGCCATTGTCACTCCAATGATTGTAGCCAATGCTCCTCTCTTGAGAATTTGAAAGAGACATCATTGGTTTGCACCAAGGCTGGAGGTGGGATCACTTGGAATCTTATAGCTATGATTGGGCAAGCAAGATTGTGTTTCAACTTGCATTTACACTTGGGGGTCAAGACCCATGTCATTCTATGTGGATGAGACGTCCACTTAAAAATCCTACATGGTCAAAATAGATAATTCAGATCTGGTTTTTTAGAGCATTTCTATGACCACCTCTTTGAGGTAGGCCTAGTAGGCTTCTGGTAACTATGACACCTTAAATCTCACAACCGTAGGTACGGTCTATTTGGTGGGTTGTGTGTCTCACATAGGTAGGCCCACAAGTAAATAACCATGGCCCATGCAATGGTCTTTTCAGTCTTCACTGAGACTATGCAAAGTACTAGTGCATAATTTTTTTTGTCTCAGCCCCTGCTACCCATAGTCACATGCAACAAAGTGGGGCACCATTGAATTCAAGTGCTCCCTCACTATGATCTTGGTTCAAACCACCGTTTAGTACCAATAGTTTCACATTTTTAATAATTCAAAAATTGTAAGACTTTTGTTTTCACTTTGGAGCACAACCTTCGATGCAAGAAATTTTCAATGTTGCAAGATAACCTCCAAGTCACTTTGTAATAAAGTAGAGGGAACCCCCACAACACTAGGGGCACAGAAAGAGAGGAAGTTGAGAGGGTTCTTACATGTGAAATGCACTAGAAATTGTGCCTTATATTGCATAACATAGTAACACCAATGCATTTCATGCAAATGAATGCATTGGCATACCATAATAGAACTCTAGGGTGCATTACAGAGTGAGCAATTTTGAAGCATTTTGGATTTAGAGATCCAACAATTTTGCATTTGATTATATGTAGCAAGCACATGTCTCAATATGAGCCCATCATGGTTGAGTGCTATGCCAAAGCCTAGAACATTATAAACAAAATGCCAAAGTAGAAACAAGGAAATAATACTCATAAAAAATCACCAATCAAATAAATGATAAAAACAAACACCATACCATTTATGGTATTTAGTGTCACTTACAAGTTACTACTTGAAATTATGTAATGTTATAACTATATACTATAGATCTCATTTTCTACCAAAAACTTCAAATTGGTTGTTCAATAACCATAGAACCTTACCATTTCTATTTTGAGAAAACTTTCATCAACAATAAACGTTTATGGCATTGAGTAACTCCGAATAGTAAGTGACACTAAATGCCATAGACAGTCTAGGCGGGATTCTATTAGCTTGACGCATTAAAGTTGTCAACAGCCATTCTATCTCCACTCACAATGACGACACAAGCAAAATAGACACAACATCATTCTAATTCCATATTCGGTTTTCCATTATTTCAAAATTGGTTTTGGAATGGAGGTAAACGGTGAGATAAAAAAACGGAGGCCAACAAAACATGAAGAAAAAAACCAACATAAATCGGCATCCGTATCACATCCGTATTTTGGATCGAACGGATGAATGGTTTGGATGAATGGAAGGACTAGTCGATCTCGTCGGTCAAAGGGGTAGGCCTCTTCTTTTGAAGGGAGAATCACTTTGATGATTACGAGGCATGCGGCGAATGGGAATCCCATAAAGTGTGTGAAAGTAGGGACACTAGTTATCATGATGCTTGGGCTTCACAACATCCATGTTGGTCATCCATATCTATATTGTTTATCTCGCCTTGCAATGGGTCAATTTATGGTCAACATGAAACACGAAATGTGCAATTTCTTTTTATTCTACATGTAAATTAACATCTTGATGTTTAGAGTTTTTCCTTAAGATCAAAACAAGCATAGGTTTTGAGCACAATACTTTTAGCCCAAATGCTCAAAAAATGAAGTTAAGTTTTCAAGTTCACGTTCACTTTTATGAATCTAATTGCTTCCATGTACAACTTCTATACAACAATTCTAGAAGCCCCTACCAAGTCCTAGCAATTCATGTTTCTATTTGTTTATGAATTTGCAATCATATCGTGTACATTGTATGTCAATGGTGAAGTGAAACTATGATCATATGCGATCAAATATTATCCTAATGCATTCATGCCACGATGTTGGACTAGTATCTAATTAAAATTCAAGTCCAAAATTATAACGTAGTGAATTCTATCATAGGATCCTCCGATAGGATTGTGAAGTAGGATCCTACGACAAAGTATGTAGTGTGGATTATGATAATACTATAGCAGTTTTTTGATTATATTTTCATTATTCGAGATTTCGTTATAGAGATTTAACATCAAAAATAGATTTTTTGTCCATCATGTTTTAAGAGATAACAATCACACTGTGGATTCATATGTCTCCAATGAAATTTAGGTATATCAAAAGTGTATCAACAAATCCGCCCATAGATTTGTAGCAAGCAAAAAAGTCCATGTTTGGAAATATATGTCTAGATTTTTTAAGATACGAGTTATCATCTTTTATTTTCTACCATTTGGGTACATGTGAAGAAGATTTCACATTTTTTGATATCAACAGGGTATGAACATTTGAAAATATTTAAGTTTTTGATATCATTCAAGTCTATATACCATGTAAGAACCTTTGTACCTAATGGAAATTGTCCTAGTATCAAAATGATTTAAGATGGTATTGACCTAAATGATAACTCACGTACACAAAGATTCATTCACCTTGAGATACCCCCCAAATATCAATAGTATTATAATTTGATACCCACGGGTACATTCTTTGATGCCATTCTTGATGTTGACTTAATACCATGCATTCACTTATATACGGGTCCAACATTGGCTCATATGCATGTCGCTTATTTGAAGCTAGATGTTTATTTACACTAATGACTCGAATTCATTAAAAAAAAATTTAAAAAAACTCGATCAAGGAAAGGGGTGGTTCTAGATATGGAATTTATTTGGCACAACTTGTAGTTCAAAATGACAATATGGAGGTTTAGCATGTTGGAAGTCCAAATTGGACTTCACTAACGTTTTAGGGTTAGCTCTTGATAAGTCTTTAAGAGTTCACATCCTCCACAGTTTTTGTACTTAACTTCGTGCAGACAAGTCCTCCACAAAGTAGAGTGATCCAAGATAGCTCTACAACAATTCATGTGAAAATATGGTATATATGACCTAATCAAGTCCCACTAGTATATTAGTCATTCTTTGACTATCATCCGGTTTCTCTTCTTATTAATTTGAGCACTAGCCTGCCCCGGGGTTCCTTTTGGAAGGTTAATGCTAGATTTCTTCACGAGGCCAAGGTCTCTATTAAGGCTTTATGGGAATTGTCCCCCTTTCAAATGCCTTTCTTTACTAAACTCCAAAAAAATAATCCCTTGAATTTTGGCAAGTTTAGCTTCATTCAAACCCGCACAATAAAGTTAACAAATCCACCATTAAGAATCTTCAATCTCAATCACAAAAGTTCACATATAGGAAAGAAGAAGATCATAGGATACAGTGTAGAACCAAATGAAGGAAATATGGTGATAGGATGAATATGTATTTCTAGGCAAGGAGCGGCTTGCGAGAGGTCTTATTATTGAACTACATGATGGAGATGACACAATTGTCTCATCTAGTGTGGATCTGGCACATGTTTGTAATCACGGGGGCGTCACACTATAGGATTTTTGTGCACCACGTGCGGCAGAGGGGTATTTGTTTAGGGGCTATTTACCTCCAAGGCACGAATTAAAAGCTCCCTATAATTACTTGATTTTCTAAAATGGCCTTTTTTTTGGACCCTACCATTACTTATAATGCCCATGTCATTGCAATTTTTTGTAGTCTACATTCTTTTTAATTAAAAAAAAGTTAATTTAAAAGTGTATGCAATGCAAAAGTGGTGGGAAAAAGCATGGCAACAAAAAGGTATAAAGGATACATATTGTTGCAAAAACTAAGTACAAAAAACTTAAAGTGGAAACACAACACCCGTTCTGTAAAAATCCTTCGTTCAAAGCCAATTTACATACTAGTGAAGACCAAAACCATGGTTGATCATGAACCCTATATAGTTATGACGCTAGAGAAAATATGTCAGCAACACATTTAGAGAGTGCAGGAATCTACTTACAAGATGTTGAGATTGCCCGATGTTAAAGGGGCTTAGTAGACAGTAACTTTTAGCAATATCAGGATAAAGAGGTTTTCAAGTTACTTTTGTAGTAGTATCAGAAGTAGCAATTAGGGATAAGAATGAGCCGTAGTTGCAGATAAGGAATGGATAGTAGTGGATAAGGTAATTCTAGTGAGTGGTTAGTATTGATAGGAAGAGATGAGGAGAAGGTACTTAAGGAAGAGAGTAGTCTCTCTCTCTCTCTCATTCTCAGAATGTGTATTAGGATTTTTATCAATAAAGTGTTGAGTTTCTTGAGTAAGATACTGGCTGAATAGGAAGGTGGAATTTGTGTGTTATCTTATAACTGTAGTTGCATTACTTCGTGTAAGTATTGGTTGTATGAGAATGGAAGTTGGTAGTTGAACTACTTGTGTTAACAAAAGGGTTAGTTACAAAGTGGTTAAGAAATGGTAGTAGAATCCATCTCAGATGAGTACTTAGAATGTTGTAGTACTAGAACGTATACAATATGAGTTGAATGAACTTATGTTAGTCAAAGTTCGTCTACTAGAGGGGTTAAGTACTTGTAGAAGGAGTAGATTGTGAACTAACTCTGAGAGTAGTAGTATAAGAGAGCAATAGTTTAGGAGTCTCAATGGAAGCTTTATATAGCATTATATTCAATAAACAAATGATAGGTACAGTAATACGTTAGCAGAAGTAAGGGTATAAATCCGGTTGGTGCGTACGTAAGGGATAGAGGAAGCCTCATGGCAGGTAGTTAGAACTCGTCTTAATCACATTGTTAAGGTAGTACAGTCAGAACCGGTGCATACGAGCAAAACCAGTAGGCAGAAGATAACCGGTAGGGAAACCGGTAGATCCCCAGGAAACCCGGTAGAGAACCCGGTAGGGGTACTGGTTGACTTGACTAGCCTATAAGAAGTCTTACCAGTAAGGGCATGTGAGCCCAAAAGGGTGCCCACATTTAGTCTTAGACCCTTGAAACGTTAGTTGATGCACTTTGAAGTAGCATGTTACTTCACAAAAATATAAAAAGAGTGAAATGTTAGTCTTAGAAGTACCATGTTGTAAGAGGCTAGGATGTGAGTTGTTATTGTGTTTTTACCTTCGGAAGGATTTGAGTGAATGAGGATAGGTAAGGAGAACTTGGATTGAGTAGTTAGTGAGTAGGCTAGTACAAATGGATGGAGACAACCAAAGTGACTCAAGAGGCAAGTGCATTCGAATTGGGATGAATGGAGGATCACATGGAGCGCACAAGTGGACCACCTCATCATGGCCACTTAATGGGGAAGGTCCAAGGAAGAATGCAAGGTGGAGGATAAGCAAATTCTCAAAGCACCAATCAAATCACGAGTTAAGCATCGTGGTTTGAATTAAGTGGTGAGCAACGATTTGGGAAAGTAAGGGGAGAAAGTTATGGCGGCGGAAAGCGAAGGAGGCTAAGTTTGGGTTGAAGCATCCCAAGTTTGGTAAAGTGTGGTAGGTAGAAAGCCAAGGCTAGTTAAATGTTCGAATTAGGATCCTTGTTGATCATTTGAGGGAGGAAGGCTTAGAAGATAGGATTGGCGCCTACTAAGTAGGAGGAAATCTCAAGGGCTTATCGTGAGCCTTGAGGGTGCTCACCCCCTCAAGCTTACTATATAATCCCTCATTCTTCCCTCACTCATCCTCTCTTTCCTTTGTGCTCCAAGGCACCCCACGAGTTATAAGTGTGGGTGTGGGAAGCCATATTGGAGCACATGTGTGTGCTTAGTTTTTAGTTTGAGAGCCAAGGCTTGTTAGCCTTGAAGAGGGCTTGACCTCTTGGTAGAATTAGTGTTGACGTGGAGGATTTTAAAGTTAATTCATGATTCCAATTTGTGGTACTTAAAGTTCATGTTTTGAATACACGTGGTTGCAAGTTCCATGTTTAAGAGTTGAGCACTTGAGGTTGTGATGAGTGCAAAAATATACTTGTGTGGATTAGTTAGTCTTAGTGAAGTTAGGAAATTCTCTCTCCCCCTCTCCTCTCTAGGATTTTAGGATTTTAGGATTAAAGAAGAATTGTGTGATTAGAAAGGGGTTGTTAGTAGAATTAGGAAAATTAGGTAGGAAGATTAGTTAAGGGCTTGAATAATTAGTGAGGTAGTTGGGGATTACAACTACAAAGTTGTGGGTTCATGAAGGAGCTGGGTTTATTTAGTTAGAAGCTAAGGAGTTGGGTTCATGAAGGAGTTGGGTTTATGAAGGAGTTAAATCCAAGACCACTTGAAGGGTGAACCTTGCACTATGGACTCATCCAAGTCCAAATCCAATACCGCGGAGGAATGTGAGCCCAAACCCACTACTCGGACTACGGACGCTTAAGGGTGGGGGGTTTGGCCTCATATAATTGGTGCGTCCGCCGGGAGCGAAGCGGAAGGTAGTTACAAGACTTGGAGGCGACTAGGAGACTTGGAGGCAACTAGGAAAAATTGGAGACACAAACTTGAGAGAAGGGAAGGAGCACCCGAAACTCGGTAAATATTCTCTCTTTGGGTTACATTTGAATTCATTGTATTTCAACTATTCCTTGGAATGAATTGCATTGTCAATTACGCAAATTCATTTTTGAGGAAGGAGCGCGGCGAAGGTACGTCCTCAACCTTTTTGGGGATTTGCTAAGAACTTAAAAGGAACCTATAACCGAGTAGCTCATTAAAACATTAGAGGGTAAATTCACCTTAGGACATTGAACTTTGACACTCACCTCGGGGTGAGTCTCAAAGTTTTGGGAGTTGTCATTTCATGCTCTAGATTAAATTAATATTTCACAAAGTTTATGGTGTTGTTACATTGAGTCACGATTGAGGGGAGTGCTAACTCACAGGGGGATGCGATTGCTCAAGGTATGTTTATTTCTTCAAAGTGAACTCATTAACTAATTAAGGAATGCCTTTTGTACTCGTGATTGTTGTTATCCGTTGTAGAGGGTAATTCCCGAATTGTGGATGGTGTGAGAAGTTGAAGGGTGAAGCCTCGACTTTTAACATAATCTACTCGGAAGGTCACCCCCTCACAATCGGTATTGTGGTGAGTGTTAATTTGCGGGAAGGTGCGGAGGTGATGCTCCGACTTAACCAAAAAATTAACATGAACATGCCTATCCCCTATTGGGATTCTTTCACCTAAGTGGGCTTGCAGGTTCTTTTCCTCACCTCCTAAAAAAATTATAACCACACCAAGACAAGTGAAAATATTAAGAGGGGAATTGCTAGGATTATGTGTGGTCAAGTGAGGGTCGATCGATTCTTATGGAATGCAAGGTAGGACTCGCTCACAAAAACCAAGTTTGATAGTAGGACTAGAGAAATCTACTCGAAAGAGGCGGTCCTCTAAAATCAGTGATAGATTAGAACAAGATAATGTTAGAATAGAGAGTTGTTTGAACGTTGAACCTAGGACTAGGTCAATTCTAGACACCTTAGAACTTGGAGCTCAACTTGAAGAGGAGATCACTCCCTCCAAATTGAGTGGTGAAACTTCTTCGGAAAATTACACACTTAGAGAAGAATTCCCGGTAGAAGTTGATAGGGGATTGTTGAATAGTTCACCGGTCACCATGGCCGAGGAACGGGGGATGGATCCACCACCCATACCCCCAATTCCGCCCATACCTCCTATACCTCCAATAGACCCATTGGTTAGGCCAAGAGGCCTACCAATTGTGGTTCCACAAAATTTAGCGGCGATGGATATACCATCTCATCTCCCTAAATTTTATGGGACCAAGGATGAGGACCCCTCTCGGCACATGGAACGGTATATCGAACGGTTGGCTAGCTTCCTCATAACCGACCCGGGTTATTGGTTAGTGTGGTTTCCTACCACTCTAGAGGGGGAAGCCTATGAATGGTATCGGGATCATGCCGAGGGACATTTTAGGGGATGGGAACAATTACAAAGGGAGTTTCTTAACGAATTTAGGCCGGAAGTGGGTCAAAGTACCGCATTAAGGGCATTGTCGTCATTGAAGCAAGGAAGGGAGGAAGAAATTTCGGCTTACATTAGGAGGTTTGATTTAGTGTGCACTAGATTTGTGGGTACCATGCTCAACGACGACACGCTAAAGCAATTTTTCATTCAAGGGTTTTTTAAGTCCGGAACTATTAGGGGTGTTCTAGAAAGGAATCCCTTGACCTTGGCGGATGCCAAGCGTGCGGCTAGAGATATTGAAAACTTGGATAAAGATCACGAAAGGCTATGGAGAAGGGAGGATGAATTGATCCCACAATTCATCCCCATACGCCCTAGGGTGGTAGCGGTAGAACCCGCTAAGTATGAGAACCAAATTCCATATGCCATTGTGGACACCGGTCCCCGACCTTTAGCGGTTAGGGAACCGGCACCTCTTTTGGCACTACCGGCCCCTAGAACGGATCCACGCTTGGAGGAGGTTGAGAGAAGACTAGGTGCTAGCCAACTAGGATTCCAAGAGGCTATGATAAAACAAATGCAAAGCCTCACGGATCAAATGTCATTAATGATCCGGAGTCAACAACCGGGGCCTCCACCCCCGGTTGAGTCGGGTAGGCATTCTTCCGGATTATGGTGTGTCCAATGTGGCCAACCGGGCCACACGCGTCAATTTTGTAGAAGTGGACAAAACCGTGACCAAAGAGGAAACGGTAACCCACCTCAACAAAATCAACGAGGTCAAGCGCCACCTCACTATGGAAATGGAAGCAATAGAGGACCACAACCTAGAGGGCAAGGTGGCCAAAATTTAGAGAAGAAGGAATTTCATCCCTTTTGTGGAAGGTGGCACGCTCAAGGACAATGTTGGTCCGAAGGTCAAGAGTTTAATTGTAGCAATTGTGGAGGAAGTCATCCCTCGGATACGTGTCGCCAACCGGACAAAATAATTAATGTCCCTTACCCGGTGGCTAATCCACAACAACAAGCAAGGGATAATATGCGAGGTGCTAGGCCACAAGGAGTACCGGCCAATGAACTTAGGCCACCTAACTTATACTATGACCATAGTAATGCTAGGCAAACTTTTCATCCACCGGCGGGCTTGCAAACTACAACCGGTTACATTCCAATACAAAATAGACAAGGAGTTCCACCTAATGGTAGTAACGGGAGACAAGCGCCTCCAACGGATCCGGGACCATCTAACTCCCAAGATGTTAGGTTCATGGATGGAATGTTGGAGGCCACATGTGATGACATGCTTCCTCTCCCAACGAGAATTGGAGAGGAGCAAAGTCAATGGCCTCCTCACACCAATGCTATTACATATGAGTTAGTGAAGGGTAAGGGTGTGGTTGAAGAAGCACCTGCACTAGCGGTAACTACTAGGGCTAGGAGAGGGGATGCCCCGTTGGAGGTAGGAATAGGAGAGCAAGGAAATTACTCTTCGGATGAAGAGATTAATCTCTCCGAGTTGGATAGGGTAGCTAGAAGGGCTACTAAGGATGTGGAGAGGGAAAATATAATTTTACAAGATAGGGAGAGGACTAATGTGGTACATGACTTGGATAATAGCGATGTGGGTGAATGGGAAGGACCGGGGGTTCCCGTAGACGAATTCGACGTAGTGGGTAATTCTAAGGTGGAAAGATCTACCGGGTACGACTTGTGGGCGGACCTTAGTACACTCAAGGCGGATATTACTTTCGGCCAACTATTGGAAATTTCACCCACGGCAAGGAAAACATTAAAGGAGGGAATGCCGGTACACAAGAGGATGAGGAAGGTGAAAGCTAAAATAGCCGCTAGGATCCAATCACAAGGTGGAAGAGACGTGAAAGCTATAGAAATAGAAGTTGTTATAGTAGATAAGGTGGTTCCTAATGTGCTAGTCGACGGAGGGAGTAGTCTAAATATACTACCGGAGGATACTATGAAAAAATTGGGACTTGGACTCACGGGGCCTTCACCTTTGGTCATAAATATGGCAAATCAAAGTTCGACTACGCCTTTGGGGATGATCAAGGATTGTAGAATGACTACGGGAGGCGAGGAGTACTTGGTCACCTTCCATGTCATTAAAATGCACTCCAACAAGGACACCTTCCCCATTTTGCTAGGTAGGCCTTGGTTGCGGATGGCGAATGCTATGGTCAATTGGGGTGGACCTAAACCATCCATCACTTATGGTCCGGAGGGTAATAGGGTCATAGTGTCCATTGGTTCATTAGAAGGATGGATGAAGAAGGAGATGTATTTGCCATTGGAGAAGGAAATTGATGACTTAAACGAGAATGAGATTGGCAAGGCATTGGTGGGAGTCGTCCATCCCGAAGGTCAAAGGGTTGTTATAGATTCGGGCTCGGGAAGTCTAGGTCCTAATTTTTACAATTATGGGGATAATGGGGATTATGCCCAATGGCTAAGGGAGTACCCCGAGTCCGAGGTTGATGTAATGGTTACATTTCACCAAGTAGGCTTAGGGAGTGAATTTCCTAGTGTTAGTTTAGGAGAGGGCTCATTGTTGGAGCCATGTGAGGTGCTCACCGAGGAAGAGTGGGTTAGCGGTGGGTTAACACCTTGGGTAGATGACGTGGAAGAGGGTGAGGTTAGTTTAATTCATGTAGATGGGACTCAAGAGGAGGATGTGATTATTGAGTCATCGAAATTGGAGGAGCCTTTACATTTCAAGACCACGTCTACGGGGATAGTTGTAGGTCAAGATGTGAAAGATTACCCCAATGTGCCTTCCGATTGGTATCGGAACAAAGAGGAACAAGCACATGTGTCGGAAGCGGATTGGCGGTACGTGGATGTGAAATTAAAGAATGGAAAAACCCGACAAATGAAGATGGGTTCCAAATTGGGGGAGAAAGAGGTTAGGGAGTATAGCAATTTGGTGGATGAGTTTAGTGATACTTTTGCATGGTCCTACGATGAGCTTAAGGGAATTCCTAGGGAAATGGTAGAGCACCGGATTCCTTTAATTCCGGGGGCGAGGCCAATTAGACAAAAGGAGAGGAGGATGAATCCTCAATTGCAATTGTTGGTGAAAGCGGAATTGGAAAGGTTATTGAAGGCCGGGTTTATCAAGCCGGTGGAAATCACGGATTGGGTTTCTCCTATGGTCTTAGTAAAGAAAAAAAAATGGGAAATTAAGGGTTTGTGTCGACTATAGGAAATTGAATTTGTGCACACAAAAGGATCACTTCCCCTTACCTTTTATCACCTTGTTGCTTGAGGAGGTTGGAGGTCATTCGCGATATACCTTTATGGATGGGTATGCGGGTTATAATCAAATTTCCATAGCCCTCCAAGATATCCATAAAACGGCTTTTACTACACCTTGGGGTACTTTTGTGTGGGTAGTGATGCCATTTGGGTTATGTAATGCCCCGGCTACTTTCCAACGATTAGTAATGTATATCTTCACCGACTTGTTGTTCAAATCCATGACCGTCTTTGTGGACGATTTTAGCACACAAAGTAATGTGGACGATCACCTACATTGTGTTAGGGAGGCATTGGTTAGGTGTAGGAAGATGAGGTTAGCATTGAACCCGGATAAGACATTTTTGGAAGTGAATAAGGGAGTGTTGTTGGGTTATGTTGTTAGTGAGAAAGGTAGAGAACCCGATCCGGATAAGATTGCGGCCATAAGCGACTTGGCAACTCCAACCAATTCCAAGGGGATCTCTAAGTTGTTAGGACATGTGGGATGGTACCGGGAACTTATTCCTAATTTTTCAAAGATAGCGGTGCCCATTACCCATTTGCTCAAAAAGGATGTCAAATTCGAGTGGACGGATGCTTGTCAAAAAGCCTTTGAGGAATTGCGGGATAGGTTGAGCACCTATCCGGTGTTGATACCACCCAATTGGGGTAAACCTTTTCACGTCTATTGTGATGCTAGTAATGTGGCAATAGGGAGTGCGCTTTGTCAAGCAACGGGAGAAAAAGAGAAGGATCAACCTATAGCTTATGCGAGTAAGCAATTGACCCCCGCCGAAAGAAACTACTCTACAACGGAGAGGGAGTGCCTAGCCATGGTGTTTTCCGTTAAAAAGTTTAGGCATTACCTCATGTGCAACCCGGTTGTATTTTTTGTTGACCACATGGCTATCAAGTATCTAGTTAACAAGGCGGAGTTAAGTGGTAGGTTAGCTAGGTGGGTTTTGTTATTAGAAGAATTCGACTACACGGTGGAATATAAACCGGGTCGTATGCATTTACAAGCGGACCACTTGTCTAGGTTGTCGGAGGAGATAGGAAAAAAATCCGGTAAATGATATGTTAGTAGATGATAGCCTCTTTGTGGTCACTTCTACACCGGAGTGGTATGCGGGCATAGTGGAATTTCTAACAACCCACAAGTTGCCCAAAGAGTGGACAAAAGAAGAGAGAAGGAAGGTGAGGGTAAATAGTAGGCAATTTGTTGTAGTGGGCCATAGGTTGTTTAGAAGGGGGTCCGATGGTATTTTACGACGATGCGTGTCAAAAATGGAGGTTGAAGCGATTTTAATCGCTTGCCACGATAGCGCTTGCGGCGGTCACTTCTCGGGTCAACTCACCGGGCAAAAAATACTTAGAGCGGGCTACTTTTGGCCTACACTATTTAAGGACGCCCATGACTATGTAAGGAAATGCGACGCTTGCCAACGGTATGCCCGAAACGACCTTAGAATGGAGATGCCTTTACATGTATCATTACCCTTAATTCCTTTCGAAAAATGGGGCATCGACTATGTGGGTGAGGTCCATCCCCAATCTTCAAAAGGAATGAAATATATTGTGGTGGCAACCGAGTACCTCACCAAGTGGGCGGAAGCCAAAGCGGTGAAGACCGACACGGCGGAACACGCGGCAACATTTATGTACGAAAACATAATTTCGCGGTTCGGGGTGCCGAAGATCCTAGTAAGCGATAGGGGTACTCACTTTTTGAATGACTTGATTCGAGAGATGACAGAGAAATTTAAAATTGATCACCGGAAGACTACTCCCTACCACCCACAAACCAATGGACAAACGGAAAGGGTTAACGGAATTTTGGTGAGTATACTACGCAAGACGGTTATAGACTCGAAGCGGGATTGGGATACGAAACTAACGGCGGCACTTTGGGCATACCGTACAACCTATAAGGTAACTACGCGTGCTACACCATTTTCCTTAGTCTATGGTCTTGAAGCGACACTACCAATCGAATATGAAGTCGAGTCACTTAGGGTGGCCGTGAGTACGAGACTTACCGAAAGTCAATCCTTACGAAATCGACTAACCGATTTGGAAGCACTTGACGAAGGGAGGAGAATGGCGGCTCAACATATTGAGGCAATCCAAAGAAGGAGAAAGATTACTTTCGACAAACGACATAAGAGAAGGGCCCTAACACCGGGAATGATGGTCATGATTCAAGACGCACGAAAGCTTGAATTTCCGGCGAAATTCGATGCGGTATGGTTAGGACCTTACCTTGTCTATGAGATCTTTCCTAATAATTCAATTCAATTGGAAACGTTGAATGGTGAGCTCTTTCCTACCCGTACATCGGGAAGTAGATGTAAGGAGTACCGAGCTTGACTAGGCAACTTACCCTTGGAGCAAGAGATGTTTGGATTCATCCCCCGATGGTCGCCAATTATGTGAGCCCAAAAGGGTGCCCACATTTAGTCTTAGACCCTTGAAACGTTAGTTGATGCACTTTGAAGTAGCATGTTACTTCACAAAAATATAAAAAGAGTGAAATGTTAGTCTTAGAAGTACCATGTTGTAAGAGGCTAGGATGTGAGTTGTTATTGTGTTTTTACCTTCGGAAGGATTTGAGTGAATGAGGATAGGTAAGGAGAACTTGGATTGAGTAGTTAGTGAGTAGGCTAGTACAAATGGATGGAGACAACCAAAGTGACTCAAGAGGCAAGTGCATTCGAATTGGGATGAATGGAGGATCACATGGAGCGCACAAGTGGACCACCTCATCATGGCCACTTAATGGGGAAGGTCCAAGGAAGAATGCAAGGTGGAGGATAAGCAAATTCTCAAAGCACCAATCAAATCACGAGTTAAGCATCGTGGTTTGAATTAAGTGGTGAGCAACGATTTGGGAAAGTAAGGGGAGAAAGTTATGGCGGCGGAAAGCGAAGGAGGCTAAGTTTGGGTTGAAGCATCCCAAGTTTGGTAAAGTGTGGTAGGTAGAAAGCCAAGGCTAGTTAAATGTTCGAATTAGGATCCTTGTTGATCATTTGAGGGAGGAAGGCTTAGAAGATAGGATTGGCGCCTACTAAGTAGGAGGAAATCTCAAGGGCTTATCGTGAGCCTTGAGGGTGCTCACCCCCTCAAGCTTACTATATAATCCCTCATTCTTCCCTCACTCATCCTCTCTTTCCTTTGTGCTCCAAGGCACCCCACGAGTTATAAGTGTGGGTGTGGGAAGCCATATTGGAGCACATGTGTGTGCTTAGTTTTTAGTTTGAGAGCCAAGGCTTGTTAGCCTTGAAGAGGGCTTGACCTCTTGGTAGAATTAGTGTTGACGTGGAGGATTTTAAAGTTAATTCATGATTCCAATTTGTGGTACTTAAAGTTCATGTTTTGAATACACGTGGTTGCAAGTTCCATGTTTAAGAGTTGAGCACTTGAGGTTGTGATGAGTGCAAAAATATACTTGTGTGGATTAGTTAGTCTTAGTGAAGTTAGGAAATTCTCTCTCCCCCTCTCCTCTCTAGGATTTTAGGATTTTAGGATTAAAGAAGAATTGTGTGATTAGAAAGGGGTTGTTAGTAGAATTAGGAAAATTAGGTAGGAAGATTAGTTAAGGGCTTGAATAATTAGTGAGGTAGTTGGGGATTACAACTACAAAGTTGTGGGTTCATGAAGGAGCTGGGTTTATTTAGTTAGAAGCTAAGGAGTTGGGTTCATGAAGGAGTTGGGTTTATGAAGGAGTTAAATCCAAGACCACTTGAAGGGTGAACCTTGCACTATGGACTCATCCAAGTCCAAATCCAATACCGCGGAGGAATGTGAGCCCAAACCCACTACTCGGACTACGGACGCTTAAGGGTGGGGGGTTTGGCCTCATAGGGCATGGTAATAGTAGCACGCCCCCGAGAGGTAGGAAGTAAAGAAGAATGTATGAACTGAGATTTCATACATAACACGGTAGTAGGCGAGACCTTAGGATGCCGGTAAGGAATACTGGACTAAGCCTCCTCGCGTACCGGTAAGGTACTACCGGAGATAGGGTAGTACCGGAAGCAAGTAAAGAAGATTGATCTTTAACACATGACGAGAGAGAGCTTGGAGCGATCAAAGATGGAAGTTGGATTGAAGGCAATGTCACAGTGATCTCGCAAAAAGATCGCAAAATAAAGAAAAATGAACAATTGGGCGAATATGGCAGGGGCAACATGCAAATCACAAAGACTCCAACATTGAAAAATAAAATGAGTGTTATGAAGAAACGGTGGTGGAAGTGGACATACTTGTGGACATACTTGTTGGAGATGACGATGTCGGAGTAGAGAAGTTACCAAAAAATGAGAAGCCACATGAAAAATGAAAATTAAGAGGCCACCAAGAGAAGGGAGAGAAGGGAGAGAAGCCATTGAGAGGTGTCGGGAAGATAGTTAGGGTTAGGCTTACAATTTCATCCATTTTTGGGTAAACGATGAGTCATTTTTCATCCATCCCTCATGCGGCATACGTACAAAATTGATTCTACTAAACATACATCCTGGGATTCTTATTTTCAGCCCCTATATTATTTTTACAAAAAGGAATGGCCCACATTTTATACCTATCTACCTTACTTGTAATGGGTTTGTCTACTTTTAATGGACCCTTCATTATTTGGAATTCTTTTATAATTTTTATGTCAAACGAATTTAATCCTCCCTATATTATGCCGCACGTCGTTTTTAAAATGCACTAAGTGAACCCCTTGTGTTTGTAATACATTCTACTCTAAGTTGTACGCCAGTCCTGCCCCAAACACACAAAGAGAGGACTGATGTGTGTAGCTACTAAACTATGTCTCATGTAGATTTTCAACTATAGCTCATAAGATACTCGAGGCCCCACTCACAAGAGAGGAACTTATCAATGTAATTCAAGTGCTTGCAAAAGGCAAGAGCCCAAGCCCGGATGGACTCATAACTGACCTCTTTAAAACATATTTGTGTTTTATGAGTGCATTCTTCACAAACATGGTGGATGAATCTCTAAGGCGAGGCTAGTTTCCGAATGGAGTTATATGTAGACCCATTGCATTGTTGTTCAAAGAAGGAGACATATTGAAATTGGCAAATTGGATACCTATCACTCTACTCAACACCACTTACAAGATTTTTGGCAAAACTCTATAAAGGTGTCTTCAACCTATATTAGTGGAGGTAATTGACAGTGACCAAACTTATTTTCTACCTCTACGTTTTATTCTTGACAAAATTCTTCTCACGCATGAATTTATTTAATGGGCTAAGGAGGCACGCCAAGATTCAATCTTCCTTAAACTTGATTTTAGCAAAGTATATGATAGAGTTGATTGGTCATTTATATTTGAAGTTATGGAGAGGTTAGGGATGCCTAACTCCTTTATCAATATGATTAGACTGTTGTTTCATGATGCAACCATCTTTGTCAATATTAATAATGAGGTGATAGACAATTTTGAACTTCATAAAGGTGTATGTCAGGGTTGCCCTTTAGCTCCTTATTTGCTCATTATTGTTGCGGAAACATTGAATGTTGCAATTAAAAATACAGTGAGGCCGACCTTAAAAAAGGAATCGCCCTCCCTCATTGCAATTCCTAACAAATAATTAGTCAATATGCCGATGACACTTCGTTATTGTGAGAGTGAAAGAATCTATTGTGGATAGCCTTGAAGGATTTTTGCATAAGTTTGGATTTGCTTTTGGCTTGGAGATCAACTAGGATAAAAGAGTGGCGTACTGGTGCAGCCACAAAACTCAACCAGGTTGGGTGGAAAATATCAATGGAAGTGGGTTGCTTTTGGAGATTTTTCTAAGCTTCTTGGTACCATGTTTGGACTACATATGGAACTACAAATGTTCATCAATTTCTAGTAAACATGGTCAAGGCCAAGCTTAAGTATTGGAACACCACATATCTCTCGCTTGTTGGTAGAACATTCATTGTGAACCAAGTGTTGATGTTCATTGTTTGGTACTTCATTGTTGTTTGAGCTGGATTGAAAAAGGTCTTGGGGAGGATTAAGGTTTTGTTACAAAACTACCTTTGGTATGGATCTGAAAATGTGGCAAAAGCACGTGTGAGTTGGGACAATTGCATGATGCTGAAGAAAGTTGGTGGTCTAAGTCTCATTTCCCTAGAAGGTGCTATGAGAGCTCTCATGAGTAAGTGGATCATACAAGCCCTTCTCTCTGTCCAGTCAGATCTGCAAGTGCTACCGAGGTACCGCATCACGCAATTGTAACCTTCTTATCATGGCTCATGGGGTCCATCTTCTCTCTAGTTGTTTTCCCCTAATTTCTTGATCAAAGGCGGGTCAAAAGTTTGGCGTCATGTTGCCCAATCGTGGAAGGTGATGGTGCGTAACATTGTCTTTCTTTCCCTGTCATGTATAGAAGATATCCTTCAACTTAACCTTTGGTGAAATCCAGAGTATCAAGGTCTTTACTTTGGAATTACCATGGATAAGGCCTTTGTACTTTTATAGAAAGGGATCTAGGTAGGAATGATTATTTGGGCGGGAAGGAAGCGGGAATTAAACTCTCTTTTGTTAAGCTCTATCAAGATGTTTAAATCAACTTGGTGGAACACTATGGATCTTTCCAAGAGAGGATGCTTAGCCAACATAAAGCTAAACCCATTTCATAGGAGTGGGTTGGTTTTGTATAGAAACCTCGAGGATGCGCTACCCGAATAGGTTGCTTGTACCGGTTGCTTGTAACACCATAGCATATGCGGATGACCTTGCCATCCTCACCGACAACATAACAAATATCCAACCACAAATACGCAAACTCCAAAAATATTCAGAATGGGCACATCTAGACCTCAACCTCTCTAAATGCGCAATTACAGGATGCCCAAACAAATCAAACCTAAAACCCACTACCTTCAAAGCTTACATACAAGCCCAACACATCCACTTCAAAAATAAACCCTTTCCTACCCTCACACAAAATGAACCATATACATATCTTGGTATTAGCTTAATCCCCTCATTAAAATGGAACATCCAAAAAAATATTACCATAGAAAAAGCCAAAAAACAGAGCAAACTATTAATGACTTCCCCTGCCACGATTAAGCAAAAAATACACATTTTAAATACAGTAATAAAACCAGGTATAGCATACGCTTACTACGCAGTTCCATTCTCTAAACCAGACATTAAAAAACTAGACAAAATCCTTAGCAAACTGACTAAAGAGATATGTAATCTACCCAATAGCACAACAAACATACTAACACACCTCCCACACGAAGACTTTGGCATTAATACCACCTCTATCCTCCCTGATTATATCAACTGCATTGGTAAACAACTACTAAATGCCCTCAACGATCAAGGCCAGTTAGGCCAAATCTATCAAGGTCTCACCAAATACATAACAGCAAAATATGGAGGATCCTACCATCTTCCACGTCTGAAATATCAAGCATGTGCAAGATCGCCCGTATCCCGTACACTCTATCTACTCGAAAGGGAATATGAAATCCATGTACATACCTCCATCAAAAACTTTCCCATCAAACAATCAGCATTAGAGCTTGCATGGACACAAACCGCAGAATACGCCCTCTTCTCTCCAAACCAACAACAAGCCGCTAAAAGATACCTCAACAAACTACACACGTACAATATCACTACCCTCAACCAAATCCAAAACCCCGACACACATCAAATACTATCCCCTCAAGAATTCAAACAAAAATTCAAAGCTGCCCCAAAGCTAATTAAAGAAGCCTTGGCGCAAGCCCAACTACTATTCCCACATAACTTACCCACAACCCACAACCATCCCTTACAACAAGTACCACCCACAATACACAACCCACCCACAAATCCCAACAACCAAATAGACCCCACGAGTGGGAAACCAATACAAGCCATAATAAGCACCAAAACCACAACATATAAAGACAAATGGGGAGCAAAAGCCATAAAACAACACTACTTATGTCAATGGGACACCCATCCAAATAGTACAACAAAATGGGTAGAAGCATCATTACTCCTCCACCATGATAACATCACATTGGACCACAACATATTTATACTCCACAAATTTCTACAAAACCAACACAAAACCAACACCCTAGCCGCATATAATTCATGCATAAACTTTTCACAATCCAAAGACCAAAGGTTTATTCGCCCACCCATCATCGCCCCAAACCTCACACTAAACACAAAGGAATGCAACCCAGATAAAGATATCATTGCCACCAAACCCGCCATACAAATACAAGGAATAGAAGCCAATATATACGACCAAAATGGGGCATACATCCTAACTATGCCAATCACAAGATTACAATGGTTGTGGGATCGATATAACCAAAACCAAATGCACCCCATGATACACTTCCTCAATCCCCCGCCCCAAGATTTTGCCACCGAAGTCCTATGGCTAACCCAAAGATATGTCACAATCCTCCCAAAAAGAAAGCCAAAAAAATATAACCCAAATAACAACCACCAAACCCTACACCCCTCCACCCTACAGACCCTAATAACAACCTACAACATCACACACTCATATTACTTCTCACCCCTCACATGCCCAATAACACTCACACGATATAACTCCCCATATAATAGAGATAAATTTTTTGGATCAACCGGCCTTGCTCACTCATCAAAGTGGGGAGGCAATGGCCTAGCTCATCCCCCAAACCTTAAAACTGCGATGACATCAATCCATTGGGCCCACATGGCAGCCCAAATAGACCATAACACCACAACCATCATCGTAATCAACCATAAAGAGAGCACCCTCCCTGTCACCCATGCAGAAATGCACATAATAGTAACCATCCCTCCTAACACCATACAATACAACCCCACACCGGAATGGCCAAAATACTTACATCAATTAGAAAAACAATACACCACCATAATAAGAATCCACAAACTTGGTCTCCCCTCAATTAACCCTCAAATACCCTACGCAATCACATCCAACATACTTGGACTATATAATACCAAAACTAACAATAACCTAGCCCAAACTACCCCCCATATGAAAAGAATAAAATACTCCAAAGCATGGCATCAAGCCCCACAATACAATCACTCAGTAATCAACCACACATCACATCCCCTACCAACGGAACTATACAATATCCACCCCCTTAAATTCAAGCCTCAACAATGTATATACACTGACGGTTCATTCATACCCCCTGACGAACATGGTATAGGCAACACAGCCGGATCGGGTGTTTACTCTCCTGCCAACAACGTTAGGATTGTAGAGAGACTCCCAGGTCTCCAAAACATCCTCAGAGCTGAATTAAACGCCATCCTAATAGCAATCCAAAGTACACAACACCATACGCGAGATTTCCACATCTTTACAGACAGCCTCAATAGTATATACCTGATAAACAATCACATACGACACCCATCATCCCAACACAACCACCCAGACAAGCTACTCATAGCCACCATAGTCAACCACATAACATGGTCCACGCATAAAATCACAATTCAAAAAGTCAGGGCACATACAGGCATAATAGGCAACGAAATAGCAGACCAATTAGCAAACGATGGGGCCCTCCTAAACAAACCCACCAATACACCCAGGATACATACGGCACATACCACACCGTACTGGCTCAATGGGGTACCAACAGGTACCCACACGGGTGCCATACGAAACCTACAAACATACATCAACAAAGAACATAGGAACCAAGAACTGAGATTAGCACAATCCAAATTCACATACATAGACAAATGGACGTCCAATGATCAAATAAACCACAAACTCTCCAACCAATTTTGGAAAAACCCCGGGACTACAGATGCCCAAATCACACAAACTCTAAAATTCCGTTACGCCCAATACATGGGTAACCACCGTAAACATATATTCTGGCCCAACTTATACCCAAACCCCAATTGTACGCTATGCTCCAACAATACCATAGATACATGGCCGCATCTACTATCTACATGTTCAAACCCACACATAAAGGGATTACGAATAGCACGCCATAATAAGGCAGTCCACCAAATTGTACATACGCTCCAATCAAATAAACACACAAGATACTATACACTCGTAAATGCAGGCCACCAAGACTCCAGACCACAAGACAACACAGTCCCACAATGGCTACTCCAATGCACATGTACCACTGCACCATGCACATGCCCAGCTAAGCTAAGACCATACATATTATGCATAATAGGTGCTCCTACAGATAGCCAACCCCCTTTAAGGCCTACCCCATCACATACCATACAATTCATCGAATTCACCTACTACCACGACAGATTCCCAAATAATGCACGCAATGAAAAAACCACTAAATACAATACACTCATACATACACTTAGAAGAGCCGGATGGCAAGTCAACCCCCTCATTGCCATCACAGCAGGTGTCAGAGGGGCTATTCATGAACAACCAATTAAAAAACTAGAAAACCTAAAAATACCCAAAACCGAGATAAAAACACTCATGAAACACCTACACCAAATTGCCATCAAATACCTTACATACCAATACTCAACAAACGAAAGCTTGACAAGAAACAACCCCCAGTAGACCCCCCTTAGACCCTCCGCGGACTTTAGAAAGATCCTACGACCCTCGCATACCTTGTTAGGCGTCAGTTACTGCACCCCCCTCGAAAACTATCGGAGCCCACCTCCCGAGAGGAAGGAAATACTCATACGGTGAAGCTTGGTCAAACATGAACACCGTAGCGAGGAACGGACTCCCATTCACGTTGGAGTAAAACCCAAACTCCGATGTTACTTTTATTTTATTTATTGCTTGTACCGGCTACTTTAAGAATTTTAGTTTTGGCCTGGTACAATATAGTGCGGAATTTATGGGTACCTTCCCTAAATCCACTATCATGCCGCAATATTTTACTCTCTTTGAGGTGAAACCGAATGTGAGGAATGCGGATCCACTCACAACATTGTCATGTTGGATGACACGTGTTAGAGTGGACAAACTTTCAAGAGGAAGTGCTTAGACTCAATTCACCCTATTCTTTGGAAAATTGGATCAGCTCTTCTTTGAACCGGCTTGGTGGTGGTGGCTTGAGGTTACTCTTTTCTTTGCTTACTCAACATAGCTTGGCAAGAAGTGGATTACTACTCAAGCGGCTCTTAAGAGGTCAATTCCTGACAAATGGCGGAATGAAATTCCTCCCTCCACTTCTCCAAGCTGGAATATCATTTGGCATAAGCACAAGGCGCAAAAGGAAGCAACTTTCCTTTGGTTAGTCATCCATAAAGTGGTGACGGTGAATGAATGGCGCCGGCGCAACTTGGCAAAGATTGATACAAATTATCCATATTGTGGTCCTCAATTCATTGAGTCAATGGAGCACAATTTTTTTAATTGCCCGTTGGCTCAACAAGTGTGGTGCTATGCAGCTAACATCATTTGGTAACTCTCCGCCAAAAGAAATAACCTTGGTTCTCATAAATCTTTTCCAATGATGCAATGTCTTTTTGACCAACCTCTCGGAATATCACTAAAACCTTTTAGTCAAATTTGGTTTTTCTTGAGGAGTGGTCTTCCGTGGATTATATGGTGTCAATGAAATGATTTGGTTTTTAATGCTATCACTTGGCCAATGGAGAAAACACACCAAGTTGTGCAGGATTCTTTGCTTGACTATTGTAGACTTGAGTGGCAACGTACTCTCGATGACTTGGAAAAAACTCCGGACATTGCTTATCAAGACATTCTTAACGAATTTGATTTGGTTTGGTGTATCAAAGGCCATGGATGATCATTATTACTTGAAGTCCTCTCGTTTGCACAGTCTCCCAAGGCAGTTGTACTCTTTACCTTGCAATTGAATTTGTTTCAATTTGTACCAAAAATAAATATAAATATTGGTAGATAATGAATCAAATAAAAAGAAAATTGATTGTTTTTGAAGAGTGAACTTTTTGGGTTCTTTCTATCACGAGGTAAACGTGTCTAATTTGGTTACTTATCTTAATCGGAAACTTATATTTGAGTGGTGTGTGGTTAAGTGTGAATTTAAGAACGAACATGGAAAAAATGTTTGTTCAAAATAGATTGGACTCCTATGTGTTCAAAATTTCTTCGCCATTCTAGGCTTGATAATCAACAATTTTTTTGGGGGAGGGGGAGGCATTATGGCTCCAACAATTTTGACTTTCAAAATTTATACCTGAAACATAAGTGCTCAGGAGATTGTTGCTAAAATCTCTTACTGCATTTGTAAATTGCAATAAATTCCAAGTATGATAAATTCTAAATTCATATTTATGCCAAACAACAAAAACTAACCACTTAAGACATGTATACCTTTAACGCATTCCAACACTAACAAGTAAATTTCTTTAGGAATCTAAGGTCCATTCAACATCCAATATATTATTCAGTTGCTATCAATTGTTTCATTATGATGATATTCAATGACAATGCTTCACCGATCTCACTCGTTTTTTAAGCTGAATCTACATATTGCCAAGCATATGTAAGATATAATTCTAGCACCTTACATGACATATTCTTGGCCCCACCCAACATGGTCACTTAGTTGAATAATGTTATATCATTGAAATCAATGTCATTTAGATTCAATCTTGCATTTGACTTGCAAGTAATGAAGGGCATCCAAATACGGATGAAACTTGACAACTAACTCGTTTAGGGCACCATCTTCCCTTACTTGGTTTCAAAACTTTTATTGTGCAGACCTTTTGAATACATAAAACCCTCCATCTGTGTCCATTATAGCAAAGGTGGATACTATAAAATACCATATGACACAAAGTACAATATTCAGCTTTGAGTTATGTTTATGGACTTAAGAGTTACACATTTACCTTCAAGTTTCTTTCTTTAAAAAAATGTCATGTTGGCATTCAATGTGAAATTCAAATCTAGGAGGGTCATAGATAGATTGGTGACTGTACCTAATGCGAGTCCGCATCGAGTCACGGAGTTGGTTTTGGCTCTCGTTTAGTTTGAGATGGTTAGCAAATTGATATCAATGCAATAGTTGCTTTCCACATAATGTTAAGAGGTCACATGAATATCTTATTGATGTTCATCAAATGGTCATAAAGGTACCCCAATTACGTTCATCATTGAGCCTAAAATGGTTATCATGTTTTGATCTTGTAATCCAATCTCTCTTTAACACATGTCTTTTTGGCGTCATATATGTTGTCATGTAGGACATAGGGACTTTAAGTTTGGGACTTAAGTATCCGGGACCTATTGTTGAGCGAATTTGTGAGGGGCGTTGCTCTCCACCAATCTTGTTGCTTGAAAAGTAGGACTTAGGAATGAAGACGGAGTGTAAAGCGGCCCTAAATTATAACGCAACTAAGTTACTATCGACTCCATGACTCAATAGAGACATGCGTTGGATGTGGTTACCAATATATGCCTAAGATTTCTAGATTTTCATTTTGGTACATTTAAGAAAAAGAAAGCAAAATTGCTTATGACCTTTTATTGCCACCGAAACACTCATCATCCGATCTATGAACTTTGATCACCTCTAGAATAGGCGTATGAACTTCAAATTCCCACATATGTGTATTTTAAATATCCCCAGCTAATACATTTTTATTGAACGTCCTCATCCATCTTGTCATCCAAATTTAGAAAATATCAAGATTTTCACTAGTTGCTAGAACATGTTTACTCATCTTAAAAGAATGGACTAGGTGCTCAAATGCATTAACCGATCTAGGCTCGATAGTCAATATAATTGGCGGAGAGGGGGGAGAGGGGTATGTGATTATTGAACGAGAAATAAAATATTCACTTCGATAATGAACAAGATATTCATATAAGCTCCCATAATTTATGAGAAATTAGCTATGGACACAATGTGGATTTGTTAATGATCTTGCGTTAAATTTAAGTTTTGTATCCTAATATTGAACACTTAAAGGACATGTGCTGAAAATAAATTGGACTACGTGCTCGAATCTTATTAATCATTTTGGACTCAATAGTCAACATAATTATAGGGGCCTATGTGATCATTCAATAACATGGAGGACCTCCACTTTAACAATGAACTAGACATTCATAAGAACTCCAAAATTCATGAGGAAAGTGGCTACATGCTACTAATCATCTTGCACTAATTGCATGTTTCGTATCATACAAGGAGTGGGTGCGCAAAGACAAGTGTGTCCATTTAAGGCCCGCTTACCTTACGGGAGGTGGGTGCAGAGCTAAAAGTTTTCTGTTGAGGACCCGCTTACCTTAACTAATATTTCAACAAATAATATGTGTTGAAAAGAGATTGAACTCTGTGCTCAAAATTTGTTAGATGCAATAATCAACATAATTACAGGGACATATGTGATCATTTAAATAACTCGGAGAACCTTCACTTTCACAATGAACTAGATGTTCATACGAACTCCAAAACTTAAGCGGCTACATGCTACTAAGGTAGAAATACCATAACCCGTCAAAATAAGATGATTCGCATTGAAGATAGGGTCTTACAATCATGAGATAATTTTCCAAGATAGACGAGAAGGATTCATGAAGAATGCAAGTTGTTTCATATTTTTCCGCCTTGTACAAAAAATCCTACAATTTTTCAAAGTGGAAAGTTTGTCAAACTCCTACTCGTTCACTAGATTCTGCTCACACTGAACACGGTAATCTGCATTTCCATACAAAACATCACCTAAACCGGTTAACTCATGAGTACATTAAACATGACTAAATTTGGCTAAACTAGGTGTACACGCATTGAAGTGGCCATCCTCGACATGATCGATCGGTTTCAAAAATGACACTTCACTATTCTAACGGAGGTCTACTGCACGGGTAGAGGGTGGTTAACCAGTTTGGGTATTTCTACCTTAATCCTCTAGCACTAATCGCGTGTTTCGTATCCTATGAGAAGTGGGTGCAAAGAGGAAAAGACAAGTGTGTCCGTTTAAGGTAGAAATACCCAAACCGGTTAACCACACTCTACCCATGCACTAGACCGCCGTCATAATAGTGAAGTGCCATTTCTGAAACACATCATGGCGAGGCGGCAACTTCAATGCGTGTACACTCAGTGTGGCCAATGGGAGTCAAGTTTTAATGTACTCATGAGGTGACCGATTTAGGCGATGTTCTGTATGGAAATGCATATTACCGTGTTCGGTGTGAGCATAATCTAGTGAATGAGTAGGGGGTTTGACAACTTTCCACTTTGAAAAATTGTAGCATTTTTTGTACAAGGCAAAAAAATATGAAACAACTTGCATTCTTCATGAATCCTTCTCGTCTATCTTGCAAAATTATCTCCTGATTGTCAGACCAGATCTTCAATGCGAATCACCTCATTTTCACGGGTTATGGTATTTCTACCTTAAGACCCGGTTACCTTACAGGAGGTGGGTGCAGAGCCAAAAGTTTTCCGTTAAGGAGGAGCCGCTTAGCTTAGCTTAGCTTAGCTTAGCTTAACTTACATTGCAATGGGATGGAATGGGCGGGCGGGCGCAGGGGGTGGGTACGGAGGCAATCGAGGTGGCAGAGATTTGAGGGCAGAAGATGAGAGGGGTTGGCCCCCCCCTCCCTTCCCTTTGGCAGGCGGCCGGCCGGGCCTGGCAAGGGACCGCCCCCCCACGCACCCACCCGGACTCCCCACCCCTCAACTTAACTTATGCCACTCCTTCCTTTGTCATGAACAACAAAATTTGACCCCACAGGGCCGGCTTTCAAAGCACACCATCTGCCTCCTCCTCTGTAAAGGCTGTGTGCGTCCAGGGAAAATGCAACGTATGTGACCTTATTGTGGCCACTTTCAAACTCCACATACATCTCACGGCCGGTTTTGATCACGGTGAATGAAGAAGTGCACCAGTCGAGAAATGAAGCAATATGATTGGCTACGAAATGGGTTCTTCACCAGCTAGGGTTTGCATTACGGCCGAGACTTATCTAGTGGACAACTGCAAGCATGAATGAAAAATTGACATGGACGCCAACTTGGTAACGCTTTTTTGTTAGGGAGTTTTCATGAGGTCAAGTTTATTGGGCAACCCCAAACCCTTGGACAAAAAAAAACTTGGCCTCGAAAGAACTCCAACTTAAGGCGTTTTTTTAATGTTTTTTTCATCTTTCTATTGCCTAAACTAACCTTGACTTGGGTTGAAATTCTTGACTGACTAGTGCACTTCTTCACCGTAGTCTATACCAACCCTAAGGTAGACGTACCTAATTTGGTTCTTGGTCCTAAATGGAGACATATATTTGAGTGGTTGGACTATGCTTGTCTGAAAAATATAACGTATGTGACCTTATTGTGGGCACTTTCAAACGTTGCTAGGGGAGTTCTCCCGAGGTCAAGTTTCTTGGGCAACCTCAAACCCTCAGACAAAAAAACTTGGCCTCCAAAAAACTCCAACTTAGGGCGTTTTTTTTCATCTTTCTATACCCACCGTTGCCTAGAATAACCTTGACTTGGGCTGAAATTCCTGAACAACCGGTGCACTTCTTCATCGTAGTCTAAACCAACCCTAAGGTAGATGTGCCTAATGTGGTTCTTGATCCTAAATGGACACATGTATTTGAGTCGTTGGACTAAGCTTGTCCAAAAAATGTAACATATGTGACCCTATTGTATGTACTTTCAAACTCCACATACATCTAAGGTAGATGTACACATACATCAGTTCATGGTCTTCAATGGACATATATATTTGAGTGGTGTATAGTTGGGTGTGAATCTAAGAACGAACACTAAGCATACTTGTGTTGGGGAACCAAATTTGACCCAACTCCAGCTTTCAAAGCAAACAATCTACCTCTTCTACTGTAAAGGATGTGTGTGTTGAGGAATTGTAAGGAATGTGACCTTATCATGGGCACTTTCAAACTCCACACATATCTAAGGTAGACGTGCCTAATTCAATTTTCTAGTCTTAAACTAAATAAAATATTTAGGTATCAACATTACAATTCTATTGTAGATATTATATCAAAATATGGAGTGGTAGATTTATGGTTAGGGTATCAATTGTAACACATGCTTTTGATTGATACCCTAACCAAGGCATTTGATCCCACTACACCAATGAAATGTGAGTCTATAATTCCATATAATCATACTTCACATGACGTAATTACAATTTAATGTTTAGTATTAAAATTTGATGCTTTCATATTAAACATTTGAACTATCATAATAAAATGCCACAATAAGTCACATGATTTTGTGGAAGTAAACGTGTGCGCTATTTTCAACAAAAATAAAATAAAGGTAAATAATGAAAATTTGAAGATATGAGCAATCCAACAAACGAGGTGGATTGTCAATATAACAAATAAAATACAAGTCAACCAACAATGTTAATTTTTTACCAAATTTAAGAAGAAGGATCCAAAGCCACATCATGCACACCTTCTCTCCCATTCCACCATAATAATTTTAGGAAGTAACTCACCATGTGTGCAAGCTTTCATTTTTTATATTCAAACTAGTAATGAGAGGACAAGGAGGGCCTACCCACCAACTTGCAGCCAACCCTCAAACAAAATCCATTCCATCCACCTGATGAATTCATCTGGAATTTGTTACCAGACTAGCTTACGTAGATGTCGCGAATTCCGGCCTTATGACTTAGTTCACCATGACTTAAAATACAAGTTGTATGGTCGGTTGCACAATGACTTAGGGTCTTAAATGCATAATGTGTCCAAGCCACCAAAGAATTGCATTGAGGGACCAACAAACATACATTAAAATAATAAAATTTTATACACAACATTTAGGTATGACGTTTAGTGATACATTTATTTATCATGCCATCCCATTTTTTTGTCACCTTATTTTGATCATTTTTTAAGTTTTTAATTACAAAGAATGTCCAATGGTTGGCAATACGTGCATTTTTTGCTCCTTACATACTAATGATGTTGATTGGTGTTTCAAGACTACTTTGTAGTGTCTACTCCCTACAAAAGGTGAAGTAGTTTTACATCTAATGCCACTGTCCCTCGGGCATGGCCAAGGATGTTTTATGAACAAACACTCTATGCACTCCGGCCTCCTCCGGAGACCGGAGTTCTTCTTTTTCTTCTTCTTCTTCTGCTGCTGCTATCCGGTAGCCTTTTGAGGGGTCCATTTCTCTTGAAATGCTCTTCTAAAGGGCTCGGAATATTGTGACGTCACTTGGAGGAACTCCTAGCTTTGCAAAGTCTTCATCGGGTTACTTCTCCTTCCAAATTATCTTCCTTCTTTGTACCACAATGTTTCATGGATCAAAACGATAAACCACATTTGAGAAATAATGTCAATGCTAGGAAAGAAGACAATTTTGTCTTGACCGTTGTGGTGTTGTCTAGTTCTTTTTGACGCTTTGTTTGGTGTGGATGTCACCATGTGTTCTTAAATGCTCGTTTCCCTTCTCTTTGCGCCATGATTGCCTCCATTGTCTTACTTCTTTGGGCTCTTGTATTGTAGAGTGTGTTGTGTGGGCTCCACTAGGTAGATAGTGTCTACACTAAATATTGTATTTAGTGTCACCAATTCCACCTGTCTTGGTCAATACTAATTATAAACTAGCTATCTAGTGTCACCAACACTACATGTAATCCTAACACTGATTGCCATTCCTTGTAAAAAAAAATTGGGCATTAGAGACTTACAATGTTGCAAACATTGTCACTTACTAAGTGATTTTTCATCCAGATTTGAATCATCCATGACAATAATTGATTACAGAACTCCTAAGATGCAAAACATACCAAACTTTGTTCATAATTGGCATTGGATGAACTAAAAGTAAGTTGGGATGACAATACTTCTAAATTTCAGTCATAAAAAGTGTCATTAGAAAAGTTATCAGAGTGACATATAATATCATATGACACTAAAGACAATATTTAGTGTAGTGCTTGCACCACATGCCTTTAGGGCCACTTTATACATGAGCCAAGGGCCGCGACCATGTAATGGTGAGTGCCCTTGACTCTCATCCAAAGGCCGTACCATGGGTGTTGGGAAAGCCATTATGTATAGTCGTGGGCCCTCAAACATAGTGTGAAGTGAGAATGACCATGTTGAGGGACCATTTCATACTTTATTGGTGGGAAAAGATGGGCAATCCTACTTCACTTGTTACATATTTTTATTATCATTCTTTTCATTTAGGATGATGGATGATGGATCATCTTGAAAGAAGAGGAAGGATTTCTTGTTGCATTGGCTTTATATTAGTGTTTGCACATGATTGTGCAACATGTCCTTGATATGCAAGCATTGGTACTCAATAGAGAATGGAAGAATGCCCTATTTTTTAGCATTTGCTTTGAGAGTACAAAGATGAGCAATCGTAGTGTGTGGGCATTTATGAGAAATGCAAGGTTCATTGATGGATGATTATTGGGTTATTTCACAAAAGCATGTTCAAGCATATAACTCATGTATCTCATAATACATTCAAGTTTCTTTGTGAGAGGTTAGGTCCATATTTGCAGAGGAAGAATATACGTATGAGAGAGGCAATTTCAATTGAGAGTAGAGTTGCAATGTCATTAGAAAGGCCTAGGACCGAAATACCTTGTGTATTGTAGGCGAGGTATATGGGGTGGCTGAAAGTACAATTTCAAAAATTGTAAGGCAATTTTGTACATTGGTAAGAGTTCGTGTGCAACGCACGTTGGTTTAATTTCCAAGTCCACTTTGGTTTAGGATTTTAGCACAAGAACTTGAGGCACTTCATGGGATTTCTCATATCATTGGAGCAATTGATGGATCTCATATTCCAATTCTTGCCTCTGTAATTGAAGGAAAATTGATTATTGTCGAAATCATTTCACTCGGTTTTATTACAAGGTATTGTTGACATAAAATATGTATTTTGGAATTACAAATTCAGATGGATAGGAAGTATACACGATTGGACATTATTTCAACTTACAAAAATAAGAATATATTGCATAAAAGGCAAATTCTTACCTCATAAGTTAATCATATATTGTGCATATCTAGTGTGGTCATGGATTCACAGGGGGGTCACTCTATAGGATTTTTGTGCTCCACGTGCGGCGGAGGGGTATTTGTTTAGGGGCTATTTACCTCCAAGGCATGAATTAAAAGCTCCCTATAATTACTTAATTTTCTAAAATGGCCTATTTTTTTGCACCCTACCATTACTTATAATGTCCATGTCATTGCAATTTTTTATAGTCTACATTCTTTTTAATTAAAATAATAATTTAAAAGTGCATGCAATGCCAAAGTGGTGGAAAAAAGCATGGCAAGAAAAGGGTATAAAGAGTACCTACAAGAATCTACCTACAAGATGTTGAGATTGCACAATGAGAGAGAGCTTGGAGCGATCAAAGATGGAAGTTGGATTGAAGGCAACGTCACCATGATCTCGCAAAAAGATCGGAAAATAAAGAAAATTGAACAGTGGGGTAAATATGGCAGGGACAACATGCAAATCACAAAAGACTCCAACATTGAATAAAACATGTGTGTTGTGAAGAAGTGGTATTGGAAATGAACATACATGTTGGAGATGACGATGTCAGAGTAGATAAGTCACCAAAAAATGAGAAGCCACAGGAAAAATGAAAAATAAGAGGCCACCAAGAGAAGGGAGAGAAGCCACCGAGAGATGTCGGGAAGAGAGTTAGGGTTAGAAGCCACCAAGAGGTGTCAGGAAGAGAGTTAGGGTTAGGCTTACAATTTCATCCATTTTTGGGTAAATGATAAGTCATTTTTCATCCATCCCTCGTGAGGCATGTGTACAAAATTGATTCTACTAAACATACATCCTAGGATCCTTATTTTCAGCCCTTATATTATTTTTACAAAAAGGAATGGCCCATATTTTGTACCTATCTATCTTACTTGTAATGGGATTGTCTACTTTTAATGGACCCTTCATTATTTGGAATTCTTTTATAAATTTTATGTCAAACGAATTTAATTCTCCCTATATTATGCCACACGTCGTTTTTAAAATGCACTAAGTGAACCCCCCGTGCATGGATTTCTAGCCCATTCAAATGTTTTCCTAGAGGAAGTAGAAGATTATCAAGCCATTTGTTATTCCAAACAAAGAGAAATATCTAAATAATATAAATATAACAAAACATTTGTTTCAAGGGGAGGAGAAGGGGGGATAAGGTAGGCATGCCTAATTTCAAACACAATAATTATTTGAATACCTACGTTTTAGTAGTATGTGATTAGGTGTGGATCTAAGAATAGACACCATAGAGACACATCTTTATAAGAGATTGAACTACATGCTCAAAATATACTAACCATTCTAGACTCAATAATCAACAAAATTAGACAGACCTCTACAACCACTTAACGAGCACGAGAATTTTCATCTTGATAATGAATAAAATGTTCATCTGAGCTCCAAAAAATTATGAGGCAAATGGTTACGAACACGATTTGAAATTGCTAATCATCTCGCGTAACCGCATGTTTCATATATCCTACGAGAATTGAATTGGATGCATAAGGAGTTGAAGTAGTGTATCCGAAGAACCAAACGGCTACCGTATATAGGTGCTCCTAGCTAGTACTCGAAGCGGCTCTCATTCAAGTCGGCATGCAGTGAAACGGCAACAATAGAATTAGAAATTGGTGAGGTTGAATTGTATTGTATGATTGGTATTTTTGTATAGTATTTTGCACGTGACGGGAGGGCGAATAATATGATGGGGCCCATGAGTGGGTTGGGAGCCTTTAAGGGCACGGGGGCCGCCATGACCAAGCCTACTTCAAGGCAAGCGAAAGGAGGAAGAATCCAAGAGCCGTTATGATAGCCTCCCCCTTCCCCCCCCCCCCGAGCCCCCTCGCCGGTCGGGCGCCACTTGAGCCCCTATACACTAGGGTGCAAGACCAAAACCAAGCGATCGTATTGGTCGAGGGAGAAATTTTGGCTCCAAAGTGTTTATACTAGGATTTACATCTATAATGATGAGCACATAGTCTCTAACATGTGACTTGTTAGTTTTTGTTTTTAACTACATGCCTAGCCTTATACCATATGCCTTGTCTTCAAATCATGCATCGTAGATTTGCCAATGTAACACAAGATTTATTGTGTAAATCTAATTGGTAGAAGCTGGAGAACAAGAAAAAAAGGAGCTAAATAACACCCGCTAACTTAACCTTAAACATGTTATTTATAGTCATAAAGAGTTTCAGAGTTTTTTGAAAAACGGCTTTGAGGATGTTCGTCTAGAGCCCCATGGGAGCCAACCTGGTTGTTTCCGGGGCTTATGCAGTGCACTCAGTTCCTTTTATGATGAGGTTTTCTCATTTGTCTACGCAATAACATTATGTAATTTAATTTAATTCAAATAAGAATATAAAATGGCAGTTGCACAGAGAGTCAAAGGTACTTAAGACCCCCTTCCCTTCATCAATGGGACACCAAAAAGTATGGTCTTTAAGAAGTTCACTCCTTTTGATCAGGTCCATATATTGAGTGAAATGGTTGAAATTGTTGTGACTAAACTACAAGCATCATGCAAAGGGAACTCCTTGAAAACCATCTCCATTGAGAAAGGTGAGTTCATTTTATTTGTTTCAGACCATGCTTTTTAGGATGCAAGATACTCACAAACAAACGACTTCAAGGGTTGCATGAAATTGACAAACTGGATCGTTTGGTCCGAGACGACCTTAAACTATTGGATGATGGTGGAGAGATACCAAATCTCAAGGAAGAGGTTGGCGGTTCAATTCCCGGTTGTGAAATCTCCTCTCTACTTGATAGAAACTTGCTAGGTGGTCAACTGTCTCATGTGCTTTGGCGCTGGCATGTCGGCCTTATGTCTAAAAAAAAAAAGGATCGCTACCTTCAAGTTTTACCAATTTTAACAAACTATGGTAGTACTACAATTTCATAACATTATACAGTTGCTATCAACCATTCCATTTTAATAATATCAGTGACATTGCTTCACCTAAGTTCATAGGTTGAATATCCCACTGTAGTTCTCTGTTGAGAGAATAAACATAGGACAATTCCAAGTAGAAATTGGCTTATTCCTGGCCTCACCCAACAATAAAACTCAACTAGATAATGTTATGTCCATGTGAGAAAAATTTGGAGCAAAAATAAAAAACATTAAGCTTAATAATCACCCTTTTGCATTCCTAAATTGGGGCCAAGGCTAGATGTTTTGCTTTTGAGATAGGTCCTAACCAATCTTATAGGGGATGCTAACCTTCCCTTAACAAGCTTTCATGGAGGAGGGGTATCATGATAGGGTAAGGGCCGGGGCGCACAACCTGCAACCCTCAAGCAACCTGAGGGAAAGAAATTTAAACCAGATTGGAAAATGCTACCCATCCCGCCCAACTTCAAAACAAGTTGTCCTTGCATTGTTGAAGGCCGCCTTGTCCACAAACCCATATTGAGTGCACCTCAACCTTGAGGCTCAAAATCCAATATTTATGCTCAATGCCACTTCACAAGTGGGCCACTTAGTGCATTTTACAAACAATGTGTGGTATAATATAGGGAGGATTAAATCAATTCAAATTTTTAAAAAAATCTAAAGAATTTCTAAATAAGGAATGGTCCACTAAAAAGTAGACAATCCCATTATAAGTAAAGTAGATAGGTAGAGTATGTGTTTTTAGTAGAACTAATATAGGGGTTGAAGTTTAGGATCCTAGGGTATATGTTTGGTATGATCAAGAATTGGGAGCTAGGGGATTTTGTATTTGCAAGAGGTTGTCAGATTTTGAGGTTGTCATTTTTTTGTACTCATATAGGATTTTTTTGTGTGCTAGTCCACAGATTCCTACAGAGCGGGTGTTGTGTCTTTTAGCACATACTTTTCCTCTTTTTTTTTGGGAGAATACACCTGGACTTTTGTAATGCATATGGTGTATGGTATTTTGATTGTTGATATGGTTGTGTGTGATATGCAAGTGTGATCTAGACGTGTTTTGTTTGAAGCCCCCCCTGAAGTTCATGACTTCAAGGACTGTATTTGCAATAGTATGTATGGACATGGAGTATTTATTAATACTTAAAAGGAATATAGATTACAATAAATTGCATTCGCATGGGAAATATAAACATTGGTAGGGTGCACACAAATAAGTCGTTTTAGAGAATTAAATGATTATAGGGAACCTTTAATTCATGCCTTGGAAGCAAATAGCCCCAAAACAAATACCCCTCTGCCACACATGGTGCACAAAAATCCTATAGAGTGACCCAACCATGTGCCACTTAGGTTTGCTTTACATGAGGGGTAGAAGCCTTGTAATTTTGAAGTCAAGTCACATGAAATGTTGACTCATACTAAGAAGGAAGGAGGCTCTGACATGGCCCCAAGTAGATTGGGTTTTCATTTTGGTCCAATCTAGTTCTCTTCCCTTGGGCTATGTCATATTTTGTCTTAAGTGCATTAAATATACTTTCACCTCATTTGAATATAATTTTTTAGGGAATAGCCTTGACTCCATCATGTAAAGGCATTGGGTTAGTTTAGTGGATTAGACCAATCAAGTACAAAAATGTACGCCTAGTGAGGGCCCCAAAGGGTTTGTAAGTTGATTTTTCAAGAAATTGGACCGTGGAAGTTGGACCATGACGTTGGACCATGCAGAAAGGCCATCTTCAATAGTCCAACTTCATGGTCCACGGTGTAAACCGACCCTAAGTTTACACCATGGACCATTAGTCGTCCCAAGGCACCCTAAAATTTGCGATTGGCTGTTGAATTCATCTCAAGACCACTTTGGTTTACACCAAGGAAAAAAATTTAGAGTGACTGTGGAGTTCGAGGCCCCCTAGAGACATATTTTAAGGCCACATTATCCACTGACATGGTCCAACGGGTTTTGTGGTGGGAGAAGCAAAAGAGGTCCTCTAGTTGAAAAAGACAGGGTGCCATGGTAGAGAAATGATGTTATAAATTTTTTTTAATGAAATGTTTTTTGAGGAAGAGAAGATGAAGACAAGAGAAGACAAGAGAACGGTCAAACTTGATTTTATTTTTATTTTTTTCAAAACTACCCTTTTTGGGCATATATTAAAAAAATTAGCACATTCACTTTTTGGTGCAAGGTCATTCCTCTTGGTCCACATTCGGTTTACACCTAGTGAGGGGCCCAAAGGCGTTGTAAATTGGATTTTTTAAGAAACTGGATCATGGAAGTAGGGCCATCAAGTCAGACCATGGAAAAAAAGCCATCTTCCATGGTCCGATTTCATGGTCCATGGTGTGAACCGGCCCTAAGATGTGTTGGAACCTTCTCTTAATTATCAACAAGATCTAACAAAATTAAAAGCTTATCTAACCAAAAGAGAAATTGCACCGGCCGGGTTTGTACATAATTGTTGTTGTTTTGGCAGGGTGTTATTCTATTAATAGACCAACTAGCGCGAAGTAGAACGTGGCACACAACCACAGTTGTCATAGGGTGTCAGGTCTCAGAGGTGATGTGTCTCATTTCACCTCAAGTAGAGGCAGCTAAACTAAGGGCCACTTCACACACAAGGCTGAAGGCCCCTGACCATGGCAATGTAAGAGCTCTCATTGGTCGAAAAGGCGGAGACCGTCTAAGTTCACTTCACACTAGGAGGTGAAGGCCTAAAGGCCCAAAGAAAAGTTCGTGGATGAAAAGTCTACATGGAGTCCTACATGGCAAGTTCTGGATAAGGGAGCATGGTCTACCGGAATTTGCGTCAGACCCGCCTCCAAGAGGTGGGCTTGACGCAAATTCCGGGAGACCATGACTTATTTAATATTTTTTCCAGCATGACAGATTTCAGGACAGATTTCAAGGTAGATTCCAGAATAGATTCTAGGACAGATTCTAAGACAGACAAACGCCACCAAGTAATTCTCTTAAATTGAATTTTTTTGAGACATATTATATTAAACCAAATCCTCCCCTCTTTTCCGCCAACAAAATATGCAATGGTCCCGCAACATGGTCCATTCTCACTTCACACTATGCTTGAGGGCCCGTGACTACCTAAAACAGCTTTCCCAACACCCATGGTACGGCCTTTGGATGAGAGCAAGGGTCCTCACTATTACAAGGTCACGGCTCTTGGCTCATGTGTGAAGTGGCCCTAAACATGATGTTTAGTGCCGTATGATATTTTATGTGACAATGGTAATTGTTTGGATGACACTTCTTATGAATAACTGAACAAAATATTGTTATGGATGATGGATGATGGATGATGGATGATGGATGAGTTCATCCATCGGCCCAAACTCTACCTTCTCTTGTCAGCAACTTGTGATGAAATATTGTCATGGATGCTTGGAATTTGGATGAAAAATCACTCGGTAAATGACAGTAATTGCGACACTGTAATTCTATAATCCCCCCCAAAAATTATAAGGAATGGAAAAAAATGTTGGCTTAACATTTAGTGTTGGTGACACTGTACCGCGGCTTCCATTTAGTATTGAGCAAGACAATTAGAATGGGTGACACTAAATATCATATTTAGTGTAGTTCCGACCCCTCACCTTTATCCCTTCCCTAGGTCACTCTCCCATTCCAATACCTTATTCAACCTAAATTTGTCCCACTGTAAGTACATAGCTCAACGGTGAATATTTAGTGTGTTGACTAGTGAGGTTGGACATTGATTGGACATGTTTGTAGCCACTCAGGGTCAACAAAGGTTAATTAGGAAATATAATTAGCTAAGTTTAGTGATGCATGACACATGAGATGGTAGATAACGTTGAAGTTAGTAAGTGGTTCGTTGGCATGCAATCGAATTAAGCCATATGGGCCCCAGTTCATAGGGTTAATGGGGACGGACAAATTAAGTTGTGGCAAGCCAACTCAAGGGTACGACAGGCCGGGAAAAGGCTATGTTAGACAAATTAAGATTATAAGGAACTTGCTTTGCATGTAGGTAGTGGCCTAGTCAAGGCCCTCCTATATCCATGTCACTGAGGCGATGTGAATGGAGGGTGTGTGGTCGTGGGTAGACCACATCCAAGCCATCCATTCACGGAGTCCCATCCTAAGATCTACGAAACTGCTCGGGCAGCCTCAAAGAAAAAAAACTTGCGACGGATGAAATTTTTGGCGGATGAAAACTCAATGTTTGCAACATGAAGGGGTTGATTGTTTATCCCATTGTATGAGAGCATTTGTGTGGGATTTTGAAGGTTCCTAGAGGATTCCCTAAGTTTCCAATGAAGCTCCCGGAGACACTAAACACCGTCAAGGACATAGAGAGAAAAGATGTTAATATAAAAATCGCGTGGCCCACATTAAACCATATGTAGTTTCCGATGGGTCCCACCGCCACTTTCCCAATCCCAACCCAAATATATGTTGAAATAGGAGTCGGACCATTGCCAAGGAGGATTCAACCATTTTGTGGGTCCCTTAGGAGGTACATTTTGAAATTAAAGAAGGAATATATCGGGAGTAAGTAATTGTGAAGTACCTTGAAAATTCTAGAATGTCGCTATTCTATTCACTCAGAAATGCAAATCTAGGAATATTATACATTTGCAATCATTTTAGACATTGTTTGTTTGAGATCTAAGTAGGGTCTCACAACACAAAAGACGTGCTTGGCGATGGGGTTTGGCAAGTGAATGTTCACAACATTTACCGAGGGGGAGGAACGGGGAGAAGAGAGTGAAGATGTCGATTATTATTATTATTATTATTATCATCAAATTTTTTGAGGTACCTATAGTCTACCTCAAGAATAGGTTGTTAATATGATTGGTATGAACTTAAAGAAGAAGAAAATGGTGTGGGTATGAATCCCTCCACCTGCACACGCATCCATGCATCACTAAAATTGCACTTTCACATAACAATTTTCATCCCTAAGCATCTTCAACCAATCTAAAGAAAACTAGGACTTTTGGTTTTGTGGTCATCAAAACACTAACATCAGAGCATTGAAACAATGATTGTGATAATTACAGGGTTTATCCACCCAAGTGATCACTGGGCTCCTTTCCCAAGGACTATCACCAACATGTGATCCCATGCATTGGTATGGCAGTGCAACAATATGTATCATGGTGAATTATGGTTGAGAGATCATGTTGGTCCTCAAGATAGAAAAATTAACTAATACCAAAAGTATTTGACTTATCTTAAACGACTTCATAGAATCTAAGCAACATAATTCAAATATGAAAAAGTTACTTGAAACACACATCAAGGATTGTTTGCTATGATAGTTATGACATCTATTTTCTCACGCACCGATACATCGGTTATCTTCATTTATTCTCCCCATAGTAAACAAGGTGTCACAAGACTTTACCCCTTATGAAAACCATGCTCCTCTCCGCCCCCAAAACATAGGCAGGAATGAACGAAGAGCGCTATAAAAAAAAAGGTTATCTGAAATGACTTCATAAAATCTAAGCAACATAATTCAAATATGGAAAAGTTACTTGAAACACATATCAAGGATTATTTGCTATGATAGTATGACACTATTTTCTCATGCACCGATATATCGGTTATCTTCATTTATTCTCCCCATAGTAAACAAGGTGTCACAAAACTTACCCCTTATGAAAACTGTGCTCCTCTCCGCCCCCAAAACATGATTTGGGCGAACCAATCCATACACTCGTTCCTTGTTGGATGCCTAAACCCTTGCCTCCAAGGAACCAGTGTACGGGTTGTTTTGCCCCAGCCCCATAACATAGGCAGGAATGAACGAAGAGTGCTATAAAAAAAAAGGGCGGAATATGTCACATTGGAGTTAATTGGAGGGCCATGAGTCGGCATGAGATGAGGCTGATGAGAAGGCCTGTATGTAAGTAAGTGGGTACTTTAAAAGTGTGTGACTCACCGGCTTTCAAAATTTGAATGGGGTTTGTACGTGATGAACGCCGGCCAATCAGTGGGCAAGTTGACGTGCTTTGGCCAAAAAAATATCAAGCCATGGGTGTAGGGTGTGCAAGAAAGGGGGCTGGCCCCTACCAGAAGATCCAAGGGCAGCTACACAAAATCACCTCCTCAGAGCTGTTGAGGGTCGGTCAGTGGAGAGGTCTTGGGTTCAAACCCCCACACGAACACCTCCCCGCATCCTTCTCATATGTAACCAAGCTTGATTTGGTTCCTTATCATTCTTGAAAGGCCTATATTTAAGTGTTGTGGGTAAATTTCAGCTGGGGTTGGTGTTGGTGTGGTTGGTGGGCATGTAAATTTGGAAAGACGTGTGTTTAAAAGAGATTAGGTCCTATGTGTTAAAATTTGTTCATTGCTCTACGTTTAGAATTCAAGGTCAAACAAACGATGCCTCTCATAGTTGCGGAGAGGTTAGTGGACAAATCTTGGGTTCTAATTCTCACACACAAGGTAGAAAGTTTATTTCATAATTTTATTTCATGTAATAATCAGTAACATTTTTCCAAAGAGGCAAGCAAGTCAGTCATACCCCCTACTTGTACAATGGAGTCTCCTTGGTTTGAGCATCAAAATATCCTACTCTGCATGCGAATGCACACAAAATGGTTAACTCGATGGCACCCAAAAGTGATTCCAAGTGGTGTGAAACGGGTTCTATCTAGCTAATCATTGCATCCTTTTGGGCTCACCACTTTTACAAATAACCATTTTGGGTCTACACAAGAATCCTTCTACTCCTACTCTAGTGCACCAATAATAATCATTCATTGTTTTCCATTTTTCTACCTCACCGCATGACATTCAAATCTAGAAACTTTGAGTAAGAAATCTTTGCGCAAGGTGATTCACTTACTAAACATCATCAAACACCTATATTTGAGCGTTGTGGGTCTAAAAGCGTAAATTCAAGAGAGATTGAACAGACAAACTCAAAATTGTTCATCGTCTGATAGTCAAGGGCAACTTCAAGTTGTGGAGGTGAAGTGGACAGTCTTGGGTTCAAACTCGCACAGACACCTCCTGTTGTCCTGAACTATAAACTGTGGGTTGGAAAATGGCGCCAGACAAGTGGCGACATTTGCACTCAATGTTGTGATAAGTGTATAATTCTTTCATTCTCTTCTACCCTGTGACGAAAAAAATTATAATTTACTGAACTCTAATGTACACCCTAAACTCTGTAATATCAACCTCCATAATGTCACACTCTCTCTAATATCCTGAAACCCTAGGGAACGGATTTTCATAGTTCAAATCTCACTCCTTATTGTCACAATTCTCTCCCTTATATCACGAAATTTGTCATTAATGCAAACTGCCAAAGAAGTCAACCCACACCCTCGCATTGCACCATGTGTCAACATGTGGGGTGTCAACTTCTTATTCTTATTCTTATTCATCTTATGCTACTTGTTGAATGTTGGTGCACGCGTCTGCCACATCGTCCGGGAAGGCTAAGTGGAGTGGACCACACTAGCGTAGGTGACATGAGAACAAATTCAAATTGTCCTCACATCTCCTTTGTGTTATTCCATAATGTCACATGCTACACTAATTCTTTGGTATCACACATCCATGTTAACACTACAAAACTCCGTAATATCACGTGCACTTTGGTTGCCACAGGTGTGATGTCGATGTTGTGGACGAGTATAGCGAGCTTCCCATCCACCACATCAACCAAGTTCTTCATAGTTTTGGTGAGGAATTTCTCTGTCATTAAGGGGGTGTTGGCGGTGGCATTGCTCATAGGTTGGACCTTTTGTGCAATGGTTTCACATGCAACAACTTGGGCTACCAGATAGCGGTAGGGTGGGGCTCCACTCCATCCATGCTTGTTTTGTGCATAATGAAGTCGATTCTTTTACCTATGATGTAGGTAGATTTATGTAACCATTCCATATAGACGGTCATATTCAGACATCGGATATGGTCCCATCTAACTTGTCGCTCCTCCATTTGGTTGTGGTTATAACCAAAGTTGGTACAATTGTCCTCCCTGAAAATATGCCTGAGTATATTTGGTGATGGTCAATTGGGATTTCCTTTAAGGAAGGCTATTTGCGACTAGAGTAGTGCTCATACGGAGTTCCGGTGGGCGGACACTAGTGTTTTTGTCCTTTGTTATGCTTACCTTGAGTTTTTTTGTTGTGGAAAGCCATTGGTAAAGAGGTCTTCTCTTGCTTCTTCCGTGGTGAGTGTTATGAAGGCGAAATTGCAATTCAAGTCATGTTTTGTAAGTGAGAGACTTTCTACTTCCCAGTCGTTGTACTAGCACATCTTTATGAGGGGTCTAAAGATATTGTTGTCCATGTGGTTTTCAAGGGAATTGCCTTTGAGGTATAATCACATGTTCTTAGGCATGATGATGAATTCAAAGCCCTCCTATACTTTGTTGATGACCTTATTTCCTTCACCCATCTCCACAACAAAGGCACGTTCTCCACAAAGAAGGGCTAGACCATCATGTCGTAGGTGTTGGAGGTGAATTTTGATGAAGCCCACCCAATTTTGCTAGTGGGTGTGTTGACATTGAAGAAGTCCTTGCTGGTGCGTTCTTCCTTCAAGATTGGCTTCCTCTCTTTAAACAATGAGTATTTCGTACATGTGGAAGTCCATCCATGTGTCTATTATGTTAAATCATGTGAATTCTCAATGTGTTGATCTTCTTTTGGGTGTGGGGGGGGGGGAATAGTTGACTATTGCAATGGATGTGGCGGTGAGGTGTCAGCTTTCCGTTGTTTCCCACTTTGGTTTTTTAAGAGGTCATGAGTTTTTGGGTTGTGATATTGGAGTGTTGTTGATGCAATGCATGTATTTTAGTTGATGTTATATGTTGTTGGCTTTTGGTAGTGGCTCTGATGATCATTTCCACATGCTTTCTAACTTGGAGTTGTAGGTGTAGTTGAGTTTGGTGTCGCTATTGCTTGCGTATTATGACTATTGGGGAAAGGGTTGTGGTAGTTGTATGGTGTAGTATTTGGTGTGTGTCTAACTCGGGCTTGGTTGTGATTCAAAGCTATTGAAGGGTGGCAACTGTTGGGGGACTAGTTATGAACTGCAAAGAGTCTGTCGGTAGCCTTTACGTGTGGAGGACCTTTTGTAGTGGCTCTAATGGTCCTCGTTGTGGTGATGTTGCAGTTGGATAGATGGGATAAAGGGAGATTATGGCCTATACAGAGTGATGCCAGTAGAGGTGTCGGAGTAGTAGCCTATTCAAGGTTGAGGTACTAAGGGTGGCGTATGTCTGGAAAGAGCATGTAGGGTGTGCTAGAGGTGAGTTGTTGTAGATGATGTCCGAGGTGAGTTGCTTTGTGTATGTGTTACTACTATGTGATTGTATTCGTGAGCTAAAGGTTGGTGTTTGGGGTTGTGCAAGTGGGGCATTTATGGGGATGATTGATGGTGCCGTTTGTAATGTCCAAGTGGGGTGGAGCATACATTGGAAAAGGTTGGAGGGACGTTGGAGGAACTTGAGTGACATCGAGGGGTGTCATGTTTGTTTTTCATTTCTTGGAATGTTAGGTGTTTAGTCCATGTGGGATAGGGTAGGTGGGTGTTTGAGTGTGTGGGTATGGTGTGTATAGGTGGGGAATTGTTATTAGGATGTTGGCTGAAGGGTGGCAACAATGACATGTGCGTGTTGTTGTTTGGATTTTAGGTGTTTCTTCATTGCGGGTGAATAGGTGTGTGTGTGTGTGTGGTTTTTGATTGTGCAAGGATGCAGGGAGATTGGCTACAGTTTGGTTGGAGCTTTTGGTTTATCCATAACTTCTTTGTTTTTAGGGGTATCCATTCTTGAGCATTAAGTTTATGTGTGTTGGCATGCCCAGATGTATCTAGTGTTGGAGGATTGTGGATTTGTGGGCATTTGCCTGTGGCAGAGTTAGATGCGCTACACTATTAATTTTATTTAGTGTCACATGTGTAGCAATGTCACTTACCATTTTTGAGGCATATGCTAGGTTACATTGATGATTAACAACTTCACCATGAGTGTCACCTCTTGACACTTGGAGTTCAAGTGCACTTATTAATATCTTGACATAAGCATGTTCAACAGTGGTATAAGGTGCATGCTGTGAGCCCCAATTAGGTGCCCACATTTGCTTTTTGTATCAAAAACCCATTAAACCTCGCACCTTGGCATTTCCTCGAATTGCTCAAAACATAAAAAGAGTGAAGCTTTTAGGTTTTGATTAGAATTAAGATTGAAGATTTGAGTGGGGGTTGTGTGGGGATTTAGGCTTGGAGGACCTGTTGGATTGTGGGTTTGATGGTTAGGTTGGGATTTGGATTGGCTTAGTTAGAATGTGGTTGGGTATTTGGTGAGAGTTGTGGGTTTTAGTGTGAAGTTATTGTTTGTTTTAGGATAAGCAATGGGTGGTTTAAGGCGTGGCCTACAACTTAGGAAGGATAAGGGCCCCGGATATCGAGGATCAGGGGGTTAGCCCCTTCGAAGCTCGGAAGAGGAGACTACAGACACATCGAAGGGAAGGTTAGGCAGAGAGGGGGTGAAGGGCGAAGCCCTGCTCAGAGAATGGTGTCGGTTGAGAGCTCTGTAGGTGCCCTTGCAGGAAGGAAGTAAGATCTGATCAGGGGGTAGCTAACATAAATGGCAATGAGGGCGCCCTGTGAGGATTCAGGATTAGGTTCAGTCAAATTTCGTAACTATTCTTGTAGAATGTCTATCTGTGGCCGGGGATTGAGAACCAGTGCAGGCGGGAAGAATGCATAAGCAGGGTGCATATTGCTGGAGGCAGCGAGGAAGAGGGTGTTCGGTGGTTGAGCGACGAGGTTGACTGCCTCAGAGGTGTAGTTGAGGGCAACTTCGGCAGCAAGCCACGTGTCAATCCAGGCAGAGTACCGAGTTACAATTCCAGAGTGCTAACCGAGGGGAGGAAGGACAGGTGAACACTCGGCAGCTGGTGTGGGCAGGTTAGGCAGAAGGGGTAGCAACAGCTAGGTTACTGGTGAAGAGGGGCGGATTAGTGTAGGGTTCGGCAGCTAGTGTGGGCAAGTTAGGCAGAAGGGGTAGCAACAGCTGGGTTACTGGTGAAGAGGGGTTGATTAGTGTAGGGTTGGGCAGCTGGGTACTTAGGATTTTCATAGTTATGTGCTACAAAGCAAGACATAAAAATTGTAAGAGTGGTACAAGTGTTTTTAAACATTTGCACCCATAATAAAGAAAAACTTGTGAGTTCAAATCGCTACCAGTCCGACTTCAGAATCATGTGGAACTTAGTACAAAGGGGTGGTTGATTGATACATGTTGATCATGGGCTTCCATCCGGACTAAGACGCATAAGGGTGGAGGTTAATGGCTGACACATGCCTATGTTACATAATGGTCTAGAAGTTGACTAAAGTGTACACAATGACACTTGAGATTAGTATGATGAAGAATATCTCCCTCTTGCATACCAAAATGTAAATACATAACATTTGTGTCAGCCATAAACCCCCACCTTTATGCGTATGTGGTCCGGGTGGAAGGTTAAAACTCACATGAACTCCACTAGCCTTGGTGATCAGTTGTAACTTATATCCATTCCAATTGGTGAATCAGTGTACTTGACACCTCTTCCTTTATTAACTTAAACTCAAGTGTTTACAAACACTCGAGTATCACACTCACACAAATAAAAGAAAAACCCGAGTTCAAGGTTGTGGGCTAAATAATATAAACCTAGAGATCTAATGATATAATGCCTCTCACCGAGGTTCATTACTTGATCACAACACACATAGCATATTACCAAGCTTATCACTAAGCCTACTCCAACCTTGTCATTCAACATTCATAGGATTCATGAACCCTTTTGCTAACATTCCTATTATTTCCTTCTAAGAACTTTGTACCTTCATCTACCTAGTGAGAGAGAGAGAAAGAAAGAAAAATTATCCTAATCGCAAGAGTGAAAGAGAGAGAATGAGCCTCCCCCCTTCCCTTCGGGGGACTACCCCCTTCCATCACCAAGCCTTACCGGCCGTAGATCTAATCATACATCTAACGGTTGGAATTGCCGGCCGTCATACCCTAGCCGTCATACCCTAGCCGTCATCCCTAAAATTCCTAGATCCAACGGTCTTGGTCTTCCATCCACTTGATCAACCGGTCTTCATCCGTCCGGTTTCATCCGCTTAGCATCATCCACCGTTCGTTGCCATCCTTCATTCGTTCGTCTTCATCCTCCGTTCGTTGCCATCCTTGTGTCCTTCACAAGTATCTTGACTTCTTCATACGAATTACTTAACTTAAATCTAATTTGACCCACTGACTTCCTTTCTAATTAACCCGCGAACCTTCATAAACCGTGAGCGGTTAGATGAATATAAGTAAAATGCCTCTAAAATATGAAAAGTAATTGAGAAAGTTCTACTTACACATATGTAGTAACTTCTTCTCCGTATCCGCCTACAAACTATTCCTGCTTTTACCACTAGCTCATCTTGGGATAGCACCAGTCAATGGAACCAACCGGATTCGAACCCGGGTCGGTCTAGACGTTAATCCAGTCTCTTACACACAACTCGCATCCACAGGCGGATGTGCCAAATCCAGTGACTATCTATATAGGTTAATAGAACCCCGTTTACTAAGCTTAAGCCTTTAAGCCTAGGAACCCCATTAACCAACCTCTAAATAACTCTAATAATTCCTACTAGCACTCAAGTACTAACACTCTAGCTTCAACTTAATTCAACTAATAACTAAGAACACAACTTGTTTTTATGTTTTTGAATATTTGAACACAAATGAAAGTCCAAGTTTTGTTAACCCCTTGCAATTAAGAACACATGTGGGCACTATATTGGGCTCACAATTTGTCATTATCACACACAAAAATATCTTCCCTTTGCATACTAAAACGCAAGACTTCAATCTAACATATCCCAATGTGTTACTTTGAATGTATTATGTAGATATTTTTAACGTTAAGAAGTTACTTATGTTGACAAATGGAATCATATTAGCAAATAGCGGGCATGACACTTTGAGACCACTAGACATCTAGTTTAGGCCCTTCGCAAATAATGTACGTGACACTAAATAGCATAAACAATTTAGTTCGTGACTGTGTGAGGTTGAGGGATGTGGCCTTGTAGGTGTCTTGATGTTGTTGTATTATCATGACTGATAGGCATATTGGTGAAGGCATGTTGTACGGGTGTTGCAGTGGGAGTAGGGCATGCGGATATTTCGGGTGTTGCGGTATGGCTAAGGCGTGAGGGTGTTGCGGTGGGAGCAAATTGAATGATTGGTGCGGTAAGGGTAGGGCGTGGCCATATGGTTTGGAGAGTGAGGTGATTGGAGTGGTATGTACTGCGAAAGTGTCATGCTACAATAGGGCGTAAATAGTAAGGGCGAACTATGTACTAAATGAACAGGTGGTCTTGTTGCTAGTGTTCTTTGTGATGGTCTTTGTGGTTGTGTGGTTGTGGCGTGTGTGAGCTAGGGTGATTGTAGTTGTATGCTTATGTGGAGAAACGAATATATTTGGTGGAGTGTAGAGTTTAGTGTATACCTTGTGTGGGGAGTTGTTGGGCATAGTTGGTGAAGTTGGAGGTGGTGCAATGTCGTGAAGCAAACTCTTACACGATGTAAAAAATATATAGTATTGTTATTTTTATTAGTTTTCATTGACTTTCGTAGTGAATAAAATAATAGAGAAAGTTTGAAAAAATTGTGATTATTTTCACGACCTTTGTTGACTTTGAAGATCTTATGTCATTAGAATTAGTTTTGATTTGATTTCAAAATTTGTTGTTGTTGAAAGAAAAAGTGAAGATTGTTTCACTTTTATTGACTTTTGTGATTTTATGTTTGAAAAATATGGATAGATATGATTAAGAGGGGATGATGTGGATCACCCAATGGTTATGCGGGTGTCCATTAGGCCCATCATCGGCGGATGTGTTCCCCGTACGAGTAGAATAAGGAGGGAGGTCTTCTTCTCCCTGATGGACTCTCTCCAATTTTGAGAAGAAGAGGATTTTGAGTTTTCGGAACTTTGAGGAGGAATGATATATTTTGAATAGCACGGATTTCAATGAAGTTTTGTGAGAATGTTCATTTTGCTTTAGTGATTCCAATGATGTGTAGACTACTCCATTTGGATTTGTTATGAAAAACTTATGGAATTTAGAGTAAAGGCAATTTTATTACCATCGGAATCTAAGAGTAGGTGTTTTGAACGCATGTGATAATGTGACATTTTTTGTTTATTCTCAGATTTTAGGAGTGCTTGAATTATATTTTAAGCTTTTTAAAAAGTTATTAAACTTTTAATTTGAACATAGAATGTAAAAATTATGACCATAGAAGTGTGAAGGTGTAGATTTGCCACTAAATTTGGGAAGTCTGTATTTAAGAAGCCATAGAAGATTAAAAAAATTTAATTTTAAGTTCAACATTTTAGGTAGTATAAATAATAGAGTTGGATTTCTAAAAAGTCATGGCCGACATTATTTGGAGTTTGTGTGAAGAAGTTATGGTTTCTTAAGCGGAGAGGTGTATAGCTGCCATAAAAAACTAAAGCCTCAACTTTGGCATACCATATTTATGAAACGGTAAACCACTTTTCTTTGAATTTTTTATTGTATGTGTGTCTTTGTGTTGGCTTTTCAAAAAACTATTGTGCATATTATTTGGATTAGTAATGCACATGTGACACTCATTTGAATGCTAGCAGTAACTTTGAAGGGTTCAAGCCTCTACACAGCTTGTTTTTTTTGCATTATGCACATAAATTTGGCATTTTCAAATGGCATAAGCAACTATGTGCATTATGCTTTCCCCCATATCTTGGACATAGATTAGTTGCAGCTAGGAACCCCGTGTTTTTCCATAGCAGAATCCTCTCACCATGATAGCAGGTTGGGGGCTAATGAAGTTGCAGTCGAGTGAATGGTTGGGCATGTGGTTGCAGGACATGCAAGGCGGCCCTTTGCGTGGAATGTTGGGAGCTAGTGATTTGTGGCATCGAAGGTGGGGAGTTAGTGGCTTCTGGCGTCGGAGGTTGAGTGTCAACGGCACTTGCACTTGGTTTCGCGTAGCATGGTTGCATGAGTTGTAGGTCGGATATAGCTGGGATTGGTAGGATGCACATGGTGATGAATGTTGAAAACATTGTTGGGGTAGTTGGTGGATAAGAGGGATTGTGGGTAATAAAGGATCTCCTATGTTTTTTTGTGCATATATCTTTGCAATGTCTCGCCTTGCATGTTGCAGGGTTTGCACATAGTTTGTTGGTGGGGTTGTGTGCCTTGTCTCAGGAAGTTGGGTGTGGTGGCGCTCTCCAAGGTGTCATGTATATGGTGTGGTGTCATTGCTTGTGGTTTGTTGTGCACGCATTGCTTGAAAGAGTTGAGGAAGGCATGTTTCCCCATTTTGTGCTAGAGTTTGCTCTTTGTTTGTGTTTGCACCACTTAGGGTTTGTTGCATGGGGGTTGTAAATCTTGCATCTCTAGTTGTTTGCTATAGAGGATGGCATGTTGAGTGTAGGAGATAAACTCGTACAATGTTGGTGTGTCCATTGCAAAGTTGAGTGTTTGCAACCTCATGTTCATGTTGCAAATATGGGGTGGAGTCTCTGCTGCAACGGTTGCGTTGTGCCTCACTTATCTTTTGCATTTTGAGCTGCCACTACCATGAAACATTGCAGATAGGTTCGAACAATTGCAAGGGGACCAAGTCAATTTAGAATTTGTGCCACATCAACTTTATCATGTCATTTAGTACATAGACATGTGACACATGAAACTTTCTATTCAAAAATGAATTAATAAATGTTGCAGTTGTCATGGCACTATAGTATAATTAAACCAACGAAAGGTGAAGCAACGGTATAAATTACGTTGGTGGCAACATTGGAGTCATCTCTTCTACATCATGCAAGAGGAGCCTATTGCTTTTGTTTGTTAGATTGTTTGCTTCCTAACAAGTGAAAAAGATCATTCATAATGTGCTGAATCTGGAACTTAAGTTCAGAGATAAGAGGGAACTATCGCATAGAAATGTACCTGAAATTCACCCAACATAAAAGCTTTAATACAATATGCAGTCTGAAGGTTATTTTCAGTATATTTGAAAAGCTAATTTGACACGTGGAATTAGTTTCAAAGAACTGGAATCATTTTCAAAGAATCGGAATAATCCAATCTAAGTCTTTGGAGATGAATCGGCCACAAACATATAGTGATCAAAAGTTCATTTTGAATGAATGAGAGGTACGCTTATATGCGATAATTCCCTCTCGCCAAGTTTAGACCTCCTTATGTTAGCATCACATTCACAAGTTACCTTTCCGTCATCCTCCCAATAACCTTATGCAAGCTTTCACGGGTGCATAAATTATAGCGGACAGAGGATGTGAAACTTTATACTGTCCATTAGATAAAATGATCAATTTTCATGTAAGGTAAGTGGGTCTAATACAAATTGTCCTCTTAAACGTGCACCTATGTTTGGGCCGTGTGTGGTTATGTATGAATTTAATAACATATATCAAAAAGACATTTCTTTAGAAGAGATTGGAATACAAGCTCAAAATTTGTCAACCATTCTAGGTTCGTCAGTCAACATAATTTGATGGACCTATAAGATCATTTAATGAGAAAAAGTCTTCACTTTGACAGTAGGTAGGGATTCGTATGAGCTCAAAAACTCATGAGGGAAATGGTTATGGGCACAAATTGAGTTTTCTAATCATCTTTCATTAATTACATGTTTCGTAGCCTTCAAGAAGTAGCTGCAGAGTGAAATTGCCCGTTTAAGGCCCACTTACCTTACAAAGGTCTTGTGTTTGAGTTTCAAAATGTATCACATTAATACTATGTTATTGATTGTGTCTATTTCAATGAGCATATTGCTTGCCTAATCAAGAAATATGTGGCAACCTACCCACTGACCTATTGGCCCACCAACCTATCTACCTACTTACAAACCTGCTCATCTATCTATCATGTGTGCATTCAAGTTAAAAGAATATTAAAAGGTGTCACGATGGTAAGGTACGGACCACACTACATACATGTTAAAACCAACTACAGTCATAGTCTATGAATTTTGCCATTTTGCAATGCATATATGCCGATACATTCCATGTCAAACTAGTATCAATATAATGTCAACCTAGGGTTATATCATTTATCACAAGTTGGCATTCAAGATTTTTTTTATTGTTTGGTTATATTAAAATCATCTCCAAGGACTAGGGTCAGGCTTAGTAATTGTGGCAACCATGTTTAGGATCCACCTGCACTTCCCGGTTAAGGCTGCAGTTCAAATTAGTTATATTGTGCGTGCACAACTTGGTTAAGAGGAATAACTAACCTATGAGATAGCTAACCCATATGAGATCTAATTAGCCCACGTTCAAAAGTTGACACAACTGGGAGAACCTATGCATATAATTAAAAGAATCAACAGACATACACTTCCAATAACCATGCCGTAAGAAGGGAAGGTCCGATTTTCGATTCCATTTTTGTTGATGCTTCATCGTAGATTTGCTAATGCAACACAAGTTTCTTTTTTCTTTCTTTTTTTGAGACAGAAGGCCAACATGCCAACGCCAAAGCACAAGAGGCAGTTGACCACTTGGCAAGTTTTCCGTCAAGTAGAGAGGAGATTTCACAGCTGGGAACTGCAACACAAGTTTCATTGTGTATATTAATTGGTAGATGTTGGAGAACATGAATAACAACCCAAAGAACGCCACCCACATAACATACCCCTTGAGTCAGAATACGAACACTGCAACAACACCAAATGAGCAGCTGGCCAAAGAGCCAGTGGAAGGACTACTAACTGTCAAGTGCCACCACCCTGCCCGCACAAAAATTGGCTGTACCCTGCCACCTAGTATATAACAGTTTGGCGGAATTTGTTCTTTATTGTTTTATTTTTAAAAAGTTTACCATGTCTCAATAAGATATTATATAATATATATAATAATACGTCATAACATTATTCACATCCATAACAATGTACCATGGGACTGACAGTATTCCACGGATATTCCCCGATATTCCCGCAGCCGAACTGAATGTGAGATTATCAGGGAATATTCCATGGAATATTGTTATGGATCTGAGTAATGTTATGCGTGGATCAACATCATAAACATATCATTATTCAACCCTTGCATGAGAGAAAGAGGGAATTATCATATACAAGTGTGCCTCCCATCCATCGAACATAAGAACTTGACTCCCTATAGGTTTGTTACTGATTCATCTCAAATAGATAAATACAGGGTCTTTCAAATTAGTTTTGGTGTGAAATTGACTTTAAAAAGTTACCTCCATGTTGCATACTATTTCAGGGCTTTTATGTTGGATGAATGAGAGGGACACTCGTAGACAACAGTTCCCTCTCCACACAACGAGCTATGTAGCCCCACAAGAAGTCTGGAGAATTGTACTTGGCCACGTCTTGAATCAAGCTTCTTTAATCCTGATTCAAAGTTTTCTTGTTGTAAGTACGGTAAAATATGATGAATGTCTCACCTACATACATAAACTGCATGTCACGAAGAAATGAAATAAAAAAAAATGTCTTCAATATACATATATATAAAATCCACTTTCACTTTTCAATGAGAAAGTTATTGAAGACTTAATTGATGACATGATGGTAAATATAGATGGGATCATTGCCCCATGCTCAATGACACGTAAGAAGCTCAAAAGATGTCGTTTTAGTCAAATCTTGTCAAAATTTCTCTACATTTCAGGAGGCCTTTTCATGCATCTACCTTTGCTTCAAGATTCCTAATAGCTTTAGTATGTGTACCTACTAAAGAAAAACAATACCTTAATCTTATGTAGATAGATAGAGACAACAACCCCTTCAAGGCTGAGGGAAGCTAAGACATGAGTGATGAGCAATGAGTAGTAATATGTAAGCGATGGTGCCAAATTTAGTAAACGGGAATTGTTTAGGGCTAAAAGGGAATATTCTAAAAGGGCACATGTATTTTTGATAATTTTCAATTGTAAAGTACTCACATTTTGATTGAACAAGAGTGAAGGGAGCCTATTACCATGAATACTTTAAAGAATAATTAGTCAATTGCTAACTTTTATTATAACAATCCACACCTAGACATTTCACTTATTGAAATTCTCAAACATGCAATTGAACACAACACTTGGAAAATTATTCAGACTCTACGACACCTACAAAGTTCAAGTAGCCGCATGATCTCATTGTAGGAGTACGTTGGAGAGTGAATGAACTTATCACTTGCAAAGAAATCTAAACACATCATAAAGATGTTTGCAATACACCCATTTCCCTTTCTTTCCCAAAGATTGAGATAATATTTTTGTGAAGTCAAGGCATGTGCAATGAGGTATGTCACCAATTACGACACGGTATGCAATGTTCTCATTGGAGATGATGTTGATTGGCACTCCAAATCCTAGATAAGGAATGACAATTACTCCAACCGCATACTAACCATTCATAAGTCAGTTATTTTCCCATTTGCTTTTGTGATTTGCCGTTGGTGCTTATAGATTGCGGCGCATTGTCTTACAAAACCTAGAAGTCAAATGGGCATATGAGTTTAGTAGCATACAAAAATCCGTATGAGGGATTGGGAGCATCGCAATTGTGAAAAGCGTACAGCAAGGTAAGAGAGCCTCTTTTTGTTGCAATTGGCACCCGACATCTTCAAGCGCCAATACCTCTTGCCTTGAGAGATTGGTACCTATATCTTCACCGGCCATGTGTTGGGTACTACATGCTTCTTCTTACTACCACTTACACAACGCTTGATGTCGTCAGGGAAAAATCAAAACTCGTACTCCATATTGTTGGTGAAGCAATATTCTTTCTTCAATCCCTTTTACGCGGGAGCCGAGGTGCCATGTTTGCGAGTTCCGACTTTGGTATAACACAAAGTCCATGTATTGGTTTCCATCATTCAACATCTTGTGACAAAGTTAGGTGGCAATCTTGCGATGTGCTAATGGACAAAATGGCAATCATTCTCTAATACCAATGTGATATGTGCCACACCATACTCTACAAAATTCAAGGACTCCTCTATGCATGCCCTTTTAGCCCTAGTGTTCGGGCGAGGAATCGTGTAATTCACTTTGGTGGGTCAATGTGAGTTGGAATCTCCACCTTGCGGCAAATCAAACTTGCATTTGGTGGATCCAAACAGCTAAGAGCCCTCCAAAGCACAATCCCTAGTATTGAAATCTTCCGCCCACGGATAGGACTTCATGATATATGCAAATAGCTTTGGATCTCCACATCTAGCAACAACCTTCATGTCAAAGACAAGGAATCTGAGCCTTCACTGGTAGAATCACCTTTCAACCATGAGTTGTAATTTGCAATCAACATGAATGCACAGATCAAATCGTCCACTTTCACTTCCTTCATACAAGTCATATTGTTTCCAGACTGTTGGAGCCACTTGTCATGTACTATCTCTGCAAGGTTACATGTTGGCCTTTCCGCAGGTTTATCCATGGTCATATCCTACAAATATTACACAAATTATAATACATTGTATATATGTCATGGAGACTCAAGTCAAAGAACATTGTAGAATACACAGTGGCGATGTACTTACAAGAGTCGTATGACCACCCATTGCCTATAACAAAAGTATCAAAATCCCAACCACTCAAAGAGGCCAAAAATGTCTTCTTTTGTGGTCGGTCCGGATGACAACCACCATGAACAAATGACATGATACTTAATTTTGGCTTTGTCCATTGTTTTCGCGTCCTTATAATCTTTGCAAAATTGTTTGGGCTAATATTGCACATATGCCTTGATACACCTCTGCATCACCTCATCCAAGCTCTGCGACGAATGAAAATGATAAGTGCGCTCATGACCCACCATTGCAGACCTAGGCCACCTTCACCATATAACTTCCTGACCACATTCCAATTTGCATGAGTCGTGTCCGCCATGTATCCCTTGAAGTTCATGTTCGGCACTTCATTGCATGCCATGACCGAATTAAAGTTTTCCCATAAGAAAGGTTGAGTTTAGCCGTCTAAAGATTGCATGTCACAACACGCAATGGTCAACATTGTACAATACTTGCTATCGTACACATGGCACGCTTGTGTGGTCCAGTTCATCATATGTTTGACTACGTCAAACAATATCCATGTACATACATATCTCCTCCCACCTACATACGCTTGACAAGATACATACCACTCCCCGCAAGATGTACCGAAATTTTGAAGACACATAATTCGTTTTTGAACCGCCCCGCGCCTATATATGTGGAGCATGTTGCACAACTAATGGCAAAGTCAGCGTTGTTGATTACGCTTTGTAGGTCAAAACAACTTGCTCATAACCCTTAGATAGATGACAAGATGGATGAGTGTAATGAGCTAGAAGATTAGTTGACACTAGTTTATTTAGTTAGTTGTCTACACCATCCATGGTTGATTGGACTGGACATGATTGGATTTGGATATGGCTATGGTTGGATTTGATTTAAATGACTCGTGGCTTTCTTTTAAATTGCCACAATTGTTGGACATTAATTTGTGTGAATTAATATATGTTCCATCTAGGCAGTTAATTTATGGGTTGTACCTAGCGTGGGTCACATTCATAGGTGAATTAATGTATGTTTCATATATTTTGTGCCTAGTTGCTCTTGTATTACATCTCACTACTCACATGATAGCACTCCCCCTTCAAGGCCCACCAACTAGATGTGGTTGGCAAGGTTGGATGTCTTGCTCTTTGGCACCCCCCCCCCCCAAATCTTTTGAGCTCAAAAGGGCATGATAAAAATAAAAAAAATAAAAAAAATAAACCATTTGATAGGCTTTAGAGCTTGGTTGGTTTCCAAATTGAGTTCGCCCCATAACTCAAGCACGTAGAATCTCAATGATTTGGTTGTGACCCACAGTTGGGCAATGAATTGGTTGAGCAATGGCAAGTAAATATGTTTAAATTTTATATATGATAGTTAGGTATGACTGCAATCTAACGCACAACTTCATCGACCAATGATTTTTATTTTGGCTACGCGGCGGCTTTTTGCTAAGCACGGGGAGTCCCAAGCTAAATTGTTAAAGGCATGAAAAAATTTTAAAGAGGGTTGGTAGCCAAAAAATTGGATGTTGATTGAGGCTGATAGCCTAATGAAGAGAAGAAAGGGGGAGGCGGTAGCCAATAATTAATGCCCTAATGACCACTAATGTAGCCAGAGAATCCAATAATGGTGGGGCATGGAAGCCCATTCCCTCCCCCCAAAAATTCAAATAGCCAAATATTATGAAGTGGGGGCCACATGCCACCTCCAACTTGTCATAACATGCCCACATATACACTCCCCAAAAAATTATGCATAGCCACATACATATATGTGGCACATCATGTTGTCGCATTTAGAATATGCATGGTCATCCCACATCGCCACATGGATCTCCCTTCACCTCACTTGAGATGCCTCAAAAGCTAGCCACTACGTGAGTCAAGAGCCACTAAGTAGATGCATTTCTTTTGAAATAAAAACACTGTCATCGACACAAATTTTTTATATTGATGGCCAAATGCATGTGATTAGTAAGTGATTTGCAAAGGAAATACTTGGGTTGAGTATACTCCAAATGTGGGGGAAACCCAAAACATGAGGGGCACAATGCTTGGGGCCCCACATAACATTGAGTAATGTTAACATGTCTTTGTAGGTTCGTGATTGATTTACCATAGACAAGTCCCACTATATTGATTCCCCGAAGGGTGGACTCCTCATATATGACATACGAACTAAAGTGAGGAGGGTATTATGCAAGGTATTAGAAAACATAGTATACATTAGGGAGAGGTATTCTATTTCTTTAGTGCATGCATTTAAAATGGCTATTAAGAATATAAAGGCAAAGGGAGGTGTACAAAAGAAGGTCCTAAGGTTTAGAGGAAAATTTGACAATTTAGATGTGTTAGTTTCATCAATTCATGCTTTCTCCTATTGTTGTCATATGATAATAATACTCAATGACTACCTTGTCCATTATTGTTAGGGTTTGCATTTGGGTTATAGGTTTTTACTAATTGGAGGCTCTTGGAGCACTCATGGACTTCCTTGAGTTTTTCTCTTTAGATTATGGCTAAGTTATTATGCTCTTGTCGTTGTTATATTTGTTTGATATAATTGTTGAATTGGGTGCAAGCACGGTAAAGTGGACATCTCTTGATCCTTGCTCAGGTTTAAGTGAAAGTGATCCAAAACAATATACTAACTTTGAATTTTATGAAATAAAAATTCATAAGCATTTAGAAAACATATTAATCTACAAAGCCAAGCAATTTATGTTCACAAAAAACAATTTCAAACAACGTATATGTATTTTAGAAGACGGTGCAAGTGGTGGTGCAAGTGGGTGTCATTGAAAAGATAATTGTCAAAAACTTGTTTAAAATACAATTACATTACATTAAATTGATGAATTTTTGAAAAAAAAATTACGATGACCTCAAGTTTATAATGAATTCAAGGAATATGAAAAGAAATTATAAGTTCAAAATATTTAAGGTCATGAAATTTACGTTCAAAACTATATTTAGTCAGTTGCTTTTACGCATCACTTTTGATGATAGGTTTTGAAGATCTCATATTGATATTCTATATTTGAGTACCTAACTTAACAATAGAGGTCATCATGAAAAATAATCTATTTTAAACAACATTTTGCTACTACTTATAAGCGTTTGACCAAGAAGATCATGGCTTTCATATACCGGAGCACTTTTTTGGTCCACTTTAGTATGCTTGCACCCAATTACATTCTATGGATAAAAATTTTAAAAAATAAAAAATGTTCAATGACTTTCTCATTGGAAAGTGAAAGTGGATTTTATATGTAATTAATTATTATATATAATTAATATGAAATGGAGGCATTTATCACATTAAATTTAAAATTTGAGTATAAATACATGAGTCCATTGTTTAGCATGTTGTTAGTACGTTTACATTTTGTTTTTTTGCTATACACTTCTCATATGCAGGGGGTTTAATTTCATAGTGACCCATACACATCATTTAGGTTCCAACGAAGGGTCCAACCCCTGGGATTGATTCGGGTTACCTTAATGCTAATTTTGGGATCCAATCGCCCAAAGCATATCAATATTTTCATTACAATATAATTGACTTCATTTCACTTTTAAGTAAGATTGGTGGGGCCCCAACAAAAGGAAGATAGTTAACCCTAGCCAATGTAGGTCCACAAAGATCATGTCCATTGTTCAATGTGCATGTGTCTTGTCATTAAACCTTGATAGTCATAGAGAGCTCATTGTGTTGGCCACATCATCACTTCCACTCCCTTTGCTATGGCTGGAGATGCTTGTGTTAATATAATATGGTGCTTGTGGTCTACTCTACAATGAAAATTTTCATGCTACCCATCTAAGCTCATAGCCAACCTCATAATATATAAACAAATTTTACAACATAATAATCGTAAACATTAAGAGAGTGATCCTCTAAATTTTTGATACTATCATATTGACATTGAAATTTTCTTAAGTTTATCATCAACATGATTATGTACACGTCATGAACTAAATAACAAGTTTTCAAGTTCATTGACAAATGTTGTTGACACTCTACAAATTTTATCAAAAAGTATTATGCATCATAAGCCTATGTCATAAGTCTATGTTTTTTTGAAAATACTTACAAAATATATGTAAGCTTATCTCATGTCCATTTAGTTTACGTGGATCTCATGACCTATATATAATGTTCAACCATACAAATGTGATGTTCAATTTTGTGTCAACAAATGTATTTTTTAAATGTTTCAAAAATTAACCTTGCGAATCTCAAATCATAAACATATTCGAAAATGCAAAAAGTCCTTCGTGTAATAAGGGTGGCCCTCACAATGCTTAGGATTTATAATTTTGATGTGATTTGGAGTAAAATAGATGTGCCTAATTTGGTTAATGATCATAATCGAATAATTATATTTGTATGATATGTGGTTAAGTGTGGCTCCAAGAATGGATACCAAAAAGACATGTGTGTTAAAAGAAAGTGGACTACATGTTCAAAACGTGACTATCATTTTAGGCTAAATAGTCAACATAATTGGGAGGGACCTATATGACCATTTATTGTCCAAAAGAATGTTCACTTGAGAATGAATAAGATATTCATATGAGCTCCCATAATTATGAGGAAAGCGGCTAATTAAATGCATACGATTTGCTAACCATCTCATACTACCTAATCGCATGTTCTTATCCTAGGAGACGTGGATTAGTCAAAAAAGTAACCACTTAAGACTTATCTACGTTAGTTCATATTAATCTTCAACTCGTGGGCATTCTTCCTTTCCTATTTCATGACGGTTGCCTACAACAATGAACTAAGGCAACCATGCCTTTCATGGTCAATTTCTTTGTTGGACGATTATATTTGATTGGTGGGTAGTTAGGTGTGGATGTAAGAATGAACACCAAAAACACATGAGTTGAGAAAAGATTGGACTATGTGCTGAAATTTGTTAAACCATTTTAGGTTCAATAGTGAACATAATTGGGAGGACCTATATAACCATTTATTGTCTACAAAAATCTTTAATTTGACAATGAATAAGATATTCATGTGTGCTTTGAGAAATATTGGCTATGGCCACGATTTGGAATTGGCAGTCATCTTCCATTGGTTACATGTTTCGTTTCCTACGGTCTCAAATCTAAAAGCGTCCATTCAAGGCATGTTTGCCTAAGTACCATTATGTTTGTCATGTTGAGAGCTACACTAAGTATTGTATTTAGTTTCATATGGTGTTTTATGTCACTATGATGACTTTTCTAATGAAACTTCTTATGAGTAAGTTTACAAGTCATGTCATGGATGATTGAAATTTGGATGAAATCCATGCCAAGTATTGAAACATGGTTTGGTGTATTCTGCATCCTAACATTTATGTAATGGAATATTGTCACGAACGGTTGAAATTTGGATGAAAAATCACTTAGTCAGTGGCAGAACTTGCAACATTGTAAATCTATGGTGGCCCAAACTCTTTTTTGTCAAGAAATGACAAATAATGTCAGGTTTACATTTAGTGTTGGTGACACTCCACAGACGGTTTACAATTTGTATAGTATTGTGCGAGACAAATAGAATCGGCGACACTAAATACAATATTTAGTGTGGTCATAAGTCAAGAGAGGTCAGACACTTGTATGCAACCGAGTGACACTAGGAACAAATTTTGAATGATTTCTTTAATGGATGGCCAGGGTAACTTGGTAAGGTGTGGGCCAGGGGGCCGCCCGGTATAGAAAGCGAACCTTTGACCCCCTCCATTCGAAGAATGTTATGCAAGACATTCTGAATATGGACGTAGGTAGGTCCGAGACGACCCTAAACTACTGGATGATGGTGGAGAGATGTCCAAATCTTAAGGAAGAGGTTGGCAGTTCGATTCCCGGCTGTGAAATCTCCTCTCTACTTGATAGAAACTTGCCAGGTGGTTAACTGCCTCCTGTGCTTTGGCATTGCCATGTCAGCCTTCTATCTCAAAAAAGAAAGAAAGAAAAAGAATATGAATGTAGTGTGTATTTTTGACAATGTTTTTGCAAGTTTTTGACAGTTGACACACAAAAAAATGCACGTCAATTGACACACACAATTTAGAATTTGACATGTAGGGTGATAGGTGAAGAAAAAACCACACGTCAATGGACTTGTTAGAAATTGAAATGGCCCGTACTACTAAACATGTGACATTGAGATGACATTTTAGAAGAAAATGTAAATGTCAATTGACAATCATTTGTGTTGAAAACGTCACTTGACACTTTGGATTTGAAGTTTAGGGTTTAACGTTAATTGATATTTGTCAAACATACATATTGCTAAACGGGATCTAGAAGACATCAGTCACACACTATTCTCCATAGATACTTGGGCCCTCGGAGCATGACAACATTGCTGGATAATATCGTATTACAATTTTATTGCAATGTTTCTTACACCTCCATGTACTATTTGCAAAGGTAAGAGGTCCGAGATGACCCTAAACTACTGGGTGATAGTGGAGAGGTACTCATTTCTGTATGGAGTGGTTGGCGGTTCGATTCCCGCTGTGAAATCTTCTCTCTACTTGACCAGGGGGGTGGGGGGAAGAAAAAACAAAAAAGAAACTAGGTAGGTAGGAAGCCAAGAGCCCACCCACCGCAAGGTAGGCAATAAACTCCACCCTGCACCAAGAGGATTCTTGAGCAGGGTAAGACCAACGGGCTCAAAATTCATGTTGGATTGCCCGACGTTGGTTATTTACTTATTTATTTAATTATTTGCAAAGTAAGCATGTAAAACACAATAACAATGTCAAAGCAATGAAGATGATTTGTTGATAGAGTGGTCCACTGCTCGGGGAGAACGGTTGGGGCGAAACAACCCATACATTGGTTCCTTGGAGGCAAGGGTTTAGGCATCCAACAAGGAACGAGTGTATGGGTTGGTTCGCCCAAATCCAAGGAGAACCGGTAGTTAGTTACAGATGAGCCGGTTGAGTTTGAGAAATAACCAGTTGAAGTTGGAGACTTCAGGAGAACTACCGATCATTTTAGAGGAATATATAGAATATACCTTAAATGATGTCAACATGTAACCGGTTGGATTTAGAATCACTAGGATGTTGACCGACTGTGCCCAAAAACTTCCCGGGCAGTGCAGTGGTCATTAGCCGACTTTGACAATGTATAGATTCATTGAGTTTGCTCCTATCAGATTGCAAACCTTTCAGATATATAAAGAGTCCATGTGAGTTGAAGTCAAAGAAGCAACAAATATTTCTTGCTGGCTATAGCACTATTCAATTTTAAACGGAAAGAGGTCAAATAAACAGCCCAAGGCGGAGCAAAATACGGCACTTTAAAACAAACGGAAAGAACCTCGGTCATGTTAAAGAGGATGAAAATTAGTGTAAGCCGCAGGTGAAGTATGTGGGCCTTATGTGGTCATTCTTCTCAAATTGAACACCTCATAGTTTGACCGTGTCACTCGTCGCTTCACACACTTGGATGTGGGCCAATACCTCGGCTTCTTTGTGGGGCAATCTCATCCATATGCCGTCCACATTCATTCTTGTGCCACGGTGTGTTTGATGGGAATGAAGAGCTCCCACAATGTTCCCTTGCGATCCCCAGAGTGCAATTTATTTGAGAGACCTAAACTTCATAACATTATTCAAATCCATAATAGTGTTATGTGGGACTGACAATATTCCACAAAATATTCCCCATATTCATACTAAATGTGGGGAATATCCAAGAATATTATGTGGAATATTGTCAGTACCACTGAAAACTATTATGGATCTCAATAATATTATGTTTGCATTTCTTGAAAATATTAGGTTTTCTCAAAAGTGTCAATGTCCAGGGAGATTTTTGGGCATAATCAGTTGACATCCTAGTGTTTCCAAGTCTAGCCAGTTACATATTGACATCTTTTGGGTTTAAAAAAAACTGAGACTTTTTTTTTCTCTAGATTCCTCTAAAATGATCAATAAGTTTTCCGAAGTCTTCAACTTCAACCGGTTATTTCTCAAACTCAACTGGTTCATTTGTAACTAGCAGTTGGTTCTCCCACTCATCGTAAAGTGTTGCACTAATGTCGAGTTGGATGAAACTCATATTGTTACCACAAAAATTTCTAACATCATCCTATTCGGAGAGAGGGAAACGTGGTATACGAGTGTACCTCTCATTCATCCAACTTAAAAAGTCATGTAATAAAATGCAACCCAAAGGTTACTTTCTCTAGTCAATTTGAGACCGGAATTAACTTGAAAGACCCCGAATTAGTGTACTCGAGGTCATTTGAGATGATCGGCAACAAACCTATAGGAGGGTCGAGCTTTTATGTTGGATGGATGAGAGGCACGCTCGTAGATGATAATTCCCTCTCTTTCTCCCATGTTATTCCACAAATTGCTCCCCTATTTGAGCCTTGAGCTCACTGCAAACCCTAAAAATTAAGGCTCATTAAATCCCATATCTCACTCCAACTCAAGCCACATCTTAAATGAATTGAGGGGGCCAATCAGGGGCTGTCCTGGGACGTTGGGAACGCACTGGGAACGTAGCCGTTGGAGCGCCGGGTGACCCGGCATTGAGCCCGGGGCCCCCAGTGAACTGGTCGTCCAGTTTAGGAAATGGTTCAATGAGCCCCTATTTTTATTTTTTATTTTTCCAAATTTAAGCCTCCTTGGCACTGGAAATACTGAAAGGTCTCTGCCACCTGGCTACCTAGTGGCCAAAGCTAACATGGTCAACACCTAAGGGCCACGTCACACACGAGACTGAGAGCCCGTGACCATTTCACTTCAAGCACTCTCATTGGTGGAAAAGGCGGAGCCGGTCCAAGTTCGCTTCACACCTACGCTTGAGGGACCATCGGAGCATGTAAATGCAAGATGGGATGTAAAGTTTAAATGGATTCCTACATGGCATCAAATGGATCATGTTCCGTGGTCACTTGGACTGTTTTCAAAAACCACCTCTTGGGGGTAGGCCTAACACAAAACCGGGAGACCATGGCACTTTGAAATCTCACAACCGTTGATTTATTCTATTTTATCATGTGTCAGGACCCACATGAATAGAACTTCATTGAAATAGCATTTGGTTGAGGGTCTGGTCACATATGACTTCGCACTACACTTAGGATCCGTGACCACACTACATGATTTTGGAGGTGTCTTGGAATGGCCTTTGGACACTTTCTTTTGGGCTCTCACAATTTCAAGGTCATAGCTCTTGGCTCATGTGTGAAGTGGCCCTAAGGTTCATTGGCTTTGTCTTGAGGGAAGAGACCTAGGGGCATGTCGTTGAAATGGGCTAAAGTTTAACATCCAATCATAACCGCCTATGGTGTTAGTAACTCACTCTTCAAGTGAAATCCAGTTGCAAGTGATTGTTGATATAATGTGGTCTCTAAAATGAGCCAATTTTTGGTCTTGGTCGGATAATCCAACTAGAATTAGGCACGTGTCCAAGATAATAGTAGGACAGAGCACTCTTGTGATTAGCCACTTGCTAATTTTTTGTCTCCACCCACTTCTTGTATGATATGGAACACATCATTGGTGTGAGATGATTAGCAAATTGTGCATGTAGTCATTTGACTCATAGTTATTGGAGCTCATACGAATATGTTATTTATCATGAAAGTTATGTGAGCATAGAGTGGTTAGCACATTTTGACATGTAGTCTCATCTTGTTTACACACATGTCTTTTTGGTGTCTATTTTAAGACGCAAACTTAATCACATACCATTCGAATATAGGTGTCAAGAAGATTGCTTTTTGGAATTAGGCACATCTATCTTATGTGGTCCTATTGTGGGCACTTCCAACTCTCCATGCAGTTATGGCAATTGGACCTAATTAATGAGGTAGATGGGTCTTAAATGGCTACTTTTTTTTTACTAGCCCATGTCTCCTAGGATATGAAACACGTGACTAGTATGAGATGGTTACCAATCCAAGTCGAGGGCATAGCCCCTTTCCTCAAAATATTTGGAGTTTGCATAAACATCTTAATCATTATCAAAGTGAAGATCTTTGTGCTCATTAAAGTTGTCATATAGGTCCCCCCCCAAAAAAAAATAACAATAATGACTATTAAGCATAGAATGTTATTCATGTTTTGAGCACGTAGTTCAATCTCTTTTAAACACGTGTCTTGTTGGTACCCATTATTGGAGCCACACCTAACCACATATCACTCATAAATAGGCGTCCAATTAATATAAATAATGAAATTTGGCATGTCTATCTAAATTGTCTTTATACGTTTAGCAATTATGTATGACAAGCATTGTCATTTCACTTTAATAGACACAGTTGAGTTGTGAAAAGTTATTGGAGGTCAAAGTGGAGATATTCTTGCTTTTTAAATGCTCACATAGGCCCTCCGAACCATGGAAAATGATCCTACAAGTGTTAACATATTTTGATCACATAGTTTGCTCTTGTCATAACACATGACTTTTTGGTGGGCATTTCTAACTACAAACCTTGCCACATACCACTCAAATACAAGTGTCCAACTAAGAAAGAAAATCACATAACCCTACATCGGTCGGAAGTATCGGCGGATTTTTTAGTTTTATTTTGGACAAAAAAAATTCAACTTCAAAAACTAAGGCTACAAGCCTCGGTGTTGCTAACTTGCTACCATGACCCACAACCGCCACAAAAGATGTACTCTACAACATGTGTACAATCCACCCTCTATAAATGTTACACCTATAAGTGTTAACCCTCTCTAAATGTTAACTTTCTTCTACTCCCCACATATTGCACACTATAAATGTTAAACGTGTTAACTGTTAACAAAATGGTACTCCCTTCTTTGTAAATTTGACTCTATAAATGTTAACGAATGAAATACAACCATAATATGGATGATAAAAACTACACATCCAGTTATTTGTGTACAAGAGGCACAAGAGTATGTGCAATACGAATTAGACTTTGATTTGAACAATCCATATGAGGTCACCGAAGAGGATGTATGGGATGTTTTAGGCTCTATTGGTGGAACTTCTAATGTCTCAGATGATGATTGTGTGGGAGAGGAGTGTGAGGTGGAACCCATTCCATCTTATAGTGACTTGCAATCTAGTTTTGGTACCATTAGGAGGTACATGGAATCACGTTCATGTGGTGTGTCCAAGTACGTGGGTTTGTTGGTGCAGATTGAGAAATATTTGCAAGTTGTGCATGCAGATGAATCTCACCAAAGAACCATTGATTCATACTTCACCCGTGATTTGTAAACTTGATATTGAATAAAGTTTTGATTGGGTTTGCAATTTTATTAATGGTATTCTCTCACAAGGACCTTTCATAATTGCTTATATTTATAAATGTTAAGATTTGTATATTGCTCAAAAAAGTAATTTTATAATTGTTAACTGTTAACACCTCTATAAATGTTAACTTTGATCCACTCCCAAGGGTTAACATTTATAGAGGGTAGACTATATGACTGATTCATCTCCATCTGAGTTCATTAAATATATAATGTCAAGGTCTTTGACTTTAATAACGGGTCCATTATGATTTTGTGATTTTCAAGTATAAGGGATTCCCCAAATTCACCTTCAACTTACATGGTTGACACAAACCCATGAGTTGCGTATGGTTGTTGTGGTCAAGGTCCTTTGCTTAAGATTCATGGCGACCTTTTTGGGGGTTTGATCAAAACCTATTTCCTAAAAGTCAACGATTAATGTTCATGCCAACTAGTCTTTATATACCGTCTTACCCATGTTGCTTTGATGAAAATTATATTGTTACATAAACCCCCAAATTTATACAAAATCTATTGTGAGGCCAAACCCACCACCCTTAAGCGTCCTAGTCCGGGTAATGGGTTTGGAGATCACATGTGTAACATAAAAACTTGTAGTAACATGGAATGTAAGTTCTACCTTGATGGACTTACAACTTACTTCAAGTCATGACATTTTATTAGTGTGATTCTCTTGCATAGGTACATCCTTGGCTTTCTCAAGAGTCCACCCCACCGCCTTTGCCACGCATGCCCTCAAAGATTTCCCTCTTGCAAACTTGGTCCTGGCTGACGATTCTTCACTAGTGCATGACACCTCGTTGAGGCTATGGCTTGTTGATTCCATGAGGCACATAAGTCTTTAATACAAGTGTTGAAAAACACTTATATAACTTATCATCGCCTCCTCTTCCACAAGTCCCTCACAACAACTTCCCAAGTTCACACCTTAATGCAGCTACTAACCCAACTAGCTTGACCCAACTAGCCTAACCATCTAGCCTAACTAACTAGCCTCTTAATTAACCTCTTAACTGGCCTAACTAACAACCCCAACTTGAACTCGGCCGTAAATTAGTTGATCGACCCAGCTCGAAACCCAGCAGTTCAGCTGGTCTGAACCCAGCTCAAAACCCAGCAAGTCAGCTGGTCTGAGCCCAGCTTAAACCCAGCAAGTCAGCTGGGCTGAACCCAGCTCGAAACCCAGCAGTTCAGCTGGTCTGAACCCAACTCAAAACCTAGCAGTTCAGCTGGTCTGAACCCAGCTCGAAACCCAGCAGTTCAGCTGGTCTGAACCCAACTTTCGGCTAAACTCACAAAATTAAGTGCTAATGCTCCAACATAAATCTAAATGCTATAAATCTAGGTGTCATGAGTCTAAACACTATAAATCTAAATACTATAACTCTAAATGCTAGAAGTTGAACACCATTAGCTAAGCATTTGTTTCTAAGTGCCTTAACTCCAAGACTACATCCAACAACGTGAAGCTAATCTTCAAGACTAATTGGTCTTGGTTCTTCACCTTGAAACCTTACACACACACGTGCTCCTCTCTTGCTTCCCACACACCCACACTTATAACACATGGGGTGCCAAGGAGCACAAAGGAAAGAGAGAGTGAATAGGAACACAAGTGAGTGAAGAAGGTGAGAGAGAGGAATATATAGGGGGAGGGAAGGGGTGAGCACCCCTCAAAGCTCAAGATAAGCCCCTCGATCCTCTCCTACTTTGTAGGCTCTTATCCTATCCTTTAAGCCTTCAACTCTTAAACCAACAACATAGATCCTAATTCAAACAATTAACTCAAGGAGCCACCCTTGGTTCACCACACACAATGCTCACCTAACTAAGGAACTTTCTTCACACCGCTAAACTTCTAATCAACCTAAGGTCTAAACATAACTTCACTCAAGCTTCACTCTTTTTATATTTTTGTGAATAATCATAAAACGTCAAAACATAACTTCTAATAGTTTCAAAGGGTTAAGAACACATGTGGGCACCATTTTGGGCTCACATCTATTTTTAAGAAAGTAAGCTTTAACAAGTGGAATCGGAATGATTACATGGGCTCAAGTTTTCAAATCCAACACATATGTTTGAAATGTAAAGTGGTTCTACTTGTCTCACAATGCAAATTCTTGTGTGGTAATCCTTCTTGAACGCATGCCCTTCGAAGGAAATGAAGTTGAATCTTGTGAAACACTTGAATTCGTGTCCTAGGGCACCCAAGTGCGCTCTACATTCCACGCATGAATGAAATCCTCTTGCATACAATATAGTATGAGAAATTCACCTAAATTCTATAAATTTCAAGTTTGGCACTCATCTTTCTCACTTGAAATTACTTGTGTGATCTCATAGTTCTTGTTTTGTTATGGAACTCCCACATATATTGAACAACTTAGAGTGTTGACATTTACCAGTCACACCCAAGGGCGGAGCCAGGGGGGGCTCAGCCCCCCTTGACATCACTAATAGAAAACTATGCCAAAATGACTACAAAATTTTCTCTTTTGTTTTGCGACTGTAATTTTAAAAATTTGGGGTGTGTAATACACCGTTGGAAAAGTGTTTTCAAGACCTTTCCAATGGTATATTACAAGCCCCAAAATTTCAGTTGGTAAAACCAAAAAGATTTTGCAATCATTTAGCGACTGCAGAGCATGTTGGTCAAAAGAACCGCAATGGGAAAACAACTGCGGTTTTTTTTCACAATGTTTTCTACAAGTGCATTGAAGGAAAGTCCAGCATGTGCTTACTATTGGCAATGTCTATTGGCGATGATTGGATGGTCGATATGATGATCATCTATATCAAAAAGACCATTGCCAAAGCTTTGGATATTAACGACATTATGAACAAAATTATGGGGATGTCAGCTCAATGAGTCCAAATCTCTCAATAAATAATCAAATTCGACCACCTATTGAAATTTGAAAATTAAATATACATTGGATATTTCCATATTATGAGGTCAGCCCCCCTAGGTCAAAATCCTAGCTCCGACCCTAGCCACACCTACCAAGAAAATGAGGTGTAAGTTGTGTATGCCTTATAGCGGTATCCTTCTTAATTGGACATCTATATTTGAGCGGTATATGGCAAGGGTTGTATTTAAGAACGGGCAGTTTTAAGACACATCTTGCAATGAGATTGGACTATGTGCTAAAGAATGACATTGTTTTTGGTCAGCGATACACATGATTGGGACGGCCCATGTGAAGATTTATAATCTTCATAACATTATTCAAAGTGCGGAATGTGTTCTCTTTTGAATTTATATTTTGCAATTGCCTAGGTAGGCTCTAGCACACATGTTGGACCCATGTTGATGTTATGTACACCTTTAGATGATCCCCTCAATGTAGGAAGTTTGCCCACATCTCCTATAGCTTCACACATGGTTTCAAATTCATAGTGAAACCCAATGAAAATTCTACACCATTCTGCCATTATTCTAGAATCGTTACCAAGTTGAGCTAAGACAAGCAAGAAGTTGTATAATGTTATCTTCATTTTGACCTACCACCAACAATTAGTCTAACATGCATATGAGGATCCATCCACGCTGCCACCACCCAAAGACTTCTAGACCTTAGAATCCCTCCCAACAAAGTCCACAAACATATGGAAACTTTCTCACAAATCTCTATCCGATACCTAACACACATCATCCTGAATAAAATAAGGAGACTCAAAGAAACAAGCCATGATCCCATTGAAGTAACCAACTTTCTCTCCCAACAAAATAGATGTAACGAACTATTAACTAAAATTCTAACTCAAGTTCACCTATTGAAAACATGCACTAAGCCACCCCCCCCTTTCCTTTCTTTCTCTTATAACTTGTTCTTCTCAACTCCAATTATGGGACTTGAAAGTTGAAAACCAACAACCAAAATTGTTTGTGGAGTTGGAAATGGCCATGTAGGATCACATGCATTGAGTAAAGCATGCCTTAATCGAGCCTTATTCTTATGCAGACACCTATATTTGAGTGGTATATGGCAAGGCTTGTAGTTAAAAATGAAAACCAAGAAGAAACGTTTTATGATGAGATTGGACTGTGTGGTCAAAATAAGAACATCGTTCTAGATTCAATAGTTACCACAATTGGGAGGACCTATGTGATTGCTTAAAAGAAAAATGTAACAAAAATCTTCACTTTGACCACTTATAACTTTTACATCTCGACTCGGATCTTGACATTTAAAACGTTAATATTCATCATTCACACTTGCTAACTACATGACACAATTCACGATTCCATCCAAAGGCCCAATGCGCATGTGGAGTTGAAAGTGTTAGTTATAAGCGCGCATACCTTCTTACTATCTTAAGGGAATTTTAGTCCAACCAAGTAAGAGCACCGTTCTAGATTCAATAGTTCCCACAACTGGGAGGACATATATGATTGCTTAGAAGAAAAAAAGAAAATTTTCACTTTGACCACTTATAACTTTTACATCTCGACTCGGATTTTGACATCTAAAACGTTAATATTCATCATTCACAATTGCTAACCGCATGACAAAATTCACTATCCCATCCAAAGGCCAAAAGGTGCATGTGGAGTTGAAAGTGTCAGTTATAGGCGCGCATACCTTCCTACTCCCTTAAAGGAATTTTAGTCCAACTAATTGTCAACATTGATCGACACTATGAAGGCACATGTTTATCAGTGCCATTTGAGCTTTATAACCGACCCAAAGTCAAGGTCAACATCTCGTTGCTTATATTATAGTATGTGGTTGTTATACTACATATGAAACAAAAATGTAGTTATTTTTCTTCTATTAAGTTTATGAGGGCACGGTCCCTGAGGAAATCTTCGACCCGAACGTCGAGAAGGCTGCCCAAACTACAGTTGGATCCAATTTCCTTCCCAGTCTCTCTGGCGGTGGCGGGCCCGCTTATTAATAAACTGAGTGGCAGGCGCAGGCCTAACCTGGCCACTGCAACCGAAATGCCTGAAATTTACAAAAAGCGTTCCATAAGGCCGACCTAGTAAGCTCTTGTCAGGCCATTGGGCCATTGTTTTGCACATCTCCTACATTCCTTTACATGGAGAACTTTGTCTTAACTTCACTTCACTTCACTTCCTCGGAGAACTTGTCCTAAGGGTTGGTTTACACCATGGAACATGAAGTCGGACCACGGAAGATGGTCTTTTTTCCATGGTCCGACTTGATAGTCCAACTTCCATGGTTTGATTCCTTAAAAAACCAATTTACAAAGTCTTTTGGCCCCTCACTAGGTGTAAACCGAATGTGGATCAAGAGGAATGACCATGCGCCAAAAAGTGAATGTGCTGATTTGTTTCATATATACCCGAAAAGGGCATTTTTGAAGAAAATGCAAGTTTGATCATTCCCTTGCCTTCTCTTCTCTTCATCTTCTCTTTCCCCCAAAAAAAATCAATTGAAAATTTGATTATAATGACATTTCTCTGCCATGGGCCCCTGCTTTTTTTCTGCCGGAGCACCTCTTTTGCCTCTCCCACCGCAAAACATGTTGGACTATGTTAGTGGATAATGTAGGCCTTCAAATATGTCTTTAGGGGACCTCGAACTCCATGGTCACTCTGACATTTTTTCCTTGGTGTAAACCGAAGTGGTCCCGGGATGAGTTCAACAACCCATCAAAAAATTTACATGGCCTTGGGACGACTTCATGGTCTATGGTGTAAACAACCCCTAACTTGTTCCTCTTATGTCATTCCCACACTTACTAATGGGCATATAGAAGGTGGACAACTCCCACCAGTATGGGTCACTTTTTGTATGTTTTTAGTTGGCGAACGCTCAAAATTTGAGTATGTTACCTCCAATCGTTGGCTAAAACAGACGAAAAAATTGCCCATTGTGGTGGGGGTTGTCCACATGCTATGGCCACTACACTGTTTTTTGCATTTAGTGTTGTGGTACATTTAATGTTGTTACTATGCATTTACCTGCAACACTATCTACCAACCACTTGACAAACAATGTTCCCTGCACCGCCACCTTCTCTACCTTGGCTGCGTTACCTAAAACCAAGGATTTGTAGGCACAGGTCACCCGGCTCCCTTCCCGACCTTGCAGCTCTCCCCGCGTCCGCACCTTGCCGTAGAATTGTAGGATTGCAGCTCTTAGCACCTCACAGTGCGCACCCGCGACAGTGCGATCCGAATGCGCTCCGCGGCCGGGGGGGGGCTTATACCCAGGGAGCGCGACCGAGGAAGAACAACCGTCGACAAAGCTTACGGGACAATTGCGGTAAGTGCTTCTGTATGTTTCTGTTTGAAAGTTCAAGACTTGTTGATGTAGTTCATTGGAGTCAGGAGTCACGAAGTCCTTAAACATCTATATCTATCAGTGCAAGCGGCAATTACACACTTTCTACTTCGGACGAGGACATTGATGAATGAATTGAGTTTACTAGCAATAATTTGAGCTTCACTATACTCGTGTTCGTGTCCGAGACCGAGTTTGTTTTTCGATGAAGAGAAACTTGGTTGCACCCAGGAAACATAATGTTGGGTGAGTATGTCGCCGTCTTCAAGGAGGAGCATGACAATTCGTCGTGGTCGACCGACGAAGAGGTCTCAAGAAGCCGCCCTACAGTGCAGATACTGTAATCTGGCGTGCATCTCGTTTTTAGGTCCGCAATGTTGTCATCTGTAATCTCAGTACGCTCCCGATTACGCTTCCAGACAAGGCATGCATCCGGCGAGGATTTGTGCCGGGTGGCACATGCCAAGCTCACTGGATGCTCCAGCAGACGATACCAACCATCGTCGCTTACAGCAAGTCACCACCATTGTTGTGCGAAGGGATGTTATCAACTGGATGGTTGAAGATGAGGGGATCCACGGGTTCAGGGGCCTTTACAAGCGTGCAATATTCGCCTTCCCGGCAGAATTTCGAGGTCGGAAGTCCACCAACACTATGAAGGCAGGTAGATGGTGGCATCAATGAGAAAATTTCACTGACAACATTGACGATTGCTCTATCACACTCTCGGCCAGCCAGAGTCAGCTCGGAAAGAGGAAACGCATCCTCACAAAAGCCAGACCAGGTCGGGGTGCCAAACGCTCCGAATGGGTTCTATGGCTCTATCCTCATCTCCTGGCTGCTTTTGAGCAATTTCGAAAGGCTGCAGTCAAATTTTCGCCAAAACTTTTGTGTGAACTGGCTCTGTCCATACTCGTAGGTCCAGATTCCATTTTCACATGACAGTCTCGGGATTCTAAAGATAACATGTTGTTGACAGATAAAATCTCTTACAATTGGATTCAGCAATTTATGGATGTCCATAACATTGTGTTATTAACCCAACGTGGTAGATTAATTTGTAGTGTCCAAAAAGAATTACAGATTGAGATGGGTACAACATACCATTTAGGTGTGTTGCAAAGGGAATTTCAGTCAGGAGAGTTTGATGAAAATGTCATAGAAAACTTAGATGAAACGCACTTTGTTGTCAATTTAGACAATGGTCATATGTTAGGTTTTCGGGAAGATACAAGTGTCACATATGCTGAGGTAGTTTCAGGTGGCGATTCTATAACCATGGTCGTGAGAATCTCGGGGAGACCACATTCTATGATAGAAGCTCCTATGCTCATTTTCACAAATGCACATAGGAGTTACCCTATTAGAGGATTAGAGGACACTATTGCAGGAGTCACTTACAGGACGGGGCCTAAAGGGTGGATGGATCAGTCCATTCTCCCTGAATATTTCAGTGAACCTCGAGCATTTCAAGCTGATGTGCAACAACGTACCAAGGTGGTCTGGCTTGATAACTATACCAGCCATAGCCTCACTCCAACATTGTCCACTGTTCTGACAGAGAAAAATACGACCCTAAGGTATTTGCCTCCCTGTTCAACTCATTTATGCCAACCAACGGATACCTTCATCATATCCAAGATTAAAGATGCTTGGACCAAACGTTGGGAAGCAAAGAAAATTCAGCTCATCCAAACCAGCGCTGGGCAGAATACACCTCGTGCTGATGGTCAATGGTCTGGTAAGCTTACCAATCCTGGTAAGCGATTTTTTCTTCAACTGACAGCTGATAGTGTTCAAGATGTTAACCAAGAGGTCGATTGTAATAATATGTCCTATGCTAGGAAGGCCATGATTCATTGTGGCATGGCCTTAAATGTAGATGGTTTATGGAATGTGAACCAGTTATTTCCACATCTCCGAGATATTGTTGCCAAACATCTCCAATACTTTCAAGGGCAGGATGTGCCCGACTATGTTAGGGCAGGCTAAATGTGTCTTTTTGGTTTCCAGATTTTCTTATAAATAAAAAATTTCGGTTTGTATATACTTCTTGTATTCAATGGATACTTTCTTGTGCAAACATATTGGCCGATCAAGGATTTGGTTATGTTCTCGTTGTGGACTTGGTGGTGGAGCAACCATGTGGCAACAACACACAAAACATACATAATATTATAACCCTAATTGTGGACATGTAAAAATTTGAACATGGCCAAATTTTACATTAGTTCGCAACTAGTGTATAGGTTGGCATTTAGTGTTTGCAACACTAAATGCGTCACTGGCATTTAGTGTTGTGGTTCGTAATTACTGTTAACAACACTAAATGCAAAAAACAATGTAGTAAGTGTGGGCGTGGCTTTACTTTCGGAAAGAGGGAATTATTGCATACGAGCATACCTCTCATTCATCCAACGAGAAAAACCCTAAAAGATTATGAATCCCGGAGGTTACTCATTTTTAGTTTATTTGATGTTGGAAAATTAGCTTTAAAGACCCCGCTTTAGTCTAGTCCAAGTCATTTGAGATGAATTAGCCACAAACCTTTAGGGAGTCATGTTATTATGTTGGATAGATGAGAGGCATGCTCGCATGCAATAATTCCATGTCTCCCTTACTGTACTTTCCTCCTTTTGTTAGAAAATATGCAAATAATAGCAAATTTATAGAACACCTTGGCCCTACAAGACTTCAGTGCAAGGGAGGGTATTTGATGTTCCAATAGAAAATGCGATGCAATAAAAGATAGGATCTTGATTAATAAATTAAAGTTGTTATTAGAAAACTTGGGGCACTAAAATTCCATTTGAGAATATATTAGGTACAATATGTTTCAAGAGTAATCATCAAATATGTGAAATATCTCATGACTATCTCATTGGGTAAAGACGTACTCTTAATTGACTTTAAAGCATTGTCCTAGTTGTGTTTTGATTAGGCTTAACCTTTAACCTCTAAAGGACCACAACATTGTTTGCACAAATGTCTTATGGTATGTGGCTTGCTCTACGCTTTAGGGGTCCTTTATAAGTGCTAATGCAGCTACGGTTTTTTTGCCATTCCTATACTTGGATTTACACATACAACTGAATTAGTTGGGGGTCGTGTAGTATGATAATTACATGTGAAATTATGGGTTCAGAATTAGGTCATGTTGCTAGCTTATGTATAAATCATGTTGCCTCCCAAGTAGGTGTGAGCACATAAGAACGTACTCTTCTATTGAAATCTACATCCAAGGTAAAACAATATTTTGGCATGTACAAAAAAAAGGGTTAATTTAGGTCAAGGGGTCACGTTACCAAACCAACTAGTCAAATGAGGTCACCATTTTCCCTCCATCAATAGGAGGGAGAGTCATTCAACCGAGGTCATTGAGACTGATTGAGTTGATAATGTTATTATTATTATTATTATTATTATTATTATTATATTTTGTATGTAGCATCGATTATGTGTCTTTTTGAGAATGAAGCATCCAAAATGGCCATCTAGGGGTTGTAAGTATGTATAACCCACTTCATTAATGAGCATACACGTCCCATGTTGGGATATTGAATTTTTAATCCCCCCCCCCAAAAAAAGAAGAAGAAAATGTTTCCTTAGTTGCGCTACTACAAATACGAAGGCCATTGTTCACATCCATCCAACATAAAACTCAACCTCTATAGGTTTGTGGCTTATTCATCTCAAATGACTTGGACAAACAAGTGCTTGACCGCACATCATGGTTACATGCCAAAGGCTCGGGGAGATCACTGGCGAAAATCGTAGAAACAACGTGCGATAAAAAATAGGGTCCAATATATTCATTGTAGGTAAATTATGCAAAAACAAAAAACGTACATATAATATAGGGGGTTTTAAAATAGTGAAACATGTTTACATGTAAAATACCATGACATATAATGGCCTCTTTTATCTAGTCAGTACATGTAAAATTGTGTGGAAACAATTACTAGGGGTAGCGGGTGTAGGGTAGGGTTTGTGCTAGTGGATGAAAAGTGGTTTGTGTTGTGGTAGTGTGATTGTTACTTAAATGTTTAGAGAGCAATTTAGGGTGGTCTTCAGGTCCTTAACGAAGGTTGGGTAGTCAATATCCCATACTTTGATTTCTAGATGGTAATATGTGAAGTGGTTTCTGGGTGTGCTCAAAATGACATAGAAAGCTAGTTGTTTGGAGAAGCTAATTTATTGCTTTATGACCAAGCTTTTTGTAGATTGCTTGTGGGCATATATTTGAATTGTGGGATACTTACTTGATGGAATAAAAAGCAACTTAAGATTACTTCAGGTCATTAAGGAAGTTTGTGCATCCAAAATGCCATGCTTTGGTTTGTCGGTGGTGATATATAAACGTGTGTTGGAAAAAAATGGGGTGTAAGAAACAAAATACGGTGTAAGGAAAAAAATGGACAACAATTGGCCTCCGAGAAAAAAAATTGGGGTAAAGTAAAAAAAAATTGGTTACTTGGGGTATAAGGAAAAAAAATGCAGTATAAGTGAAATAGGGTATTTTAAATGATTCCCCCAAAAATTTATAATTACTAATAGGGTGTATTAAAATACAAGCATTTAACTTTATTTTGAAAAATATCATACTTTAAAATCTTTTCTGCAAGGTAAATAGCCCCCCGATAAATAGGTCCTGAGCGCACGTGTATGCATCAATTAAAGAGGGAGTGATCTCCCCAAGGCCAAAGGTTGTTATGAATGAGGTCCTTGCTGCACCAAAAAGGTCTTCTTGAAGGCAATGCTAATTGTGGTTGGTTGCAACCCATGTGCCACACACTAAGCAACGGTTAAGGAGGGCCCACATTGGATTAATCCAACCTCCTTGCACTTCTTCATCCCTGCAATCATGTCCTCCCCTATCACCACGTAGCATGAGCTCACAAATCAACACCTTTGGGCCTAGAATTGCAACTACAAGTACCACACTCAGTGTTCAAGATTGAAGCCCTCATATGAGTTTCATTTTGAAGGGCTCTCAAATTTCAACCCTTCAGTTGAAGGGTTGGTTCAAATCCAAGACGTCAATCCAAGAAATATAGAAATGGAATACAAAACTCATATTAAACTTGTGCATGAATTATATGGTATATGTTTCCAGTACAATATGAAGAATTAAGAATCAACCATCTAACTCCACTTCTTGAAGTGACAATGCCCTACACTTGCTGGCTCTTGTGGTGAGTAGATTATATTGAGGACTTCAAGTGACGTCTTCATTTTCAATTTGGGGTTGCATTTTGAAGTGTTGTTTTGAGAGAGGTATATTTTGAAGGGCCAAATCGCTTTTGAAGGGCATTGAAGACTTCAATCTTGAACATTGACCACACTGCCTTGGTTCCTGTCTTCATGTAAAGCCCAACAACATCTTTATGTCTATAATTGGCAAGTGCATTACGTGACGTAATTTCTAGCTTAGACTATTGGCGAGATTTCTTGCATAAGAACATTGGAGATGTCCATCTTATTTGAATCTAGCGGTCAAAATCTACAATAAGGCTTTATGCTTGGTAAGGCCCTCGGGCTACGGCCTTCCCTAAATACGAGCCAAACTTCGGGCTCCCACCCTCGGGTGGACCCTTATTCGTAAAACACCCTAGGACCTTACTAATTACATTCAATGATTTTTAATGTGGCTGTTATCGTCGTTATCGTTGATTTGTGATTCTAAAACTAGACAATGCAATAGCTTCAGTTATTCATGATTTTTTTTGGATGTAATAGCCAGAAAATTTCCCAAAAATCACAAAACCTGATGAGATTGTCAAGTTGTGGATGGATGTGTGAGCATTTGGATGAAAAATTGTCTAGTTATCCGTACATGGTTTCATCACTCCAACGTTGTCGAGTAGCCAATGTTCAATTCACTATAGAATTTGAGATGAAACTTCACTGATTGCATTGTGCATTTGTGATCTTCCGCCAACAGGCAAGATTAGGTTGCAGATTTGATGGGTTCAAGATGCCCTTGGGTGAACACAACTTTTTATACTTCCATTGAACAAAGACTGAAAGAGGTAGAGTTTTGGTTATGGCCCTCTAACTGCTTGCTTTGTGCACTTGTCTGCATTGCAACATTACAATTGTGCACCAGGGCCCAGGCATTAACCAACTCCCCGATTTGAGCTAACATGCAAATTGGAGGGGGTTGCTCCTCAACAACAGAATTTGTTTGCCATGGATCCAAGCACAGTGTCCGAGGAGATTTTGGGCATAACCGCTCAAAATCTTAGTGTTATGAAGTCTACCCGCCAACGTGTTGTGATCTTTCAGTTTTTCTTTGTTAAATTGAGGTATATTCCATAGATTCCTCTAAAATGATCGGTAATCGTCCTAAACTCTTGATCTTCAACCGATTATGTCTCAAACTCAACCAGTTCATCTGTAACTAGTGGTCGGTTCTCCCCATTCATTGTCCAAACACTTCGTGAGATATATTAGGGGTGAATATCCTGAAACCTGGAACCATTACAAATCTTGGAAGCCTTCACGTACTTTTCATATGCACACTTTCATGTCGTTTTTCTGCTACGAGTTTCTTGTTTAGTGTACAAAACTGCCGTCCATTTTGCGGATTGGCAGTGTGCAAAACCATGGGCATGGCTGCTGATTCTTCTGCTACGACTTGTCTGCGAAATTGGAGCTTACATAGCGGAGATCAACACTTGTGAAATGGGTGAAATTATTTTATTTTATTTTAAATATTATTTATTTGTGTGTTCATTCCACCTTCAATCATGCTCATCTTTTACATGTAGGTTGGTTTTTGGCAAGCCACATCCTTTGCAGCAGAGTCTGGGGAGATTTTTGGACATAATCGGTTGAGATCCTAGTGTTTCCAAGATCAACCAGCTATGTGTTAACATCTTCCAGTTTTCTTTATTAAGTAGATGAATATTCTGTATATTCTTATAAATGGATCGGTAATTTTCTTGAAGTCTTGAATTTGAACTGGTTATTTCTCAAACTCAACTGGTTCACCTGTAACTAGCGGTCGATTCTCCCCATTCACTGGTTTGCATGCACCATGAAGGCCGGCATTGCAGTTGGGAGCTCGGGGATGATTGCACTGACTTGCGCTCCTTAACCCTTAAGCGTCTAAGAGGCCCAGACACGGCCTCTGCATGCACAAAAACAAGTATTCGAATCACAAAGTTTCATTTTAAGCTAATTATGTCAAGTGTGACCCCTATCCAAAATTATTGTATTCTTCAAGCACACTTTTTGAAACGGTTGATTACCTTGATGTTATTGAAGATTTAAAATCAATTTTGACAATGAGGACAAGGTACAGTCTCACTAACTCAACTAGCAAGATGTGTCACTAACATGGTGACAAGTCTTCCTTACAAAGTTGGGATCCTCTTGCTCCCATCATGCTCTACTGAAAAGTCTATGTAACCCACACCATGACACCTTGATGGAGCACTCCTCTCATTTTAGAGCCACTTGTGCAACAAAATGAATGGTGCCTTACATTCATTGGAGAAAAAAACAAAAACAATTATATGTTAAACATCCATGAATGTGGCTAAACATTTTATAAACATCATACATAACATTATTCAGATCTGAATGTGAAAAATTCTGGGAATATTCCCCGGAATACTGTCAGTCCGACAGAACACTGCATGGGTATGAATAATGTTATGTAGGTGCTTGGAAAGAGACAATGCTTGTTTAGGGTTTCAAATGATATGTGGCCTTAACTATGAAGGGAATGATTGTTAAAATGTGAAACAAACTTTATAGTTACATGATAATTGGGTTGTATCAATAGATGTTGATGAAGAGTAGTAAGTTTGTTCATACATGTGTATGAATGATTTGTATACAACCCCTTCATTGCGAGTGTGTTGGCTCTGACCTCAAAGTAAGCTCTTAGTTTCATTGAGTTTTTGACCCATAACTTTGTCTCAAGTGAACATGTGGGTCCAAATGATAGTTGAAGTGCAAACATGGAGATTAAAATTTGCAAATTTTTCAATGATTTATATTTTCTTTGATAATTTACAAGACAAAAAATTCACCAATTTATTCATTGGAGGTAGCACTTAATATAAGTTATTTACAACCACCTTGGGATATTGTACCACAATGCCTCTAAATGACCAAATTCGTTAAATTGAGACTTTTCATAGTCTCAATTTAATGCTTAATTTTATGTTTTTCATTAATTTCTTGATTGAATCTATATTTGTAAGTGTTTTTTGACTATATATGGGAAGATTATCCTCGAGTCGAGGATAGTCTATAATTAGAAAGTCAAAAAAATATGAAAATTGTCTCTAAACAATTGCTGAAATTGTAGGCCAAAAGTCTCAAAATTCTGATATTGTCTCAATTTAATGAATTTGGTCATATAATAGGAAAATGAGTAAGGGTTGAGAGTTGAGTTGTGTTTTTTTTTGTGGGGGGTGGGGGGAGAGGGGGGTTCGATGTATGTATTTCTGGTTGTTTGACGTATTGTATTGTAGTTAATGTTTTCATCCTATGCTTACAAGGTAGCTAACACTTGTTCCCTAGAGACATGATGTCATCAAGTAGGCACAGTGTCGGGTAGAGAGGGCTCCGCCTTGGGAAAGCACTGGGCTTTTGGCTGCAACTAGATTTGTTTGTCGGTCCGTCGAATCTTCTAGTCTTCAAGAGTCTCGGTCTTCAGTTTCTTCAAATCTTCAAACTCTTTCCCGTCAGCCTATCATGTTGCGGCTCTAAATGGGTTAAGGGTATGGTGTGAGCCCAATTAGGTGCCCACAAGTGAAGTTGGCTCTAAGAATGCCAAAAACTTTGAATTTGCATTTCCTTTAGCTTGTGAGCAGAACACCCAACGGTTGAAGACTTAAAGTTTGTATTGAATTAGGGGAAGTGCTCTTGTCTCAGGAATATTGAGAGGGAAAGAAAAATCAAAACAAAATTAAAAGAATGCATTAGCTTTTAGTCAATTATGTTGTCATGGGCAACTCTTGAAGGCAAGGGACCGGAAAAATGTCCATTTTAGGACTCGAAGGTAGTTGACTTTAGGGGAGGGGGCAGCCCTTCGGGGGGGTAGACCTTGGATGGTTGGGAGCAGGATGGGTAGTAGCGAGAGGAAAAGGAGAAGGAGGAGAAGGCTGGTCAAGCTTAGATCCAGATGAGGAGATTAGTTAGAAGCCAGATTTGTGATTGGTGCTTCAGGCTTTTGAGCCAGATTGGTGAGTAGTGATTCAGGCTTAGCCAGGTTGTGATTAGTTTAGAAGCCAGATTTGTTATTGGTTTTAGGGAGCCAGATTATGAAATGTGATTCAGGCTTTTGAGCCAGATTGGTGAGTAGTGATTTAGGCTTAGCCCAGGTTGTGATTAGTTTAGAAGCCAGATTTGTGATTGGTTTTAGGGAGCCAGATTATGAAATGTGATTCAGGCTTTTGAGCCAGATTGGTGATTAGTGATTCAGGCTTAGCCCAGGTTGTGATTAGTTAGTAGCCAGATTTGTGATTGGTTTTAGGGAGCCAGATTATGAAATGTGATTCAGGCTAGGAGCCAGATTGATGAAATGTGATTCAGGCTTTGGCTAGGATTGTGATTAGTTTGGGAAGCCCAATTTGTGATTAGTGCTTTAGGCTTAGGCCTAGGTTGTGATTAGTTTAGGGAGCCAGATTTATGAGTTGTGATTTAGGCCTAAGGCCCAGACTTGTGATTTAGTTTAGGTAAGTGAAGCTAAAATGTGATTCAGCTTAGAGAGGGACATTGAACAGTGGTACTGAAGCATCGCCAAAAGAAAAGAGAACAGGCCGAGGTGCCAACAGACAAGCAGGAGGGCGGTTGAACGAGGAAACGCCTGGGAGGCTGACGGGCAATGACGGGCGGCAGCAGCAGCAGCTGCTGGGCTACAGAATCTACAACTGATTAGCAAACCGAGGCTAGGGTCCTGGGGCTAGTAGTGGGATTTGGAATTAAGGTAGGGGGTGAAGGTTTAGGGTGAGCCATTGTGTGAAGAAGCTCACCAGAAGTAATGAGATTGAAGCACAAGGAGGTTCAGTGATTCAATGTGGCATGCAAGAGGAGGGCATTAATGAGTACTTCTAAATGCTCCCGCATTGTATAAAGGAAATGAAATTTTATACATTGAGTTTGGGCTTGAATGTGGATGATCAATCTCAGGGGGTAAAAGAGTACTATAGTGACATGTTAGCTATGAACTTACACCTGGATTATGACGCTTAAAGGTGTAGGTTTGTGGCTGACATATGGGTAGGGTGATAAGAAACCACAGGCCTCGGACGGGTAAAACGGGACGTCAAATCATGAGCTGGCGTCCGAAAGATTGGCTCCTAAACTTTCAAATCCACGGTGACCAGCAATCGTGCCTCACCAATGGGAACAACAGAAAACAACCTTGTGGGTCAACAATCCCACTTCTTTGTCACAAACATGAAATGGGGCTTTTATGGATTCCCACAAAGCCCGCAACAAATTTTACGATGCAAAAAATCAAATGCGACTAGCCTCCAAATCCGGTTGGGAATCACAGAAAGGACAACGAACTACAAGCCACAACACACTTGAATCTTGAGAAGTCTTCAAGTCTTCAAATCTTCATATGAACGCCAAATTGAGCGAATGAGATCTTTACAGAAAGCTAACAATAAGTACTACACTTCCTCAAAGTTCCGTTGCAAACAAAAGACATGTCCGTCTTCTATGGTCAGTCGAAGTCTCATCCCTTCTTTATAAGAGCCAACAGACCTCCCTCCACTCAAACTAGCACAGCTTTTAATTGCTAACTTCAAATCAAGCAAGTGAGATCACACTAGAGAAACAACATCATGAAACACAAGTCCTCCATATTTATTTCAAAATTCCCATAAAAATAAACTCACACACCATGAGCTTAAAAAAAACCCTCCTTCTCCACAACAACCTCTTCCCAAAAACTTCTCTCCTTCCCCCCCCCCCATATAAGAGAGACAAAGTCCCCCTCTTATCCTCATCACATGGGCTTCTAATCACCCATTGGTCCAAAAGTAAACTAAGAATAAAACTAGAAGTAAGACTAAAAGGTAAACAAAGAGTAAAACAAAGGATAAGACTAAAAGGGTAAACTAGGAGTAAACTATGAGTAAACAAGAAGATAATCTATGTATTTCTATTCCCTTTACTTTCCTCCAAATCAAAGAATCACAATGCAATACTAAATAAGTACACATCTATATAGTGTACGTATTTACATTACGACAACGGAGGCTCCATCAACATGGCTCTAAGGGTTAAGACCCAAGTGTACAAGAGGCCCGGGTTTGTCAACTTTGTCCATGAAATCATGTCTTTGAGACATATACTTCCAAGTGTAGCATGTGCTATCATCAAGTTTGTTGAATACCTCAATGTTATTGTTGAAACATTCGGCATTGGTGGCTTTGGATGCTAATACATTGTAATGCAACTAAATATTGGGGAAGTTTTTGGGATAGTTGAGATAATGATGCCATTATTGTAGTAATTGCATAACAATTCAATTCCCTAATTTTTTGTGATGGATTTCTCCTCCAGAATCCTCAAGGATGAATTTATAAATGCCTTGAGTAGTTGTAGTGATCATCATTGGCTTTTGGAGTTATAATCATGTATGTGCGAGTTTTGGAGTTCCAGGAGGGAAAGATTTGTGTCGCTCACTTAGCTGAGATGTTGTTGATGTTTCTCAATTAATTTCGGTTAGTGATGATTTGGGGCTGGAATTGACTGGAATGGCATGATAGTGTTGGGAGATGAGATTTTAAATTGTGAGGTTGTGTCTCCTGCAAGATTTGATGCGGGTTTTAGATTGATGATTATATAGTTATTTTTTTAGCTTATGTAGAGAAAAATGCCTTAATTACTTGTAATCCTATTTTCAAAGTTTTTAATTTCTTAAGATAAAAATATATGTTTATGAATATAAAATCTTGAATATTTTATAACAAATACAATCCCATCAAAAGGCTTGAATTCCAATATTTTGTAATTATAGGGTCCTTAAAACCACACTATACATCCTCAAATAAAATAGTTATAAACTAATCATTCATCTCTTTGAACTCCTCCGCCTTCTCATCTATGTATGTGTGACAAGCCATTTGTTTAAACTTACCACGAAGGACTAATGTCATTGACTTTGCCATGATTTGTGCAACATTCTTCACATATGGAGGCAAAACCCATAGACCTAAGAGGGGAAACCATATTTTTCTTTTCTCTTGTAAACAAAATCATAAACGTTAGGCTTCAAGGTGTATACTCTTAGCCTAGCCCACAACACTATGCCCTCTTCCATACTAGAATTCCTCATAGACTCATTCTCATTCACCCACTCATACTACTCTAGCCCACTCACATGGCCCCTTGAGCTCCACAACTACCACTCCCCCCAACCATGAGACGCAATATTCAGATCTCATGGCAATGCATACTCCACCCAATGGGTGGAGAGAGGCCTAGCTCACCTGCCAAACTCTCAAACTACAGTCAAAGCACTACATTGGGCTAGATTGGCAGCACATACAATATTGGAAGTCAATAGGACTAGAGATGAGAATGCACAAGCAAGAACACATACACAAAGGCACATGAACAATGTTTGGAGTGAGATGGTCTCATGTTCTTCTTGCTTTGTCTGTTATTGTTTTCATCTTTTCTTTGTTTCATACAAACAATATGGGATGATTTTTATCCCTCTCATACCAACGTTGTGGCCTTATTCTAACCTTATTGTTTTTCATGCCTCTTCCATTGTATTTTTATTGACTACAAGCAATCTAATGCTCTACCTTCTACAATTCCTTCAAATATTACATTTTTATTGACTACGAGCAATTTAGTGCTCCACCTTTAACACTCCCACTTTGCGAGTAGTCAAAGATTTGTAATATTATTGAATTTCTTAGTTTCTCAATTGTATATAGTGAGGATAGAACATTGCCCATAAGTTTCCACACATTATACCTAATTGCTTCACTCCAACTCAAAAGAGCTTCCAATATTGCCACATTGGTCCGTTCTTCACCATGTTGAGGTAAAATGTGGTTTTTCCATCATTCTCCAAGTGGTCGCTGCTCCCTTGTAGGATTTGTCATTCCTTGCCGAATCCTTCAGCAATAATGTTGTCATTTGCAAGTCCTTCACGTCCCTTTTGAATTGCAACTATATTACCTCCCACTTCCTCATTGTCATCCATGAATTGTCCACTGCCATTAAACAATGGCAATTTGGAATATTTGTCCACCATCACCACTGTAGGGCCTTTATTTATTCTATTAGGACGCATCTCCAAATCATTTCTAATGTTCACACTATCTTCCATAAACACAACATCTTTATTTTCTATGATTTTTTTTGTTTCAAAACACATCAGCGTAAAAGCCTTCATACCTTCACAATATTCAAAAAACATACATTTGTTTCCTTTCGCATCGAGCTTGCCCCTCTTTTCGTCCAAAACCGTTGCATAAGCAATATTTGCAAACACACGCATGTGTATGACACAAGGCCTCCTCCCACTCCACGTTTCTTCAGGTATAACGGAGCAAAAGGCCTTCATTGGACATCGGTTTAGTGTATAAACCATATTTGCCACCACCTACATCCAAACGATTTCTCGAGGTTTTGAGCTTCGAGTATAAGCTTTGTCATTGCGATAACGGTTTGATTTGTACACTTTGCTGGTCCAATGTTTTGAGGCGTGCTCTCAATGTTGTGTTCCATCAAAAGAACTTCAAAATCTTTCGAAATGGAATCTCCTCCGCTCATCTACCAAAACGCCTTGATTTTGTGTTCTAATTGCATTTATGTAATTGCTCGGAACTCCTTAACCTTCTCAAATCACTTTCCTTTGGATTTCATCATGTAAGTCCACACCTTCCGCGAAAAATTATCAACAAAACTAACAAAATATTTTGCCCCGCCCACATACATGTTCTTCATGGGGCCACAAATACTTAAATGCATAATCTCTAAGGGTTTTGTTACTTGCCTCTCCGCATCATTGCCCAACTTTGTCACATATTTCTTACCCTCTGTGCACGCTTTGTAAACCAATGTAAAGATGGGACAAAAAGTTTTACCTAGATTCATATCCCTCACCAAACTTTGGGATGCATAAACATTCCTCATATTGAAATGGCCAAGTTAGCGATGCTAAATCTCCACGGGCCGCCTCCCGTACGTGAACACATGAAGTTGGCCGCATTTGCTCTCCATATCTCCATGAAGGTCATTTGGTACAAATTCCCTTCACGTCGAGCTATTGCAACCACGTTGCCGTTCGTACATTTTACAATGCATTCGTTTACGAGAAATTGCACCTTCAATCTGTTAGGCAAAAGTTTGCTCGCCGAGAGTTGGCTTGCAATTTCGGCACGTGAAATACACCTGAGATGCAAATTTTATTTTTTATGCCTCTCGTTTTAACTCCAATGATAATGAACCCCATTCTGATGGCAACGGCCACACTATCATTACCCAAGCGCACGTTGCGTGAAGAAATTACATCGTAGGTGTCGAAATGCCGCCCTATATAAAGTCATGTGTTCTGTGGCTCCCGAATCCATGATCTATTTATAAATTCTCCTCAAATACACTTTGTGTTGCGTTGCAAATGTGAATTCGTCCTCATCCTTCACACTTTTGGCATTTTCCCTCTTTTTATTTTTTGTTTTGTAGCAAAATTGTGCAATGTGGCCCATTGTGCCGCAATAGACACATGTCCTTACGCCTTGCCACAAAGATGAATCGCCTGCTTTACTTTGACGCGATACCATCGCCGCGTCTTTGGCTTGGGATCCATTTTCTTTGTGCTTCAACATCTTGTCCATCAAACATGTCATCATGTACACCAATATCAACTCCTCCATCAGCATCGTCTCCAAGACGTTGATCAACTACTCGTACAAGGCCGACAAACTCTTGAGCAAAATTATGCTAATGTCTTCCTCTCACACGGGTACCTCCAAACATGCGAGCCGATTTGCAAGAGCTTTGACATTGTTGACGTGGTCCAACAAGTTGTCGTCTTTTTGCATCTCACACATGAAGAACTTGCGGTGAACGAAGAGAATGTTAGACAAACTCTTCATCTCGTGAATGTTGCAAAGGGTTTTTTACACCTCTATGGGTCCTTTGCAACTCTTGATGTGCGCAAGTTGGTTGTCCGCCAAGTTTAGGCCGATGATGAACATGGCCTTCTTGACGCACCTTTGGTACTCCTTTAACATTTTGGGATCCACATTGGAAGGTGGAGTCTTTTCGGATCTGTCCACAATGTCCCAAAGGTCTATGGAAGCCAAAACTATCTCCATTTTGAACCTCTGAAGGCTAAATTACTCTTCGTGGAACATGTCCATGTATCTAGTTTCTTTGCTCTCAAGTTAATCCGCCCAAAGAATGGGTTTGTACATTCAAAATTTACAAATTAGGCCTAGTGTTTTTAAACGAGACGTCCCTCTCTCAAAACGTACTTGAAACCCTCAAAACATTCAAGTCAGATTTTGTTCACCACAAATAAGTGCTCTTGCTCTCAAATATGCCCTAGAACTATTAAATCTCTCAAGTTACATCTTTTTGATCTTAAATAAATTCATTTATTCTCCAAAGTGTCCAAAGACACTCTAATCACTCAAATCAGATCTCTCACACCTCAAATGAGTCCACTTGCTCTTAAACGTATGTTAAGACTTTTTAATCATTCAAGTTAGATCTTGCTTCACTCAAATGAATGCATTTTCTCTCAAAGGTGTCCTTTGCACTCTCCAATCACTCAAGTAAGATGTTTTTGATCTCAAATCACATTCAATGCACTCACATAAGCCTTTGCACACTCAAGGCATTCAAACAACATTTCTTTCAACTCAAAAAACCTTGAACAGTTTCAAACATGCCTTACAACACTCATGCCTCACAAATAAGCCCTAAACCACTCAAGAGAATCAAATCATATGCTTTCGAAGTGTAAACACCTCCAAACTTCTCAAATAAACTCTTCAACACTCAAGCCTCTCAAGTTAGATGCTCTTGGAGTCTAAACACCTTCAATGCTCTCACATAAGCCCCTCAACATTCAAGCCTTTCAGGCTAGATGCTTTTGAAATATGAACACCCTCAATGCTCTCACATAAGCCTCTAAACGCTCAAAACACTCAAGTCAAATGCCTTTGAAGTCTAACCACCTCCAAAGCTTTCAAATAAGCCTCTCGGCACTTAAAACACTCGAGTCACATGCTCTTGCATCAAACATACATTCAAGCAAAAGCCAAAAAAAAAAGACACACTTATAACATCTTAATGCGCCCTCAGGCACCTCTAATGCTCCGAAGCTCCAAAGTGCCAACCCCTCAAGATCCACTCCGCAACCTCCCCTCAAATTTTTTAATTGGTCAAAGGGGTAGAGTTCTTTAAAATTCTCCAACTTGAGGACTCTAAAACATTGGACACGATAGGGCTTGTGCACTAAATTTGTCTTGATGTGGTCACCTTCTATAGATATGAAAGATGAACGTTGATGTATATATCAAAATCATGCACATAACTAGAACCACACAAGCATAAAGTAGAGATGCAAGATGTTGGTATATACATATTCACAACGTGCATGGTGTTAAGAAGGAACCACTAAACCAATTGGTTCAAGCAAAATGCGATCCACTGAGTAATGCCACTCTACATCACATGGTGGTATTTATATGTCTACGCCATGCAATGACCTTGTGATTCCCCTCCCACGCGAAGAACATCTTGCCACTAACTTTTCCATAGTCCTTGTCACTTTTCAACAATATCTAAAATTATTTATCGAGAGGTGGCCATTGCTTAGTCCAGGTCTTTGCCCCATTAATATCCATTGACCTACCATCTTTGTCAAAGGGAGACACATAGAGTACATTCTATCACCCTTCCTAAAGCCCTCGACAAATTCATTCTTCATAAATAAGACATCAACATCGAGGATTGGCCTCACAAACAACAATGAAATCAACTAACAAACTGGAATAAGGAGTCTTGATTTCGTATTGGGTTGCAAATGCAACCTTCCGATCAAAGAATTGAAATATGTCTCCTTCAAACCGCACATGGGACTCATATTGCCATCCACATTAAATAAACTCTCTAGAGATGGACAAACCCCATTGTTATCCATATCATCATGGACAAAGAACAAAGAATGAATATTTGAGTCCCAAACATCATTTATAGGGTTATTCTCAACATGGAAAAAAACTAGAATACACAATTTTCCAAAATAACAAGTAACCAAATTTAAATGAAAGCCAAGCATTACAAGCATTGGTAACACCACACGTACAACAATAAATGTGAAAGTAGAAAGCAACTAAAGAAAGCGCAAAAATTACAAGGATGAAAACAAACAAACATTGTAAGTAGAACAATCCTTTCATTTCACACAATGGCACTCACAGACTAACAACAACTATAATCAAATTGAGCACGTGTAAAAATAAAACTAAAAAAATGAAAAAAATCAAGTGACTCCAAAATAATTTTAGGATTTCTAGAATCTGATATCTCAAATATTTGGCAGCGAATTATGAAAACCCATAGATAACTTTGAATCCACATTTTATTTGGCTTTTGCATACACACACACAAAAAACATATGTACATGTCAAGCAACCCCCTCAAGCATGTACATGTACATAAGTGAGTCTAATTTTTACATAGAGAGGTTGGATCAATCATCTATTGAATGAATAAAGTAAGGACAACAAGAGAGGTTGTTTTTGTTAGCCGATTATTTTGCTTATGCCATGAGTGAGTCAATGTGATTAATATGCACTTTGTGTTGGGAGTAATCCGAAGTCAATGGTATGTGGTGCATCTAAATCACACATGCAACTACCATGTGAAGTGAGATTTTAGTTACCAAGCTTTAACTTGTTGGTCGATAGTCTAGTAGAATATGATACCCGAGTATATGCCTTGGAGGCAAGTTACTTTCGGGACTTATAGAGGATGGAATTATTAGTGGCGATTATCTTTTGACATTGCTATGGTTTTGTATTTGAGAGGCCATTGTTTGATTGTGTGATTTAGTTATACATAAGGTAGTGGAGAGATAGGGAGAGAGTAGAGATAAATTCCTCCTTATTATGAGAATCCTTGATAAATGTGAGGATCCATGAAGATCTCATTGAGAACCTTTGTCCGGCATGAGTGTTTTGAGTTGTTGAGAGAATTAAGATTAATCGGAGCCTTGAGTTATTAATATTAATGAGAGAAATATTGAGTGAAGAATATAAGAATGTGGACTTGGTAAAGGCTATGGTCTTTTAGAATTCAAGAGACAAACGATTGCCTTTAAGAAGGATGTCGTTGTGATATGCGAGTAATGTAGTATGAGTGCAAAACCAATAAGAACAAGAGAAGATGAACGCTTTGGAGGTCAAAAGACAATAGTCCGGTGCATGTTCGTACACTAGTTTTTTTTGCGACTGTTGGTAGGACATAGAACTTGAATGCACAACGGTCCGAGACCATTGGCTATGACAAGGCCGAGAACGCGAGAGGATTTGATGGTTGGAATTCCATTACTTTGGCCAAGATCATGTAGAAGATCATTCTTGAACGATGCAACTAACAATAATTAATAAAGGAAAACTAATAATCGTGGAAGGATAACTGTATTGGTTTTTCATGCAAGCCAAGGATGGGCAATGCAAAGTTTATTTTAGGAAATTTTGAACATTGTCATGGCAAACAATGGGGTGTCAAATGTGAAGTTGAAGGGTTTCATGGCATATAATGTCCATGCTAGTTGGAATGCTATGAGGAGGATATGGGAGCAGTGACCCAATGGTTCCAAAGGAGGAACGCAAACACACATGTTTGTTTTCTGAGCCACCAACTTGGACAAGATCACACATAAATATATCAAACTATTTTTGCAGTTCCAACATAAACATGTATACAAGGATTACAAGGACTCCCCAACCATGGAGGATATTAAGATAAAATACCATGCCAACCCATTTTTTGGTGGTTGTAATTTGGCCCTGTGACTAAAAGGGGTTTGTTGAGTCTTTTGGAATGGTTGGAACTTGGGGTTTTGGCATTTCTGCTCCAAACAATGGGGTGATCATATGCTTCTAGTGCATTTGTTTGTGTAACTTGAAGGTCATAGTTTCAAATTAAGTTGGAATAGGATGAGGATGATAATACCTTGGTCATGTACTCACCAGATTGTATTGCACATGATATGACAATCAAGTAACGTGTTAAATGCCAACATTTGATCTTGCAAAAATGGTTCACAACACATGGTTGCAACACTCCATAAAAAAATTGACCTACCTTTATGAAACTATTGTTGATTTGATTTGGTCCTTCATGCATACCACCAATTACCAGTCTTAGTTGAAGAGTGGATCGATAGAGAAGGGACCAACTCAAGCATCCTTGTAGTTGAAGGCTTTTGAAAAATGCGGAGATCCAAAGCAATTGACGGAAGCCATGAAATCTTATCCTGGTGCAAAGATCTTAACACAAGAGATTGTGTTGTAAAGGGGTTTGGGTTGTGTTCATCCATCAAACGTAAATGTGATTCCCCCCAGGTATGATTGGGACTCCCACCCCATGACAAAGTGAAGTACTCCAATCCTTGCCCTAACAAGATCAACTAGATGTCCTTATGTGCATAACTACCTATGCAATGTAGGTGCCTATATTGTAGGCTGTTGTATTAGGGCCAAATATGTCCTCCATCTTTCTCACCAAAGGTGAAATATTTAAGGTTTTCAATATTGGTTATTTTATCTTGCCATGCAATGCACACTGAGCATGTGGGATTGTGGTTGCAATTGAGTTGGATAACATCTCTAGCTTGTGACCTTTGGAATGTTGAAACTTTGTCCACCCAAAAACAACCACCTTGGCAGGAAAATCCACATCAAACATGCCATGATAGGCCACAAGCATTGGCAATGACTTTGGTGAGGTTATCAGAATCACAACCATCAACCTCTTTTTGTAGGGTGAGCAAATAGGGGGATCCTCCGCTGATCTTGCACGATGCATTTGTATAGACCCAATGCAACAATTGTCATGTCCATGATTAGACATCTAATCATATCGTCTAATCATATCGTGTAATCAAAGTGTTCGTTTGGTGTCCTTGAATTGTGATGTCATGTGGTTATGATCTCACAATTCAAGGACACCAAACGAACACTTTGAACAACATATTTGATCAAATGTAATGAATCAATCAAATTGTGAATATTGAAAAACATTAGCAATAGTCGATTGGAAACCATTCTTAGGCAGTTCCAGCATGCAATAATAATGAATAAGTAGTTATGTGTTGTTGGAACCGATTAGGCAAAGGCAATATAAGAGACTATGACCATACTCAAGAGGAAGTCATTATCAATGAGCATTGTTTTGGCAATAGTACGAGCAGGTGTGATAGAAATTAAACTATGATCCACAAGTGTGTTACTTGGAGAGTAAATGAGATAATATATAGTACGGCAATCTACTGAGGTTGATGTCAATGTTTTTACCACCTGATATAGGGAAGCAATAAAATATGACATTACTATGAACAATTGACTTTTGCCAAAGTTTTTATTAGTACATATTTCAATGCATTAGCCACAATCCACAACATAAGTTTGTGTATTGTGTAGCACAAAGTAGCATGAGTATTTTGTGCACATTGAGAGATGAAAGCATATGAGTGAGAATATATGCTCAATATTGTAAGAGATAGTTGCAAAAATATTATTGTACAAGTCATAAACAATGAGTAGGAAAGATACATAAGCGAATAACTTCGGGCAAAATTTTTGCAATGAACAACCATGTGAATGAAAACATAAATGTGAAAGAGCCAGAACCATAAAGAAATTGAAGATTGTTCCAAAGAGTGTTTTTGTGATGTGGCCAAATAGTGATTTAATTTTTGTATTTATTTGTATTTGGTAGTATTATAGAATGTGCATTAGTTTTATGTAGTGTGGTGTTATAAATTGGGAGGGGTAGGTGAAGAGAGTTAGGGTAAAGTACATTAGGGTGAGCAATGGCAATTGCAACGGCTAAGCCCTATCCACGACCCTTAAGGTTTGGTAATGGCCATGAAGGACTAAAGAATGATACTTAATGTGCAAGTGTACGAAGTTAGGCATAGTGTGTAAGGACTATCAATAAAATAGGATTCATTCATGGGTGTAAGTGTTTTGTAGTCTTTGGAATGTTTGAGGATGAGGAAGTGCAATAGTTGTATTTTCTACATCTAACATGGCAAATTTTGGAACTTGATTTTGGTAGATTAGGCATGATCAAAGTAACTTCTTCGTAAGAGGTTTCAAGAAGTTGTGCTGGGTGAGATACATTACTTGGATACAAAATTTGAGCACATTTTATTTTGTGAAAAAAATATTTAGAGTGATGATATGTTGAGGGTCTAAAATTTATGGAAACTAAATGATTTAACTTGGACGCCTTGGTCTTGGCACATTTTAGTCATTGGTGACAAAATTCCAATTGAAGTTTTCTATACACTTTGTTTTCACTATGCCAAAATCTCGTGGGGATTTATAGGTTGAAAGATATGGGCTCAAATGTAACTATATCATAAGGACATCCACGTTCTTAAGGACCACCACTTTAAGAAGCCACGTGTTGTTGGACATATACCATGTCCTTCTTGACAACATGAGAATGCATGTGATCGTAAGTGAAATGACAATAAAGGCAGGAGGTCTAAAGGCTAAGATCTTGTGTATTGTGGCAACTATTTGAAAGCAATGTTGATTAACACAAATCTCTCAAAAACAATAGCATGTGATAATAATGGATATTGAACGCCAAGAACCTATGAGAGGTGAGGTTGAAGAAAGAGAAAAGGAGAACCAAAACACTCATGATGAGTATTGTTCACTCCATTGAAAGGACATAGTATGATGTGAAGTGAGGAGGATAGATTAGTGACAGACAAATAGGATATAACATGTAGCCTAAGCGCCAAAAGTTGATTAAAATTATTATAATATATCATACACATCATAATAGATGTCATTTATTCTAAGGTAGTCGTACTCGACAATTATCTAGACTAAAGCCTTTACATATTCTACATTGGGTGGTTTGCAGGGACTACAACCTAACAAGCTATGGTTGTATGTTTATCCATGATCAGTATAAGTTACCTCCAAGAACCTAAATGGAATTAAGAAGGAGATTAACCTTCTCGCAAAGCATTTTGATTTACAATTGAAGCATCTAAGATCGCACCACTAGGCAATAGCCCACCGTCTTTTCCAACATGTTCCTTTACAAAATTTTGAGATTCCCAATTATGTTGTGATTTATTTATGTTGTGATTTATTGTTGCAGTAATATATACATGTAATCCCCAAATATAATGAATTATAATTTTTAAAAAGCATGTTGTTTCTTTTCAATAAAAGCAAGTTTAAATATCTACATGTAATAATTTTGGGTTTTTGTATAACAAGAGCTTTGATTGAATTTAAAAACTATATGTTTTGTGTTAGAAGTTTGTTGATTTCATACCATATACAAACATGAAATAAATTTATACACTAACAATATAAAAGAAAGAAAAAGAAAACAAGGAACATATGTGTTTCAAACTAATTTGCAATGTTTGTTCGTTTACTCCTACCGAACACTCTTACGTAATGGTCTAGGTGATCACCTTCAAAAGGTAGTCTTTGTATTCCCTCACATACTCATGATGCCCGTCTCAAGACAAGATACATAGTTTGGCAAACTCGAAGATGAAGCACCATCATAATTATGTGTGGAAGCATGGAAGCATGGAAGCATGATAAAATGGAGCACTTTTATACCTTGTCAAGGTTCAACAATAGAAGGCTCTCAATTGCACAATAATTTTTTTAAAATAAAAATAAAAATCTAGGGAAATTTTTATTACTTAAAAAAGTTATTTTGATATTAAAAATAATTATGTACATGCTTACAAAGATGTTTAGTTGAAATTGAAATGTATTACTCTCAAGTTAAGAATTTTTTTTACAAAATAGACTAGGAATATATCAAAATAGCTTATTTTTTGCATTCTCTTTTTGATAGAGCCCTCAGGTTTGTCATAAAACTCAAGGAATATCAGAAAAACCAAGCTCGAAATATTTAAGGACTTGAATTTTACATCTAGAACCAACTATAGTTATTTGTTTGTAGACAAATACTTTGGTGATGTTTTTTAAAATATCATTTCATATTGTGAATATGAGTACTTGTAACAACAACAACGACCTCCGTGAAACAAAACCAATTAAATATACACTTTGGTACCATTTTGTAGTCTTTCAATGTGAATTTTGTAAATTTAACATACTTGACCAAGTTTGTGGTCTAGTTTACTATGCTAGCACCCTTCTTACAAGTGACAACATCTTAGGGGTTGTTTACATCATGGACCATGAAGTTGTCCCATGTCATATGACATTTTTCCATGGTCACACTTTCATGGTCAAATTTGGAAAATGCTATTTTAAAGTCTTTGGGCCCCTCGCTAGGTGTAAATCGAACATGGACCAAGCTAAGTAACCATGCACCAAAAAAGTGGATGTGTTTCAAAAGATTATATGTATATGTATATGTATATGCCCAAAAAGGACAGTTTTGAATTTTTATTCATGTTTGACCTTCTCCTCTTTTTCCTCAATGTGAAAGCCGTGGTCTTAACCCCGATGGACTTCAATGTCCCAAAATGGGATTGTCAACTTCAAATTGACAATCTTGCTTCAAATAAAAGGTACTTCTAGCATAATAAATGTCCATGCATAGTTGTTGAAATTTATCTATCATTGCTAGATTCTTGATTACAAAATTCATCAACATATGTCCTCTATGCCTCATGAAGAGTTCACATATCACAAGACATTTTGACAACTATGCCAATTGAAGTAACATAATGTTTGCAACTTCCCTTCACTCTATCATGTTTGTGAATCTAGCCAATCAAATTAAGCCTCTTATCAAAATGATGAGATTTTTGTTGACGATGAATTTTGAAATAATCAATTTTTAGATCATTATAGGAGGATAACAAGTAAATTTTTAATTGTTAACCAAATAGATATGATCCTTTTGAGAGTACCTCGCAACTACTCTCTTGTGGCGTTCTCAAAGACCCTTGGAAACATGCTTTTATAATGCAACTTGGTATGTGCAATATTCCCTTGTCCTTTACTCCTTTTTACTCCTACACAAGCCCATGGGCCTTCTTTTCTTGGAAAAACTTAACTTATCGCCTGTCACACGGCCAAGAAGGCGTCCCTCTTGAAATATGCATTCCTTTGAGTTCCAACAACAAGTTCATTAAAGTTGAATTTTATTTGACTTTGAATATAATTTGAAAACAATCCTATGATGTGCAATTAACACTCATAAAAGATTATGGAGGCTTCATAGTGGAGACAATATTACTTGGTCGTAGTCATTGCTTGTTGATTATATCAATTAGACTTAGCATATTGGGCAACATCCCAAACCAACACATTCTTGAAACATTAGCACTCAAGCCCAATATGAGAGACACACACCACCCATTCAATGAACTTTGACCCCTCTCTACAATGGCATATCAACTCCGAATCAATATAAAATAAGCTCTCACATGTATGTATTCCAATTTTAAATATTTTATCCTATTTATTGAAAATATCTAATTCCATCCTATCATCCAAAATTAGATAAAACCTTGTCTCCTTTATTTGGATATTCTCATAATTGATTATATTTTTATTTTATCTTTCACATAGACGAGTATTAAAGTTAGCCCCAATTTGTGAACAACCGATCATAGAAGTTATATTAGGAAGTGGGATGAAAGAACCTCAACGTCAATGGCGGTCTTAACTATCTTTTTGTATTGTAATGCACCCTATCAGAGAATAGGTTACATGTTAAGGTACTCTTCATATATATTATTTTAACTTCATGCCCGTCACAATTGCACATAGAGGCACTACACGTTTTATGGTATGCATGGGTATCGGGGTTGTTGGATAGCCACTAGAATATGACCATCCATGCCTTTGGCCGTATGTATAGTTCTCCCTCTTTATTAAGACATGTTTGGTCATGCAAGAAAGTGTTGTATTATCCAAATGTCGTACTATTGAGATTTTTCAAGAAAATGGCCAATTTCAATGTAAAATGTCATTTTGTGTTCATTGTGAAGATACATACATGCGAAATTGCGTTGAATAAATATGCTCACAATATTCTCTAGTGTTCCAATTACGCATATTAAATGCCTCTATTATATGACAAATTAAACCTTAAAATATCATACTATTGAGATTTTTCAAGAAAATGGCATATTTCAATGTAAAATGTCATTTTGTGTTCATTGTGAACATACATACGTGCGAAATTGCGTTGAATAAATATGCTCACAATATTCTCCAATGTTCCAATTATGCATATTAAATACCTCTATTATATGACAAAATAAACCTTAAAATGCCGTATTATGAGCATTGTAGTCGTAGTATGGAAGTAAGTCAACACTAGAAAATTTGGTCAAGGTGTTGTAATATGGAGGTTAGAATGTATTTGCATCCCTTTCTTTTATTTTCTTTTCACACTTGAGCATCATTGGTATGGCAGTTGGGAGTGGTGTCACATGTGCTTAACCTTGAAGGTGCCATGGAATCCATGTTAAGGCCTTGGGTTTGAGTGGTGTTTTCGTATACGTGATTCCTACTCCATATTCGTTGTGAGTCCCCCATAGAGGCGTTACTTTATGATTGTTCTCTAGGAATTGTGGTTGTTGGATAGCTACTCGAGTCCGACCATCCATTGTTTTTTCTATATGTATTTCCCTCGTTTGTCATTCTTTCCCCCCTTTTACATAACCTCATGGCAAGTATTGCAAACGGGGTGGGTGTCACATGTGCTTAACCTTGGAGTTCCCATGCGATCCGGGTTCAAGCCGCCCTCCTATATACACATATTTTACCCATCACAGTTGTCCGGAGAGACATCGCATTTTTATGGTGAGCCCAGCCATTGGGTTGGATAACCACCTAAGTTTGACCATCCATCACTTCACACACACACACACACACACACACACACATATATATAAAACACAAATTTTTATCCATCACAATTGTCCACATAACATTATTTAGATTGAAAGTGGGGAATATTCCGTGGAATATTGTCAGCCCCACATAACACTGTTATGGATCTTAATAATGTTATGCCGACGAGACATTATATTTTGTCATGGTCAGTCCAAGCGTTGGGGCTATTGGATAACCGCTTGAATCTGACCGTCCATTGCTCTTTCTCTATGTAATTCCCTCTATTTTATTTTATTTATTTATTCCATATTGCGTGAGCTCATGACACGTATATATAGCAGACGGGGGTGGTGTCGCATGTGCTGAACCTTGGAATCCGCATGCGATCTGGTTTGAAGCCACTCTTCTAAATATGAGCTTTTCACACATCCCCACATAACATTATTCAGATCCATATCAGCGTTCTGTGGGACTGACAATATTTTGCGGAATATTCCCTGATATTTCCCACATTCAGACTGAATGTGGGAAATATCATGGAATATTCCACAAAATATTGTCAGTCCCATAGAACGCTGATATGGATCTGAATAATGTTATGCATTGCCCATACATACATCTTCATTTTTAAATGGTTAGCCTGGGCTTTGGGTTGTTGATAGCCACCTCAGTCCAACCATCCATCACACTTGCATTTATTATGTTTAGTTCTTCTCTCCTCTTCTTTAAGGTCAATGGGTCTTAAATGGTTACTTTTTCTTGACTAGCCCACTTCTTCTAGGATATGGAACACACAATTAGGTACAACATGGTTAGCAAATCTAAATCGAGGTTGTAGTCACTTTTCTCACAACTTTTGAAGCTCATATGAGTATCTTATTCAATATCAAAGCGAGGATTCTTGTGCTCATGAACTGGTAATACATGTCCACCCCCCCTCCCCTCCAAAAATAAATAAATAAATGTTGACTATTGAGCTAGGAACGGTTATCATATTTTGAGCACACAATCCAATCTCTCTTGAACACATGTCTTTTTGGCATCCATTCTTCGAGCCACACCAATCCACGTACCACTCAAATATAGGTACCTTATGAGATGAGTAACCAAATAAGGGTTGTCTACCTTACCTTTCAGTGTTGTCTTATCATTGTTGAGCGCGGGGGGGGGGGGTGTAGTGGTCACATGTGAGAAGGGGAGGGAGCCAAGCATGCATGCAAGTCACTTGAAGATTAAGTTGATTTTAAACAAGGTCACTTTTGACATGATTAGCTAAAAATGACAGTATGTAGCTTAACTACATTATTTATTTTTCATGAAGAGGCCTTGTATGGGTCTCTTAGACACTTTGGGTTAAGGGCCAATTTAGACTACAGTGAAGAAGTGCACCAGTCAAGAAGTTGAGGGGAATGGAGCAATATGATTGGCTACAAAATGGGTTCTTCACCGTCTAGGGTTTATGCTACGGCCAAGACTTCTTCAATGGAGAACTTCGTATAAGATGAAAAAATGACATGGTTGCCAACATGAGTCCTCCAAAGGTCAAGTTTCTTGAACAACTCCGACTTGAGGTTTTTTTTATTCTTTTTCCCCCATCTTGTCTATCATACCAACTATTACCTCAAATAACCTTGTCTTTGGGCTGAAATCCTTGACCAAGCGATGCACTTCTTCATTGTAGTCCAAACCAACCCTAAGTATGTTTTGCTCTTCTCTTCTCGTCTCTCCTCTTTACTTCTTAGTGTTTTCTTCTTCCCCGTTGCATTGAGTGGGGTGGGGTGGCACCCTAGCGGGAGGGGGGTAGTGGATAGAAGCCCATTCTCTATTGCGAACATGGATATTGCATTTGTTGTCACCAATCTATTTGTCTTGCTTAGTATTGATTGTAAATTGCTCATATGAACCTTATGGCGGGACACTGGTGTCCCGAATAAATCGGAGCCTCCTTAATGATTGGTTTTGTGGTTGTAAGTGATCGAAAATAGAACTTCAAACATCAGAGCGTGTACAAAATGTCGAGATAATCTCAACGCCACTTTGATCGCCTTCAACTGACCATTTTTGACGTCAACATTGGCTTTAAGGTTTAACATGTGTATTATGGGACACCGGTGTCCCTCCATAAGGTTCATATAGTGTCACTACTATAAGTAAAACCTAACATTATTTGTCATTCCTGTTAAAAGTACTTGGGCTTTCTAGATTTACAATGTTGCAACAGTCACACACTAAGTCTTTTTTTTCATTCAAATTCAATCATCCATGATGATATCTCGTTACATAATTGTTAGGATGCATAATATATGAAACAAAATTGTAAATACTTCATTACATAAGTGTAAGTTGGGATGACGGTATTTGTAAATTTATTCATAAGAAATGTCATTAGAAAAAAGTTACCACAAGGACATGAAATGCCATATGACACTAAAACAATATTTAGTGTAGTTACAGATGGGCTGCTTGAGTTTAAGAGACGCCCATTTCAAATTCAAGACTTAAGACAAATCACCAATCATTTAAGAGGAATACATATAATATACCTTAAATTATAAATGAAAACCAAAAGATATGAACATGAAACTCGTTGGAGTTGGAAACACTTGGATCTCGACCAATAGTGCCCAAATTTCTCCCATGACACTGTTCCAAATCAAGGTTGTAGTCATTCTACTCATATTGTTAGGAGCTCATAAGATCATATTTTTCTTCATAAAAGATCGTATAGGTCCTTCCCATGTATGTTGACTATTGAATCTAACAAAGTTAACAAATTTCAAGCACATAGTTCAATCTCCCTGAAACATGTCTTTATGGTGTCCAATTTTAGATCCACACCACTTAAATACAAATGTCCGATCAAGATGAGTAACCAAATCCAATTCTCTTACCTGACCACGGGGGAGGATGAAAACATAGAGAACCATTATAAAGCCTGGAAGATCCATCATAAGCCATTTTGGCCCCCAACACCAAGGTGAGAACCCCCAATTTAACATGGTGGAAACTGACTTGAATCAATTCACAACGAACTTGATAGGGGACATGTTTTCACTGCACTCCATGGCAGGTAAAAGCGAACCAAAATCCAAAGGCAAGGGATGCAACCGCACCCGATGTGAAAACAAACGGAACCCACATGAGAGTCTTATGAGATTGCCCAAGGTTCATGTGCCTACTAAACCCCTTCACACATGATGGATGAGTTTATATAAACGTCACAAACCCCAAGTGGCACCAATATACATTGTATGGCTTATGCAATAGCTTATGTGATGCCCCAACAAGTATTAGAGTCGGAGTGGACTTGGTCAATGAGATTGAAATGATGTTTAACATGAGCTACTACAATCATGAAGAGAAAACATGGTGATACGTGATAATGGCAATAAGATATACGTGACATGTTTTCAAGTCTATGCTCATCTATATGAACCCAAATCTCTCTACATATTACTTGTACACATGTAACATTTTGATTGGACTTGGAAGAATGTAATTGATATATCATTTGATTTTGGATGGGGTTGCTTTTCACATTATTATTGGATTCTTTGTAAAGTAGGGAGAGTCGGGAGAAGGATGAGGAGTTGTGAGCGTTCCGTCTCGGTGAAAGAGTTGTGGGAAATAACAATGTGGTCGGTAGATAAAGTTCCAATGATAGGTGTGCATTGCTAACACCCTTGGTAGATGGATGAACAATCAGTGGTTCATCCATCCATCCACTTGTTGCGTCTCACAATGAGTTTGATGCGAATGTGCTCCATCGGCTTTCTAAAGGTGTGTGATGCATTAATGTCATCCTACATTTGCATCCTAGAACGATGAGTTGACTTCATCCAACTTACAAAAATATGTTCAATTTTGACCCAACCTCCATTGGTTTTTTTGTGAGATAGAAGGCCGACAGGCCAACGCCAATACACAAGAGGCAGTTGACCACCTGGCAAGTTTTCCATCAAGTAGAGAGGAGATTTCACAGCCGGGATTCGAACCACCAACCTCTTCCTTGAGATTTGGGTATCTCTCCACCATCATCTGGTAGTTTAGGGTCGCCTTGGACCCCCAACCTCCATTGTTGGTAAGAGCGGATTGGGATTCGTAGGAGGCATATAAGGGGTCGGGAAGTTACATGTCCCTATGGGTTTATGAGTGATTTGTTCCATTCACTTTAAGCATAGCTTATCTTTTAAAGGGGGAGTAACATGCAAGCAAAGATGTTTCTCATTCATCTTTTAGGGGTCAATGTTTATGATAGTTATCATCCAACTCGATCCCATCAATCTAAGTTAGAGTCTTTGATGTTGATTTATGGGTTATACATTTACAAATTTACAAAACAAGGAGTCAAATGATTCCTATGATTTTCACCTTTGCTTTGCATGTTTGTAGCTATGTGCATTGAGAGGTTTACCATCACAAACTAAATGTAAAGTCTTATGTTATGAAGAACATTAAGTATTCCAAAATAGTGAAACTAATCTATTAGCTTTGTATTAGTATCATTATAAGGGTGAGTATTCACAACACCTACCGGGGGGGAACAGTAAAAACCAGTGTTGGTTTGGTATCTCCTTCAAAAATACACTAGTAGGTTAATGGTATGGGATCCTATAATTTCTTCCATAAGCAATGGTCATGTAAAAAAATAGAAAATAAAATGACACAAGGGTATGTGCATCAATAATTGGATACTCCCAATATTTTGTTGGTATGTATAGCATTATGGACAGTCCACATATTGTGCCAATACCAATATTGGTATGGTGTGTCTTTTGTTCTATAATACTCATCCAAAAGCAATAGCACAAAAGGAATGATATTGGGAAAAGATGCGTCACCCAAACCATTGGTGTATTGAAAGGTGTATCAAAACCCATCTACAACCCTCATCACACACCACAATACTAATCTTTGGGAAAAATTCAAAATTCTAGTCCAGTCTTGTAGGGTTTTGTGATTGGTCTGAGCCTCCACATACTAGGCGCAGTATGGTATTAACCGAGTATGTCTCACATACATGTTTCATGTCTAGACTCTAATGCCATTGCAAATACCCATCGAGATACTCATCATTCACCTATACACGATACCAACACATAAACAAACATTTGTTTATGTTGTAATACTTGGGATTATTATTCAATTGCAAGGGGGAAAATTGCAACTACCTTGGGAGAACCAGCACTTACCGAGGGGACTCAAGAAATAATGCCCACCCGGGGCCTAACCTTTCAAGAAATTGCTAAATTGCTTCGAGTAACAACAACACCTTTGACACACCAAACCGAGTCAAATTTTGATAAACAATGTCCGGAGCTTTTTCCAAGTCAATGAGAATCCATTGCCACTCAAGTCTACCATAGTCAAGCAAAGAATCCCACACAACTTGTTGTGTTGTGATTTCTCCACTAGCCATTACATAGTATTAAAAACCAAATCATTCCGTTGACGCCATATAATCCACGAAAGACCACTCCTCAAGAAAACTAAACGCAACTGAAAGGTTTCAATGATTTGTTGAGAGGTTGATCAAAGAGGCATTGCGTCATTGAAAAAAAATTCAAGGACCAAGGTTACCTATTTTGGCAAATAGTTGCCAAATGATGTTCACCGCATAGAGCCATACTTGTTGAGCCAGTAAGCAGTTAAAGAACATGTGCTTCACCGACTCCACAAATTGCGAGCCACAATGAGGACCACCTCTTGTCGATCTCCGTTGAAATTCGTCACCACCACTGCCTTGTGAATAACTGACCAAAGGAAATCTGCCTCCTTATGTGCTTTGTGCTTGTGCCAAATGTTATTACAACTAAGAGAAGTGGAAGGAGAAATTTCATTCCATTATTTGTCAAGAATTGACTTCTTAAGAGCTTCTTGAGTAGTAATCCACTTCCTACCAAGCTTGGCTGAGTATGTCAGGAAAGGAGTAACGGGCCTGAGACATCACATTCCAACTCCATTAAAACAATGGCCCACTTCACATGGTGATTCACACTATTTGTCCACTTCTATTACTAAGCATATACTATTAAGTGTAATCCACATGTTGCTTGGAGTGAGTCAAACGGCTCGGAGAAGACTCGAGTGCATGCCATTACTGTATGCTCTTTGCTGCACTTCACATTGGGTAGAAGACTCTCAAGCGGAGACCAATGAACCTCTCAAAAGACTTGCCATTATTGTATGTTCTTTGCTACTACATTGTTTATACAACCGAGTAACGTTTTGTCACGCCTAGTACTACACCGTTCATGGTATATAAAATGGCACTCACTATTTGGAATTATGCAAGGCTATAACTTGTCGTTGTAGATTTCATTTGTTACCAACAAAATTTAAATAGGTTACATGGATAATATATAACATGAATGACTTTACTCGGTAAAAAGTTACTTTCTTAGCAAAAAGTTATAGCACTACGTAAATCTCAATAGGAAGTGACACTACATACCATAAACATGTACCATGGGGGAGAATAGTTGCAAAGTTTAAGAATTGTTGGCCATGGACCCCGATTTTGTCTAGGGGGACCCAATTCAGTTGAACAAACAAGAAAATGGGGAGGGACAAATTTTGCATAACATGACACAACTCCTTGATTGCATTATGTGGAACTAGGTATCACATGAACATAATTGTCCTTTTAATTCTAGGATTTTTTGTATATGGAGAGCACTCAGGTTGTTTATTATGAACTTCTCCACAAGAAACATTAAATTATCATAGCATTTCAATCACAATCTCTATCTTTGGAACGAGACCATCATGTAGCTACTTGGTCAAGTTATGTGCCTCCCCCACATCGTAAATGTCATAATTGAGATCCATTTCAACTACCATTCCCAAGCACACAATCTATGATTTCTTACAAGAAGATATTCAACTTTTTACAACTAAAGCTTCATAATGTTCTCTAAAGTAACTACTATCTATTAGTGTTGTCCTCATAGAGCATTACATTTTTGTAAAAGCTATAGCATTGAATAGCTCCAAATGGTAATGCACACTAATTGAAAATATCAATGTCACAAAAGGGGAGGATAACATTATCAATCAACGTGCATTCATTTTGTGGGTCCCGGGAATATAATCATGGGATGCAAAATCATGCGTATGGATATTCAAATTCAGATTGAACTCCCAACATCCCAGGTGCAACAACTGCTCAGTAATGTTATGAGATGTTTACAAAGTCAAAATTTCTTTTCCCACACAATGTTGGACTAGTATGTAGGTAGATGTATGGTGTCATGTCACAATGACTTTAAAAAAAAGCCCTACACGACATACAATAAAATTCCAATACCGATCAAGCATCGACACTTGATAATAATTACAAAATGAAATAATTTGTCTTTATACGAGTCGGTCTTTGGATCACTACCATTCTACCACCATATTGATAGTAGAGTAATCTTATGTATGTATGAAGGCCCTTGCATGGCATGCATTAGACATGAACGGTGTAAAAATTCATAAATTATATGCTCAACTATCCAGGCCATATATTCATAAATGTACATCTTTAGTACATAAGGTAGGTGGTCCTTGCGACGTCTTCTCATCCAGACACCTACATATGACTGGTAGGGCTTGTCAAGAACGATCATCAAAAAGACAAAAGATTAGACTATGTTCTCAAAAGTTTGACATCCTTTTAGGGTTGAGCCTATGTGGTCACTTAAAGAAAGAGAGATTCACTTTGATCACCTCTGATTGTTGCATCCCAACTCTAATGATCATGAAAGCTCTTGAGATGACACTCTTTGTGATTCGGCAATTGCTAACTAGTTCAACGACTACCAAGTTCATCCAACAATCAAAATTGTATGTGGAGTTGGAAGTGCCCACAACATGGCTGCATACTTTGACTTTTACCTAAGTGGTAAAAGAAATCAATGCCAATCCAAAATTCTTGCTCCATCCCTTTAGTCAAAGCCAACTTGATTGTTGTGTCTCGACTCCCATGGTTATGAAACTTGAAATGAAAATCTCCCTGATTCGCAATTACCAACTGGTTAAAACAACTCCCAAGTTGATCCAACAATCGTTTTTCTTTGTGGAGTTAGAAGTGCCCACAATAGGACCGCATACCACGAGGTAGACATGCCTAATACAATTACTTCTCTTAACCATACACCTAAGTTTGAGTGTTATGTGTTTGGCTCCAAAAACAAATATCACTATATTTGGTAATTGGAGATTTTTTCATGATTTCGAGACTATTTAAGAATGAGGGTTTCAAATAGAGAACAAGAAAAACACAAAAATATATTCTATGTGATTTAATAAAGTGATTTGCATGGACGGCACTAACCAATTTGGCACAAATACATGTCATCACAATAAGAAATTGAACTAGATATTAACCCATTTGCATTTATTTTGAGACTTTCCAAAGTCTCTAACTAACGAATATAGTGATAAATGCAAAAAAGACATGTGTTCAAAAGGGATTGGATGGAGTGCTGAAAATATGATATATCCATTCTAGGCTCAATAGTAAACGTAATTGGGGAGAGGGGGATTATATGACCATTTGATGCGAACAAGAATCTTCACTTTGACAATGAATAAGATATTCATATGAGCTCCGAACATGATGAGAAAAGTGGCTATAGCTTCCATTTGGATTGCTAACCATCTCAAACTAATATTGTATGTTTCATCTCCTTAGGAGAAACGGGGTAGTCATGAAAAAAAGAGCACCCATTTAAGACTTATCTACCATAACATTACTCAACTCTTTGGTTGGTTTTGTGAGACCACTTACCATGCAAGAATAATTCTCCTTCAATTCCAAGATTACCCATTTATGAAAAACACTCATGTTGTGCACTCTAGGGTTTTTGATAAGCAACTATAATTCATCAGAGTTGTATTATCCCAACCTCTTTCTCCGAAAAAAGATCATCATCTAGTTGCTTAGGGGTTGTTTACACCATGGACCATGAAGTCATCCCAAGGCCCTGTAAATTTTGTGATTGCCTGTTGAATTTGTCCCGGGACCACTTTGGTTTACACCAAGGGAAAAAAATCATAATGACCATGGAGTTCGAGGTCCCTAAAAGACGTATTTAAGGCCTACATTATCCACTGACATGGCCCAACGGGGTTTGCAGTGGAAGACACAAAAGAGGTGCTCTATTAAAGAAAAAGACATGGAGCCCATGACAAAGAAATGTTGTTCTAATAAATTTTTATTGAATTTTTTCTTTAGGAAGAGAAGACGAAGACAAGAGAATGGTCAAACTTGAACCCTTCTTTTCTTTCAAAGTTACCCTTTTTGGAATTACATTCAAAAAACCAACACACTCACTTTTGGGTGCATGGTCATTCCTCTTGGTCCGCATTCGGTTTACACCCAGTGAGGGGCCCAAAGACTTTGTAAACTGATTTAAAAAAAAATCGGACTACGAAAGTTGGACCATGAAGTCGGACCACGAAAAAAGACCGTCTTCCATGCTCCGACTTCACGGTCCATGGTGTAGACCGGCCTTTAGTAATGTAATGGTATGACCTTATAACACCTGAGCGGGAACATAACCCCCAACCCACCCCACCCCACCGCACCGGTCAAAGCCAACTTTGACCGGCTCTATGAGACGGCAACTAACAGTTGTTGGCCCGGGTTTTCCCCCCTCGGCTCTCCCGGTCACACACAATGGTCGTAGTAGTAGCCGCAGCAGCAGGGAGTAGGAGTAGTGAACATCATTGGCTCTATTTATAGGCACTCAATGGGGTCAGGGTGGAGACGGGCCTACATTTTTCGGGGCACGCCAAAACACATTGGAAACGATATAATAAAAGTCGGAGTTATTATGCTGGCCAGCCCTCCGCCTGTACCAAGTGGCGGGCCCTCTGACAAGCCCCTACAGCCCCCCCCCCCAACCCCAGCGAGGCCTCGATAGTGGCCTTTGTTGTGGCCACCCAAGCTTTTGCGTAAAATCCAAGCTGTTCAGGCCACTTTACCACTGAGGCTCTGAGGGCCCCGTGACCATCGTAATACCAAAATCTCCCATTCGTGGATTAATCCCAAGACCGGCCTGCTTGGTAGCTGACCCGTTTCCGATCGGTTAAGCAATTGAGCATATTTGCGTATTTGTTCAGTCCACTTTACCACTAGGCTTTGAGGGCCCTATGACCATTGTAATATCAAAATCTCCCATTCGTGGGAAATCTCAAGACCGGTCCGCTTGGTAGCCGATCTGTAGCAATTGAGCGTATTTGCGGATTAGGTCTGACCAGATAGAAACATTTATCATGTGGAGAAATAAAAATAAGAAGCGATTCATGTTTTATCGTAATGTTTTTTTTGTAGTAAGCAAATCATTGTGAAATTTTCTAAGTGAATGTTCTTTTCCACTTGTGATTGTGATACATGTTGCCCTCTTTCCAGTCACTGATCGGTTTAGAAAACCCGAGGTTGCTTGAGTCCCCGTAGTGGATGATTGTGTGACCTAAATATGCTTGCAGTCTAAACCCACTTGTCAACTTAGCCACTGACATTTGGCTGAGTTGGATTTTGACCATGACATGTATGCAATGATCAAAGATTAATATTGTGTTGCACAAAATTAGGTCGACCTAAGCTATGAAAATGGGGTGGTGGTTGGGAAGGGCTTGGCTACCTTAGAGCGTCTCCACTCATGGAGCCACAACCATGCCACTGCTATTCAAAATTAGAATTCCTAAAGGTTCAAACTTGAATCTCTCCATGCCTTATAAAAAAATCATCTCAATTCAACAACTTAATAAAGAAAACGTATGCCTCCAACGATGGGTGATAATTTTGTGAATTTTGTGAATTGAAGATTGCCCATAAACAAATTCAACCATTCACGTGTCCTAATTAAAAATATTATAACATAAACATGTACACTTGTATGTTATGGCATGGGTGACTACCCATACATAGAAAACCCTTCTCAAACTTTGGGGGTTAAGGACCAAGGAAATTTGAATGGATAAAAAGACATGCATTGGGTAATGTTTCAAGGTCTATATGCTTTTGCGTGAAGTTTGCCTCAAAGAGGTGGGTCTACCCCAAAATTGGTAGACCAAGACACTTTAAAATGTCACAACTCTCGATCTATTATAACCAATTGTGTTGAAGGTCCACATGTTGGTGATGAGATAGCATTTGATTGAGGTCCGGACCACGTAAGTATGTATGTACACTACACTTGAAGGCCCGTGACCACATAAAAAGACAATTTCAATTGTTCATTGTACGGCCTTCTTGATAAGTTCGGATGGCTTTTGCAATGTCATGGTCACAGCCTTTTGGCCGTGGTGTAAAGTGGCCCTAGGTTTCCCTCGAGAAAGCTATACTAAAAGCTCCCAAGACCAAGTAAATCGAGATTCTTGACTTTATCTTTGGTCACCCCAACCACAATCGAGGCTCGTTTTCAACCTCGGAAAATGCATCCCAAAACATCTAACCGTGGAAACGTTGAACTTAGCAATCTTCTCCCAATGAGGCACTTTGGTTTCCGGATGGAAACATGCGAACGGGTCTTTGGTCACGTAACTAGGTGATAAGCAAATATGGGTTTATGCATGAATGTTGGGATACGGTAAAATTGTCTACATGTAGTTCTATGGGCGGGCTATGAAATTTAAAAAAAAAAATCAAAATCAAAAGTGCCAAAACTAACCTTGAATACAAAGTGTCGACCAAAAAATTGTTAACATGCGTGTGCTTGTTAAACTGTGTATATAATTGGGGTTGCCATCATATGTTTATAGTTTTTCTTCCCCAAACCAATGAACACGGAGAAATTTGAGCCAACTCAATTGTTATCCATACTTCTTTATCATCAACCAATTATTCATTGAAATGTTTTTGTTTTTCATTAAAATGTATTGGTTATTCCTTTTAAAAAACTTAAAATAGTGATTTTCTCTGTTCCAAAATATGGTTTGGTTCATTTCTTAGAGTTTTGATTTTAAACAAGTAATTTGGGAAAGCGAACCGGTTGATCTAGAGCTAGTAGTTAGTTCTCCCCATTCATTGCAACATACATGTATCAATGATGGAGAAACAACCCATGCCTCGTCCTAAACAAACTCTGATTTTACCTCCTTATGGGAGAACCACCTACCTAATTCACATACTCTTCTCTTGAGACCAAACATGGCCCACCTACCGCAAGGTAGGCAGTAAACCTTACATTATACCAGGGGACTCTTGAACAAAGTAAGGCCAACATGCTCAAATTCACATCGGTAATAATCACTGACGTTCATTTTCAAACAAAAAAATCGGGAGATAACACTATCATATTCATTATTAGATATAGACACAATGTGTTGTCGAGTTTTACTTGAACCCCAAGTTCATTGCCAAACACCATCACGAAGTTTCTTGCTATGTCCATTCTCAACGAGCTCGATCCTTACACTTTGCTATGCTACTAAGCAAAGTAGTTTACGTTGTGGATGGTTGATTTATCGAGGTTTTTACACGTGTTTCAATTTCATTGCTCACAATGTATATGTAATCTCACTTATGAGAATGTAAGTTACTTGCAACAAGCAATGAAGATTGAATGTTGATGTCATGTTGGTACCCCTCGAGGACACCGAAATGCGAGGACACAAAAGTGTTGAATCAAAGTGGGCCACGTGTTTTAAAGGCCCACCCTCATATCCAACTACGCGGTGGTCACGGAGATCATGCACCCTCTATGTATGTAATTTTGAGAACATACTTGGATTTGATTCGAGAACTACTAGAAACACGATCACACCATTCCCCAATGTTTTCTAAACAAGCCTTTGACCTCCACTTAGTAGATAATTCCTATCTCTAAACGGAGTTCCACTAATAATCTTTCCCGGGAAGTAAAACTTGAAACCATGACCAAAAAAGTGAGCTAACTTAAATGCGACGGGGCTGGTCCCGAGATGACCCTAAACTATTGGATGATGGTGGAGAGATACCCAAATCTTAAGGAAGAGGTTGGCGGTTTGAATCCTGACTGTGAAATCTCCTCTCTACTTGACATAAACTTGCTAGGTGGTTAACTACCTCCTGTGCTTTGGCACTGGCTTGTCGGCCTTCTGTCTGGAAAAGAAAAAGAAAAAGAAAGGTGACGGGGTTAACCATGGTCAAAGGTGGGGTTGGCGAACTCAACCTCAATTAGATCTAGGCGGCCACGAATTACTCTGAAAGCTTTTGGCTATACCTATACACTGGACCTGACTTACTTATAATTCACCCAACCGGACTGGTGGTCCGTTCACCCTTCTTGATGAAGTTTGACCTCACAAATTGATTTCTGTCAAATTCTCGCAACTCTATAACATTATTCACCCCGGGAGCTTCGTTTTCTTCCTACACAATGATATTTGGCTCATGCGAAAGTCTTGTAAATTCATAACATTACTAATCTAGGAAGCTTGCTTTGTTCTCTTCTAAAAACAACGGTTGGTTTTTGCCAAATTTTGCAGCCTCGTAACATTATTCAGTCCGGGAAGTTTGTTCTCTTTATGAAAACAACATTTGAGATGAGAAGGTCCAAACCAATATGCATGGACAAGATTATTCCGATCCCATATACTTGATTCATGTACTATGGGAATTGTACCTCCTTACCATTGGTACTCTTCCACTAGATGGTTTTATGATCTACTACAATAATAGATCTTCAATCCATGCTCATAGATTTCACACCCACCTAGTGAAAGAGAATCAACGATAAGAAACCGCAAGTCTTATAGCAAGGAGTATTGAGGCATAATGCAACGGACTCCCAAAACAGACTTTGTAAGCAAAGTGATGTTTTGTTTTCATATGCATTACATCGTCAGATGACAAATAGTTAAGTGTGGTAGAATATTGGATTCATGCTAATTAAGTAAATAAATAAATAATCAATCCTACACTACAAGATTGATTATGACCGACTTCACACAAACACTTTCATTTTAACCTAACAGATCCCAAATTTTGAAATGCTTGAGAATGCTGACCACAAGCTCTTATAGATAAGTACTTACGCAAGAAATGCTCCGTTTACTCTCAGGGCCACTTCACACTATGGCCGAAGGTCGAGAGGCCATCAATTTCCACCGATCAGATTGCAAGAAACCAAGAATTCGGCCTCTCGATCCTTCACATTAGAGACCAAAGTTCAAAGGCCATCGTTCTCCAAAATGTCTACATGACAACACTTTTTGACCAAGACGATGGACTCTCGAAGGAAGTTTGGGTCGGACAGGATTGGAAACCCAAACTATGGTCCAGAGGCCGTCGATTTTTTTCCATAAAAAAATCAAAATTTGACAAGATCTTGGTTGTTAGATTGGGAGGGTTTTTTTTGGGTAGGGAATAAAGTGGGATGCTCCTTCTTCCTTTGGACTTTGGACTTGGCATGTGGAGGCTTCACACTATGGCCTCCAAGTCGAGAGGTTGTGGGAGTTCATGGCCAAAGGTTTGGACTTTGGGCTTCGCCTTTGGAGGCTTCACACCTTGCCCGGTTGAAGGCTCCAATTCCTATGTTTTACTGGCTATTTTTAGCCCGTTTCTTTGGACTCTCAACAAAGTTTGGCCATTGAATCCCATGGCCTCTCGACTTGGATGGCCATAGTGTGAATCGGCCCGCACATGCCATGCGTTCTCAAGTTGTCCATATTGAAAAACAAAAAAACAAAACAAAAAAGGTTATTCTTGGACCCATGATGTTGGACCTTTCCATTTGAATTTGGGAAGAATCGGACCTCTTACGCAGTCAAAATTAGTTGCGCTTTAGGCCCTCGGCCCCAGTGTCCGGGGAGATTTTCGGCACCACCACTCGAGGTCCAAGTGTTTCAAGTCCAACCGGTTACATGTTGTTATCTTTTGTTTCTTTCTTTATGAATTTCAAGTATATTTTATAGATTCATTTAGAACGATCGGCAATTTGTCTAAAGTCTTGAACTTGAACCAATCATTTCTCAAACTCAACTGGCCAATTTTTTTAACTAGTGGTTGGATCTCCCTGTTTGTAGCTCATTTCATTGTGTTGAAGATGGAAAGGGAGTACTCTCGTAACTTAACCCTAAATGCTTTTGGATCTCGATTTGGGCCTCTCGTAATTGTGCAACTTGAATATATACATTTGGTTATTTCTTGTTTCAATTGATTCTTTTTTGATAGTTTGTTGTCTTGAAAGGTTAAACTTCAGACACCCACAAGAAATTGACGAAGATTTCGTATCATTAATATAGGAAGAGAACGCACAATTAGCATAAACATGCTAAAAGCGTTTAGAAGTCAATCGTCCTTGATAGTGTTATGTAAGAGAGCGCCTCCCACTAGAAATAAAGGGGTGGGGGTAGACGTATTGCTTTATGGATTCAAATCAAACTATGAAAAGGACCTTGTCTCCTTTTATTCATTCTAAGACTGTGCTTTCAAAAACATCTTAACCATAAACAAGTAAGTGTCTATTGCTTGTATTTATAGATTTTTTTAATCAATTTTACATCCTATGTTTTATGTGCTCATCGTTGCGGGTTTCATGACTTGAATACATGAAGGAATGTCAAACTTCATATGTAGTGGCTCGGGCTTTGTGGCGTCTAGGTAAACTCTTACATTGTGGATGAAGGGGCTTCATTAAAAACAAACTCCCTACATATTGGAGTCCAATTCATTCTACTTGACAAACCTTCACAAGCTAATTAGGGGTCTATGATGTCATTCTAAGAGTCAAATAGAGTTGGTTATAAATTCCTACTATTCAAAATTGCTCTATGCATGTCCACCTTCCCAATGGATGATTGTAGACACCACAAAGCTCTACACTGATACATGCAATTAGGTTGCACCACGCCAATTTATCAATATTCCACACTATTTTAATTTTTTGTTGCGACAATAACAAAAGTCAACAAATATTTTTCTACTATGGTTGTTATGTGAATGAATAAACAAAGTTATAAGCATTTATAACTTGGTTTCAACCTAAGCTAATTTTGCATGGGTGAGGAGGCAACCTATTTGCAAAGGCAACCTAATTGGACATATATCGGTGTAGAGATACCTAAGTTAACAACCATTGAAAAGCTTGTCAAGTATGTGGGTGTTGTTTGGTTCATTTTTCATGTTCTCCAACTTTTGCCGACTAGATTGACACAACAAAACTCGTGTTGCATTAGTAAATCTACAATGAAACAATTGCAAAAAATCGGATAGAAAATCATACCTCCCCTTATTATCACTATATTCGTTAATTTGGGACTTTTTCAGCATTTTGAGACAGTTACAAATATAAGAACATGGATAAAATCACACAAATATTGGAGAATGTTGTAAGATGCAAATACTTTGAAGCGGGTGTTCATATCAAGGTGGTTTAGGTAGGACGACCCAAACATTAGACCATGTTGTTGTCCATGTATTAATTTGAGACAAGAGAAAGTCTCAAATTAACAAATATAGTGATAAGAGGTCCAAATGCATATTTCATCCAATATGTGAACCACATTCATCCCTAAATTTTAGGGTTTAGGGCAAGAGGGTGAAAGACCACCCTTTGGAAACCCTAGAGGTTTCTAATTGTGGAGCTCGTAGGTGGTTCTTCTTGTGATTGCTTTTCTAGCTTTTGGGTCTAGGGTTTAGTTGGAATTTGCATTCTCTTGCCTTGCAAGACAATATGGATTTTTAGGAGTTAGTTTTGGATGGGGATTTTGTGCAACATTGTTGCATGCAAATCTACGTTTGTAAAGATGCCGTTTTTTGGAACTTTGATTTGCAGCACTATGTTTGGAGCTTGCATTGGTGGTCTTGTGCCCCTTTGAGAGTGATTTGTTTGAACATATGGTCAATCTCATGAATAAACTTTCCTAGAAAATTCAATCTTTGTGCAAGTCTGAGGCATGGCTTTTTATGTTGCACAAAGGCTCTACGAACAATTCTTTGCCAACATTTGTCAAAGTCTATAGCAGATTTGTGAAAATGATGTTTTGAGCAAAGTCATATTAGGGATTCATGGTTTCTCTAGCTTTGGATATGAAAGGGAGCATATCAAGTGCTCAAGCAACTTCAAACAAATCATAAATCATAAAGGGCTCATGGGTGATTCGGGTAGCTTCAAGGTGAATAGTAGAGCTAAAAAAATTAGGGGGAACTACTATGCTTTGTCGCTCATTCATCTCAAAAACTTCTACATCATATTGTGCATAGTTGGTTGGTGTTGATCTATTCACAACTTGTTGGGACGATTCCCACATGCCGCAATACTTCATACAAGATGGAAGAGAACATCAAGTTCAAAATTGATCTTCTTGATGGTGATGACCGTCATTCTCACATCGGTTCTCTCATACGTGCCCTTGTGGCAATGCATGGGGAGGTTAGAAATGCCATTTGTCAAGGATAAAGTTCTCTTCGATGAATTTCACATGGTAGCTACAAGTGTTTTTGTGTTGCCTTTTAAGCAAGAACATTATATGAAAGTAAAGGGTGATGTTGTGTACATCAAAGATGCAAATCTTTCACTTGGAGTTAGTTGCAAAAGACCTCTATCATATATGGAGTCAACCATGTCCAAAGATGATGGAGCACATGCAGATGTGGTAAACTTCCTTGAACTACAACGTCTCAATTATGATGTAAGTGATGACATTATGTTGTTGGGTTCTAAATCGTTGCATAGGTTGCACTCTAAGTTGGTTGCACCCAAGGATATTTTGAAATGGCCTAATGAAATCCAAAATACTAAAAGGAAGTTGAAGAAACTTGGTAGTGTGATTGTCTAGAGCTGCAAACAAAATAGTTAGGTGCGTAGGGCATGTTTCACATTTTCGCCTTGAATTTGACGACATCTATCATAGGTCCCGTACCAACAAACTTGGAGAAGCACGTGCTAATTTTTGGAGATCTCACAACAATTAAGATTGCCATCTCAAGGCTTATGAAAAACGTCTTGATCTTGTAGATGTTTCAAAAGTCAATGATGATGTTGAGGACACCCATTCAAGCTAACAAAGTATAGGTTGAAGAATGCCACTTGAGCGATTGAAGAATTTTGTGAAGACCATCCTACAAGTAAGTGGGAAATCGTGGATGCCATTGTCGCAACTACTTGCAATTGGGTGCTATATAGATTTGTTGTTGTATTGACTCTAAAGTGGCTCAATCTTACTCCTAAGATATGATCATCTGAATCAAACATGAGAGATCATTTGATGGTAGAGTTAGATATCATCATTGCATTGGCTACAATGACTTATATTTTAGAAATAAATTTGTATGAGCTACATCCAATGGAGGAATGGGTGTTCAATGATTTCATCAATGATACATAAATATGTATTTCTTAAATAAATTTAGCCATATTTTCCACATGATCTTTTTGACATATACAAATGATTTATATGATTTATTTATTTTTCCAATTGTGTATGTATTTGAGGAAATTTCTCAACTATGTATTTATATGTATATTTTTTTAGGAGGGCGGAAATCTTGTATATTAAGGGTATTGAATTCATGGTCATGCATGCACACGATTCATGATTATAAACATTGAGTGCAGCCCCTAAGGGGTCTCTTCATACACACGAATATATATTAGAACCACATACTTCCATTTCTAGCTATTTTTGTTAGAAGTGACCTCATCCAATTTAGTCTATAAGTGCACTTTTGTAATAGTTGAATCCCTTAATGCTATCGAAGACTTGAGTTCAAATTTGCAACCTTGGTGCCTTTTCACACAAACACATATGTTGTATTTTGATCATCAATGTCAAATATGAGCATATTTATAATTTCTCTTGACATAAAATAATGTATTTAACAATATTTCAACCCATAAAAATATAATATATATCCTAACCTTGATAAGACCCGTATAAATTTTAAATACAACTGTATATTAGGACCCATCATCCTTAGACAATCAAAACATTTGAGAGACCATGTATGGACTTCTCCATGCACAAAAAAACATGTATATGATGTACATGCTTCCAAGTTTAGTTAGATTATGTCCAAAGTGACCCTATTTAGTATGAACTTATTCATGAAGAGCACATTTTTTTATCAAGTAAGTCTTAATGTCTTTGAAGATTTGGGTTGTGGCACGCAAGCAAAGATGCCTTTCACTGTGCTTGCTTTGTCAAAAAGCCACAACATGGACACCTTTGAATACAAGTGCACACTAGGATTGATCATACAATGACGGAGGATTTCACAGTTTTTTCATACCAACATGGTATAGATATTTTAGGGGGTTTATTTCTTTTTTATTTTGATACCATTCGGGTCTATATACTCTACAAGAACCATCATACATAGGTAAAATTGTCCTAGTATCAACATGGTTTACAACAACACTGACCCAACTAATAACTCAGGTATATGAAGATTCTATCATCTTGACATACCCACTGGATATCGATATGAACTGACATTACAATCTTAACACCCACGGATAGGTTCTTTTAGAACAATATTGACACCCGTGCATTCACCTATACACCAATCCAACATTGGCGGTTAAAGTAAGTGGGTACATTTGACTGCACCATAACCTTTAGTTCCACTTGCCGTGGGGGTCAATCAACCGGAGGTCCGGTTAAGTTGACCAACGGTGGAGGGGTTAAAGGAGGTAACTGTGGAGGTTAATTAAGGCCTCATGAGCAGAGCGGTGGAGGAGCCCAGTCTAAAAGTAATTGCACCATGTGATGAGCTCCTACACTTGAGGCGGGAGGGGGGGATGAAAGAGGTGAGGGATAATCATCGCATATGAGCGACATCGCTTTTCATTCATCCATGTTGAAAACGTGCCTCCTATTATACATATATATTTAATACATATCCTATCGTATTCACACATGGTTGTATAACAATTTTCAACCCATTTAGGGTGTTCTCTTTCTAAGGGTCTCTTTACACTAGAGGTGAGAAGCTGTGAGGAGAGAAATTTCAGCCAATGGGAGGCCTAAAAACCGAGAAGACCAAAGAATGTCACTTTACACCCGAAATTTTCAACCCAAGGGACGGAAGGAGGAGAAAATGACATGGACAACACTTTTGTCCTCCGTGGCATCAAAAGTGCACGTTTTTCAAGGCCCCCATATTTTGCGTCTTGAGGTGGGCCTAACGCAAAATCCGGGAGGCCGTTTGGCCAAAATTCTCACAACCAATCATTTTTTATTTTTTAAGAATATTTCAGAATGGCCACTTAAAAAATTAGCACTTTTATTTTTGTGGCCCCTTCTCACTTTACACTATATCCAAAGGCCATCAAGTTCAAAGGTTGGCTTCTCAAGGATGAGCCATGGCCCTTGTGAGGTTTTCTCCACGGCTTCTCGCCTCTAGTGTAAAGAGGGCTTAAGGTATGTGGTGTTACTGTGGATACTTCCAACTCCATAGACAATTTTGGTCATTGGGTCGGATCGCAAATTGCTTTATATAATCAACAATTATGAATCATATGTACTTGTCTCATGGCTCTAATTAGCAAGACCCATTTTGGGTCCACATATGAGCTTGCTTGCTACGATGAAGGCAAAGCATCTCTCGTTCAAGACAACTCTAGGAGTTGGTGTTGTCTCTTTCTTTCTTTCTGACTTGTGAATTGTGTGCGCATATTGCCATTTCAAGATTCACAAATGAAGTTGAGATGCATAAGTTATAGGAGGTCTACATGAAGATTCTCTTTCTTTTCAAGTGATCGAGTAGACCCTTTGAACCATGTTCATTATCAAACCTATAATGGTGCCTACATTTTGAACACTTAGTCGAATCTCATCATGACACGAGATTGTGTCAGTATGGTGATTGTTCTTAGCTACAAGCCTTCCATATATCATTTCATTATAGGTGTCCAATCAAGAAGAGTGACCACATAAGGCTCACACACACTTCATTCCAATGCATGTGTTTAGTGTCGGGAACTGATGGAGTGAATAAGATTTATATCAAAACTACTTCCTTTGAACATCACTGAAGAATGGTATTGGAACAAACTTCAGTATATTATCGGACCTGCAAAACTATAAACATATGGTGACCAATGTCATGCTATCTATTTTTAAAATGTTGAATGAAGTTGATTATGGGTCCTTCAAGCAACCGCAAAGTTACGAGGACGTGACCCCTTCATTTGCAACAAATAACTTTATGTATCGAATCCTTGTATCATATCCATGCTTTGACCCACTATGTAAATCCGCTTCAGGTTCACATATGAACTCGTGGCTATGATCCAAGATGAAGGCCTCGTTCACATGAAAAGAATGAAACTTAAGTGCCATAATTACTATCATATTCAATATCCCTCATTCATGCCAACCTAATGGTTGATGTCATCTCTCTCTCTATAGGCAATCGTAAGCTTTGGTAGCGGCGATGTCCCTATGACATTATCATGGAGGACTACTTTGTCCAACATTTTAAGCGTTGAAACATAATTTCCACATGGAAGTTTGTGTGGTCCCAACAAGTGTAATAATGACACGTGGCACTTTTCCCTTTCCTCTAGCATTAAATATTTTATGTCAACCAGATATTTGACTGCCGTGGTACTAAGAGAAATCAATTGGGTCTTGGGTTGAGGGAAAGTGTTGTTGAAGTAACCCCGAGTTTAGGGTTTATTACCGAGTTACCATGTGAACTGGGCATAGTCGGGGTCAAGTGGAAGTCTACACTAAATATTGTATTTGGTGTCACTTACTATTTGGAGTTACGCAATGCTATATCTTTTTACTATCAATGAATTTACCAAGCATTGGTGTTAATGTTCTAGGACATCCAAATAATCAATTTTGATCTTTATTTGCAGAGAAATGAGATATACAAGTCATAGTTATAGCATCGCGTAATTTCAAATAGTAAGTGACACTAAATACAATGGTTAGTGCAATGCTTGTACAGAGAAAGAAAAGAGAAAATAAAATCACTTTTGGAGATTATATAATATGGGTCCCTAGGCTTGCTTTGGGCACATGTCAAAGGAGAGAAGGAATTATCGACACAAGTGTACCTCTCGTTCATCCAACATAAAAACCCTTAAATAGCATGCAATATGGAGGCTGTTTTTACACTAGAAGTTGATTTGACACTGGAATTAGCTTTAAAGACCTCAAATTACTTTACTTGAGGTCATTTGAGATGAATGAGAGAGAGGGGGGGGAGGTACATTTGTATATGCAACTTTCATGTAAATGAGGAGTTGGACAAATGGGGATAAAGGGGAAATTGTCATATACAAGCGTACCTCTCATCAATTCAAACCCAAAAAGAATCCCACATAAGTTTGCAGTGATTCCTTAAAGGACAAAAGGGTGGGGTTAAATCCTCTACATACATGGCCTCATTTCAACGTTTCAACATTGCATGTCACCGTAGGTTACGATAGTGGATTACATGCACATATAAGCCCCTTGCGAGTGACTTAATAACAATCAAATTCTAAACGGCTCTAAATTCAAAGTGCCTAAAACTTTCCCTAGGCCAAAGAGTGCGGTGAATAAGGAGAGGTAAAGGGGGGGATCCTAATAGCTTGGACACTTCTTTTTCAAAAACGTTGACCTCACAATTATCATGTATAACTCAAATTGTTGTTGAGAGATTAAGCTAGGGTGAGTCATCCATGCAACTATAGAAGGTCGGTGTTTACCGGACCCCGAACGTGAATGCCACAAACCCTAAGCTACCGAGAGAGTGATTATATGCATGAAGAGGTCTCGTGACAATGTCTTGGTCCTTCATAAGGTTATCTCATTTCCTTTGAGAACCATAAGAACATATGGGATCTTTTGTTGTATTACATGCAATGTCAAAATCAAGTAGTTCAAGTTTTCGATCAAGAATTGTTTTGGTTGCTTTTGGCAGATTGCTTACTTTTATGTTACTTCAACAGGTGGAGACACCATATGTTACTATTGGACAAGTTGCTTTAGTTGGAATTTTCTTCTATTTTGCTATTACGCCTATTCTTGGGATCTAGATTCATTCAATATTCAAATGTTTTGCAAGTCCTTGCAAGTTTCCCATATGTTGAAGAATTGACTTTATGTTGTGAAATGAAAAGCTACCAATTTGTTAAGAGGCTTATTACTAAATCCATGTATCCACTTTCTACTTATTATTCCTTCATTAATTAGTTCAATTGCGCCAATTTTCAAACCCTTCATTACACTATGTGTAGATTGGAAAGAAATTATGGAGGATTTTAATGTGTATCATTGTCGGGATTTGCTCTAGCAATTCCAGTGGGTAATCATGACAAGGAGTTGAGCGTTGGTCAAAAATTCCGGATCAAATGAAATTTCTATCCATAATTCTTGACATATGAGATTTCATTGAAGTTTGTATGCTTATAAGTTAGTTCATGAGAAATTTTCGGCAGCTACAAGGAGAGGTTTTGTGCCGCAACATCTTTGTACCAAACTCATCAGAGCTTATGCCCTACCCTAGCCCAATAAATTATAATATGAACGGTTTTATGGATGAGGTGCGTTGCGTCACTGTCCCTTTTCCTAACAAATTTAAGGTTTGACGTACATAAGGTGTTTACATGCTACAAATGCTTGTTATCATTGTCACCATGATGCAAATTACATAAAGGGTCAACAAATCACCAATGCAAAGCCGATATTCCACACCAATGAATTGATAACCATGCTACAATATTAAATCCACCACGCTACAAATTAAAGTAACCTTTGATTTTCTCAATTTGTGCCAAAATTAAATTAAATTATAGTAACCTTTCCAAACCTTGAAACAATAGTAGATCATTGCCATGTTGCATACAAAAGAGGTAGCTATAGTGTAAGGGCTTTGTGCATATAGTAGAGAAGAGAGGCAAATACATGAAACACATCCTAACTTGCCCCTAAATGTATCACATTTTCATGCATCGGTCATTCTAATCATCAAAGGATATGCCGAACTGTAACTTATTATTAACCTTGTAGTGGAGGGTGGAAGGGACTAAAAAAATGTTGAATACCTTAGTAATTTAAAGTAAGAACGTTCACAAGAAACTAAGCGGAGAGTGAGATAGATTATCAAGCCCCCTAACCTATTTGCCACAAAATCGTCATCTCCAAAAGAGGCCCCATGAAGGCCTATCGGTCCGCTATCTATGTTACCTATGCAATAGGGTTTCATCAAACCATTCTTGGAGAGTTTGGAGTGGAAATGTATGCTCATATGCAAGAATTTCCTAAGGTCGAGAAGTGGGGTGGAAGGGGTAATTGATGCCCTAACATAGTTTCCAATAGAAGTCTTTAATGCTCTACCATACATGACAATACATGCCCATAGTACCCCTTGGAGAAGGAGCCCAACAATCCTCTTGGGTATATTGACCTGGTAATTACCAACATTAAGTGTGTTGGCGTTTCAATGTTATGGTATTGAGCACAAACCCAAGTAACTTGGTTTATTTTGTAAAAGGGTTGGGATGCTTGCTTGAAAATATAGACCTTTGTGTAAAACCATTATTTTAGCGTCACGCTAGAGGTTGGCGTCGTCTCTTTCTCTTTTCTCTCTCTAGTGTCATACAAGTGCATGTGTTTGGTAAGCTGGGGGGGAGGGGCGGAGATTGAACCCACGCCCTTGTCCTCTCAAATTTATCATGAGGGAAATGATGAATGTTTCAATTGTTTATAAACGAAGGGTACACATGTATGCAATAATGTCTTCGGGGGCCGAGAAGAGAGGTGAAAAAAGGTAAGTTGTGGGCAGGAGACCATGTTGGATTAAAATTGGTCCGAGATGACCCTAAACTACCGGATGATAGTGGAGAGGTACCCAGATCCGAACAGAAGGGTTGGCAGTTCGATTCCTGGCTGTGAAATCTTCTCTCTACTTGACGGAAAAACCATGAGCCCACCCACCGCAAGGTAGGTAGTAAACCCCACCCTGCACCGAGGGGATCTTTGAGCAGGGTAGGGCCAATGGGCTCAAATTCACGTCGAATTGCCCGGTGTTGTATATTATTATTGGATTAAAACAACAACGGTGCCAAGCGAGTCGGTAGCGAGACTTAAGGAAAGTAACCACGGTTATTAAGGAGGTTACCTACTTACTAACCTAGCCTGAAGATAGGGGGTGGTAGACTATACTTGCTTGGAAGGAAGAGAGGAAAACTAAGAGAAAGGAACATAGAGAGAGAAAGACATTGATGGGTGGGCTAGAGAGAGATTATGTCTACTTGAGATCGATGATCATATCAAATGGGAAACAAGATAAAATTTGTAGATTGTAAAGGGTTCCAACTGTGTGTGTGAGAGAGAGAGGTACACTCATCAATACACTAAATATGATATTTAGCGTCACATGGTCACTTATGTCACTATGGTAACTTGTCAGATGACACTCCTTATGAATAGGCTGAACAAACATTGTCCACGGATGATGGATGAGTTCATCCATTGGCCAAAGCCCCTACCTTCTCTTGTTTGCAACTTGTGATGAAATATTGTCACGGACGATTGAAATTTGGATGAAAAATCACTTGGTAAGTGACAGTAATTGCAACACTGTAAATCTATAATCCCATGAATTTTGTTACATGGAATGACAAATAATGTTGGGTTAACATTTAGTGTTGGTAACACTACACCATGGTTTCCAATTAGTATTGAGCAAGACAATTAGAATTGGTGACACTAAATGTCTTAGTTAGTGTAGTTCCCCGGGGCCGAGGAGTTGGGGTGAAAGGGGTAAGTGGCGGGCAAGAGACCATGCCCAACTATACCAAGTGAGTTGGTCATAAGACTCACGAGGGAAAACAAGTAACCGCGATTCCTAAGGAAGCTACCTAGACAAGGGGTGGTGGCAAACCATACTTGCTTGGAAGGAAGAGGGAGGAAACGAAGAGAGCAAGATAGAGAGAGAAAGATGGTGTCTATTTGAAACCGATTGTCATGTGAGATGAACCGAATATATAAACAATGTGAACCGGGAAGGGTTCCAAATGAAAGAGAACTACACTTGCCACTCGTATCAATAATTCCGAAAGGCCAAGGAGTCGGGGGGGGGGAGTAGTGGGTAGGAGACCATCCCGGATAAAAGCAAAAACCGTGCCAAGTGAGCGGGTCATAGGACTCATGAGGGAAATAAAGTAACCGTGAGAAGATTACAATTTGTGGACCAAAAAAGGTTGCATGTGAGAGAAAAACACACTCATCGCTCGTATGCAATAATTCTTCGTGAAAGGGGGGGTAAGTGGCGTGGGCCCGGGGGTGGAGTCTTCATTGGAAATCTAAGTGATGTGCGTGGGTCATTGTGAAATTAAACCCCACGTGTACAAGAAGTTTATAGAGAGAAACATATTGTATATGTACTAATGGCATGCTAAAAAATGGACTCGTGTATTTATACTAAGCTTTTCAGTTTTATGTGATGAATGCCTCCACTATATATACCAAACTATACATCACGAATGAAACAATCCTTTATTACATATAAAATCCACTTTCACTTTCCAAAGAAAAAGTCGTTGAATTGTTTTCATTTGTAGCATGTAATCAACGATTGTATCAAACAAACAAAGATAAGAGCACAATAACTTTGTCACAATCTAGAGAGCAAAACTAAGGGAAGCCCATGAGAACTCCAAGAGCCTCTAGTTTGTAAAAACCTAGAACCCAAATGCAAACACTAACAAGAAGACACATGATAGTCATTGAGGACTATGACCATATGAAAACAATGCATGACAATGTGAAGTGTAGGAAACTAACACATCTATTATCAATTTAATGGAATTTTTAGATATACACACTAGAGAAAAAACAATACCTCTCCCTCACGTATACTACACACGTGAATACCTCAAATAACACCCCTTCTTACACTCACGTCAATTCGTACATGGTACGAAGAGTCCACCTTGCCGGGGGTGTGGGCGAGAGGCCATGCCCGAAGAAAAACGACTGAGTTGGTCATAAGACTCGTAAGGAAAAGTTAAGTAACCGTAGTTACTAAAGATGCTACCGACGAAGCTTGCATGTGAAATAAAATGTATGAACCAAGTAGGGTTCCATGTGAGAGAAAATTACACTCGTCACTCATAACTTGATGCAATAAATCCGAGGGGCCGAGGAGTTGGGGGGGGGAAGTGGTGTGGGCGGGAGACCATGCACGGAATAAAGCAACAACCGTGCCAAGTGATGAGCCGGTCATAAGACTCCCGAGGGAAAGGAAAGGAAAGGAAAGGAAAGGAAAGTAAAGGAAAGTAAAGTAACCACGGTTAACTAAGGAGGCTGCCAAGCTAGACTGCGCGGAGATAGGGGTGGTGGTGGCAGACCCCACTACGACTCGCTGCGAAGGAAGAGAGAGAGGGAGATAGAGAGAGAAAGCAAGAGAGAGAGGAAGATAGAGAGAGAAAGAGACAGAGACCGAGAGGGAGGGGCCAGGCCAGGCCAGGCCAGAGACAGAGGGAGAGAGAGAGGGGACAGGATGGCTATGGAGGGGAAGGGCTCGCGCGGGGGAAGAAGACGATGAGTCCGCCATAGCCACGCGCAGCCGCGGGGCAGCATCGCTCCACCACCACCGCACTAAGCGAACTTCCTTTCACTAGTACTCACACGAAGCTGCTGCCACTTCGGTGGAGCCCGGCCCGCGGTCGCGATTTGGTCCTCATTTCGGCCCCGATTCAAGCTTGCAAGGGTTTCGTGGAAGCTGTGGTTTGTTGGTTTGAACTTTGGTTTCCTTCGAATGGTGCACGCAGGAACGGGGACGCGGTTGGGACGGGGTGGCCGTGGCGGTAGTTTGCAGGCCGCAGATTTGTGGCCGTGTTGGTGTAGTAGGTTATCATCATTTGTGTGTTGTTGAGATTTGTTTGTGTTTAGTGTGGGAGAGGGTTTCGGTAAGCTTAGTTTAGTTCGCGGGTGGTGAGTCGTTCGTTCGTTTGTTCGTTTGTTGGTTTCGTTGTTTGTGCGGCGGGGGGGAAGGGTTTGAAGGCGGGAAAGGATAGGGGAGGGAAGGAGAAGAGTGTACGGCCGTGACGGTGGAGAGGGGTTTGGAGGGACGGGTATGTGACGGGGAGGTTTGGAAGGGTGAGGAAAGGGGAAGAGGCGTGGGGCGTGGTGGTGGTTGTGCCTTTTGGTGGCGTCTTGTCGATTTGCCATAGTAGTTGTGCACCCCTCGTTGTGTGTCTTGTGTCTGGTGGAAGCTCTGGGAAGTCTTCACTCGTATCTGCCACATTCCATCGTCGGGGGTGGGTAACTTCCTTTCCTAAAGCGGGGCGTGTGTGCGCGTGTCTTGTGCGTATATGCGTGTCTGTGTATGTGTGCCATCATCCTTGGATGGTGCGACGGAGGCATCGGCACATGCGCGAGCACATCTGGGATCCTTAGTGGTGGAGAGATCTGCCGGAGTGGTGCAAGAAAGGGTTTGAAGGGAGCTTTAGGAGTGGATGAAGGATTATTGCAGGCAGGGACGAGAGTGCGGGGGAAAGCTGTTGGTGGAGGGAGCAGGGAAAGCTGGTGAGACAGGAATTCTGATGATGTATGCCGCCGCGCAATGAGACATGGGGGACATGATGGGAGAACAACAACGGGTCAACAAGGGTCGAACTTGTGATGGGAAGGATTGGACACAGATTTTGTTGTTGCCATGCATGTCATGCGCCGTTTGAAGAGCTTAGCTTCGGGGCGCACGTCTGCGACTGAAAACAACAACGTAAGCTCTTCTTCTGCCGTGAAATAAAGGAACTTGTAAACGCCGCAACTGCCATGTCTTCCCGGAAAGCTGTTTGTGTTAAACCACCTGTCTATCTATCCTCCTAACAAAGTACTACCGTCAGATAGCTACTGTATGTATGTATGCATAAATATCAGATATGGTTCTTAAAGGTAGTTCTTAAGGCGGTCATTAGTCTCTTCCCGAATCTTGACATCATACCCATCAGCCCAAAAAACTGGACTGGTAGCAACTTCAACAGATGCCCGCCATCTGTACGAATGTTGAGAATAAGAATGTAGCTGTTTCCGTACTAGTAGTCCGTACTGCAAGCTCACCCGACCCGTGGGCACTTCTCTTGAAACCCTCGTGAGAAGTTCGTCTATCTACGGCTATCTCTAAATGATTAGAAGCATTTGACACTGCAACCTGCCCACTATATGTCTATGTTAGTTGCTTAAGGTCTTGGGGGGAAGGGGGAAGGGGCCCATTGGAAGGGACCTCACTATGGAGCTACCCATTTGTTTGTTTGTTGTCAGTGACATGTACTGTGCTTGTGTTCGTGTAGAAACAGTTCCCTATGTTGGTTTTGGCTTGCGAGTGGAATGGTCTTGGTCAATGTGGGGTCGTCAGAACGGTTTGAGCTTTCTTTCTGCTAGTGAGGGAGCAATGCAGCGCGTTCTGGTCTCTTATCTCGCAGCAAAGTGTGTCTGCCTGACATTAGCCCTCTCATGACTGTTATGGGTAAGTATCATGAGCGGTAGGTTTCTTAGTATCCCTAATGTTTCGTTTCTTTTGGACGTTGAAGCTACCTGTGAAACTTCCTGTTTGGGGGAGTGGTAAAGTCAGTCTGGAGCTCTTAACCTCCTTGAAGCATCCAGGGACTGATGTGTCAGCTATTCTATGAACATGCAATCATCCAATGTGCAGCTCAACTCAGTGAGGTCTGCACATTGAAGCAGTGCATTCATGTCATCCGACACTTGAAATGTGGCACTTTTCTGTAAGTCTGCGGTGCACATTTCTAAGTGTTTGACTTTCTTTAGATAGTCCATTCTTTCTCAATGCTCCTGTTATTGTGCAGTCATGGTTCCATTTACCCTTACGACTGGGTGTCAAGCTGCTATGTTCAGCTCTTGTGGTTACTAACTTGGAAGTTTTGCAGTCTACCAATTGGGATACCGGAAGCTTCTGAGTTATCTGTACAGTGATGTTTGAAAAATTGAGTGTATTGTGAGTATATCCTGGTATGTAGCTCATTTCGTTGATGTTGATGGGTGAGGCTGTAATTGCACTGTGGAGCTGGGGCATTGTATGCTTTGAAATAAGATTTTGGATAACCAGTTCGTGCTACTACTTTGTTGGACTCCCTGTTTTGCATATTGCTATTGGAAACATCCTCATGCTCTTTTGAGCAAAACTCCTTTTGAGTTTTGAGTTTTATAAAGAGTGTATAAAGGGCACTAGGTCAGAATATTTATTGTTGCAGGATCTTAGTTGTGGGCTCTGTGTTTCACAGTGGTCCATACTTCTGCGCATCTGCTCGTACAGTATGTTAAGATGATGCTCTCAGGCCTTGTAAAGATAACTTCCACAAGGCAGCCTTTAACAGCAGCTGCCAAGAGAATAAAAGCAGTTCATTCTTGAGTTGGATGTGATCTTCACATCTGCTCTTGGAGCATAGGTGATGGGGATATTTATTCTGAGATGATGCACTACAGCCTGTTTGCTGTGCTGCAGAGAAGCCTCTAGGCACACCAGACACGGTAGACTCCGTGCCAAATACATCTCGTTTGGAACCCACTCTCAATAATTGTTGTGTCTGGGACATGACCTGTGAATGAGAAATGTATCACATATCTTGGGGTTATCAATCTCTGTGCTCTTGCATTTGATGTGCAAAGGGCATTGTTCCCAAATGGCAATGAAGATTTGATATGTACCTAACCCTTGATTTTTTTAATTCAATGATGCTTGCAGGTAGGGGACGTTGGAACAAAGAGAGTGAAATTAGAACAAAATCGTGTTACAGGGCCAAGGGATCCGATTTCAGAGGATTCTGAGCCTTCTATGGCATCAGCCAGCTTAGGACCTGCTGCCGCTGCCAGTAGCACAAGTATGATAGGAGGAGGAGGGGCTGCCCCAACAAAAGCAGGGTCTAGTGGTGTTGAGTCTTTACCCAAAGAAATGCATGACATGAAGATAAGAGATGATAATAAGGTTGACCACAGCGACGACAAGGTATGATAATCAACCTGCAGTTTCCATATATTTGTGGACTGAATGTGTGGAGTTGAAGTTCCATCTTGGTGATCATTATGTCCTGGTACTTCCGACATATGAACAGTAGGGGGGGATGTATGTTACTTATTCCTGCCACTGAATTTGCGGGGTTGTGGGATGTCTTTCTTTAGGAGGTGACCGAAGCTTAGCATTTTGGTCAAGCATTATGAAGTGCTTCATGAGGTTCTAAATGTATCTGATGAGTTGTTCTGCCAGGAAATTGAGGCAACAGTTGTAGATGGGAATGGCACTGAAACCGGCCATATTATTGCCACCACTATTGGAGGTCGAAACGGCCAACCCAAGCAGGTAGTCATCCACTTGTGTAACCTGCATTAATGCAATGATAGCGTCTATTGGTTGCCATCTTCCACTGATATAGATAATCTGTTTCTGATAAATCACATTGTCTGTGACCTGGCAGACCATCAGCTACTCTGCAGAACGTGTTGTTGGAACTGGTTCTTTTGGAATCGTATTCCAGGTAATTGTTAGCATTTTTTCCCAAAGCTCACAGAGGGCTACTTCTGTTATGGGTTCTCTTACCACTATCAATATTGTTGAAGTCTGAATCTCAAGCAGTACAATCCAGTCCCAGCACATGTTATCTGTAACTTAGGTCTGTCTTGACAATGTTTTCTCAGGCCAAATGCATCGAGACTGGTGAGACTGTGGCTATCAAGAAGGTGCTTCAGGATAAGAGGTACAAGAACCGAGAGCTTCAGATCATGCGCTTGCTGGACCACCCCAACATTGTTGCCCTCAAGCATTGTTTCTTTTCTACAACCGACAAGGACGAGCTTTACCTGAATTTGGTTCTGGAATATGTTCCAGAAACGGTGTACCGAATTGCCAAGCACTACAATCGTATGAACCAGCGGATGCCTCTGGTGTATGTTAAACTTTATACATACCAGATCTGCAGGTCTCTGGCTTACATCCACAGTGGCATCGGTGTCTGTCATCGTGATATCAAGCCACAGAATTTGCTGGTATGTATTCAATTTCCAGACTCTAGTGCAGTTTCTGTGCCGGAAGGCAGTGTAGTGAATTCATTGAAAACCTCCACGTTTGCTTAACCCATAAAATCTTCACATATCTTCTAACAAGACATATTTAACACATGTTATTGTTGGTGGAACAGGTGAATCCACACACACATCAGCTCAAACTCTGTGATTTTGGGAGTGCCAAAGTTCTGGTAAGCTTTAGTTCTTCCATGTAATATGAACTACATCTTCTCTATTCTTGACTGCTAAAACCTCTACCGACTAGTCTACAGTTCATCTCATGACAGGGAACTTTCTGCAAATGTTAATCTCAGTGCTTAGTTGATCTACACTGGAATTTATTTTGTCTTAAGTTAGAGGTTTTAGAAATAGGGACTTACAACCAATCACTGGTATGCAGGTGAAAGGAGAACCAAACATATCGTATATATGTTCTCGCTATTATCGTGCTCCAGAGCTGATCTTTGGAGCCACTGAGTACACCACTGCCATTGACATCTGGTCTATGGGTTGTGTTATGGCTGAGCTTCTTCTTGGACAGGTACTGGCGTTGATAATGGGACCTTTATTTTCCATGTTTGCTGGCATTTCTGTGCATCATGGGTATGCATTAATCTGCTTCTGTTCCCTTCAGTTTTTGAAGCACAGGTTGTTGGCAGCTCTCATGATTATCCTGCTTAAGAGGGCCATTTGAGAGTTTTGGTCAATTTTCTGATTGCACACCTTTTTTGTTGCAGCCTCTCTTTCCTGGAGAAAGTGGTGTTGATCAGTTGGTAGAGATCATCAAAGTCTTAGGAACACCAACTCGAGAGGAGATCAAGTGTATGAATCCCAACTACACAGAGTTCAAGTTCCCCCAAATCAAGGCCCACCCCTGGCACAAAGTATGTGTTTCTTTACTCCCAATTCCCTTCTGAGGAATGTGTTTGTTGCCTTTGTTTACTATATAAGTTCCAATGTGGTTTACTTATGTTTTCTCTTACACGTCATTACTTACAGGTTATAAGTGCTTGGATATTGAGTTTCGAATTTCGTCTGATTTGATTGCTCGTGTCCGTCTTTGTAGGTTTTTCACAAACGCATGCCTCCAGAAGCTGTTGACCTGGTCTCAAGGCTCCTCCAATACTCACCAAACCTGCGCTGCACAGCTGTAAGTAGTTTGAGATGTGTATATGCGCTTTCCTGTTTTTTGTTTGCATGTAGATAATTTCAGCCTTATTGGGGTCTTTCATGCACACTTGTTACTTGCACAATAACAGAATGTCATTGGTTTCTTTCGATGTGTGCAGTTGGAGGCATGTGTGCATCCCTTCTTTGATGAGCTTCGGGACCCCAACTGCCGCTTGCCTAATGGCCGTCCACTACCTCCACTTTTCAACTTCAAGCCACAAGGTGAGCTCACTGGTCAGCAATATTCCCAAGTCTATTTGGACAGGAGTTTATGGCCTCTGGTTCTACTATGGAGTCTGGTAGATTTTGTATGTTTGGATGATTGCTTGTGTTATTTGCAACTTCTGGTTTTTCTCAGTAATTACCAACACAAGTTTTTATGGTGATTGAACAGAGTTGAAGGGTGCGACTCCAGATATTTTACAGCGTTTGATACCCGAGCATGCAAGGAAGCAAAACCCTATGCTTGCACTGTGAGGTCTCTTTCTGGAGGCTGGCATGAACACTCTTTTCTCTCTTCAAGTTTTCCTACATCCGAGGACTGGATAGCTTTGTACAAGGGCATGATAAGAATTATTTTTGTCTTGTTTGGTCACTTTCAGTTACCCAGTCTCCGTTCGGGCCCCTGCTTTTGCTTTGGGATGGACGGGAAACACACTAGGTGTCTAGCATGCAGCAGTTGACAAAAGGGGTGGCCTCCACTTGCCTGCAAAAGGATTCGCTGATACAGGGTCAGTTTGCCTCAAAAATCTTGGGTCTGCAGGAGATACCAAGTTGGATGCATGACATCCCTTCAGAAGAGCTCACTGTGCATGTAACTCTATGAGAATTGTGTAGCTTCCTGCATATCTATGACTATGAGGAGTGCACGAAGCGTGGGGAGCTTAGAAGGCAGGACTTGGAGTTTCAACTTCTTTTAGAGAGCTTCACTTAGGCTGTTACATATAGGGGCCTTCTGGGTGCTGATAAGTTGGCTTAGAAAGCGAAAGCGGAGCGAAATGTAGAGCAGAATCACTCTGTAATTTTCTTAGAAAACCTAAGCATGAAATGTGCCCAGTCCTGGCGATTCGCTCTCATGACTTTGGCTTTGAAAATGGTGTCCTGATAAGCCGCCCTTAAATGGATGCCAGTAAGGCTGCACTTGGTTTGCATATTTCATTCTGCCTGTGCACCTACATGGTTCTCCAGATCGGTCTCTTAATTTATTTGGCATGTCCATGAACTCTCTCTTTTGTAGTTAATTCCAGCAATTTGGCATTGCATTTGAGATACTTGCTATGTATTGTGATCAGCGCAACTCTCTATTCTATCTTCTGGGCCATATCTGGGATTTTGGTAGACTTGCACAGTTTGCTTCATATTGATATGGCTTCGAAATCCTGCAGCTGGAGTCGGAAATCTGCACAGGATCTTATTAACCAAGTATGTTGTGCAGAGGACCATTTCAGAACTTTCTGCGGACTTGATGACTGCTTTGGTAAGTGAGATGAAAACGGACGCCGGTTATAAAGTAGGCAGAATCGTCTAAGCTGTACCATGTCTTTTCCTCCAGAATGCAAATCTGAGAGTCATGTATCTGGGGGAACAGCTAAAGAAAAGTGTCACATACTACACTAGCCTTTTTTCATCACAGTTTATGGATTGCCAATGCCTTTGCTTGAAAGTCAACAAGCCGAGTCTTAATTCCGGAAAGTTTGAAGTTTTGCCTAACGAATAAATTTTTCTTTACTCCATGAAGAGTTTATCAATAGAGAATTGTCTGCATTTGTATGTAAGCTTTATTTTCAGAACGCGTTTGGAAGGGCATTGTTGTTTTCCATTTGACATCCCAACATCACCAAACACACGTTTGATGCCCTCAAGCAAGCATTTCTGGCTTAGAAATGAACTCCTTTCACTTCAAAGGAAAGAAACTAAAATTTCCAAGGACTTTCTCAACTAAAATGTGAAGGTTATTGGAAGCAAGCCTTATCATCATGCCCATGCAAAATTGTTCATGCTTACTGCACCTCAAATCAGCCTCAAATCAGAGAATTGCCAATGAAGTTGGTCAGTGCTCAACTATCCCAATCCCTAAAAATAACGGATTGTCCCACTTTTGCTCTTAAACTCCGTAATATCAACCTCCACAATGTCACTTGCTCTCTAATATCCTGAAACCCTAAGGAACAGATGTTCGTAGTTCAAATCTCACTCCTTATTGCCACCTTTCTCTCCCTTATATCACAAATTTTGTCATTAATGCAAACCACCAAAGAAGGCAACCCACGCCCTTGCATTGCGCCATGTGTCAATATGCGGAGTGTCATCTTCTTATTCTTGTTCTTATTCTTATTCTTATGCCACTTGTTGAATGTTGGTGCATGCATCCTCCACATCGCCCAGGAAGGCGAAGCAGAGTGGACCACACCACACCATTTAATATGTTGCACTTTGTGTTATTCCGTAGTGTCACATGCTACACTAATTCACTAGTATCACGCATCCATGTTAACACTACATAACTCCATAATATCACGTGCACTTTGGTTGCCACAGGTGTGATACTACGGAGTTTAGAGTGTAGTTGAAAATGGGGCAACTTTTGTGTACTTTTCACAACTTCAAGAAAGGAAAAGAAAAAGTAACGCCCGTAGCTTTCACAACTTCATTAGAGGTTTCCTTCCTTATTTCAAAATCCAGTGTTAGGAAGTTTGAAGTTATTCTACTAGCTTCTATCATAACGTTGATATTAGCCGTTATCTCACAATACAAGACTAGGATAATTATGTTTTAGGCTTGCATCTATGTTTTTCAACAGAAGCTATGTGAAGGATTTTCAAGTTGGTATTTGGTCTTGACTTTGTGTTCTAGACATTGAAATGCCAAGCTATTCCATCACTTGCCTTTTAAATACTCTAAGGGTAATTAAAGGATAATCTAAATTACCCTTTCCACGGTTAGCTGTAAAAAAATTGGGTTGTGAATCCTTGCCCTTCATTTTTCCTTTGAAAAAAAAATTATGCTAGTTGAAGGGTGTTCATTAGTGTTGGGTATAAAATTTCACCCGTGTATCATTGTCCTTTGACAAGAGCTCAATGGCAATTACACCCACCTAACATTGTTCAAATCTTCGTGCACAAGTAATAAGAGGGAGGTGGGCACTTGTCCCATAAGGGAGGTTGCCATCAACGGGGTTTCAAATGGCTTGAAAACATGTATGGACTTGGCAGTTGTAATGTAACTCAGAGGGGGGATGAAGATGACCAAAGCTAGCCCTTTACCATTACATTGATTATGAGTTGGGAGATGATTTTTGCTTAAATGAAACATCTCTAGGGACTTTTCAAAAAGAAGTGTTTTTTTTGTGGGATTCAAGTGAGTTACGAAGGAGATATCATGGAGTGATGTTCTAGACATATCTTTTGGTCACAAAGGTTGTTTTGCATAGGTGTAATGATAATTATGGTTTAGCTCTTAAATGCTTGGGTGACCACAATGTGGTGGTTTCAAGTCACAGGACCAAATCATAAAATTCTTAAACCTTTGTTGGAGATACTCCTCTCACAATATGTTTAAGTAAGGTTATGACGCATATTTTGACCATTAGGATTGAGCTGAAGACCTAATTTGTAGAGTCTACACCATTGAGAAAATTAAAATTTGAGTGCCCAAAATGCAAACTAAGTTCTAGGGATGCTTTGATCATGTGCTTCTTGTAACTTGTTCCTTTGGAACTTGTTGCCTACTAATGAGTACATACTATCTCTATCACAAATGAAATTTTGGATGAAATTTTATGCTTACAACATACTTAATTTTATCTTTTTTTACATGCAAAAATATAATCAATCCAAATATGGTTCAATCATGTTGAAACAATGGTTATAGCTTCAAGAAACATCATCCTACATATGCATGATTCTACTTTAGAATTTACGCTCCTTCAAGTAAACAAAAACTACTCATATGCATTTCTTTGACGTTTTGGAAGCATGCCCATGCATTTAAGGGTTAAACAAGATGTGTTGAGTACCACATACATGACATCGTGTGGTTAATGGGTGTCAAGGTAGATTGCATTGACAATGCAACACCAGAGACCCATAATTGGCTTAATGGATTCTCATAGGTGAGGTTGTCAAGTGGGCTATCATCAATGCATTTGCTTACTAACTTGAAGGCTGCGTGTTGGATTGTGCACAATTCCTCTTCCCCCTCTACACTATAAGGAATGGGGGTCCTTTCTAACACAAAAAGGACACATAAATGACAATGTTTTGGGGCCACCACATGTGTCATGAAGGTTTGCAGCCCTGTGAAAGTAGTGTCATCCTGGACCAGTCCTATTTTTGCACAAAAGAGTCCTATTTAAGGCCTTTGACCGCGACAGTAATTAATAATTTTGACGGCCGTGGTAATTAATGACCTCGATCGCCGCGGTAATTTATGATTATGGAGGAATTCCAAAGGTACATTAATTCAATCTCATATAATATGTCTCTATAAAAGAGATATCCATTAATAAGTGCACTCGTCGCCTCCCGAGGCTAGCCATCTATATAAAGCACCTACTTCCAAGTGCCTAGCCACCTACCTACCAAGGTAGGCTAAGCCAAGGGCGGGGGCCAAGGGGTTTGATCCTTGAACCTCTTGGCTCCCGCATAGAGGCCTTAGCCACTAAGCCACCACTCATCACATGATATATGAGGAGTATTTAAAAGATTTGTATATAGAGGCCCCAAGTTACTCTTCATTTACTGTTTTTATTTACTGGTTTTATTTACTGGTTTTACTTACTGTTTTTACTTACTGTTTTTATTTACTGGTTTTACTTACTGTTTTTATTTACTGTTTTTATTTACTGGTTTTACCTACTATTTTTATTTAATATTTTATTTAATATTTTTATTTACTTTTTTATTTACTTTTTTTAGTTACTGTTTTTAGTTACTGTTTTTAGTTACTGTTTTTAGTTACTGTTTTTAGTTACTGTTTACTGTTTTTATTTACTGTTTTTAGTTACTATTTTTAGTTACTGTTTTTATTTACTGTTTTTAGTTACTGTTTTTATTTACTGTTTTTTATTTACTGTTTTTTATTTATTGTTTTTATTTACTGTTTTTATTTACTGTTTTTTATTTACTGTTTTTTATTTACTGTTTTTATTTACTGTTTTTTATTTACTGTTTTTATTTACTTGTTTTATATACTGTTTTTACTTACTGTTTTTATTTACTATCTTCTACCTTAGTAGTTAATTAGGTAGGTGACTTCCTTCTCGGTCTACATCTAGCTAGAAGATCTGCAAAAGTAAACAAATTTGTTTACTTTTGTAGATCTCCTAGCTAGATCTAGATCTAGAAGGAAGTCACCTACGTAATTAAAGATAGAACATTCTTTCACGGACTTCCTTGCCATTAAGTATTTGCTATTTTAGTGCATTTATGTTAGATGAATGCATGTAATGTCTCTCTTCGACCTTAATTAGTAGTTAATTAGGTAGGTGACTATCTTTTAGCTAGATCTAGACCTAGAAGGAAGTCACCTACCTAATTAAAGATAGAACATTCTTTCACGGACTTCGTGCATGACATTAAAATGACACAACTCTTACACATATGTGTAAGAGTTTTAAGCTTTCGCTCGATTTGTGTTGCGGAGCTCAAAAATCGAGCGAAAGCCTAAAATTCCCACACAAAAGTTTTTTTATGACGAGCATGTGGAAATATCCCACACGGGGGGCCCTCCGTGTTAGAGCGGTATGTCATGAGGGACCCCCATTCCTTCTAGTGCTAGAATGATTTTGCCAAAAGTGTAGTGAGAGATGATAATGAATATCAAAATTTCTTACTATCGTAGTTGTTGGTTGACATGGATACAATTCTTGAAAATGCAAAGGATGTGTGGGGACCATGGATTTGACATTTCCCGTGGAAATGCAACTCATACCAACGGAAGTCAACACAATATTTATTAATTGCAACCCAATTGGTTGCATGCTCATTCCAATCATGAGGTCAACCTACTCCAGTTACTTGGACCACATTTGCATGGACAACCGCTATTGACTCGGTGTGCGTGGAGAAACGGGGTTGTAAAGAATTGCATTAAACATATGATTTAAGATGGCCCCCACTATTCATCGACGACCCACCACGTAAATGGTCTTCCAATCACTGGGTGGTAGCCAAAGAAGGCGGCATGGGGCACTTGTTGCTACGTGACAAGCCATGGAAACCACTCTAACTTACATGACACATCAAACCTAGGGGACTGTTAAATCGATCACACGTCGGTTAAAACGACCACTATCAATATGTAAGGTGTCAACTAGGCTTTGACTTGTCATCCAAGTTGGCCAAGTATAGTAAATGTAACATAGAGTTCATACCTTGTTGCTCTTGGTGTGTGCAATGAAAATTCAAAATTTTGACAAGTCATGTGACGGGGCGACGCGTCTTTGTGGTTGTTTTAACAAACTACATGGTCGATTTAACAATTCCCTAAATCTAATGCCACACTAAATGAGCCATGTAGTGTGGAGTGTGTTTCAAGCAAGAAGGTGAATGGGGCCCAACCTTTGAATGCCCGACCAATATCTTTTTTAAAGTGTGTGGGCAACAAGTGCAACCCAACATGTGTGTGCATGCTAAAAGGGTGGGGAGGTGTACAATAGGGTTTGAGTCCAAAATATCCCTTAGTGGACCTTACTTTTGCAGCAAGATCGGAGCCAAGCTCAAATTTTGGTTTCTCAAACTAAGAGGAGGATTTCTTCAATTGGGACTCCCAAGATTGGCGAGAAAGTGACGCCACATTAGCCATTTCATGTTTTCACACTTGGACCCTCATGTAAGCTCCTTGGGTCCAAATTTTTGCTCTCGACCAATAGAAGTGCTCAATTTCGTAGTTTCTTTGATCTTGGACCTTTACTCAAGTTAGCTTAAGGTAGAAGCATCCAATTCCATTAGTGATCCTAGTTCTGACACCTACTTTTCTCCAAAGTGGTACTTCAACATAAACATTGATTGAAATATTCTAAGGACTAAAAATGCGACTCATCGGTTAAAAAAAACAACAAAATGTCAATGCTTACTTGGGGGGTGGGGGGAGGATTATGTAACCACTTTGGATCATGAAGAATTCTCGAAATTTGACGAACCCAAGTGCATTAGCCTCCTTATGGATTTGCTAGAATCTTAATTTTTTTAAAGACATGTTTTTTATACATGTTAAGAGTCTCAAGTGATCAAAGTGTTTGTGCTAAGAGCTTCTGCCTTAATGAACCCAAGCTCAAACCTTAGTTTCTCAACCCAGGAGGAGTATTTCTTGAGTTGGGACCACCAAGATTTGACGGGAATATGCTGCCACGTTAGCACTGATTCATGTTCCCATACCTTAGACCCTAATAATGTAAACTCTTTGGGTCCAAAATTTTGCCCTTGACCAATTAGGATTGCTCGATCAGGGAGTTTCTTTGGTCTTGGACCCTAGTGTAAAAACACTCTAAAATTGCTTAACTTGATGGCTTGAGTGATTTGGGTGGTGCAAAGCATTTGTTGTTGCGAGAAAGGGAAAAGAAAGAGAGAGACAAGACTCAAGAGCAAGGAGTTTGGAGAGGAGAGCCTAGAGAAAGTCCAACTCCAAACCCTAGCCCCAAAACCCTAACTCTAAAACCCTCACTCTCCCAGCACTTGCTTCCCTCGGCTCGCCTCGGAGCTCCTCCATTACGCTCTCGCATTCTCACCGTTGCGGAAAATTCCTTTGTCTCCATCACCTCCACGCATTTGCAGTTCATTTGTTGGTGGAAGAAAAGAATGGAAACCAAGTCTGAAAAGTCGGAGGAGATGGTTCCGTCGGTTCCAGCAGCAGTTCCAGCTGAGGCGGACGCCGCGCAGAGCCGAGAGGCGTTCAAGAATTTGGTGAAGAACACGTTGGAGAGGAGATTGTTCTACATCCCCTCCTTCAAGATCTATGGCGGTGTCGCAGGTTTATATGATTACGGCCCCTGGGGCTGTGCCGTGGAAACCAATGTCCTCAATTTGTGGCGCCAGGTGAGCGTCAGTGTCCACAATTGAAATTGAAATTGAAATTGATTGGTTTATTTGCCAGCTTATTTGGTAGTGAGCTTGATTGATTGTAATCAAACATACAAAACACGAAGAAATGTTTTCCTGGAATGGCTCACTTGACTGTTGAGATCCCTATACTTGATGGAACATGCGTAGTTCATTTTAAAATTACATTGCACTTCATAACATCAACATGTACTAAGTCGAGGGTGTTGAGGAGGATTTCGAGGTGCAATTAGGAGTTGAGGTTAAGGTTTCCAGGGGAGTGTACACAATTGATTGGTACCTGCCAGCTTAGTTACTTGCGGGCTTGATTGATTGCAAGCAAACACAGAAAACACCAAAACTACTTTCCTGAAATGACTCACTTGGCTGTGGAGATCCCTATGCTTGGTTGAACATGAATAACTTGGGTAGTTCATTCTAAAACTACATCCTAAAATTACTTTGCACTTCATGATATTAACTTGTACTAAGTTCGAGGTGTAATTAGGAGTTGAGGTTGGGGTTTCCAGGTGAGTGTACATAATTGATTGGTTTGCCTCATTTGGTTGGGGGCTTGATTGATTGCAAGCAAACACAGAAATCATCAAAATTATTTTGCTGGAATGACTCACTTGACTGTTGAGATCCCTATGCTTGATTGAACATGAAGAACTTGGGTAGTTTATTTCTAAAATTACATTGCACTTCATGAGATCCATATGTGCTAAGTCGAGTGTGTTCAAGAGGGTTTTGAGGTGCAATTAGGAGTTGGGGGTTTAGGGTTGAGGATATATTTTTGAGAGCTGGATTAGGGTTCTGTTGCGATGGATAGTGGCATTTTTGAGTGAGTTGTGCATTTTTTTCTTGGTGGATGGGCAGCATTTCGTGATGGAAGAAGACATGTGGGAGATTCGATGTCCCTGTGTGACGCCTGAGGTTGTGCTCAAGGCTTCCGGGCATGTGGATAAGTTCACGGACCTTATGGTGAAGGATGAAAAGGAAGGGTTGTGCTTCAGAGCTGACCATTTGCTGAAAGATTTTTTAAACAATGCCTTGGAAGAGGATGTGAAGCTTTTAGCCATGCTTGATGCTCCGGCTGTGGTTCCGGCGCCAGAGAAGAAGGACAAGAAGAAATCAGTGGAGAAGAAAGTGCCTGAGAAGAAGCGAGAGCCCTTGACCCCTGAGAAAAAGCAAGAGATGAAGAAGGACCTTGCGAGTCTTGACGAATTTGATGGTCCACAATTGGGCGCAAAGATCAAAGAGTATGGCATCAAGGCTCCTGATACTGGCAACGACCTATCTGACCCTTACCCTTTCAACCTCATGTTTGCCACTTCAATTGGCCCAACAGGTCTTGCAAAGGGGTATGTCAGCCCTTTATCCCTTCATCCTTCACCTCTCACGGAGTTCAGTTTGATATGTTACAGGATTAAAGAACGAAGGATGCAGTTATACACTAGGACACTTGTAACCTAATGATTCAGTGCACCTAAGTGACTTCAATGTGAGTCAGTTGATGTTTTTCCTACAGGGTTAGATCTTATCTCTCCTGGTTTGTGTTGAAATTTAGGTCGTAATACTCATGCTGTACAACAATTTGCTTGGGTCTTCTGGTTACTTCTGGTAATCCATAGCAGAACTCAAGATAAGGATGCACTGTTGGGACTGATGAAGTTAGTGGGTATATCATGGAAGGTGGCTTCTTCCATGCAGATAGACTATAGTGGACGCTCCCTGGTTGTATGGCTTGCCACCACTTGGCTATTGGCGCACAAGTGTTTTTCTTTCTAATTCATTTTATTTTGTATTGCTTCCTTTTGATAGCTTTGTATTGAGTATGTAACTCCAAAATTGTTGGATTAACTATTTCTGTTGGTCCTTATTTTATGGTTTACTGGTAACCTTTATCTGTATGTTTTTTTGAACCTTGATACTTGCAAGGATATCTTCAACCAGAGTCATGATGCATACTGAAATTAGGTATGTATGTTGAGGAGCAAATGGTCATGAAGGCTTGGTGTGTGTATTTACATGATTGAATAGTGCAGTTCACAGAAGTTTATGCAACTGAATTTCTTGCAGCTACATGAGACCAGAGACTGCACAAGGCATTTTTGTCAACTTCAAGGACCTCTACTATGAGAATGGTCAGAAGTTGCCTTTTGCTGCTGCTCAGATTGGTTCTGCATATCGCAATGAGGTGTGCAACACTCTTTCCCATTTCGTGTTGATTGTGTGCATTTTCCAGATCGAGATCGCTTGGCAGACACTTTTCAGATTCTTAAATTGAATTGTAATCATCTCTTCTGCAAGCACTGGAAATATTTATTTGTTGTGAACAAGGATTTGTCTAGGTTTTGGGAATTTGTTTTCAAAGCACACTCATTGTCCACAAGTGAATTTATTTGGATGTGAACTTACTTGCAAGTGATTCACTTTTTGGTGATACTCTGTTGCGGCTAGAGTGGAATCAGGTGTGTTTTCTCATACTTTTTTCTTGGGTGATGCATTACTGCAACAGATTGCACCTCGTCAAGGTCCCATGAGGGTAAGGGAGTTCACTCTAGCAGAGATTGAGCATTTTGTCAATCCAGATGACAAGTCTCACCCAAAGTTCAAGGATGTAGCTGACTTGGAGTTTAATTTATTTCCAAGAGCAGAACAGTCTGCATTGCAAGATTATGTAAAAATGAGGATTGGTGATGCTGTTTCCAAGGTCAACCTCCGTCCTCTCTGCTTCTCTAATTTTTAACGATTCCTCTTATGCATGGTCATTGCTGTTGTTTAGATTGCATGTAGCCTTGAACCCATCATGTTTGAGATTTCCGGATTTTGGTTTTTGGGGGATTTAAAAAAAAATCCGGTTCATTCTCCAAGTTGCTGTGGCCAGTTGCTTTTGTGTTCAAATTTTCTTGAAGCATGTCAAGGTTTGTTGTAGTTGTCAATATGAAGTTTGGACATGAGTTTCTGAAACTACTTTGGTGGAATCTATCTTCTCTGTCTACATCGTCTGTTGAAGTGTGACGTCCTTGAGATGGTTAATTCCTTTTTGTTGCACTGTCCTTGTTCTGACAATTCTTGTTTGTATGTTTTACAGGGCATTGTAGACAATGAAACCCTAGGTTACTTTATCGCAAGGGTGTACTTGTTTCTCACTAGTCTTGGTATAGACAAGGAACGCCTAAGATTTCGGCAGCATCTACAGAATGAAATGGCTCATTATGCTCAGGACTGCTGGGATGCGGAAATTGAATGCTCTTATGGCTGGTTTGAGTGTGTAGGCTTGGCAGATCGATCTGCTTTTGACCTGAAGGCACATTCGGTATGCTTTTTACACTTGGAATCATGTTCAAGGGATTGCAAGACATTGATTTCTACTGCACATAGATTTCATCCACAGAGCACAAGTCGTTCAATGTAAGGGCTCACTTTAACATCAGGGCTCGATTTAGGATGTGTTTTCCAAGTTCAATTGTGTTTACTCTGGCAATCTGTGTCTGTTCAGGTCAAGAGTGGTACCGATCTTGTGGCTTACGAGAAGTACGATAAACCAAAGGATGTGGAGGTGAATTTCTTATACAACGTATTCTAGAGCACAGCAACTTCCAATCTCTTATTGAGCATTCCATCGAGTACCACATTGATCTTGTCAAAGCACATGATCCTTGGATGACATGCAAAGGCTTTTTTTTTATAATCATTGACGTCAATTATCTCTTATACTTTGTAATGACCATAATCAATTGTAACCTGTATTGTCCTATTTTTATGTGGCCCTACAGAATTGTCTCTCCAGCACATTGCAATGGATGTATTGATATATTGACACTGGCATTTGATGCCCATTGGTTGGTTTGTTTTCATTTGTGTGCAGAAATTAACAATTGTACCAAACAAGGCTGTATTGGGTAAACACTTCCGGAAAGAAGCCAAGATCTTATCAGAATCTCTTGAGGTAAGAGTCAGATTCCTCGGTACTTTTCTCTTAGAAGCTGTCTACAAACTCAATAAGATATGGCAGGATGGTCCAAGTGTTTTTTTCATTTTATGCAAATGTGATTGTAAATCATGTAGTTACATGTTTCCAGAAGTCTATGAATCGAATAAGACAGGTTCTTTGGGTACTGACAATACAGTTCTTTCTCCAGGCAATGACTGAAAAGGAGGCAATGGACTTGCAAGCAGAACTAGACACGAAGGGGAAAGCCACCTACAAAATTTGCACGACAGGTCAAGAGTACAACCTCACCAAGGATATGATATCTATTTCAAAAGAACTGGTCAAAATAAGTGGCCGGAGCTTCACTCCCTCCGTCATCGAGCCATCTTTTGGTATTGGCCGAATTATGTATTGCCTCTACGAACACTGCTTCTACACACGGCCGATTGTTCCTGGCGAAGCTGTTTCGAGCGTCTTCCGATTCCCACCTGTCATTGCCCCAATCAAGTGCACTGTGTTCCCTCTCCTCCAACGTGAGGTTCTCAACGCCTCGGCGAAGAAAATCTCCACTGCTCTCACTCGCGCAGGTGTCTCCAACAAGATTGATCTCACAGGCCGCTCAATTGGGAAGAGGTATGCGAGAACCGATGAGGTTGGGATACCGTTTGCCATCACCGTTGACTTCAATGAGGAAGGTGTCACTGTGAGAGACAGGGACTCGAAGCAGCAGATTAGGGTTCCACACAAGTATGTTGTTGCGGTTGTCCAAGAGCTTGCAAATGGCACCATCTCATGGAAAGATGCTGCAGCCACATTCAAACTAGTTACTGTAGCCGAGGCTGCAGAGGTAGCAGAGGAGGCTGATTTGTAGGCTAATGTCTTCTTCTTTAAATGTAGATAACTCTTCTTAATGGATGGAACTTGACATCCCTTTGTAGTATGAAAGCTGAGTCGAGAGGGTTAAGCACCTGTGACATGACATTTTGATCAGTACTTTTGTCACAGTGATGTTGTGTATGAACCACCAGACTACATTCATTTCACTTGATCAACATTTATAATTGATTCCCTAGACAGTGATGTCAATCATCTAGTATATTATTGTGCAAACTTGTCTTTTCATTTTTTTCTTTCTAATGTGTGCTTTTAGAAACTCTCCTTTTAGTAGAAGTTGCACACCTTTGGGTTTCTGGGAGCTGCAAGCCAGATGCTGAAAACCTATGCCAATGGGAGTAATGTCTTATATGTATTGAACAATGTTGGTCATATGGGTCAAGTATGTGGCCCTATTCTGGACACTTCCAACTCCATAGACAATTTTGGTCATTGGATCGGATCAGGAATTGGCTCATCCAGTTAGCAATTGTGATTCTTGAAGATTGTCATTTCAAGTTTTAGGGTTTAGGGTCCATGTGAGGATTCCAATTCTCTTTGAATGATCAGAGACCCTCCCAACTGTGTTCACTATTGAACCTAGAATGGTGTCTATACTTTGAGCACATACTCAATTTCATCATAACACATGTCTCTTTAGTGTCCATACATAATGACCAGCCTTGCCATGTACCATTCAAATGTAAGCATCCAATTAAGAAGAGTGACCATATAAGGCCCACCTACCATAAGATGTTAAATCTACCCACTTAATATTGTGCATTTGTATGCAAGGGCGATGTGCAACCGAAGGATGAGGTGACAATATCGATCTACTAAGAAATAAGTGCAGTCCAACCATACAGTCCTGCAATTTCTGCACTTAGAAAGGCTTTGATACTCATACAACTTTCAAGTGGTTGCAGTTCAATTAACTCAATGCTCTTCAATGCGTGTTTTTTTTTGGTTATTTTTGGTTATTTTGTTTTTGTTTGTTTGTTTTTTTTTTCTCAATGTCTTTGTCTTTGGTCAGTGGAGTTAACCTCCATATATAGTCATGTCTGTTCAATGACATGCAAATGAGCAAGACCTTGAAAGACCGATTATCTTGTTTTGAAGATTGTCGTGTAAATAGCGATCGTGTGTCGTTGCAACTCGAGCACTAACAACTAAAACTAAAACATAGCAAAGACACACATATACAACACACCTCCACAAAGAAGGAAGATAGTCAAACCCTAGCAAGAGCTTTAATTCTCTCTTCAAATGCACACAATGAATCAACTTATTTCTCACTCCACCACGGGAGAATTTAAGAGTGTAAATAAGGGGGAAAAAACTCAAGATTTTATTGTAAAAAAATGTAATCTTCACCTCACACAAGCTCTCTCCATACACTCATTCACAAGGCTTGACTTGGCAAGAATGCCAAGCCAATGAGGAGGCTCCTCACTTAGAAGCACCTCTCCAACTCCTAGGGTTTCATCCATCCAACTCTAAAGGAATGAACCCCCCTGGATGCAGTATGGATGCCGACACCACACACCGTGATAGTTGTCGTGTAAATAACGATCGTGTGTCACTGCAGCTCGAGTACCAACCACCACTAATAACTAAAACTAAAACATAGAAAAGACACATACACAACACACGTCCACATGCCCCCCCTTAGTTGATTATGGAGCCCCGCCAAACAGCTAGGACCAACGCCAATCCAAAGGGCATGGATAATGAAGAATTGCTTCGCAACCAATTGGGGTGGTGAATGTTATCCCAAGGAACTGTAGGCTAGGTGCAGTGAGTCCCATTTTTAATCGCCTCTGATGTTTGGACATCAAATTCCAAAGAATTAATTCCACCGTCTCACGTTCGATCACGTCTCTAAGTTATAACTCCTCATTTTCCACTTGGACATACACAAAATAGTAAAAATCACACATGATCATTGAATATGATTGGTGGAAGCACCAAATATTGAAGATCTTCGACAACGAGAACAACTCCACTGTCCACATGGTAGAGAAGTTAAAGGTGGCCTCAAGCATGCCATGTGCCAACCATGTTGACACTGGTCACACAAGAGTATAGTAGCTGTTCATTTCTTCTCCCCGCACACAAAACATGAAAGATCCTCTGGTATAACGGCTAGTTCAGGATGATTTGTACCCTCAATGGGTAGATGACATGGGACGTAATTTTTGGAATGCTTGCGACATTCCCTGCCATTCTTGCCTTCCAACAACAACACACCACTCGGCAACACCCCCTTCACCCGAAGGATAGTGCGCCCGTCTTGACATCCAATGTCATAGGCGCCTCACGTTGGAGATAAACATAATCCCCCTGACGAGATCTCCGCAACTGAGGTCGGTAAACACCACTGCGAATGCATGCATAACGCAATGTGTCATAGTGCTGAGCAATGGACAAATTTTCCATGGCCATATGCATGGCCCTCTAGAAAAATTGAGCTCGCTCCTGCAAACACTGGATTCAAACGTTTGGATCATTCAAGTCTACAACATGAGCTAGCTTTTTCCGAATAGAACTTGGGAGTACATGCTCACATCCATACAACAACTGATATGGGTTGTAAGCCGCCAAAGAGGCATGCCTACTAAATTGATAGCCCATAGCAATGCAAGACAACATAAAATCCCAATCTCGGTGGCTCCCCCGAAGTAATCCATATTTCCTCAAACTACGTTTGGTTGTCTGAACAACCCTTCAGCCAAGCCATCCGCCTCCGTATGATCCTGCGAGGTGGTACAGTGATCTATGAGAGCCTTAGTGCACAACTTCTCAAAAGCACCGAGGAACTCCCTCCCTTGGTCCGTCAATACCTCAGCCGGTGCTCCAAAACATGCCAATACACGATCCAAAAAGGTTGCCGTGGCCAACTCTGCAAAATTTTGGCATTGAGCAACAAACTTAATCCACTTTCTGAAATGCTCCATCATCACCAACATGTACTTTGCTCCACGTAGTGTGACAACCAACGGTCCTGCAAAGTCGAGTAACCAGCGGTAGCCCAGTTCCATGATAGGTAAGGATTGTAGTTGAAATGACAAGGTGTTGAAGCTAGACCTGACCCGGTCACAAACTTCACACCTCCTGACATAAGCAACAACATGTTGATACATGCCAGTCCACCAGTATTAGCTACGTAACATCGAATGTGTCTTACGTATGCAAAATTGGCTAAGTTTCTCGTGTACATGCCGTACTAAGGAGGCCCTCTGATCCGGTCTAGGAACAATACGCCTTGTCCCATCCGACCACAATCTAAATAACAAACCGTTCTCCTAATAGAACCTTGTTATTCGATGTCCAATTCTATTTTTTTTCATCACCAGATGGACAAGGGAAAGGTACCTTGCTAAAACTTATGCAATATGGAAAGATCCTCTCATATATTCGCAATAGCTTGAGGTTGATCAGTCTCATCATCCGAGCCCTATGTCTAAACCTCAACAACAAAGCCAGAAAACAAAGTGAGGTAAATAACTGTGTATTAACCTGAAACTGCCTCTCGATTACAATTCCCATACCACTTGGCTCTGGGCAAGTCCTCGTCCGAAAGACTTGGATTGTGTGAGAGTCCATCTGCATCCATGTTGGTAATACCGACACGATGTACCACCTTAAAATCGTATTCCTAGAGCAATAAAATCCACTTGGCGAGCTTGCCAGTAAGCTTATCTGACTCCATAAGCCATTGTAAAGGTTGATGGTTAGTCACTAAAGTAAAGCGCTGACCCTAGAGAAATGGCCGGAAATGGGCAATGGTCCATACTGTTGTGAACGCTTCCCCCTCATAGGACGAATAATTGGCCTTCGCACTGTTGTTGCTTTGCGAAACATAAACAATAATATACTCCCGACCAGAGTCATCTTTTTGAATGAGGATTGCTCCCAAGCCCAATGAACTCCAGTCCATATACAACTGGAAAAATTTGGAGGCATCATGACATCAAAACACTAGAGCCGTACCTAATCTCTGCTTCAATAACTTGAATGCTTGTTGCTGCTTACGACCCCAAGTCCAAGGTTGGTCCTTGCTCGTGAGAATGGTGAGAGGCTTGGCAATCAAGCTAATTTTTTTGATGAATCGTCAGTAGTAATTCGCCAAACCCAAGAAAGCATGAAATCTCCGTACATCGACCGGTACCGGAATCTTTTGCAAAGCGTCGACCTTAGCTTGTTGTACTCCAAAACCTCATGGAATAATCATATGACCTAGATATGTCAGTCGGTCATGGAAAAACTTGTACTTGCTATGGTGTAAGCGCAATCCCCACTGCTGCAACCGTTCAGAAACGGCTTACAGATGCCTTACATATTTATGTGGTGTCCTGCTGAAGATGATCACGCCATTAATGTAACACCGAGCAAAGGGCAAGCCAGAGAGGACCTAGTCCATCACTCTCTGAAACTCAACATGTGTATTTTTCAGGCCAAATGGAAGAAACTTCCAATGATACAATTGATCTTTCTTTGTCGCAATCCTTGCTAGATCCCCTAAACTATCTTGGTTATTTTTCCAACTCTAGCAAGGATTATGAACGTTAACCCTTCGCATTTCGTCATGCGAATGGTTAGCTTCCCATACCGTGAATCTCATAGTTCATAGAAGGAGAACCAACCCTCCTACTTTGCTTTCAGGACTCACCCCTTAATTGGTAACCAATTCTTAGATGTGGATTTCCATTCATGGAAGTCCAATCTTATGTTGATCATCGTGTTGTTGGAACAACACTACAACAACCCGAACCATACTAGGCAACTATGCCCATATTGGGCAAATGCCCATGGAGGCCGTGCCATTTGTTCTCGGCCACACCACCTCATATATATAAGCCTTTAGGATTCTAGGCAGGGCCCTTACCCCACCGTCAAGTAACCTTTTGTCTCTCTCCTAAGAATTGGGGCCAAGTACACATTTTCCCTTAGCCGCTGGAGTTGGAAGTTCCCAACAGCTTCAGAATCCCATAACTTCTTTATATTGTCTTTGATGCTAATAATCAACCACTCCATCGTCATTTGCATTTCACGTAGATGCCGATGCACTACTCACTTGCCCCATTTAGGCAAGTATTGAGGAAGTCATGCGTGTTCAAACCTTAGCAGTCCCGGGAGCACTCCCAGGCCATTGTTGTACCAGGGCGCTGTCCCGAGATATCGTCCCACTCAAATTATCATATCTCCTAGCTCACACATCCGATTGACGTGTTCTTGAGCATTCTAGAATTGGCACGCCATAAGCTACACATAGCTTATGGCCTTATCCTTGTGCCTCCTAGTTTCTGTGGGTGGAAGACGTTCCCAACGCTCGGGGCTGTCATCCACACTAGGATCACTTGGGTCCTCTCACCAACGGCGCCATAAGTCCCGGGTGTCACTCTGGGGCCCTCTTTGTGTCCATGGTATTTCGGGCACTCTTCATACAAATGTACGTGACAACATGACTATTGTCCACATGTACATACTGTCAAACCGTGAGGCCAGTCTTCAATATGGTCGCCAATTCTGTCCCGATGTTTCCAAATAGTTCCACCAAAGTGATTCCTTCATCTAGCGGATGCCATGGAATGGGATGAGCCAACGACAATGGGGTATCCGATATGACTGGCGTCGTAGAACCCAGAGAGAGGACAATATCCTCACATTTTTAGAATAGCTCTGCAGAATCACGTTAGGGAGGAAGAAGATCCTTGGAATGACGCATGAATGTACCTTTAGGTGTCATCTCCCTTTGATCCTCAGTACTCCCCATGAGTGCTAATGTCTCCTCAAATAAGACGGAGATACAAGGCAATATGTTAACAGTAGCACCACATCCAAAAACCATAGATAATGGTGGTATGGTCGCAGCTGCCGCGAATGCCACATGAATAAGCTCCCTCCGACCGTTTCCAGTCGATCAACATGGTCGGATCTATACCTCCTCAATTTAGTTGTCTAAACCAAAACCAAGAGGGTAGAGTGCCTATGGACCAACTAAAATATCGTAGTTGATCACATTCGTCACCGCACACCTAAGTAGAAGAGATGCAGGTGGATTTCTAGGTTTCATTCGGAAGCTAAGTTGTAATGGCTCCCGAGTATAAGCAGTGGCCCGCTTCACGTGGCCAATGGATATGACGATGGAGAATTGGCAAAGAACCAAATCCTCAGTCGTCACCCCAACTCATGGGCAAACCTCTTGCTGATCATAATTAGTTGTGCCCCCGAATCCATTATCACACAACGGGAAGAACCCCGAGTAGCATTATCCCCAGTCCGACTGACTATAAGAATGCTGATGTCATTTATCATATGTACGACGCCCGGTCGAATGCCCTGGCGCTCGCGAGCAGGCCTAGCAGCTACATCATACATATAAATTGCTTCCGCGGACATTGGTGAGTCATAAGATATGGACGACCCCCCGTCATCTAAGGTGTGCGTCAAAGGACGCAATGGCTTCTGCGACAAGCCTCGCTTGCCGTTTCGTCACTTTCTCGGATCCTCAGTAGCAAGGATGTTTGCGGTGGCTTGAGCCACGGTCAGAGAATACAAGGATGCCTTCCTTTCCCAAATCCTACCTGCTAGGTGGAAAATCTTAATAGGTTGGATCCTTGGCGATAACCACTACATCACTATGAATAAAAGTATGTGCAACACTTTGGACACCGACGTGTGCACGATGTTGGTCGACAAATTCGAAACATCTATGCTCGAATTACAACCATTGATAGATTGGACATTATCTTCCAGTCCAAAAGACAATGGCAGTCGTGCCTGACTAATCTGATCCACGGGATTATGGTCTTGAGTTCGTAAGCTTTTCATAGACTTCCTTGTGGTTGAAGGTGTGGTTTGTGACACGGATTGAACACGTGTCATGGCTACTAAACTTACCACCTCCACTGAAGCTCTGAACATATAATAATCCGGAGTGAAAGAGCTAACTTTAGCTCTGGATGGAGCCGATGAGTCCAAGATTTGGTAAGATGAAGCCAAATGTTTAAAGTTCTCCTCCAAGGCGCTAATCTTTGCCTCCAACGCATTTTTCCGTGTAGAAACATGGCTTTTGTCCAGATGGAGAACGAAGCAGTTGTCCTCCGTGTGATTGAGCCTTCCACAATAGGAATACTTCAACTGCGTCAGTAAAGACTTGCCAACTTCCTTTGTCAAATCCTTAGCGGGGACAACTGTCTTCAGTTTCGGTTTTTTCACGGTTTGGATCTTCTTTTGCTTGAAAGGACAATCATTCTTAGCATGGCTTGACTACCCACAAGACCAATAATATAAGGTCTTGTCCACCTCCGCCTCTGCCAATCTTGCAGCCACAACCGGAGTTTTCCGGGATTTGCTAGAGTCTATTAGCAAGAATACAAAGTCAATGACATCGTGTCGATACAATGCACGATTACATTACTCCACAATGACGAATGTCTCTGTGAGTGTTGCTTGACCACCATAATTCATGATGATCTTGGCTTATTAAGTAAATGAGGCGTTCATCAATTTTTTATAAAAAAACCTTCACCAACTGGCTCTCCATAAAAACACTTCTAGACTCCATGACAAACCTTGCCAACCTCGTATATATGATACGAGGTGTATCGTCATGCTCCCGTCTGAAGTCATGTATCCGCATTATCTGATCCTGACGGAAACCTCCGTATTTCTCTTCTAGATGGAGAATGAATACTTGCAAAAACTAAAAAATTAACGGAGCCCCTAAAGAAGCTAAGGCCGTCTAGGTAGCCTTGGCATAACATGAGAGTGGAAGGATTGGACTCGAAGTGCTCGTGAATCCGAGAGCATAAACCTTCTCTTTAGATTCACCAGATAAAGCTTCCTCTACATCCACTACAAATATTTCTTCCAGTGTCTCTGACTTAACCATAGGGGCAACCAACGAACTGGAAGTTGTGTCTTCCTTCAATGTGGAAACCAACTCTACTCGAGTCTCCAAGTACCGTTCCACCTGGCGTAACTCCACCTAATGAGCATCTCTTCACTATTCATAGGTCTGGAATGCTTCGTACTCCAAATGTTGGGGTAAAAGCTCGAACGCATACCAGTCATTAAAACTGGTATTGCGTTTCCGCTTCTCTTTCATTCATATCTTCATCCGAATTTTCCAGTCTTACAGAGAAATAATATCTAGAAAATCGGCCTCGTATTTCTCCTTACGTCTCCTTCTCCATATCGTCAAAGGTTCCTACCCAAAGAATGTGAGACCGAGTGGTAGTCTCTAACGCCGAAGTAGGCTGGAAAATCTCGTTGGGTACTACTACTACTAGTTCAACGTCTGAGAGGTTAGATGGTCGACCTTCCGATGCTTTTGGAGACGGAGAACGATCATATTGGCTTTGAGTCCTAATCATAAACCCACAGTGAGCCCGGTCACTAGAGCCAACAACCTACATTAATTTGGTGTCAGGGTAAAGAAGAAAAATGTGAAAGACAACCTACATATACCACCATCATCAACCTTATGGTCTGCTGGTTATTAACCCAGCCTCATCATTAAGGAATACATGCATCGCCCACTTGGTGCACATACAAGGGTCATGTCGGTCATCACTCCGACCTTATCCCCACAATACTTTATCACAAACTAGCACAACATAAAATGAGGCAGTGTTGGCAATTTCCAACACCATAGCCCGTCACGGGGGAAGATACTACAACGAAATATAAAAATCAATGCAATTACAGCATTGGATCTTCTTCTCCAAATAAGACTTAAGCAAGAATTAAAATTGAACGCGCACAACCAACACCCGCCCGTGGTTGGTAGTCAAGCGTGAGAGATCTCTGTTGTTGTGGAAAAAAAATTGCAAATAAGCACATCTCTCATCTCCCACTACAACCTAAAAAATCCCTCCTTATAGAAATTCATGGAATCTATGTTGCTAAACAAAATTGAACCTTAATAATTATTCCTTTTAGGTCGAACAATGATTCCACATACCAAATAATTCGCAGTGGCAATCCCACGGCAATCTTGTGCACCACAATCTCAAAATAAATCCCAAATACCTTAATTTCTCATAAAGTCTTCAAGCCCCTTGCTTTCGTTGTTGATTAAGGTAGAGGGTGCTTAAACCAACACTTTAAGCTATTGCACATACATATGGGTATGTGGTTGATATAAAAAATATATATTCATATTAGCCTTTGGGCTAAACATAGGTATCAAGAAAGAAAAAATATTTTTAGTTTCAATTGAATATTTGATGGATATTCAAAGTCAAAACTACTAGCTTCCTTAAACCAATCCATAGGCCCCGTGTATGGCAACCTTGCATATGATGAGGACCTCCACCTTCATTGCCTAGAACCAACACAACGTAGTTGGGTACTGGACCCAAACTACATCAAAGCCCAAGTAGTAATGGTATGCAAAGCCACACGGCTACCTCCATGATCCCACCCGGTTCGCTTGCAAAACCATCACCTTGCATCCTAGGAACCGACCCCCTTGCATCCCGGGAACCAACCCCCTTGCATCCCGGGGAATGACCCTTTTGTGCTTTGTGAGCCTACCTTCTTGGCGTTGTGAATAGAATGGCTAGAATAGGCATTGACAAGCCACCCTAATCCCACCTTGAACCAACCCAAGATAGAGTGGAGCCCGTTACCTACCCTACGTGGAAGTAGTGGAGGCCGCTATGAGGTGGCACCACTAATGGCACCTAAAACCGTCACTCCGTGGGCCCATACACTCCTACACCGCCGGGTAACGGTTCAAGGTTGTAGAGTGTTGGCAATTGGGAGGCGTTTATAGGTGTTGGTTTTGGATGGGGTGTTGGATTTAGCACCCTCTACCTTAATGAAAACATCCTTGGCAAATACTTACGCAAAAGTTCGTCTTTCATAAATCCAAGAATTTCACATTTTGAAAAAAATATAAGTGTCCCCCGACCCAAGGTGGTGGGGGGGCTGCTGCTATTGTTGGCAGCCTGCACTGGCCAGCCGCCAGCTACTGCCGAGCTGACGCTGGGTGACGCCGACAGAGAGGCAGGCAGGAGCCAGCTAGGGGCTTCGGCTCCCGGAGGCGGTTTTTTTTTAAATCAAAATTTTCTTTCATTTGGAATCACGAATTTGCTTTCAAAGCTCAATGGCGTGAATTCCTGCTTGCAAGCAACCAAATAACAAGAAATTCCGTGGAAAATTCAATGATTCTGCACCACAATTCACCTTGATGTGCCATTCACAAGCAAGTATTCTTCTTCTTGTTGCTTCGATAATCCGCGGTGTTCTTTGCTTCAACACTCCGTAACTTCGTCGCTCCTTGCCCTCACGCTCCCCCTTGTGTGTTATATCTCAAGAATGAAGAAGAAAAACAGAAAAATGAAGCATTCTTGCTAAGTGAGAAGGAAGAGAGTCAAACCCTAGCAAGAGCTATAATTCTCTCTTTAAATGCGCACAATGAGTCAAGTTATCTTTCACTCCACCACAAGAGAATCCAAGAGTGTAAGTAAGGGAAGAAGAACTCAAGATTTCATTGCAAAAACATGCAATCTTCACCTCATGTAAGCTCTCTCCACACACTCACTCACAACTCTTAACTTGGCAAGAATGCCAAGCCAAGGAGGAGGCTCCTCACTTAGGAGCACCTCTCTAACTCCTAGGGTTTCATCCATCCAACTCTAAATGGATGAAACCCCCCCGGATGCGGTGTGGACGCCAACGCCGCATACCGTGACAAGATAGATAGCTATAAATGCTAGCTCATGGCAAAGCAAGCATGAATGAAGAGCTTCTTCTCTTGTGGGCTCTATATCAAGGACAAACACACAAAAAATTACATGTTGAGAGGGTGGGTGTTGGCCTTTAAAGCATCTGGTGGTGAGTAGTTGGCTCAAATATCTTGGAATAATTTTTTTCACTAATGAGGTGGAAAAATAACATTTTACCTAGGTCAAATGGAGCTCAAATGGCAGTGGGTTTGTGATGAAATTGATGGATCATGATGGCCTTGGGGATTGGTTGAAAGGACCATTGACTTGAAATCAATTGCCCACATTAGGCAAGATGTCACATGTATCACTATATTCGTAAATTTGAGACTTTCTCTTGTCTCAAATTAATATATGCTCAACAACATGGTCTAATGTTTGGGTCGTCCTACCTAAACTGTCTTGATATGAGTTCTTAATTGGGTTCTTGATATGAACACCCGCTTCAAAGTATTTGCATCTTACAACATTCTCCAATATTTGTGTGATTTTATCCCATGTTCTTATATTTGCAACTGTCTCAAAATGCTGAAAAAGTCCCAAATTAACGAATATAGTTATATGTACCATAGTGGAATGTTGATACATTCACCGTGGGCGCCAATAGGACATGCTGAGGTAGACATTGAAGGAAGGGGAATGAATGGCGACCCTTACAACCCTTGTACTAGGGCTACTCGATAAGGCAAGTTTGTGGATGAGACCAAGTAGGGTAAAAAACCCAAGGAAAGGAAGTTTGGGATAACAAGGCTGGCTCATATTGGCTCCAATTGGTTTAATTGTTTTCATGCATTCTTCTTGTATATGTCCTTGCACATCTGAGCCCTATGGCGGTAACCCGGATTACCGAATTTATGAAGTGCGTGAATGCAATTAATTAATTAATTTTCCAGAGGCCGGGTTACCGAATTTAAAAAGCGCGTGAACGCTTTTAAAATAATAGTAATAAATTTCCTGGAGGGTGCCCAAAATAGGACCAACATTGGGTTTGCACTAGTTGCGAATAGTGCAGTCTCAACAACATGGACGTGGGACGGGGTTCATCATCGCGTCTGTGTGTGTGTTTGCTCTTGTGTTTGCTAGCAATGTCGCAGTGGTCAAAGTTTGCTCTCTTCTAGTATGGCGGAGTCTCAAAAACCGAAGTCTCAAAAATTGTTGTTGTTACGAGGGCGAATAGAGCTTGACGAGCCCGACAATTTGAGCCCCTTTTCTTCTGGTTTGGACCAATTTTGAGGTAGCTATCGCAATCCACGCACACCCGGGTTATTGCCATGGGTCTCATCTATTATTTGGATCTTCAATTCAAAAAATTTGGGGTTTGAAAGAAAGTGTCTCGGGAGGGCATTGTAAGGCCCCAAACATACCTCTCTATGTTGCAAGCTCCTTCAAAGAAATCATAAATCCTAGGGATGTAGCACGGGATATGTATCATCATAGGCTTCTTCAAAATGCACATTGGTGAGATTTGTTTTGTCAAATTATGGTAGTAGCATATAGATTCAATCATTGAATGTTGCCCCCCTCCCCCCCCCAAAAAAAAAACCTGCACTCCTCATGCACATCCACTGACAATTATGCTAACATCCAAGACATTTATCACTATATTCGTTAATTTGAGACTTTCTCTTGTCTCAAATTAATATATGGACCACAACAACATGGTCTAATGTTTGGGTCGTCCTACCTAAACCATCTTGATATGAGTTCTTAATTGGGTTCTTGATATGAACACCCGCTTCAAAGTATTTGCATCTTACAACATTCTCCAATATCTGTGTGATTTTATCCATGTTCTTATATTTGTAACTGTCTCAAAATGCCGAAAAAGTCCCAAATTAACGAATATAGTGATATTTGAGATGATCAACAATTTGACTTTATTGTATGATCATACATATCTATACTCTCCCAATATCTATATGGTTGAATTTTACATTGAACTCATCCATTGAGGTACATTTGGAAAAATAGGAGTTAAAACCCCAAATAACTGACTCTAGTACACAATGTTGGTTTAACCCTATATTTTTTTAGTATGTTAATACTAATTGTGTATTCTCTCTTTATACCGTGTGATATGAAATCTTTATCAAGCTCTTTCCAACTTACTTATATCCAAGTGTCAAGAGAAATAACCTTGCAAGACAATTATCTATCGCTATCTACCAGAAAGTCACATCACAACCTATATTCATGTTGTATAATATCAAAATACTATATGTAATAGTATTTCCAAACTAGGCTTCAAAAGCATTTGAGTTAAGTATACCCAAAACTAACACCTAGGAATGCCATACAATAGGTACATATTAATCATGAAGATGTACACTATTTGAATAGTTGACATAAGGTGACGGTTTAGGTTTGCCTACAAATGAAATATTAAACCTTTATAACTTTTGTTTACAGTGACCAAATGATGTATTCTTTAGTACGTTGGAATCCTCTCGATCTTGAGAATAAGAAACATATAATAATAATAATAATTATTATTATTATTATTCTCATCACTTATACTATCCGTTTTGGATGTACTTACTTCAGATGTTGAGAATTTGTGTTGGTATACATACCTTCAAGGCTAGAATGTCCATCTGCCATCGCCAAAGGACTCGATGAATTGAACTTTAAGAGTGCCTACCTTGCTTATGCAGCATACGAAGCGTTGCATAAATGTTCTTGAGGTACATCTCGTTGCACCAGGCGATCACGACTCCATTCAAGTGATTTTGAACCCAACTCTAAAATATCACGACTGTCCTAGCAAGGCTCAGGATTGAGTCCTTTTGGGCCTTTTTCTTCTTCAAAAGTCTGTCGCAGGCGGGTGGTTGGCATTGTACAGTGTGCATCAATTTTCCCTAATTGAAGTTCAGATTCAAGAGTGTGTTTCAGATATTAGCAATGTCTCTATTTTAGAGTTCAGAAATTGGATCATACACGAATCAAACACTAAGGGGATCATGGTTGCTTACCACACGAGTTTTATTCCATTAGATGGGATTGAAATCTATGAATGTGGATTGGAAATCTATTATCGTAGTAGATTATACAACCATATACTGGAAGAGAATCAATGGTGTGGACACGTGAATGATTCTCTCATCAAGATTGTTAATTTGGTGGACCATAATGATTCTACTCTACTTAAGGTAGCATATCATTTCTTGAATAAGATTTACATAGAATTTATCATATAGAAAATGCACATTTTTGCTTGTAAGGTAGTTGCGGTGCTACATGTCACACAACGGTCAGTTGGATCATGTGAAGAAGCTGATGTATGATGAAAATAAATTCATTCTCAACAAGTGAAGTGCCTAAAGTAGTAAGGTGCATAGTGTTTATTTTAGATTTTGTGTTGGTTTTGAGTCATGAGATGGACTTCATCACATTCTTAAGTTTAAAATAAATATTGCTCCAGCTATTGTACACTCAATGTAGGAAGCTCATAACTTGGGAGCATTTTCCAATCTAATCCAACCACATGGAAATAGAGTGATGCACAACTATTACAAGACATGTTACATATGGTAGAGGCACCCATGACTATCTTGGTCCTTATTATGTCTGCTATAAATGCACCCATTGTCAACACATGTGGCTTCTCATGTGATGTCACCTACAAGTTGAAAACAACGCAATCAACTTGTGATACCCAATGATTGGGGAGATTTTTGGGCATAATCGGTTGAGATCCTAGTGTTTGCAAGTCCAAACAGTTACATGTTGACATCCTCTGGTTTTCCTTTATCAAATTGGGGTATATTCTATAAATTCCTCTATAATGATCGGTAATTTTTTTGCAGTCTTGAACTTCAACCGGTTATTTCTCAAACTCAACCGGTTCATCTGTAACTAATTGCTAGTTCTCCCTGATCATTGGTGATACCACTTAACTGTCATTTAAGTATATTTGTACAAACCACTTGTCCAAAAATAATGAGGGATGTGTACTTGTGGGGACAAACACATCAAACGACAATAACAAAAGCAACAACACAACCACAACTTTGAATGTTTGTATTTCATGTGCGCCAACCATCATATTTGTGTAGTTTTACAATTTAGTGTACATCATATTGGTGGTTGGAATCGTCCAAACTTCATGCATAAATTCAATTATACTTCAATCCTAGTCGGAGGTGGTGGACTAAGAGGCACCTATGTGACTTTGATAAGTCCTTCTCACCTTCAAAAACTCATAAGATATCCATTGTGGGTCCATTGATTGTGTTCTTTGTGGGTTTGGATTCCTCATGTACTTATCTTTCACGATAAAATTGATCTCATGTTGAATCAATATATGCACACATATGCTCAATCGCTCAAAGTGCCAGAAACAGGTGCCTCTACCATGATGCAGGCTTGCAGAAACAATCAAGGTATGTGAAACCTTATGTGGGCAGTTGCAACTCCACAAACAAAATTTTCTTTGAAGAGGATTGAAAATCGTCCATTTTCTTAGCAATATCGAATCACAAAATTAAATCATGCCAATTTCAATTGGAATTGAGATGTAGAAATCATCTAAGGTCAAAATAAAGATTCTCGTTCTCTTTGAACGATCACACCGGGCCTCCTGATTGAAAACCTGAACCTTGAAAATAATCCAATCTCGTTGTAAAATGTGTCTTTCGAGTGTCTGTTCTCAGCTACAAAGCTTGCCATAAACCACTCATATATATATATATATATATATATAAAAGAAGGTGTTCAATAATGAAGAGTCGCCACATAACCTGGCCCAGACACCTTACGTCGACAACTTTCACCGTTGTCATTCTTCTGTGACCGATTAAATTAGGTACCCTGGAGCCTTGAAGATTACAGTGGTGTTCTTCTTTGGAGTTGGTAGTCATCATGTGCCGCATTCAATGCTCATCACACGGCTCACTGCTTGCTGGATCACTCTCTCCCTCTGTGTGCACTCAGACAGACAGACAGACAGCAGGGAAACCCACCTTCACTCACCTCACCTCAAGCTAAGGTGTGTGGTGGTGTTATTCTGTTTGTTGTTTTCTGTTCTTCTGCAACTTCTACCAAATTAGATTTACACACAAAGCTTGTGTGGCATTAGCAAATCTATGATGCAACATCAGCGGCAAGAATTGGACTTCCCGTGATTTGATTTAGTTATGCTTATTGGAAGTGCAGCATGTTTGTTGATTTCTTAACTGAATACTACATAGGTCCTCCCAATTGTGTGATTCACTATTGAGTGTGAGGTCCACTGAATGTGATGTTTAGTGTTGTGTGGTGTTTAATGTCACCATGGTAACTTTTCGGATGACACTTCTTGTGAATGAATGAACAAATACTGTCATGGGTGATGGACGAGTTCATCCATTGGTCAAAACCCTACCTTCTCTAGTCAGCAACTTGTGATGAAATATTGTCATGGATGATTGAAACTTGGATGGAAAATCGCTTGGTAAGTGACAGTAATTGCAATACTGTAAACCTATCATCCCCCATACAAATTTACAAGGAATGACAAATAATGTTGGGTTAACATTTAGTGTTGGTGACACTATGCCACGGTGTACAATTAGTATTGAGCAAGACAATTAGAATTGATGACATTAAATATCATATTAGTGTAGTTAAAACATGTGTCCTTATGGTGTTTGTTCTATGATCCTCACCAAACCACACACCCAATTGAATATAGGTGTCTAGATAAGGAAAATCACCGAATGACACCTACACACCTCAAATCGGTCCATGCTATCTAAGGCAAGTGAGCCTAATTTGATAACTCATCTCAAACGAACACCTATATATGAGTGTTGTGTGATTAGGTGTGGATCTAAGAACAAACACCAACAAAATCTAAACAAGATTGGACTACATGCTCAAAATATGTCAATCTACCAATATTCTAAACTTAATAGGTAATCGACATAGTTGAGGGGACTCATATGATCATTTAACCCCTTAAAAAATCAATCTTCAATTTGACAATGACTGAGACAATCATACGAGCTCCGAAAACTATATGGAAAATAGCTACAGGCATGATTTGGATTTGCTCATTGTCTCACACCAATCACACATTTCAAATCCTACAAGAAGTGTCCGTTTAAGACCGGGTCACCTTATGGCTTTCAAAGGGGCGAGAACAATGTCCGAGAGGTTTTCGAGCATAATTGGTTGAGATTGTAGTGTTCCCAAGTCGAACCAGTTACATGGCATGATCTTTTGGGTTTCCTTATTTTAAATTGAGGTATATTCCATAGATTCCTCTTAAATGATGGGTAATCTTCCTGAAGTCTCGATGACCTTCAACCGGTTATTTCTCAAACTCAACCGATTCATCTTGTAAGGTAGAAATACCAAAAGCGGTTAACCACCCTCTACCCATGCACTAGACCGCCGTCATAATGGTGAAGTGCCATTTCTGAAACGGATCATGGCTCGGCAACAACTTCAATGTGTGCACACTTAGTGTAGCCAATGGGAATCAAGTGTTAATGTACTCATGAGGTAACCGATTTAGGCAATGTTCTGTATGGAAATGCGGATTACCGTGTTCGGTGTAGGGAGAATCTAGTGAACGAGTAGGGGGTTTGACAACTTTCCACTTTGAAAAATTATAGCAATTTTTGATCAGACAACTTGCATTCTTCATGAATCCTTCTCGTCTATCTTGGAAAATTATCTCCTGATTGTCAGACCAGATCTTCAATGCGAGTCACCTTATTTTCACGGGTTATGGCATTTCTACCTTAACAAGTGGCCAGTTCTCCCCGTTCCTTGGGTGAGGTAAGAAAAACACAAGCACATTGAATATTCTCGACATGTCAGCCTACGGTAGTATCCTTGAAGAGCCTGGCACAGAATATTCATTTCATCGCAACTGCTTGAGTGGGATCATATAAGTATGTCTAAAAGCCCGGCTCACGTGCGCCTCCACACACAATAACAATCTATGTGCGGTTGGCACCTTTGGCAGATGCTCTTTATGGTGCCATAGGAACATAGCATTTATGAAGAGGCTACGGATTCCGTGGTGTCTATGTAAACTCATCATCCATCGCATATGTGAGAACATGGGGAACTATCAATTATAATATGTAAATGACTAATTTTAGACTATTTGCATATGGAAATAGCATTAGAGATCCCAAAGCAATGCAACAAAGTCTAATGAATCGGCCCTCAATCTCATAGGAGACTCGTTTTTACTAGATTCCTTTCATCTGCGATGGATAAGTTTACACAAACGCCACGAATCCCAAGCATTACCATGACCCAAGTTAGTATGGTAAGGTATGCAATTGTTTCTCCATCAGATTCATGTATTTGATTGCTTTGTGGTTCGGTGAGGATCAAAGAACTAACACCATAAAGATAAAAATGTTTAAAAAAATGTTACCACACCCAATAATGATCACAATTGGGAGGACCTATGTTCAGTAAAGACATCAACAAATATGCACTTTTGGTCATCATAACTAAATAAAGGTAAGTTTGGTTTGCAATTTGATTTTTTTTTATGATTATTCATTGTAGATTTGCTAATGCAACACGAGTTCTGTTTGTTGAAGTTGGAGGACATGAAAAATGAACCGACTAACATGGTACATCCACATAACTCTTTTGCCTAAATAGGGAGCCTAAGGGCATGTTTAAACTTTTACATGACACTAAATGTTGTATTTAGTGTCACCAATTCTATTTTTCTTGCTCAATACTAACTATAAACCACCCGTGTAGTGTCACCAACACTAAATGTAAACCTTATATTATTTGTCATTCCTTATAAATTGTTTTAAACATTATAGATTTACAATGTTGCAATTACTATCACTTACATAGTGATTTTTCATCCAAATTTCAATCATCCATGAAAATAATTCATTATATAAATGTTTGGATGCTGAATATACCAAAAGTGGATGAACTAAAAGTAAATTGTGATGACAACATTTGTAAACTTATTCATAAGAAGTGTCATTAAATCTTATTACGGTAGATGATTTTTCTTGACTCTAAGACTATATAAATGATCAATACTCCTACTTGGCAACTTGGCATCCAATCTTAAAATACATGTTCCCTTGAAGCCTTCAATTTTTGATGAAAATTGAGCTTGTGATAAGGGCCGCTTTACACACGTCCCATTTCATAAGGCCCACTTCTTCCAAGCAAAAGAATTGGTGAGAGAGCAGAGTCCCACACAAAATATCTTTGAACAAGGATTCTGATTGCCTCCTAATTTCTTAGTTTCAATATCCTACATGGTATGAAATAACACCAATAGTTAGGACTATGCGTTGGAGTTGGGTCGGCTTAAAGCGATGACCCAACTATAAGGCTAAGTCTAGATAAAGTTTTAAGTTTAGAACAATGAAAGCACTCAAGCCTTAAAGGTTTGAAAGCTCACAACTAACAAGATTTTCACTATGACCGTCCAAGTCGAGGGGCTGTGGGGTTGAATGGCCAAACTTTGTTGAGAGTCCAAAGAAATGGGCTAAAAATAGCCAATAAAATATAGGAATTGGAGCCTTTGGCCTGGCATATTGTGAAGCCTCCAAAGGCCAAGCCCAAAGTCCAAACCTTTGGCCATGAACTCCCACGGCCTCTCAACTTGGACGGCCATAGTGTGAAGCCTCCACAGGCCAAGCCCAAAGTCCAAAGGAAGAAGGAGCATCCCACTTTATTCCCTGTCCAAAACAACCCCTCCAATCTAACGACCAAGATTTTGTCAATTTTTGTTTTTTTAATAGAAAAAAAATCGACGGCCTCTCAACCATAGTTTGGGTTTCCATTCCTGTCCAACCCAAACTTCCTTCAAGAGTTCGTCGCCTTGGTCAAAAAGTACTGCCATGTAGGCATTTTGGAGAGTGATGGCCTTTGAACTTTGATATCTAATGTGAAGGGTCGAGAGGCCAAATTCTTGATTTCTTGGAATCTGATTGGTGGAAATTGATAGCCTCTCGACCTTCGGCCATAGTGTGAAGCAACCCTAAGAAGCTCAGAAAGAGCGATTTATAAAAATCTAAGTGGTTATGTGGACAAGAACCAAGGTAAGGCTTGTTACTTTGCAAAATGTATGGGATGTGGGAGGTGCACTTGGGACTATGCCCTTCACACTATGACTTCGTTATTTGAGGTGGTTTTAGGGTTGATTGATTGGCAATTGCGATTTATACTGCAATTTGTTTCGAAGTGCTTTAAGGACTTGTATGGATGACTATAGGGGGTTTCAAGGCGTTGATGCATGATGGTTAGCTTATTTATGATGCTTTTTGAGGTGCTTGAGTTTTTTTCTAATGTCAATTGTTACCCACCCTTTGCCCAACACAACAACCATTGCCTAACACAATATCCCAACACATCAGCCTAGGTATGAAGATTTGTGCATGATATATACCCGAATGACATCGAAAACAAAAACAAAAAAAACACACACACCGTCAAATATCCATATCCTACTGATATCATAAAATTTGAAATCTTTATTATAGAAACCTAAATAGTATTATTAAAAAGGCAACACTAGACCAACATTGGTTCCAACCGACCAACTACGAGGAAAATTTGAGAGGGATAAAGTAAGAGCTCTAAGGGCTAGTTCACACGGGGCCCCGAGTCCCAAGTCCTAGTTCACTTGAGGTCGATCCGTGCAATTTGAGCTGTTGAAAGCAATGGAAGTTGGGACTTACCACTTCACACGGGGTCCCAAGCCCTAAGTCCCAACTATACATGGATGCCTACATGACAACACTTAGAGACTTATTCTACAAAATCCTCCTCGTTGGTTGATAACATTACACACTTTCTTGGTTGTGTTCCGTGGGACCAGGTTTCACACATGAGCATAATCATCCTTTGGTACAAGGATACCCTGTTTATGGGAAACACTTAGGTTGTGTATTGTGAACTGTTCGACAAACAACTGTAAATTATCAAAGTTTTCTAATTGCAACCTCTTTCTTTTGAAAGAGAACATCATGTACCCGCTTAGTAAAGTTTTGTTGGTGTCAAAGGGCCCTAAGATGGAAGTTAGTTATCGACCCACCGATCTCCACCAAACCCCACCTTCCCGAATCCACCTCGACTCGAGCACCGCAATTGGTAGGTGTGTCATGCCCATGCAGATATGGACTCTTCACCCACACCAATAACTTAAGAACACGTGTATACTTAACATTTGTTGCAGCTCCGATTCCCAAAGCACTTGGACCAAAGTCACGGTGACGTGAACTAGCTAGCTGCAGGAGTAAGTGATTTGAGCTTAATTTCTTGCATCATTCATCATGGTCGCGATCTAGATGGCGATACTTTTTGCAACTATTGCTCAACTATTGTTATGTCACCACATCGGTCGTTCACGAAAGCATGAGTGGTGTGATGAGATGGCGACTTATATTATTTAAGTAAAATTGGATCCAAACATTATAACATGTTGAATTGTATGATAGGATCTTCTGATAGCAGCCCAAGCTCGTCAAATCGACATATATAAAATCTTGTTGTTGAGTGGAGGGCTGCATGGGCAACATTCATGTCATGTACTTGAGGTTCTCCAACGCATCATGATCGCTATGGCGATATTTTGTAACTTATTGCTCAACTCTTGCTATGTCACCACATTGTTCATCGTTGCATGAGTGGTGCGATGGGATGGTGAAAGATATTTAAGTGAAATTGACCCACCACTATAACATGTTGAGTTGTATGATAGGATCTTCCGATATTAGTCCAAACACTTCAAATCAAGATACATAAAACCTTGTTGTGGGGTGGTTGTCAAGGGGGAGGGGGGGGGGGTGCAAGAGTAAGTGATTTGAGCTTCTTTTTTTTGGGCATTCATGTCCGTCTCACTCAAGGGTTTTCAACGCATCGCGATCTAGATGGCGATAGGTGCTTTGTAACTATTGCTCAACTATCATTGTTGTGTCACTACACAATTCATGGATGCATGGGCAGTGATGAGATGGCGATTGGTATTTCAGTAGAATAGGACCAATCCAAAATCACAACATGTCGAACTACATGATGAGATCATTTGATAGATTTTGCAGAGTTGAATATGAGGGTGTTTTGACTTCATTTCATTATCCATCATTTGATTGTATAGAATCAACTTCGACAAAAGCCAAAGGTACACCAATTTGTCCTATTAGTGTGGGTTATCATATGAAGTTAAGTGTTGTTATTATTATTATTTTTTATCAAGAATACCAAATTCTTAGCAAGCAAGTTACTTGTATACTAGTTGTTTTTCTTATCGAAGTAAAAAATGTGATAATCTCAAGTTAAAATCACAGCAACATGTAACTCCAACTGTTACAACCACACTAAAGTCGAACATGACTATTTGGTGTAGTGGAAACGTTTGTTTGCTTCCATGGCCTTGCTCTAAGAATGAATGTTCACAACACCCCAAAGATTTCTATTTGAATCCAATTCAATTCCCAAATCAGGGGACAACAACCCCAAATTAGTCTAGTGAAATTAAATTGGGATGAATCAACAACCTATCTATAAGAGGTATTCTTTACTTTACCCCTTGGTAGGGGTTATGAAACAAAAAAAATTCACTCTAACACAGGGAGATCACTCCATTGTAAAGTTGGACAACCATGTGCGCTCATTTTACATGTAACAAAAAATGGGAACTAAATTTGATGATTTGTTTTTTTAATAAAACATACCGTTTCTAACTAGAAGGACGCAGAATTGAACTAAAACAATTACTACAAAAATTGAAAAAATTCAAAACAATATACAAAAGATACTATCAATGGTTATGTATATGTAGAAAAATTATCATAAAATTTAAAATTATCTATGGCATGTAATATAGGGGTAGCAAACTTTGTTCGCACGTGGTGTTCAACTTGACAATGGAGTGATCTCCTCAAGCACTCTAACAAACAGCCTTCTTACCGGAGGTGGTGAGTGAGATACCTTTATATGCGGTTACGTACTTTGGTTGAATTCTTCGGCAGTCTGACTAATAGTCAGTGGGGCCTCTGCTGCGAAACTGAACCGTGAGCCAGAGATTGAGTGTCAGTTGGCAGTTGCTAGGGTTCACTTCCTGTCAGTGAGGTCTTCTTTTGTGTTTGTCCCTACGTGCATGCTTATTAAGATAAAGAGGATTTCACTTCACAACAACACCTAAGAGCCACTTCACTCACGAGACTGAGAGCCCGTGACCATTTACACTTCAAGCACTCTCATTGGTGGGAAAGGCGGAGCTGGTCCAAGTTCCCTTCACACTACGCTTGAGGGACCAACGGAGCATGTGAATGCAAGATGGGATGTAAAGTCTACATGGATTCCTACGTGGCATCGAATGGATCATGTTTCATGGTCACTTGGACTATTTTGAACAACCACCTCTTGGAGGTAGGCCTAACACAAAACCGGGGAACCATGGCACTCTGAAATCTCACAACCGTAGATTTATTCTTTTTGATCATGTGTGAGGGCCCGCATGAATAGAATTCATTGAAATAGCATTTGGTTGAGGGTCCAGTCACATATGGCTTCACACTACACTTGAGGGTCCATGACCACACTACATGATTTTGGAGGTGTCTTGGGACAACCTTTGGACACTTTCTTTTGGGCTCTCACAATTTCATGGTCATGGCTCTTGGCTTGTGTGTGAAGTAGCCCTAAGTTAACTTACCACGAGAGGTGCAATAAAAACATGTCCCTCCCAACGATGTTGTTAATTCAATTCAATTCAATTGGTTCACTTTTTTGACCCGATTTTAGGGTCAGTTTGTATAAAAATAAGTCCATTTGGGTATACAATCTTTGAGAGTGAGTGAGTGAGTGTCTCTCATTCTTCAACATAAAAACCTTGAAATAATATGCATCATGGAGGTTAAGTTTTTTTAACTAGTTGAACTGACACCGGAATGAGTTTATATAGGTTTCATAGCAAACAAACAAACAAACTAGAGTCATAAGCGCAAAATACTAGACCACAACCTTAGGTGGAGAGATAACCCTCCATGTGTAGCAAGTTTAAGTGGTATACCTTTAGAAAATGAAAAGACCATGACAATTAGAAGTAAGAAGGCTTTTGAAAAAGTTATTGACCTCTCTTTGGTTATTTGAGGCTTTTTAGGGTTATTGTGAGGCCAAACCCACCACCCTTAAGCGTCCTAGTCCGGGTGTGGGTTTAAGAATCACATGTCTTATGTCGACAAAGGTAGAAGCTTGAAACTTAATCTCAACTCTCCACCAATGCACTAGTCATGCTAATCTTTATTAATTCCTTCTAAGAGTTTACATGCACCCTTCCTCCTATTCACCCGTTAGAGCTTGTCCCACTCTTCGTGTGAGAGCGACTAACTCACTACTTCCACCCCATTAATGATTTACACTTATTTGGGAGGTTGCTTAGCTTCACACGTTGCTTGAGACAACGATGCCTCGATGCCACTAGCATCGTGCACAGTCGCGTCCTTAGCCGACTCAAGATCCCAAGTCATGGCCCTTGCCACTCATACCATTCAGTGCCTCGTGTCTTCCTAGCTTGCTAATGAACTAATTGTCTAAATTAATACTAAGTAGCAACCTAATTAACTAAGCAACCTAATTAACTCTAAGGCCCCCAGTAGCTGCGACTTACAGCCTCGCGGGTAGCCCAGCAGCCAGTTACACTACTAGAAAAACAGAGTCCAAATTAACAAAATATTAACAATTTTTTGTTAATTTGGACACTGTAACGTCCATTTTTACAAATTTTTGTTAATTGTACCCAAATTAACAAAAATTTGTCATTCTTTTTTGTTGATTTGGATAGTGCAATTACCATATCGGGAATCTTTTTGAATCTTTTGATAAATTTTTGAATTATTAAAAATATTTATAAACCTTTAAAAATCTTCAATATACAATGTAGATTTAAGAATAAGTACACAATTCGGTGCTTATTAAAGTCAGCAGACTTCAGAGGCGATTCAGACCTAGTAAACATTTTTTTTGGAAAAACTTCTAACTAGAAAAAGTTGACAAATTTGATTTGTCAACTTTTTTTAGTTAGAAGTTTTTCCAAAAAATGTTTTTTATTAGGTCTGAATCGCCTCTGAAGTCTGCTGATTTTTTTAAAAAAAAGGAAGAAACCCGAAAAGCTAGTTAAGTAGATTCTAAATTCCATATATATCACTTGTGAGTGGTTGGTGTGTTGGCAAGAGCGTTGGCCTCTAACCATGAGGTCTCCGGTTCGAACCCGGAAGGCCTCACTTTCCGTATGGCCATTGTGCCGTGGCAAACGGGTGTCCCCCCACGTGGCAGTTGGATTGTTGGACACGTGGCATTGCCCTAGATGATGAAATCAACAATTTTTGTTAAAAAATAAAACACTGTTTTGTTAAAATTTGACGTTTTTTTGTTAAAAAATTAACAATTTTGTGTTAAAAAATACCCAAATTAACACGTCCTAATCAACAAAAAAAATCAACACTTTTGTGTTGAGTTTTGTTAAATTGGTCACTGTTTTTTTCTACTAGTGTTAGCTGCGACAGCAGTCTCGTAGTAGCCCAACACTAGTTAGTTGCGACAGCAGTCTGTAGTAACCCAACACTAGTTAGCTGTGACAGCAGTCTGTAGTAACCCAGCCAGTTAGCTGCGACAGCAGTCTCGTTAGTAGCCCAGCACTAGTTAGCTGCGACAGCAGTCTGTAGTAACCCAGCACTAGTTAGCTGCGACAGCAGTCTGTAGTAACCCAGCCAGTTAGCTGCGACAGCAGTCTCGTAGTAGCCCAGCACTAGTTAGCTGCGACAACAGTCTATAGTAACCCGGCACTAGTTAGCTGCGACAACAGTCTGTAGTAACCCAACACTAGTTAGCTGCGACCGCAGCCTCGCGGTTGCGACAAGGTTTGACTAATACTAAGGAAAGGGGGAAGAGAGCAAGAGAGGGAGAGGAGAGGGATGATATATGAGAGAAGAAGGAGAGAAAGAGGATAGGAGAGAAGGGGAGGAGAGGGCATCCAACCACAACCCTTTAAACTTTCTCCTACTTAGTAGGACCTTATCCTATCCACTAAACCCTCACCTCCTTAAACCAACAAGATAGAACCCAATTCAAACATTTAAACCCAAGGCTCTTCCCTTTGCCTCTTCAAACTTTACTCACTTAACCAAAGCACTCTCTAATGCCACTACGCTTCTAATTAACCACACAAAATAAGCCTAAGGCCTGAAACATAACTCCACACCAAGCCTCTACTACATTGCCATTCTAAAACTAGGGTTTCACTCTTTTTATATTTTTGAGAAACAACATAAAACCTAAAAGTCTAACTCCTAATGGCTTCAAAGGGTTAAGAACACATGTGAGCACTCTTTTGGGCTCACAATTATTTGCACACCTATATATGAATTGTATATGATAGAGCTTGTTGTTATGAATGAACCTAACCAATATAATCCATGAATGGCAAATAGCCACATAGGTGACTAATACCTAGTACCAACATTGATTTTCTCTTACCTCACGATGGTTCTAAGGGTGCATATTGCTTAGCAAAAATGAATGATGATGTCAATAAGTATCAAGTGATGTGCAAACGATTAAGATTGCATTTCTAAGGACCAATTTTGATCTAGATCTTCATGCATTAACCCTTAAATGCTCAAGTCCATATTGGTTGATTTTGGTTTTCCCCTTGACCAATTCGAAATGTTGTTTCCATGAAGCCAAATATAAAGTGGAGTTGAAAGCTTCAACTATACCAATTGAGAACTAAGTAGCTAAGTACATGTCCACAAAATTTTAGGGCATTCCAACCACATTTTCTATGTTAGTTGAGTTTTGAAGTTAAACTTACACCCTTGGGCAACCAAAAATATATAATAAGAAGTTTCTAAATGAGGCTGACTAAGGGGAGTTAGAATATTTGTAATGCTTCGGAAGTTCTCCGATTAGTTTGGAATGGCTCATGAGCTATGTGCTCACAAAAAATCACACCGTTTGAAATTGATTGCAAGGTGGACTTGATTCTTGCAATAAGATAACCTTACATTCTTGCAAAAAGAGAAAAATGTGGTGCAAAACTTTGTACTCTCTAAATCATAAATCTCCAATGATGGATGCGATCCTTGTCTATAACACAGCTTGTCCAATTTTTTTTGAGCTGATTGTAATTAATTAACTCTAGGAATGCGATCCAAAATAAGTAACCAACTATGCATCTCAAGATAGTCGAACACTAGCCAAGTCCCATGTTCCACACCTTCTGAAAACTCTCAAGGCCATGGATTACACTAAAATTTCCACCTCCACATACTCCCCATGAACAAACACCATAAAAAAAACGTATGATTAAAAGACATTCGATTACGTCTTAAACTATCAACTACTCCATACTCAATAGTGAACACAATTGGGCCTAGGACCTATACATTCAAGTACGAAATCTGCAAACATGCACTTACAGCAACCCTAACTAAATAAGGAAAAACCCCAATCTCCAATTCGGTTTCCACCGATGGTTCATCGTAGATTTGCTAATGCAACACAAGCTTTGTTGCCTAAATCTAAACCAATAGAAGTTGGAGAGAACATATATAAGAAACGAACCGAACAACAACACCCACAAACGTACCTTATTCGCCATGGAATATGGGTGTGAAGTATATAGTACACCAAAACACTATATACATATTTGGAAAGGGAAATCAATCATAGATTATTTATGACATTGATCTCATTCCTCTTTCTCCAAGCTCTCAATTGGAAACATGTCCTAGAACTTGGTCGTTAAGGTACATCGGCATGTTCCCGACACCTGCATGTTCCCAACCACACTGGCCTTTGTTCAGAATGATTGTGTAAGTGTCCTTGCCTTATACTATGTTGGTAGGTGCACGATCTTCTTCTTCCTCTCAAGGCAGCCTATCTAATATCTTGCCACTCTGTTATTTAGTTGTTGTGGGTGACGGTCACTAGTATCCGAAGATTGATAGCTTATTGTTACCTTTTTTTCCCAAGATTTCCTCATTCATGACGGATTCATAAATTTTCGAGCCGCAGTACTGAACCCTTCTGATGCTAGTTGGTGACCAAAGATGTCCTACTTGTGACCTAGTCAGGGCTAGTTGCCTCGATCGTATTAGAGGAATCTATAGAATATACCTCAAATGAATAAAGTGAAACTGGAAGATGTCAACATGTAACCGGCTGGATTTAGAATCACTAGGATCTTGACTGACTATGCCCAACAACTTCCCGGGCACTGGACCTAGTTGCCATGGAGAGTGTGTTGTTTATTGACTTTTCCAATTTATACTCTGGCCAACAACCCTAGTGCCCGGGGAGATTTTGGGCATAATCGGTCAAAATCCTAGTGTTTCCAAGTCCAACTTGTTATATGTTGACGTCTTTCGGTTTTTCTTGATTAACTTGAGGTATATTCCATAGATTCCTCAAAATTGATTGGTGGTTTTCATAAAGTCTTGAACTTCATCCAGTTTTTCTTCAAACCCAACCAGTTCATTTGTAACTAGTGGTCGGTTGTGAGCCCAAAATGGTGCCCACATGTGTCCTTAACCCTTTGAAACTATTAGAAGTTATGTTTTGATGTTTTATGATTATTCACAAAAATATAAAAAGAGTGAGGCTTGAGTGAAGTTATGTTTAGACCTTAGGTTGATTAGAAGTTTTGCGGTGTGAAGAAAGTTCCTTAGTTAGGTGAGCATTGTGTGTGGTGAACCAAGGGTGGCTCCTTGAGTTAAATGTTTGAATTAGGGTCTATGTTGTTGGTTTAAGAGTTGAAGGCTTAAAGGATAGGATGAGAGCCTACAAAGTAGGAGAGGATCGAGGGGCTTATCTTGAGCTTTGAGGGGTGCTCACCCCTTCCCTCCCCCTATTTATTCCTCTCTCTCACCTTCTTCACTCACTTGTGTTCCTATTCACTCTCTCTTTCCTTTATGCTCCTTGGCACCCCATGTGTTATAAGTGTGGGTGTGTGGGAAGCAAGAGAGGAGCACGTGTGTGTGCAAGGTTTCAAGGTGAAGAGCCAAGGTCAATTAGTTTTGAAGTTAGCTTTGCATTGTTAGATGTAGTGTTAGATTAAAAGCATTTAGAAACAAGTGCATAGCTCTAGTAGTTAGACTTCTAGAAATTAGACTTCTAGTGTTGGAAATTATGGTATTTAGACTTATAGTACTTACTCTTATAGTATTTACTCTCATAGTATTTAGACTTGCGCTATTTATATTCATAGTGTTTGGATTTATATTAGATTGGAACACTTAATTTTGTGGGTTTAGTACTTGGACGAGGCTGCTGGGTTAGTAGCTGCATTAAGGTGTGAACTTGGGAAGTTGTTGTGAGGGACTTGTGGAAGAGGAGGCGATGATAGGTTATATAAGTGTTTTTTAACATTTGTATTAAAGACTTATGTGCCTCATGGAATCAACAAGCCATAGCCTCAGCGAGGTGTCATGTATTAGTGAAGAATCGTCAGCCAGGACCAAGTTTGCAAGAGGGAAATCTTTGAGGGCATGCGTGGCAAAGGCGGTGGATTTTGGCCTCACAGAACCCAATGTTATCAACCCAATTTCGGTACCTAAGGAATCTGATTCGAGGCGCTATACCTGACGACAACGGCCCTAAATCGACACAACTAGAAAAAGCTTGTGAACCCAAGGTTATGAACCCAATTTCGGTACCTAAGGAATCTGATTTGAGGCGCTATACCTGACGACAACGGCCTTAAATCGACACAACTAGAGAAAGTTCGTGAACCTAATTTTATCAACCCAATTTCGGTACCTTTGCAGGAATTTGTGAAAGAGCGAGTGCAGGAGCTTTAAGGTTGCTACAAAACAAAGAATGATGTCCTAAACCTGCCCTAAACCTTATCAATCGGAGATTTTGAGGGAGCAACATCAAAGGAAGGATTGGTGCGACTGCAACTGAGGCTTAGGGATCTCGGATGGTGGGTTGGCTATGTCTATGTGAGGCCAAACCCCCCACCCTTAAGCGTCCGTAGTCCGAGTAGTGGGTTTGGGCTCACATTCCTCCGCGGTATTGGATTTGGACTTGGATGAGTCCATAGTGCAAGGTTCACCCTTCAAGTGGTCTTGGATTTAACTGGAATTTCACTTTTAACAACTCAATGTACGATTTCAATACGTATGTGGAGAATGCACAAGTTAACTATGTTATTTTAACCTCCTTATGCTCGGGTGCTATTTTGTCTTTGTTTGCTTCTAACGTCCATCCGGCCGCTTTAGCTACACAAGCCCTTAAGGATATCCCTCTCCTAAATGGAGTCCGCGCCGTTGACTCTATACTACCACTTGAACTATCACTTGTGTATTCCGTATCGCTACTATAAGAGGTCTCACTTGGTGTCTCCATACCGTACATAAGCCTTTAAGTATTAAGAAATACTTATGTGACTTATGTCAATCTCTCCCTCGCACCTTTGGTCTTTGCTTCCTTTGTCTTGCCATCGCGAGAGTGCTCCACATTCTCCATTAATTTGTGCACGTGGTTTATTTTTAAAGAGAGGATGCAAGTGTTAAAAAACACTATTCTCTATAGTCAATCTCAAATACATTTACTTGTGAAAGCCACACATAACACTAACTAGCATGATGTAACTAACTACTTGTCTATGAGCTAATTAAGTAGGCTATCTACTAAGCTCCTTCATAAACCCAACTCCTTCATGAACCCAACTCCTTAGCTTCTAACTAAACAAACCCAGCTCCTTTATAAACCCAGCTCCTTCATAAACCCAGCTCCTTCATAAACCCAGCTTCTTAGCTTCTAACTAAACAAACCCAGCTCCTTCATAAACCCAGCTCCTTCATGAACCCAGCTCCTTAGCTTCTAACTAAACAAACCCAGGTCCTTCATAAACCCAGCTCTTTACTTTCTAACTAAACAAACCCAGCTCCTTCATGAACCCACAACTTTGTAGTTGTAATCCCCAACTACCTCACTAATTATTCAAGCCCTTAACTAATCTTCCTACCTAATTTTTCTAATTCTACTAACAACCCCTTTCTAATCACACAATTCTTCTCTAATCCTAAAATCCTAAAATCCTAGAGAGGAGAGGGGGAGAGAGAATTTCCTAACTTCACTAAGACTAACTAATCCACACAAGTATATTTTTGCACTCATCACAACCTCAAGTGCTCAACTCTTAAACATGGAACTTGCAACCACGTGTATTCAAAACATGAACTTTAAGTACCACAAATTGGAATCATGAATTAACTTTAAAATCCTTCACGTCAACACTAATTCTACCAAGAGGTCAAGCCCTCTTCAAGGCTAACAAGCCTTGGCTCTCAAACTAAAAACTAAGCACACACATGTGCTCCAATATGGCTTCCCACACCCACACTTATAACTCGTGGGGTGCCTTGGAGCACAAAGGAAAGAGAGGATGAGTGAGGGAAGAATGAGGGATTATATAGTAAGCTTGAGGGGGTGAGCACCCTCAAGGCTCACGATAAGCCCTTGAGATTTCCTCCTACTTAGTAGGCGCCAATCCTATCTTCTAAGCCTTCCTCCCTCAAATGATCAACAAGGATCCTAATTCGAACATTTAACTAGCCTTGGCTTTCTACCTACCACACTTTACCAAACTTGGGATGCTTCAACCCGGGAAACTCAAGTATGTGAGCGTAGAGCAGAGAGCGGAGAGCGGAGAGCGGAGATTGGAGAGCGGAAAATTTAGATTTTGTTAGGTAATTTTAGGAGAAGCAGTACCTATTTCCGTGGAATTAGAGATATTTTCAATTACATTTTTTGGAAAGGAACCCCATTCCCGTGGACAGTATAACTTAGAATTGTTTGAGAAACCAATGGATCCTATAGGCGTGGAAGATTGCATTTGTTATTAAACATCTTTTAGTATATGTTTAAAATGTAATATATTTGATTAGGGCTAACATCAACAAATCAAAATCAAAATACCATACACAAAAAATAATTTATTGGTCAACAAAATGTATCCAACATGAAGACTTACAAAAATGTGTAGTTAGTTCAAGTAGCTATATAGTCTAGTTTAGGGCCATCTACACCCTATCTGCGGGGCATGTCCAATATGGGTAAAAAGATCCAAAAAACATGCCATAAAACTCCGTTGCACCATAACAACTTTCTAATTCATCTCTAAGCCTAGCCAAATTACGCAAAGACAACTCCGCCAACTCCGACCGCAAAATCCTCTTGGAAATTGTTGAGGTGACGTGGCGGCTCTGCGAAAACAACATGAGGTTCAATTTAAAAAGTTTTACCAGGTTGTGTTCGCGTGGCAAACACAACTCTGGGAGAGCATGTGGACCCATCCTAAACTCATGCGCCGCCAAACGAAGCGCATGGTACTCCACACTGGTATCGACAATGTCCTTCCATGCTTTGCAACATAGTCGTAATTTGCCGATCACCAACAAACGGCGTTTGGTGTCAAACGCCTTCTCCCGGCTCGTATAATCCTTTGTAGCACCCACCACTAAGTTCGGAACTAATACGGACAACTGTACATCTAGGTCCAGCTCCAATACGTGGGGCACAATGACGACGAATCGGCGCGTTTTTGCGTTACCTGAGTCACATTGAAACACACAACCTGAATATAATAACATAAGAATAAACCAACAGAATTCAAATGTGGCTTGCACACAAATAATGTGGCTACATTATCCAGCAGAAATCAAATTAAAAATGTAGGCTAAGGGCCCAAGGAACTTACCCACCCACGGCATCTTGAATATGCTGAGATGGCAAATTGAAACAACCAAATTCCAAAACAAAAGCCTAACCTGAATCCAAAACATTCAACCTCTTAGATGCAAAACCTGATTGCAAATTGAAACAACCAAATTCCTAAACAAAAGATTTCAACCCAAAGCCAATACATTCAACCTCTTAGATGCAAAACCAGATTGCAAATTGAAACTACCAAACTCCTAAACAAAAGATTTCAACCCAAAGCCAATACATACAACCTCTTAGATGCAAAACCAGATTGCAAATTGAAACTACCAAATTCCTAAACAAAAGCCTAATACAATTCGAATACATGTAAACTCTTAGGTGCAAAACCAGATTGCAAATTGAAACTACCAAATTCCTAAACAAAAGCCTAATACAATTCGAATACATGTAAACTCTTAGGTGCAAAACCAGATTGCAAGTTGAAACTACCAATTTCCTAAACAAAAGCCTAATGCAATTCCAATACATTTAAACACTTAGGTGCAAAACCAGATTCCAAAAGAAAAGATTACAATCCAAATCAAATGCATTCAACATCTTAGATGCAATACTAGATCCTAAAATGCTGGCCTATCCTCTTCCCTAACAAACCAAAACAACATTCACAAGCACTTGGATTCAATACCTGAATCCAAACCAAGAATGTGGCCTACACCCTCATTCACATAACAAAAACAAACATCAGAAACACACACTTTAAATATATAAATTAGAACAGAGAGTGTGGCCTACCCTGAAATCGAGGCCTCCCTGAAATCGAGGCCAACCCTCAAATCGAGGCCTACCCTGAAATCGAGGCAAAGAAGTAAAAATTTGCAATCTATAAAGGCCTGGCATAATGAGGGGCATTTGGAAGAGGCCTCACTTTTTTTTCGAGGCATGGGCTTGAAAACTTAATATGATTTCATCATATTTGAATGCTCTCAGCAATTTTTTGTAGTATGCCTTGTATGAGGAGTAGCATTCAGTAGCATGAGACCAGGGATGGGATTGAAAATTTAAAATGTATTGTTCATTTTTGAATGTTTTATGTCTTTTTAGTATTGGGTAATGCGTTACTATGTGGTGTGGGAAGAGGCCTCGGATCTGAGGCCTCATTTTTGGGTGCAGGCATTGTGTTGAAAACTTAAAATGTTTTCATCAGAATCGATTGCTCTATGCCACTTCTGTAGTATGCCTTGTATTAGGATTAGCATTCAGTAGCATGAGTCCAGGGATGGGATTGTAAACTTAATATGTTTTGTTCATTTTTGAATGTTTTATGTCCTTTTGGTATTGGGTAATGCGTATGTGGTGTGGGAAGAGGCATCGGATCCGAGTACAATTGAGTACAAGAGAAGAGATACAAACGATGATGAAAACATGAAGAATGCAATGCGGGTTGACATTAGGAATATGAAATGGCGGAGAGAAAGAATGAAACTTGCGCCAGATATCAACAATAAAACCAACACATAACTTTTATTATAGCCGGAAAACAAGAACAAACGGAGTTATAATCTCCAAAACCAAAATGAAAAACTAAGGGCTTGGAGAACATTCCCTATCACTCTCCTCACCCTCATTTGCTTCTAACAAGAAAAGATTGCGTGTTCCACGCGAGAAATGACGAACGCGAGGAGGAGGTGGGGAGTCAGCCTTCGCAAAGCAATTCGCCATTGCACTAGCATACGGGGGAAGCTCAAACGGCTTCGGAGGACTTGAAAACATGTCCCCACGAATGACTGCGACATCCGCTGGCTCTCTAAACATCCAAGCAAAAGGATTAGGAACATGATGACACTAGAAAATGAGAACTTGAAATTAAGGCAAACAAGGCAAAATCTAGAAAGCAAACTTACGCACAAAGGAATCCGAATGCTCTCTTGGTCATCTTTTGAGGAGGATCAAAGATAGATGTAGATGGAGATGCAACTGAGCGAGATATACGCGCAGGTTGGGGATCGCGCATAGGGAGTAGGAGTGCATTGAAAATGAGGGGGTCACTCTCAAGGGCCACAATATGCCGCTCAAGGGATCGACATGCTGTAATTGAACCACCTAATGCAAAGAGATGCAAAAAGTTAGTATTGAAACAAGTTAAGGACAAACAACGGAAAAATCAAAGTAAGGATGAAGTTGAAAAAGAAGGCGTACCTACACCACATTGCCAGTCCATAATGACATCATTCTTGTCGGTGAGAGTAGCAAGAAGGATGGAAAAAAAAACAGGATGTTTCTCACGGGCACCTCGCCAAGGTACCCCATCACTGCGCATGGCCTGGCTCTTTTCATCGGTGAAGGTATTCAACCATCCATCTCGCTGGAGGTTGTAACCATATTCCTGCATGGCCTCCTCCCGAACTCTAAGAACGGAGTTAACACGAACAAGAACCTTGATGCTGAACTTCCGAGTCTGCAACAATCAAAAGGAAAATGAATTGAAATGAAATGGGATTGAGATTGAATTGAAATTGAAATGAAATGCAAGACGGAAGCGGAAGAGAGGGAGAGTAGCTTACCACTCCAGAGGGAACAACGGGAGATTGGAGGTCCAAATCATTCATTCCAAACCAATCTTCCGCGACGTAGAAGTCATAAGTGTGTGCCCAATCGAAAATACTCTTAGAAACTTTGGCACTCGCACAATGGGCAAGGACAAGGACACCATGGTCATAGAGGTTAGATTTCGCAAATGCAAACAGACACTCATAGTATGATTCGTGGAGCTTGTTCCAAACAGGAACATCTGTGGAGATGTTGGGCACAGGCAAGTTCTCGGGAATATCGGCAAAGAGCAAGTCGAGGCCCTTGTGAGCTGAATTCGACGTGTTAACACGGGAACGACCAGCCCCAACCTGCGAATGAAGCTTCATGAGAACAAGGATGCAAAAACAAAGAAAACCAAAAAGGAAATAAAATGGAGAATTGACAAAGGTAAGTAAACAAACCTTGGCAATGAACTCTTGGATGCGGGTATATGGGGGGAGGGGACCTCCGGCAACATCGGAATCGAGCATTAGTTGAACCATGTCAACATTTTCGATGAGAGAAAGCGTGTTAGGAGAATCCGAAGAGGTGGCAGTGGTATCCAAGAGAGCAGCTTTCCTCTTGCGAGGCAAAGAGAGCAGAGAAGTGCCACTGTGAGATGGAGTGTCAAGAGGTTGTGGACGAAATGCAGATGGAGTAAGAGAGGGAGCAAGAGAGGGAGCAACGGATGGAGCGAAAGATGGACTGTGTGGGAGAGTGGGTGGCTCAACCGGGGTCTTGGAAGCTGACCGAGTGAGAACTTGGGAAGATGCTTGAGTGGCAGACTTCTTTGCTTTGCCCTTTCCTCTTGGTGCCTTAGGAGGAGGAGGGGGAAGCTCAACGATATCAGGCTCGTCCAAGCTGAGAATGTTATCATCCGGAGCACTACCCACTAGGCTAGCAAACAAAGCCTTCTCTTCCCCGGGGACGAATCCTGCAGCACAATCCAAGTACCATCCACCACCCTGCAAGTGCAATTCGGAGAACTTGCTTGTTTGCGCCGACGTGTACACACAAAGGCTAGAATAAACATTCACCCAGTCCGAGAGGTACTCCGGCAAGGAAGACGAGGCCAATGCATTTTTCTCAACCAACTCTCTCATAATATACCTACATGACAAAACAAGAAAGTAAGAAAAACAAGAAAAAGAGCAAGAAATGAGAATAAGGATAGGTGCGAGAAGATGATAGATATATTACCGATACGCCACACGCTTGACAGCGAGTGACCCCTCCTCGAACTCCAAGAGGTTATCACCTTTGGCAAAGCCGATGTTAGGTTTATCGCCGAGGTAAGGCTTGAAGGCCTTGTCCCAAAGGATAATCCGCCAGTGATCAACGTATTCACGAGGGCGAAGGATAGTTTCTGATGCGTCCCAATCAATGTCCACGGAGAGGCTTTCCTCTAAGGTCTCAATTTCAACCGCGACTTCCTTCTCCAACTGCAGAGGGAGATGATTAGATACGAGATAACTCCAATAAAGGAAAATGAAATCAAAGAAGGCCGAGAAAGGGATTTACCTGAGCCCAAAAGGACGCCTTGTGTAGCCAGTCGTCCAAAGCCCTCTCCCTCAAAGGCTTGTCGACGGGGAACTTGTTATCTAACCTTTCAGGAAGAGGGGCGTTCCACCAATGAAGCCACTTAGCTTTGAACGAAGCTTCGACCGGACATGTGACAATTTTTTGTAATTTTTCAATTGTCATGTCCGTCGACGAGAACTCATTAAAATGGCGGTCAATCTGTGCACGAAGAAAAAATGATTTGAGATAAAGAGAGTCAATGCTTGAATGGGATGAGTTGGATTCTAGAGTGATTTGAGATGAAGACAGTACCTCATGAAAGAAATCATCTCCATTGTCAGGGTGTGCAACGGATATGTACTTCTCAAAAGAACGGGCCCGAATACTCTTAATTGTTCTCTCTTGGGCTTTGGTCATAACATTCCAAATCTCAGTGGCTGATCTCTCTGCAACTGGTGTCGTCTCACGGTAATGCCTCACTGCAATGTCTGCTTGAGCTGAAATGTCTCTCTGCGAGATAGAACTTGGTGAGTTTATATTAAAGGAGATTGTCTATGTTGGAAGCTATAAATGATTGAATGCACAAAACCATACCTTGTAAAGAAACTTAACGAACACATCAGCCGTCAAGGTGTACCAAGTTGGGCGACTCTCCTTTATTTTCTCGCATGCTTTGTAGTCAGCTGGCGATATGAGATCCTTGAAGGTGGACAATTCTAACCTTCCAAAAGTGCGGATTCGAAGAAGCTTGGCCGGAATATTTGCTTTGACATAATCATGCTCGGTTGACCTGAGACAAAGTATGTGAGGAAGTTGCACTGAAAATAATGCAAAAAAATTGAATAAAAAATGCAAAATGAATGAATAAGTGAGTGAGTTTACCAATTAATGTCGCTCATGGCATTGAGGAATACACCAGTGTAGCCTCTAGGGTCAACAATTATGCAGTCCACCGAGATATGCCAACTCTTTTCATCGGGGTGGTGGTTATTGACATGCCTCCACCAAGCAGTGAGACGATGATTGCCTTCCCAAACGAAGAACATCTTCCCCGCGAAATGTGCGAGATCCGGATCCAGCTTGAGCTTGGTATCAAATTCTGCGGAGGCCTCTTGCCAAAGGGGGCTCCAAGAGGCCATGATGCCCGGGGGAATGGGAAGGTCCACGGGAACATCGTTGAAAATAGAAACGTAAAGAACTCGATCACCCTCTCGGTATCCCATTACAAACTCACATTCCAAGCGCTGCACCTCAACCTCACTGATAGGACGGACAAGAGGGAGGGCTCTCAAGCGGCACAAAGGAATGGATAAACGGGACTTACCCGTTGGCTTAATCCGGAGGCGTTGGATAACACCAACGGAATCTTCCTTTTGTGATTTCCGAAGCTCAAGTTCACACACAACAGGATCGGTGTCGGAAACAGCTTGCACGGCATCGTCACTCATTGGGAGAGCCTAACAAAATCACAAACAAGAAATGAATGCTAAGAATGCTTGAACACAAGAAATTTGCTAAACACATCACTCAACAACCATCCAACTTACCTCTACTTGCATTTCGCCTTCTGAATTAAAAGCATCCACCTGGACGGCTTCAACTTCAACCAACGGAGCCTCAACAACAACATCCTCTCCAAATTCGGGTTGCGATTGAGCGCCTTGTGAAGAGTCCATTTCCTAAGAACATGAAGAGAATGAGAATTTCAAAAAGCAAGGTCAATATTTTAGTGACCATAAAAAAACAAAAACCCAAACCTCCTTCCACACACCATAGACTCGAAAATATGAAATCAGTTTGTGCACTCTAGAATGAGGCCTCGGATCCGAGGCCTCTTCCCACAACTCATACAAATACCCTAGCATAACCTGAAATGGCCGAGAGGGCCTCAAAATCATCATATTAGCCCCCGTTAAGAAATCAGTTTGTGCACTCTAGAATGAGGCCTCGGATCCGAGGCCTCTTCCCACAACTCATACAAATACCCTAGCATAACCTGAAATGGCCGAGGGGGCCTCAAAATCATCATATTAGCCCCCCTTAAGAAATCAGATTGTGCACTCTAGAATGAGGCCTCGGATCCGAGGCCTCTTCCCACAAGTCATACACTTAGCCTATCAGAACCTGAAATGGCCGAGAGGGCCTCAAAATCATCATATTGGCCCCCCTTAAAAAATCAGTTTGTGCACTCTAGAATGAGGCCTCGGATCCGAGGCCTCTTCCCACAAGTCATACACTTAGCCTATCAGAACCTGAAATGGCCGAGAGGGCCTCAAAATCATCATATTGGCCCCCCTTAAGAAATCAGTTTGTGCACTCTAGAATGAGGCCTCGGATCCGAGGCCTCTTCCCACATTCATACAAATACCCTAGCATAACCTGAAATGGCCGAGGGGGCCTCAAAATCATCATATTAGCCCCCCTTAAGAAATCAGATTGTGCCCTCTAGAATGAGGCCTCGGATCCGAGGCCTCTTCCCACAAGCCATACACTTAGCCTATCAGAACCTGAAATGGCCGAGAGGGCCTCAAAATCATCATATTGGCCCCCCTTAAGAAATCAGTTTGTGCACTCTAGAATGAGGCCTCGGATCCGAGGCCTCTTCCCACATTCATACAAATACCCTAGCATAACTTGAAATGGCCGAGGGGGCCTCAAAATCATCATATTAGCCCCCCTTAAGAAATCAGATTGTGCACTCTAGAATGAGGCCTCGGATCCGAGGCCTCTTCCCACAAGTCATACACTTAGCCTATCAGAACCTGAAATGGCCGAGGGGGCCTCAAAATCATCATATTAGCCCCCCTTAAGAAATCAGATTGTGCACTCTAGAATGAGGCCTCGGATCCGAGGCCTCTTCCCACAACTCATACAAATACCCTAGCATAACCTGAAATGGCCGAGGGGGCCTCAAAATCATCATATTAGCCCCCCTTAAGAAATCAGATTGTGCCCTCTGGAATGAGGCCTCGGATCCGAGGCCTCTTCCCACAAGTCATACACTTAGCCTATCAGAACCTGAAATGGCCGAGAGGGCCTCAAAATCATCATATTGGCCCCCCTTAAGAAATCAGTTTGTGCACTCTAGAATGAGGCCTCGGATCCGAGGCCTCTTCCCACATTCATACAAATACCCTAGCATAACCTGAAATGGCCGAGGGGGCCTGAAAATCATCATATTAGCCCCCCTTAAGAAATCAGTTTGTGCACTCTAGAATGAGGCCTCGGATCCGAGGCCTCTTCCCACAAGTCATACACTTAGCCTATAAGAACCTGAAATGGCCGAGAGGGCCTCAAAATCATCATATTAGCCCCCCTTAAGAAATCAGATTGTGCACTCTAGAATGAGGCCTCGGATCCGAGGCCTCTTCCCACAACTCATACAAATACCCTAGCATAACCTGAAATGGCCGAGGGGGCCTCAAAATCATCATATTAGCCCCCCTTAAGAAATCAGATTGTGCCCTCTAGAATGAGGCCTCGGATCCGAGGCCTCTTCCCACAACTCATACACTTAGCCTATCAGAACCTGAAATGGCCGAGAGGGCCTCAAAATCATCATATTGGCCCCCCTTAAGAAATCAGTTTGTGCACTCTAGAATGAGGCCTCGGATCCGAGGCCTCTTCCCACAAGTCATACACTTAGCCTATCAGAACCTGAAATGGCCGAGAGGGCCTCAAAATCATCATATTGGCCCCCCTTAAGAAATCAGTTTGTGCACTCTAGAATGAGGCCTCGGATCCGAGGCCTCTTCCCACAAGTCATACACTTAGCCTATCAGAACCTGAAATGGCCGAGGGGGCCTCAAAATCATCATATTAGCCCCCCTTAAGAAATCAGATTGTGCACTCTAGAATGAGGCCTCGGATCCGAGGCCTCTTCCCACAAGTCATACACTTAGCCTATCAGAAACTGAAATGGCCGAGAGGGCCTCAAAATCATCATATTGGCCCCCCTTAAGAAATCAGTTTGTGCACTCTAGAATGAGGCCTCGGATCCGAGGCCTCTTCCCACAAGTCATACACTTAGCCTATAAGAACCTGAAATGGCCGAGAGGGCCTCAAAATCATCATATTGGCCCCCCTTAAGAAATCAGATTGTGCACTCTAGAATGAGGCCTCGGATCCGAGGCCTCTTCCCACAAGTCATACACTTAGCCTATCAGAACCTGAAATGGCCGAGAGGGCCTCAAAATCATCATATTGGCCCCCCTTAAGAAATCAGTTTCTGCACTCTAGAATGAGGCCTCGGATCCGAGGCCTCTTCCCACATTCATACAAATACCCTAGCATAACCTGAAATGGCCGAGGGGGCCTCAAAATCATCATATTAGCCCCCCTTAAGAAATCAGATTGTGCACTCTAGAATGAGGCCTCGGATCCGAGGCCTCTTCCCACAAGTCATACACTTAGCCTATCAGAACCTGAAATGGCCGAGAGGGCCTCAAAATCATCATATTGGCCCCCCTTAAGAAATCAGTTTGTGCACTCTAGAATGAGGCCTCGGATCCGAGGCCTCTTCCCACATTCATACAAATACCCTAGCATAACCTGAAATGGCTGAGGGGGCCTCAAAATCATCATATTAGCCCCCCTTAAGAAATCAGATTGTGCACTCTAGAATGAGGCCTCGGATCCGAGGCCTCTTCCCACAAGTCATACACTTAGCCTATCAGAACCTGAAATGGCCGAGAGGGCCTCAAAATCATCATATTGGCCCCCCTTAAGAAATCAGTTTGTGCACTCTAGAATGAGGCCTCGGATCCGAGGCCTCTTCCCACATTCATACAAATACCCTAGCATAACCTGAAATGGCTGAGGGGGCCTCAAAATCATCATATTAGCCCCCCTTAAGAAATCAGATTGTGCCCTCTAGAATGAGGCCTCGGATCCGAGGCCTCTTCCCACAAGCCATACACTTAGCCTATCAGAACCTGAAATGGCCGAGAGGGCCTCAAAATCATCATATTGGCCCCCCTTAAGAAATCAGTTTGTGCACTCTAGAATGAGGCCTCGGATCCGAGGCCTCTTCCCACAAGTCATACACTTAGCCTATAAGAACCTGAAATGGCCGAGGGGGCCTCAAAATCATCATATTAGCCCCCCTTAAGAAATTAGTTTGTGCACTCTAGAATGAGGCCTCGGATCCGAGGCCTCTTCCCACAAGTCATACACTTAGCCTATCAGAACCTGAAATGGCCGAGGGGGCCTCAAAATCATCATATTAGCCCCCCTTAAGAAATCAGATTGTGCACTCTAGAATGAGGCCTCGGATCCGAGGCCTCTTCCCACAAGTCATACACTTAGCCTATCAGAAACTGAAATGGCCGAGAGGGCCTCAAAATCATCATATTGGCCCCCCTTAAGAAATCAGTTTGTGCACTCTAGAATGAGGCCTCGGATCCGAGGCCTCTTCCCACAAGTCATACACTTAGCCTATAAGAACCTGAAATGGCCGAGAGGGCCTCAAAATCATCATATTGGCCCCCCTTAAGAAATCAGATTGTGCACTCTAGAATGAGGCCTCGGATCCGAGGCCTCTTCCCACAAGTCATACACTTAGCCTATCAGAACCTGAAATGGCCGAGAGGGCCTCAAAATCATCATATTGGCCCCCCTTAAGAAATCAGTTTCTGCACTCTAGAATGAGGCCTCGGATCCGAGGCCTCTTCCCACATTCATACAAATACCCTAGCATAACCTGAAATGGCCGAGGGGGCCTCAAAATCATCATATTAGCCCCCCTTAAGAAATCAGATTGTGCACTCTAGAATGAGGCCTCGGATCCGAGGCCTCTTCCCACAAGTCATACACTTAGCCTATCAGAACCTGAAATGGCCGAGAGGGCCTCAAAATCATCATATTGGCCCCCCTTAAGAAATCAGTTTGTGCACTCTAGAATGAGGCCTCGGATCCGAGGCCTCTTCCCACATTCATACAAATACCCTAGCATAACCTGAAATGGCTGAGGGGGCCTCAAAATCATCATATTAGCCCCCCTTAAGAAATCAGATTGTGCACTCTAGAATGAGGCCTCGGATCCGAGGCCTCTTCCCACAAGTCATACACTTAGCCTATCAGAACCTGAAATGGCCGAGAGGGCCTCAAAATCATCATATTGGCCCCCCTTAAGAAATCAGTTTGTGCACTCTAGAATGAGGCCTCGGATCCGAGGCCTCTTCCCACATTCATACAAATACCCTAGCATAACCTGAAATGGCTGAGGGGGCCTCAAAATCATCATATTAGCCCCCCTTAAGAAATCAGATTGTGCCCTCTAGAATGAGGCCTCGGATCCGAGGCCTCTTCCCACAAGCCATACACTTAGCCTATCAGAACCTGAAATGGCCGAGAGGGCCTCAAAATCATCATATTGGCCCCCCTTAAGAAATCAGTTTGTGCACTCTAGAATGAGGCCTCGGATCCGAGGCCTCTTCCCACAAGTCATACACTTAGCCTATAAGAACCTGAAATGGCCGAGGGGGCCTCAAAATCATCATATTAGCCCCCCTTAAGAAATTAGTTTGTGCACTCTAGAATGAGGCCTCGGATCCGAGGCCTCTTCCCACAAGTCATACACTTAGCCTATCAGAACCTGAAATGGCCGAGAGGGCCTCAAAATCATCATATTGGCCCCCCTTAAGAAATCAGTTTGTGCACTCTAGAATGAGGCCTCGGATCCGAGGCCTCTTCCCACATTCATACAAATACCCTAGCATAACCTGAAATGGCCGAGGGGGCCTGAAAATCATCATATTAGCCCCCCTTAAGAAATCAGTTTGTGCACTCTAGAATGAGGCCTCGGATCCGAGGCCTCTTCCCACAAGTCATACACTTAGCCTATAAGAACCTGAAATGGCCGAGAGGGCCTCAAAATCATCATATTAGCCCCCCTTAAGAAATCAGATTGTGCACTCTAGAATGAGGCCTCGGATCCGAGGCCTCTTCCCACAACTCATACAAATACCCTAGCATAACCTGAAATGGCCGAGGGGGCCTCAAAATCATCATATTAGCCCCCCTTAAGAAATCAGATTGTGCCCTCTGGAATGAGGCCTCGGATCCGAGGCCTCTTCCCACAAGTCATACACTTAGCCTATCAGAACCTGAAATGGCCGAGAGGGCCTCAAAATCATCATATTGGCCCCCCTTAAGAAATCAGTTTGTGCACTCTAGAATGAGGCCTCGGATCCGAGGCCTCTTCCCACAAGTCATACACTTAGCCTATCAGAACCTGAAATGGCCGAGAGGGCCTCAAAATCATCATATTGGCCCCCCTTAAGAAATCAGTTTGTGCACTCTAGAATGAGGCCTCGGATCCGAGGCCTCTTCCCACAAGTCATACACTTAGCCTATCAGAACCTGAAATGGCCGAGGGGGCCTCAAAATCATCATATTAGCCCCCCTTAAGAAATCAGATTGTGCACTCTAGAATGAGGCCTCGGATCCGAGGCCTCTTCCCAGAGGTCATACACTTAGCCTATCAGAAACTGAAATGGCCGAGAGGGCCTCAAAATCATCATATTGGCCCCCCTTAAGAAATCAGTTTGTGCACTCTAGAATGAGGCCTCGGATCCGAGGCCTCTTCCCACAAGTCATACACTTAGCCTATAAGAACCTGAAATGGCCGAGGGGGCCTCAAAATCATCATATTAGCCCCCCTTAAGAAATCAGATTGTGCACTCTAGAATGAGGCCTCGGATCCGAGGCCTCTTCCCACAAGTCATACACTTAGCCTATCAGAACCTGAAATGGCCGAGAGGGCCTCAAAATCATCATATTGGCCCCCCTTAAGAAATCAGTTTGTGCACTCTAGAATGAGGCCTCGGATCCGAGGCCTCTTCCCACAAGTCATACACTTAGCCTATCAGAACCTGAAATGGCCGAGGGGGCCTCAAAATCATCATATTAGCCCCCCTTAAGAAATCAGATTGTGCACTCTAGAATGAGGCCTCGGATCCGAGGCCTCTTCCCACAAGTCATACACTTAGCCTATCAGAACCTGAAATGGCCGAGAGGGCCTCAAAATCATCATATTGGCCCCCCTTAAGAAATCAGTTTGTGCACTCTAGAATGAGGCCTCGGATCCGAGGCCTCTTCCCACAACTCATACAAATACCCTAGCATAACCTGAAATGGCCGAGCGGGCCTCAAAATCATCATATTGGCCCCCCTTAAGAAATCAGTTTGTGCACTCTAGAATGAGGCCTCGGATCCGAGGGCTCTTCCCACATTCATACAAATACCCTAGCATAACCTGAAATGGCCGAGGGGGCCTCAAAATCATCATATTGGCCCCCCTTAAGAAATCAGTTTGTGCACTCTAGAATGAGGCCTCGGATCCGAGGCCTCTTCCCACAAGTCATACAAATACCCTAGCATAACCTGAAATGGCCGAGAGGGCCTCAAAATCATCATATTAGCCCCCGTTAAGAAATCAGTTTGTGCACTCTAGAATGAGGCCTCGGATCCGAGGCCTCTTCCCACAACTCGTTCACATACCCTAGCATAATCTGAAATGGCCGAGAGTGCCTCAAATCCAAACATATATTCAATATTCTGAAATCAAATTTTGCACTCTAGAATGAGGCCTCGCCTCTTTGCACATTCATACACATATCCTAGTATAACCTGAAATGGCCGAGAGTGCCTCAAAACCTGAAATGGCTGGGAGCACCTCAAACTTGAGATGGCCGAGAGCACCTCCAACGCTCCTTCTCATCCGAATGCTCCTTATCCACTAGCCTAACCAAAGGCCGAAAGTATTCCTCCATGCACCTACCTTTTTGGTTGTTCTAACACATTCTCTCACCCAAACCCTACTTGGATTGGCCAAGACTAAGTATAGCGCAATGGCCGAAAGTAAATCTAGTGGAATGGCCGCGAATAAGTCTAGAGGAGTGGCCGCAAGTAAATAAGGTGATTGGCCTAGAGCATGCCAAACTGGATGGCCGACAGCATGCCACTGGAACATTCATTGGTGTTTGAGAACGCATAATCCCTCTCATTTGCTTGAAACCCTACATCTCAAATCCTCCTAAACCCAAAACAATACATCGCCGTCAGTATGTTAAGTGGACATTCCATGTAGCCGACGCCTTACCAGATTTTGAAGTATGCCCTCCACTGTTGCCCCGACATCGGCTCCACTGTCTTCAGATGTCCCGTCCCCTGGCGGCGTTAGTGGAGTGCTCCTCGAATCGCCGAGGTTTACCTCTGCCATTCCTCTCCCGCGTCCACGCCCTCGCCTTGATGTTGGTTGTGTTCCGCCCGCCTTGCTTCGCAGAATTCTTGGAGCATGTGTCACATTATCTTGAACGAGGGTTTCAGTTCCTAAGTCTCCTCCCTCCTCTCTTTCTCGGTCTCCCATCAAATTCGATCTGAGCTCTTCCTTTGCCACTTTCCTCTTGGACGCCTTCATATTTTCTCTTCCTTGAATTGTTGGCTGTCCCGACACCGGTTCTCGCTCATCTAACCCCTTCTCAATTTCTTGTGCTACCTCCTTGTTGTTTTCTTCGTGGATATTTCCACTATCTCCACTTTCCCCATCCGCCTATATTTACCAGCGTCCCAATGGTTATAACAATGATAAGAAACCCGAATACTTAAAAAAAAGTAAATTCAGCGTTGAATTTGTACTACCATTTTCATTATGTGCTAAATCAACAGAATATTTGTAGATCCCAAGAATACGTACGACACTGCTAGAGTTCGTGTGTTCGCGTGAATCTTCTTGGATGCTGTCAATTCCCAACTCCTCCCCTTCTGCCATTGACCGCGGTTTACTTCCGTCCGCCTCTTCTACAATTGGTGATAAGTGAAAAGGCGGAATTTCACAATCTAGCCTCCACGAAGGTTTCCGCAGGTCTTTTATGCTTTCGCTCAAATCCTCAGGCGTCCCACGGCCCTCGATTGGCGCCTTCCTTGCCTGTGTCTTCTGTGTCCTCACCCTGTTTCTCTTCTTGTCGGTGTAATGTGTAGACGTTCGCCTCCTCTTCTTTTTCTTAGATGGTTCCGCTGTCGGAGGTTGTGAATTCCCTATTTCCTTCATGTGTTCAACCCTCCCGTGATTCAAACCTACTCGCTCTATTTCCTTTCCACAACCTCACCGCATCAACCTCAAACATTGGAAAGAAAGTGGGCAATCTCATTCCTCTCCGTATATAATTGCGATAACTCCCGATGTTAGGCGCGCTTCACTATCGCCCAACCGTGTTCCTAATTAGGGCTATCTTTTTTTAGTATGCCTGACAAGTTTGTCTCTCTCTGCTAATTATGCTTATTTCTTTATAACCTCATCGTTATCACCATTCTCCTTCTTTATGGATCTTCAAATTTTTGTTCCTTTACGTTTTCATTGTCTGCCTTCATGGCTTCCACCTCAATTATTCCTCCCGTCTCTGAGATGGCCGAGCTTCGTTCCAATGGCATCGGGGTCCCTATTCTGTTCCCTATTGATGCAGCAGGTATTGCTGTTGTCTCATGCCTTCATCTTAGCATTAGGTTCTCTTTGCAGGCAAGTACAATATGGGTAGAACGTGAGATCTCCCATCCTGATACTGGATTGCTTATTCATACCTTCCATGAGACCTCCAAGGTAACTGACAATGGCAATGTAGTGTGGGAGCTTGGCCCGGGAAAGTATAGGGTTTGTGGCTGGCCAGATTCTCAGCTGGGAGAGTCAACAAAAATCCTTGCTCCTCTTCGATCGTCGACTGCTGACTTTAGCACCCCGCCGGTAATAAGTGTCAAGACAGAGCCCGGTTTAGACGACGTTATAGACTTGTCTGATTCTTCGAATGATGATGTATCATTGCAGAAGGCTGTTTTCCATGATTCCCCTTCTTTCTTTCCTTCTGCTTCCTTTGTAACGCCTTCTCTTTCTCCCTCTTTTCCTTCCACTCCTTCTGTACCGTCTGCGTCCGAACCTCCTCAACCTATTGTTCAATGTCTTCGTCGTCTTGGTTCTATGCCTGGTTGTAAGAATGTCCTCAAGAAATTGGATTACGATAAACTCAAAATCCAAGAGGTTAATCACCTCCCCCCTCGTTTCGATGGTACCCAGTTATTTGTCCTCCCTGCCGCTGAATTCTCTTCATCTCAATCGAGAGCCAAGTCGTTGGACGGCATGGACAAGCAATATGATGGCCATGTTTGGACCAAGACTCAAACCACCAACATTACCAACGACGTTGGCCTTGCTTTTCGTTCCTCTGCCTGTGTTGGCCACCTCCAATGCCAAAACCCTAGTTGTGATTACCTTCAACGCGCCCATCGTACCTCTAAGGTTAATGACACGGAATTTGAGGGTTTCACTAAAGATCCTTTCCCTCTCTCTGGCATTGTGCCATCCCGATCTACTCTTGTCTGCAGGATCTGCAAACAACCCCCCAAATGCATTGCTCTGTGCGATGCCAAAATCTTCTACGTCCATGGGAAGGAGTCTTCTCAAAGAGCCTGCATTCATATCGGTACTCATCAACACCCAGTGAAGGTTGGAGACTGCAGAGACAGTCGGAAGCGTATCAATGCACTTATCGAGGAGCATGTTGAGCGTATGCCTCAAGCCACTCACAGCAAGATCGTGCTTGAAGCCAGCAAGGACATTGTTGGTGAGTTCCTTCTTTCTGGCGATAATGTCACGCAACGTCTCCTCTCCTTGAAAGAGCTCGAACCTGTGTTCGAAAGTTGTAGAGAGTTAAATTCCCCTAACCTTCGCTCTAAGGTTACCTCCTTCAAATATTTGAGGAGGTTCGGGGTTATGGATGGCATCGCAAAGCTCCGGGGCGTTAGCAATTGGGCTTACGTCCAACGCAACCAATTCCCAGGACAAGGTGACGATACAGACAAGGTGTTCGTCTTCAAGATGTCCGAGGTTGGTCCTGGAAGTGGTGTGGATTTGGTTCGTCGGATGCAACCGGGGGGGGACCTCGAGAATGCGTGGATGATGTCCGATCACGTGAAGCGGGTCAAAGGGTGGACCACCATGGCCGCTCATGTATACGATGGGACTTATCAACGGGTCATGACCATTTCATGCTGTGATTTCCAATCGGAGGATAAGGATGCCCAAGTTCTCTTCTGGCAGAACCTCAACCACGTCATGGCCCGCCACGGTATCCCACATCCAAACTTTATAGGCTTCATGGCCGACAGTGCCCAAGCCAATTGGAACGCTGTTCGCACTGTGTATGGTTCTGGAGATCCCAAAGTTCCAATGGAGGGTCGTGAGCGCACTTGTTTTTTTCATTGGAAACAATCGCTCGAGAAACATACGAAATCGTATATAAAGCATGAGTTGCAAGACCAACATAGACACCTTTGCCTTCAATATCGAAATGCCTCATCTATGCAAGAGGCGGAGACTAGGTACCTAGCTATCAAAGCTTGGTGGGCTTCATCCAATTGTACAAGTGAAGACGGTCTCAAGCATCTTCAGCTCTGGCTTGCTTTCTGGCACTTCCGCTACCTTCAATGGGGTGGTTTCATGGAATTGGTACATCTCCGTCATAATTCATTATTGGTTTTTCTTGGCTTCGTTTTCCTCTCTGTGTACATTTATATTAATACTTGATTTGTCCATTCAGGAAAAGGTTTTAACCCAAGACCAGTTGGCCGAGATGCCGTCCTGCAATCTTGCGGAGTCTGTCCACAACAAGTGGCTTCAAGCCTCCGGCAACAAGGGTGGAGATTTATACGTGGCTACGGTTGACGACTACATTCGCGCCTTCTTACAGGTTGTGGCATACTACCAATTCCTTAAAGGTGGAAGTGGCGGTGATGGTCCAAGCAAAGAAGAACTAAAGCTGAGAGGTGCTCAACGTCGAGCTCAGCGTACTGGCGACCCGACAGTGTTGCAGAAGGTCTTGCTTGAAATGCCCGGTGGGGAAGAGTTTTGCACTCGCGATCCCCACCTTGAGGGCGCCGAGGTGTTTGGATCGCAGAAGCGAAGACCCGACACTCCAATTGGTGATGATGGCGAGACCCACCGTCCCGATACAGTGAACTTCTCTCGCCCTCCCCCTGCTAAGCGAGTCACTCGCTCTCAACCTGAAACACTGCCTACTATCATTGAGGAGTCTTCCCCCTCTGTACAAGAGGTTCAAGTGCCTTCACCTGCAGGACTTGGTTTCCAGCGTGTCACCGCAGTGCAAGAAACCAAAGTAGATGTCTCTCTTTGGCATATTGCCCGCATACCCTATACCTCTGGAAAGTCTTGTTGGGCTAATCATGCGGGCACGAAAAAAAAATGCACCGCAAGAATCGTCACCAATAACAAGAGCGTCCCTGCGCCCACCTACACCGGTATGTGGCATCATTACAAACTCCAATCTATGAAGCGCACAGACTTTGTCTTTTGCCCAGACGACATCGAGCGTTGCGTCAAGGGCCCTCGTCGGAAATGGGTCATGCCGTTCTCTGCTAATGACCAGAAGCCTCCTATCCCCCCAATCTGGCCCGTGAAGATTGGTACCAACCTCACCCGCTCGGAGATCTTCGCGCTTGAGAACGCAGGTTTTCAACTCCCACCAAAGGAGCGCATCACACCGTCTCGACTCTTCACCAACTCTGCGACCCCGCTGGATATGTCTCGAATCCGTGTTCCAGAAAACCCCGACGCCATCCCTACGACAAGATTGTCCAAACTTGTTCGGCGATCCAGTAGCGCTCCTTCCGCAAAGCAGAGGCAGATGGTGGCATCTGCTGAAGCTATGCATGCTACTGTTCTCAAGTTAACTATGATCCCTCAACCGGGATTTGGTTGCATTATCACACTGCAGTCCAAGTCAGAACCGCAGCCACCCATCTACCAAGTCACAGTGAGTTCTCTTCCAGAATGCAACTGCCCATACTTCTTGGATATGATTTCCAAGTTCGGCCGCAAACGGAATTCTTATATGAATTGTAAGCATCTGTATTACATCTACGTCAAGGTTTCTAATTTGGATGCGGATGTAAATTTGTTCATACACGCCCCGACATTTAGCTTCAATGAGGTCAAACTCATCATGGAGGGAGGTCTCTTGACACATTCAACTTCCTAGAATTCCTCTCAGCCTAGCACTACATTAGGCTATGATATTTGTGTCCATTTCTGGACATCTTGTGAAGCAATAATTGATTGATATAATAAAGGTATAATCTCAATGATTATTTTTATTTACTTCAAAATTGTGTATTACAATGCTTCCTACCAGCTTAGGCAGAAAATATATATTTACAAGACTGCCTAAATTATCTGGATACACATTCAAGCATCAACAATTTAAGATACATGACGTTTCTCTTCGGCCTCCAGCGCATTGAAGTGACTCTTCATCTGTAGCTCTACTCCGCATAGAGTACACAAAATGTAGTGAACTATGAAAGGAGCATGGTTGAAAGAGGTGTGGCCAAATTCGAGTCATCGAATTTGGACACACCTCTTTCAACCATGTCCCTTTCATGGTTCACTACATTTTGGGTACTCTTATCTCTTCCAGATCCCTCCTTTCCAAGAACCGTCACCGCCGAAACCAATTGCAATAATTTATTGATATACTAAAGGTATGATTACAATGCTTCCTATGTCTATCAACTCTATTTCCGTTTTGCATACTTCTTGAATGAATCCGAGGGAGGTGGACCCGGTCGAAGCAAATCCATATAAGAAACTGTCTTATCTTTCATTCGTTCCTTTAGCGGAAGATGATGCGGCGTCATTCCCCTCATCCGTTCGCGAAATGAAAGAGACTTCGAAGATTCCCCTATAACCTTCACCTCCTCCTCCGTCTCGTTCGATTTGTCTTCATCCAAATCAGCGTCCTTCTCCGGCACATCTTCTTGCCTCTTTTCTTTTTGCTCGCGTTGTTTTTGCTCCTCCCGCGTCCTCCACCTCCATGCTTGTGTAGACTGCGAAAATGGAGTCAGGTCATAGTCATCACTACTTCGATTTCCAGCAGCAAACGAAAATTCCGGCGATAAATTAACCAGAATATGAGGATCTGCTAGACTCCTTATTTCCTTCTCCCATCCTAATCCAGCAAACATATCTCTTTCATCACCCATTGTATGCAAGTGTATATACAATGATGTTGGGTAAGAGTCCAATATATAATCTATTCGGCCACACACAATAATTGCTAAAGTCCAAGCTATAGAGTTGACTCACATATAAGACAAAGAGAAAAGTGATGAATCCAAACAAAGGAAGTTAATTATTTTGATTCCTTTGTATTTTGATTGACTCATTCTTCAATTATACCAATCTCCGAAAATCAATTTTCATTGATTTTTTCTTGTGATCATCCTTGGTTTTAATAATTCAACCACCTCACGGTTTCCAAACTTAATGAGACCATTCCAAATTCCGGGCCTTTACCCTCCACGGAAATAGGTCCTTTTTTTTACTATATTTGGCAGATTCAAGAATATTCCAGGTATATTCCAGTCTATATTTACAAATGTCTTTTTTTGGCATTTCAAGTTTGCTATTATTATATCTTCTACGCTCTCCGCTCTCCAAATCTCCGCTCTCCGCTCTCCGCTCTCCGCTCTACGCTCACATACAAGTGTCGTCCGCTTCAACCCAAACTTAGCCTCCTTCGCTTTCCGCCGCCATAACTTTCTCCCCTTACTTTCCCAAATCGTCGCTCACCACTTAATTCAAACCACGATGCTTAACTCGTGATTTGATTGGTGCTTTGAGAATTTGCTTATCCTCCACCTTGCATTCTTCCTTGGACCTTCCCCATTAAGTGGCCATGATGAGGTGGTCCACTTGTGCGCTCCATGTGATCCTCCATTCATCCCAATTCGAATGCACTTGCCTCTTGAGTCACTTTGGTTGTCTCCATTCATTTGTACTAGCCTACTCACTAACTACTCAATCCAAGTTCTCCTTACCTATCTTCATTCACTCAAATCCTTCCGAAGGTAAAAACACAATAACAACTCACATCCTAGCCTCTTACAACATGGTACTTCTAAGACTAACATTTCACTCTTTTTATATTTTGTGAAGTAACATGCTACTTCAAAGTGCATCAACTAACGTTTCAAGGGTCTAAGACTAAATGTGGGCACCCTTTTGGGCTCACATAATTGGCGACCATCGGGGGATGAATCCAAACATCTCTTGCTCCAAGGGTAAGTTGCCTAGTCAAGCTCGGTACTCCTTACATCTACTTCCCGATGTACGGGTAGGAAAGAGCTCACCATTCAACGTTTCCAATTGAATTGAATTATTAGGAAAGACCTCATAGACAAGGTAAGGTCCTAACCATACCGCATCGAATTTCGCCGGAAATTCAAGCTTTCGTGCGTCTTGAATCATGACCATCATTCCCGGTGTTAGGGCCCTTTTCTTATGTCGTTTGTCGAAAGTAATCTTTCTCCTTCTTTGGATTGCCTCAATATGTTGAGCCGCCATTCTCCTCCCTTCGTCAAGTGCTTCCAAATCGGTTAGTCGATTTCGTAAGGATTGACTTTCGGTAAGTCTCGTACTCACGGCCACCCTAAGTGACTCGACTTCATATTCGATTGGTAGTGTCGCTTCAAGACCATAGACTAAGGAAAATGGTGTAGCACGCGTAGTTACCTTATAGGTTGTACGGTATGCCCAAAGTGCCGCCGTTAGTTTCGTATCCCAATCCCGCTTCGAGTCTATAACCGTCTTGCGTAGTATACTCACCAAAATTCCGTTAACCCTTTCCGTTTGTCCATTGGTTTGTGGGTGGTAGGGAGTAGTCTTCCGGTGATCAATTTTAAATTTCTCTGTCATCTCTCGAATCAAGTCATTCAAAAAGTGAGTACCCCTATCGCTTACTAGGATCTTCGGCACCCCGAACCGCGAAATTATGTTTTCGTACATAAATGTTGCCGCGTGTTCCGCCGTGTCGGTCTTCACCGCTTTGGCTTCCGCCCACTTGGTGAGGTACTCGGTTGCCACCACAATATATTTCATTCCTTTTGAAGATTGGGGATGGACCTCACCCACATAGTCGATGCCCCATTTTTCGAAAGGAATTAAGGGTAATGATACATGTAAAGGCATCTCCATTCTAAGGTCGTTTCGGGCATACCGTTGGCAAGCGTCGCATTTCCTTACATAGTCATGGGCGTCCTTAAATAGTGTAGGCCAAAAGTAGCCCGCTCTAAGTATTTTTTGCCCGGTGAGTTGACCCGAGAAGTGACCGCCGCAAGCGCTATCGTGGCAAGCGATTAAAATCGCTTCAACCTCCGTTTTTGACACGCATCGTCGTAAAATACCATCGGACCCCCTTCTAAACAACCTATGGCCCACTACAACAAATTGCCTACTATTTACCCTCACCTTCCTTCTCTCTTCTTTTGTCCACTCTTTGGGCAACTTGTGGGTTGTTAGAAATTCCACTATGCCCGCATACCACTCCGGTGTAGAAGTGACCACAAAGAGGCTATCATCTACTAACATATCATTTACCGGATTTTTTCCTATCTCCTCCGACAACCTAGACAAGTGGTCCGCTTGTAAATGCATACGACCCGGTTTATATTCCACCGTGTAGTCGAATTCTTCTAATAACAAAACCCACCTAGCTAACCTACCACTTAACTCCGCCTTGTTAACTAGATACTTGATAGCCATGTGGTCAACAAAAAATACAACCGGGTTGCACATGAGGTAATGCCTAAACTTTTTAACGGAAAACACCATGGCTAGGCACTCCCTCTCCGTTGTAGAGTAGTTTCTTTCGGCGGGGGTCAATTGCTTACTCGCATAAGCTATGGGTTGATCCTTCTCTTTTTCTCCCGTTGCTTGACAAAGCGCACTCCCTATTGCCACATTACTAGCATCACAATAGACGTGAAAAGGTTTACCCCAATTGGGTGGTATCAACACCGGATAGGTGCTCAACCTATCCCGCAATTCCTCAAAGGCTTTTTGACAAGCATCCGTCCACTCGAATTTGACATCCTTTTTGAGCAAATGGGTAATGGGCACCGCTATCTTTGAAAAATTAGGAATAAGTTCCCGGTACCATCCCACATGTCCTAACAACTTAGAGATCCCCTTGGAATTGGTTGGAGTTGCCAAGTCGCTTATGGCCGCAATCTTATCCGGATCGGGTTCTCTACCTTTCTCACTAACAACATAACCCAACAACACTCCCTTATTCACTCCCAAAAATGTCTTATCCGGGTTCAATGCTAACCTCATCTTCCTACACCTAACCAATGCCTCCCTAACACAATGTAGGTGATCGTCCACATTACTTTGTGTGCTAAAATCGTCCACAAAGACGGTCATGGATTTGAACAACAAGTCGGTGAAGATATACATTACTAATCGTTGGAAAGTAGCCGGGGCATTACATAACCCAAATGGCATCACTACCCACACAAAAGTACCCCAAGGTGTAGTAAAAGCCGTTTTATGGATATCTTGGAGGGCTATGGAAATTTGATTATAACCCGCATACCCATCCATAAAGGTATATCGCGAATGACCTCCAACCTCCTCAAGCAACAAGGTGATAAAAGGTAAGGGGAAGTGATCCTTTTGTGTGCACGAATTCAATTTCCTATAGTCGACACAAACCCTTAATTTCCCATTTTTTTTTCTTTACTAAGACCATAGGAGAAACCCAATCCGTGATTTCCACCGGCTTGATAAACCCGGCCTTCAATAACCTTTCCAATTCCGCTTTCACCAACAATTGCAATTGAGGATTCATCCTCCTCTCCTTTTGTCTAATTGGCCTCGCCCCCGGAATTAAAGGAATCCGGTGCTCTACCATTTCCCTAGGAATTCCCTTAAGCTCATCGTAGGACCATGCAAAAGTATCACTAAACTCATCCACCAAATTGCTATACTCCCTAACCTCTTTCTCCCCCAATTTGGAACCCATCTTCATTTGTCGGGTTTTTCCATTCTTTAATTTCACATCCACGTACCGCCAATCCGCTTCCGACACATGTGCTTGTTCCTCTTTGTTCCGATACCAATCGGAGGGCACATTGGGGTAATCTTTCACATCTTGACCTACAACTATCCCCGTAGACGTGGTCTTGAAATGTAAAGGCTCCTCCAATTTCGATGACTCAATAATCACATCCTCCTCTTGAGTCCCATCTACATGAATTAAACTAACCTCACCCTCTTCCACGTCATCTACCCAAGGTGTTAACCCACCGCTAACCCACTCTTCCTCGGTGAGCACCTCACATGGCTCCAACAATGAGCCCTCTCCTAAACTAACACTAGGAAATTCACTCCCTAAGCCTACTTGGTGAAATGTAACCATTACATCAACCTCGGACTCGGGGTACTCCCTTAGCCATTGGGCATAATCCCCATTATCCCCATAATTGTAAAAATTAGGACCTAGACTTCCCGAGCCCGAATCTATAACAACCCTTTGACCTTCGGGATGGACGACTCCCACCAATGCCTTGCCAATCTCATTCTCGTTTAAGTCATCAATTCCCTTCTCCAATGGCAAATACATCTCCTTCTTCATCCATCCTTCTAATGAACCAATGGACACTATGACCCTATTACCCTCCGGACCATAAGTGATGGATGGTTTAGGTCCACCCCAATTGACCATAGCATTCGCCATCCGCAACCAAGGCCTACCTAGCAAAATGGGGAAGGTGTCCTTGTTGGAGTGCATTTTAATGACATGGAAGGTGACCAAGTACTCCTCACCTCCCGTAGTCATTCTACAATCCTTGATCATCCCCAAAGGCGTAGTCGAACTTTGATTTGCCATATTTATGACCAAAGGTGAAGGCCCCGTGAGTCCAAGTCCCAATTTTTTCATAGTATCCTCCGGTAGTATATTTAGACTACTCCCTCCGTCGACTAGCACATTAGGAACCACCTTATCTACTATAACAACTTCTATTTCTATAGCTTTCACGTCTCTTCCACCTTGTGATTGGATCCTAGCGGCTATTTTAGCTTTCACCTTCCTCATCCTCTTGTGTACCGGCATTCCCTCCTTTAATGTTTTCCTTGCCGTGGGTGAAATTTCCAATAGTTGGCCGAAAGTAATATCCGCCTTGAGTGTACTAAGGTCCGCCCACAAGTCGTACCCGGTAGATCTTTCCACCTTAGAATTACCCACTACGTCGAATTCGTCTACGGGAACCCCCGGTCCTTCCCATTCACCCACATCGCTATTATCCAAGTCATGTACCGCATTAGTCCTCTCCCTATCTTGTAAAATTATATTTTCCCTCTCCACATCCTTAGTAGCTCTTCTAGCTACCCTATCCAACTCGGAGAGATTAATCTCTTCATCCGAAGAGTAATTTCCTTGCTCTCCTATTCCTACCTCCAACGGGGCATCCCCTCTCCTAGCCCTAGTAGTTACCGCTAGTGCAGGTGCTTCTTCAACCACACCCTTACCCTTCACTAACTCATATGTAATAGCATTGGTGTGAGGAGGCCATTGACTTTGCTCCTCTCCAATTCTCGTTGGGAGAGGAAGCATGTCATCACATGTGGCCTCCAACACTCCATCCATGAACCTAACATCTTGGGAGTTAGATGGTCCCGGATCCGTTGGAGGCGCTTGTCTCCCGTTACTACCATTAGGTGGAACTCCTTGTCTATTTTGTATTGGAATGTAACCGGTTGTAGTTTGCAAGCCCGCCGGTGGATGAAAAGTTTGCCTAGCATTACTATGGTCATAGTATAAGTTAGGTGGCCTAAGTTCATTGGCCGGTACTCCTTGTGGCCTAGCACCTCGCATATTATCCCTTGCTTGTTGTTGTGGATTAGCCACCGGGTAAGGGACATTAATTATTTTGTCCGGTTGGCGACACGTATCCGAGGGATGACTTCCTCCACAATTGCTACAATTAAACTCTTGACCTTCGGACCAACATTGTCCTTGAGCGTGCCACCTTCCACAAAAGGGATGAAATTCCTTCTTCTCTAAATTTTGGCCACCTTGCCCTCTAGGTTGTGGTCCTCTATTGCTTCCATTTCCATAGTGAGGTGGCGCTTGACCTCGTTGATTTTGTTGAGGTGGGTTACCGTTTCCTCTTTGGTCACGGTTTTGTCCACTTCTACAAAATTGACGCGTGTGGCCCGGTTGGCCACATTGGACACACCATAATCCGGAAGAATGCCTACCCGACTCAACCGGGGGTGGAGGCCCCGGTTGTTGACTCCGGATCATTAATGACATTTGATCCGTGAGGCTTTGCATTTGTTTTATCATAGCCTCTTGGAATCCTAGTTGGCTAGCACCTAGTCTTCTCTCAACCTCCTCCAAGTGTGGATCCGTTCTAGGGGCCGGTAGTGCCAAAAGAGGTGCCGGTTCCCTAACCGCTAAAGGTCGGGGACCGGTGTCCACAATGGCATATGGAATTTGGTTCTCATACTTAGCGGGTTCTACCGCTACCACCCTAGGGCGTATGGGGATGAATTGTGGGATCAATTCATCCTCCCTTCTCCATAGCCTTTCGTGATCTTTATCCAAGTTTTCAATATCTCTAGCCGCACGCTTGGCATCCGCCAAGGTCAAGGGATTCCTTTCTAGAACACCCCTAATAGTTCCGGACTTAAAAAACCCTTGAATGAAAAATTGCTTTAGCGTGTCGTCGTTGAGCATGGTACCCACAAATCTAGTGCACACTAAATCAAACCTCCTAATGTAAGCCGAAATTTCTTCCTCCCTTCCTTGCTTCAATGACGACAATGCCCTTAATGCGGTACTTTGACCCACTTCCGGCCTAAATTCGTTAAGAAACTCCCTTTGTAATTGTTCCCATCCCCTAAAATGTCCCTCGGCATGATCCCGATACCATTCATAGGCTTCCCCCTCTAGAGTGGTAGGAAACCACACTAACCAATAACCCGGGTCGGTTATGAGGAAGCTAGCCAACCGTTCGATATACCGTTCCATGTGCCGAGAGGGGTCCTCATCCTTGGTCCCATAAAATTTAGGGAGATGAGATGGCATATCCATCGCCGCTAAATTTTGTGGAACCACAATTGGTAGGCCTCTTGGCCTAACCAATGGGTCTATTGGAGGTATAGGAGGTATGGGCGGAATTGGGGGTATGGGTGGTGGATCCATCCCCCGTTCCTCGGCCATGGTGACCGGTGAACTATTCAACAATCCCCTATCAACTTCTACCGGGAATTCTTCTCTAAGTGTGTAATTTTCCGAAGAAGTTTCACCACTCAATTTGGAGGGAGTGATCTCCTCTTCAAGTTGAGCTCCAAGTTCTAAGGTGTCTAGAATTGACCTAGTCCTAGGTTCGACGTTCAAACAACTCTCTATTCTAACATTATCTTGTTCTAATCTATCACTGATTTTAGAGGACCGCCTCTTTCGAGTAGATTTCTCTAGTCCTACTATCAAACTTGGTTTTTGTGAGCGAGTCCTACCTTGCATTCCATAAGAATCGATCGACCCTCACTTGACCACACATAATCTTAGCAATTCCCCTCTTAATATTTTCACTTGTCTTGGTGTGGTTATAATTTTTTTAGGAGGTGAGGAAAAGAACCTGCAAGCCCACTTAGGTGAAAGAATCCCAATAGGGGATAGGCATGTTCATGTTAATTTTTTGGTTAAGTCGGAGCATCACCTCCGCACCTTCCCGCAAATTAACACTCACCACAATACCGATTGTGAGGGGGTGACCTTCCGAGTAGATTATGTTAAAAGTCGAGGCTTCACCCTTCAACTTCTCACACCATCCACAATTCGGGAATTACCCTCTACAACGGATAACAACAATCACGAGTACAAAAGGCATTCCTTAATTAGTTAATGAGTTCACTTTGAAGAAATAAACATACCTTGAGCAATCGCATCCCCCTGTGAGTTAGCACTCCCCTCAATCGTGACTCAATGTAACAACACCATAAACTTTGTGAAATATTAATTTAATCTAGAGCATGAAATGACAACTCCCAAAACTTTGAGACTCACCCCGAGGTGAGTGTCAAAGTTCAATGTCCTAAGGTGAATTTACCCTCTAATGTTTTAATGAGCTACTCGGTTATAGGTTCCTTTTAAGTTCTTAGCAAATCCCCAAAAAGGTTGAGGACGTACCTTCGCCGCGCTCCTTCCTCAAAAATGAATTTGCGTAATTGACAATGCAATTCATTCCAAGGAATAGTTGAAATACAATGAATTCAAATGTAACCCAAAGAGAGAACACTTACCGAGTTTCGGGTGCTCCTTCCCTTCTCTCAAGTTTGTGTCTCCAATTTTTCCTAGTTGCCTCCAAGTCTCCTAGTCGCCTCCAAGTCTTGTAACTACCTTCCGCTTCGCTCCCGGCGGACGCACCAATTATGTGAGGCCAAACCCCCCACCCTTAAGCGTCCGTAGTCCGAGTAGTGGGTTTGGGCTCACATTCCTCCGCGGTATTGGATTTGGACTTGGATGAGTCCATAGTGCAAGGTTCACCCTTCAAGTGGTCTTGGATTTAACTGGAATTTCACTTTTAACAACTCAATGTACGATTTCAATACGTATGTGGAGAATGCACAAGTTAACTATGTTATTTTAACCTCCTTATGCTCGGGTGCTATTTTGTCTTTGTTTGCTTCTAACGTCCATCCGGCCGCTTTAGCTACACAAGCCCTTAAGGATATCCCTCTCCTAAATGGAGTCCGTGCCGTTGACTCTATACTACCACTTGAACTATCACTTGTGTATTCCGTATCGCTACTATAAGAGGTCTCACTTGGTGTCTCCATACCGTACATAAGCCTTTAAGTATTAAGAAATACTTATGTGACTTATGTCAATCTTTCCCTCGCACCTTTGGTCTTTGCTTCCTTTGTCTTGCCATCGCGAGAGTGCTCCACATTCTCCATTAATTTGTGCACGTGGTTTATTTTTAAAGAGAGGATGCAAGTGTTAAAAAACACTATTCTCTATAGTCAATCTCAAATACATTTACTTGTGAAAGCCACACATAACACTAACTAGCATGATGTAACTAACTACTTGTCTATGAGCTAATTAAGTAGGCTATCTACTAAGCTCCTTCATAAACCCAACTCCTTCATGAACCCAACTCCTTAGCTTCTAACTAAACAAACCCAGCTCCTTTATAAACCCAGCTCCTTCATAAACCCAGCTCCTTCATAAACCCAGCTTCTTAGGTTCTAACTAAACAAACCCAGCTCCTTCATGAACCCAGCTCCTTAGCTTCTAACTAAACAAACCCAGGTCCTTCATAAACCCAGCTCTTTACTTTCTAACTAAACAAACCCAGCTCCTTCATGAACCCACAACTTTGTAGTTGTAATCCCCAACTACCTCACTAATTATTCAAGCCCTTAACTAATCTTCCTACATAATTTTTCTAATTCTACTAACAACCCCTTTCTAATCACACAATTCTTCTCTAATCCTAAAATCCTAAAATCCTAGAGAGGAGAGGGGGAGAGAGAATTTCCTAACTTCACTAAGACTAACTAATCCACACAAGTATATTTTTGCACTCATCACAACCTCAAGTGCTCAACTCTTAAACATGGAACTTGCAACCACGTGTATTCAAAACATGAACTTTAAGTACCACAAATTGGAATCATGAATTAACTTTAAAATCCTTCACGTCAACACTAATTCTACCAAGAGGTCAAGCCCTCTTCAAGGCTAACAAGCCTTGGCTCTCAAACTAAAAACTAAGCACACACATGTGCTCCAATATGGCTTCCCACACCCACACTTATAACTCGTGGGGTGCCTTGGAGCACAAAGGAAAGAGAGGATGAGTGAGGGAAGAATGAGGGATTATATAGTAAGCTTGAGGGGGTGAGCACCCTCAAGGCTCACGATAAGCCCTTGAGATTTCCTCCTACTTAGTAGGCGCCAATCCTATCTTCTAAGCCTTCCTCCCTCAAATGATCAACAAGGATCCTAATTCGAACATTTAACTAGCCTTGGCTTTCTACCTACCACACTTTATCAAACTTGGGATGCTTCAACCCAAACTTAGCCTCCTTCGCTTTCCGCCGCCATAACTTTCTCCCCTTACTTTCCCAAATCGTCGCTCACCACTTAATTCAAACCACGATGCTTAACTCGTGATTTGATTGGTGCTTTGAGAATTTGCTTATCCTCCACCTTGCATTCTTCCTTGGACCTTCCCCATTAAGTGGCCATGATGAGGTGGTCCACTTGTGCGCTCCATGTGATCCTCCATTCATCCCAATTCGAATGCACTTGCCTCTTGAGTCACTTTGGTTGTCTCCATTCATTTGTACTAGCCTACTCACTAACTACTCAATCCAAGTTCTCCTTACCTATCTTCATTCACTCAAATCCTTCCGAAGGTAAAAACACAATAACAACTCACATCCTAGCCTCTTACAACATGGTACTTCTAAGACTAACATTTCACTCTTTTTATATTTTGTGAAGTAACATGCTACTTCAAAGTGCATCAACTAACGTTTCAAGGGTCTAAGACTAAATGTGGGCACCCTTTTGGGCTCACAGTCTATTACCCCAAGTTGAGAGGGATGGTTTGGTTAGATAATTAGATATTCATATAAGCGGGTGTGCATTTGTGTGGGAAGTGATAGGGGTTGTTAAGAGAGCATTAATAGCAGAGTGTTTTTAAACACTTGTAACCTTGTTATGGAATAAATTGGTGTGTACGAATTAATGAGAAATGCAATGACTTCCAATGAAGTTGGTAAGAGGGAGCTATGCAAAACGAATGTGACATCCATTCCCCCACCCGGACTAGGACGCTTAAGGGTGGGCAGTTTGGCCTCACATAAATGATGCGTCCGCCGGGAGCGAAGCGGGATTAGAGAAGACTTGGAGGCGACATCGTGGGAGGTAGGGATGAGAGCTTAGCTCATGGTAAGTGTCTTACTTAGACTTGTTGATTTTTGTGATTTCCTAGTTTAATTCATTTTGTTTATTTCCTTGGAATGAATTGCATAGTTCCTTTATGCACTTTGTTTTGAGGAGGGAGCGCGGCGAAGGTATGTCCTTAACTTTTTTGGGGATTTGCTAAAAACATAAAAAAAATCTATGATCGTTAGTTCACTAAAATCTTAGAGGGATAAATAATTTTAGGAAGATTCGACTTTGACACTCACCTCGGGGTGAGTCTCCAAGTTGTGGGACTTGAAATTTGATGTTCTAGATTAGGATTGTTAGTTTAGAGTCATTGTGATTGAGGTCATGTGGAGTCACGGTCGAGGGGAGTGCTAACTTGCAGGGGGATGCGAATGCTTAAGGTACGACTGTTTCTTCCAAGTGAATTGTTAACTAATGAAGGAATGATTTTAGTACTCGTTTTTATCGTTATCCGTTGTAGAGGGTAATTCCTTAGTCATAGCATAATATTGGAGACAAGAGGGTGATGCCTCGGTCTTTGATACGGTGCATGACGACGGTCAGCCCCTCACTCTCGGTATTGTGGTGAGTGTCAGTTGGAGGGAAGGTTTTAGAGGTGATGCTCTAACCCGACCAAAAATTGACATGAGCATGCCTATCCCCTGTTTGGGATTTTTCATCTAAGTGGGCTTGCAGGTTCTCTTCCTCACCTCCTCAATTTTTAATTCACACCCAGAAAAGTGATAATATTAATGAGTGAAGGTAGTGAGGAGTATGATTGGTCAAGTGAGGGTTGATCGATTCTTTGGGGAATGCAAGGTAAGACTCGATCCCAAAAACCAAACTTGACATTAGGATTAGAAAGATCTAGACGTAGGAGGACATCATCTAGGATTAGCGATGTTGTAGAAGAAGTTGATGTTAGATTAGAAACTTGTTTAAATGTTGAGCCTAGTTTTAGTTCATTGCTAGAGACATTAGAAGGGGAGATTAGACTGGAGAAACAGGTAACTCCCTCTAAATCGATTGGTGAGATATCTTTGGATGCTTATACGTCTAGGGAAGAGATTCCGATACACATTGATAGAGACATAGGAGAAGATCCACCGGTTAACATGGCACAACGAGGGGATGATGAGGATCCTATACCGGAGGAGGACCCCATTGATCCATTAGTTAGACCGAGAGGTTTACCAATTGTGGTTCCACAAAACTTACAGGCGGTGGATATGCCATCCCACCTTCCTAAGTTTTATGGAACTAAGGATGAAGATCCTTCTAGGCATATGGAGAGGTACATCGAGAGGTTGGCTAGTTCTCTTGTGACTAATCCGGGATATTGGTTGGTATGGTTTCCTATCACTTTAGAGGGTGAGGCTTATGAGTGGTATAGAGACCATGCCGAAGGACATTTTAAAGGATGGGAGCAATTGCAAAGGGAGTTTTTGAATGAGTTTCGTCCGGAGGTTGGTCAAAGCACGGCGTTGAGGGCATTGGCTTCATTGAAGCAAGGTAGGGAAGAGGAGATTTCGGCCTATATTAGGAGGTTTGATTTAGTGTGTACGAGATTTGTGGGCACCATGCTCAATGATGACACACTAAAGAAATTTTTTATTCAAGGATTTTTTAAGTCGGGGACAATTAGGGGTATTCTTGAGAGGAATCCTCAAACATTGGCGGATGCCAAGAGGGCGGCTAGAGAGATGGAGAGCTTGGATAGAGATCATGAGAGATTGTGGAGAAGGGAGGATGAATTGATACCACAATTCATTCCCATTAGGCCTAGAATGGTGGCGGGAGAGCCGGTCAAGTATGAGAGTCAAGTCCCATATGCTCTTGTTGACACCGGTCCACGTCATTTAACGGTTAGAGAACCGACACCACTTTTAGCATTACCGGCCCCTAGAGCGGATCTTCACCTTGAAGAAGTGGAGAGAAGGTTAGGTGCTAGTCAATTGGGATTTCAAGAGGCCATGATTAAACAAATGCAAAGTCTTACGGATCAAATGTCTTTGATGATCAAGAGCCAACAACCGGGTCCTCCTCCTCCGGTTGAGTCGGGTAGACATGCATCGGGGTTGTGGTGTGTTCAATGTGGCCAACCGGGCCACACTCGTCAATTTTGTAGAAGTGGACAAAACCGTGATCAAAGAGGAAACGGTGGTCCGCCTTCACAAAACCAACGAGGTCAAGGACAACAACAATATGGACAAGGCAACAATAGGGGACCTCCTCATAGAGGTCAAGGTGGTCAAAACGTGGAGAAGAGGGAGTTCCATCCATTTTGTGGGAAGTGGCATGCACAAGGTCAATGTTGGTCCGAGGGACAAAGTCATGGTTGTAGTAATTGTGGGGGAAACCATCCTTCGGACGAATGTCGTCAACCGGATAAGGTTATTAGTGCGACTTACCCAGTGGCCAATTCACAACAACAAGCGAGGGACAACATGAGGGGAGCTAGACCACAAGGTGGACCACCGAATGAGCTTAGGCCACCGAATTTGTATTACAACCATGGTAATGCGAGACAAACCTTTCATGCACCGGCGGGATTGCAAACGGCGAATGGTTACATTCCAATACAAGGTAGGCAAGGGGGTCCACAAAACTTCGACAATAGGCGACAAGCTCCTCCTACGGATCCGGGTCCGTCTAATTCTCAAGATGTGAGGTTTATGGATGGTGTAGTGGAGTCACATCATGATGACACTCTTCCTCTCCAAATGGATAGTGGAGAGGGACAAGGTCAATGGCCTCCACACACCAATGTCATCACCTATGAGTTGAAGAGTATAAGAGATGAGGTTATTCATGAGACACCGACATTAGCGGTTACCACTAGAGCTAGGAGAGGGAAGGCCCCATTAGAGGTAGAAGTAGAAGGTCAAGAGGAATATTCTTCGGATGAGGCTCCTAATCTTTCCGAATTGGATAGGGTAGCTAAAGTAGCTAGGAGGGCCACTAGGGAGTTAGAGAAGGAGAATGTGATTCTTCATGATAGAGAGGGGCCTAATGTCATTCATGATTTGGAGGGTAGTGAGATGGGAGAATGGGAAGGACCGGGAATTCCCTTGGATGAGTGTGATGGTGTTGGCAATGCTAAAGTGGAGAAGTCGAGTGGCTACGATTTGTGGGCCGATCTTAGCTCACTTTAGGCCGATATTACCTTTGGACAATTGTTGGAGATTTCACCCGTGGCTAGGAAGACTCTCAAGGAAGGAATACCGATGACTAGGAGGACTAGGAAGGTTAAGCCTAGGATGTCGGCTATTATTCAAACGAAAGGAGCAAGACGGGATGCCAAACCAATTGAGATTGAGGTTATGGTGGTGGACAAAGTGGTTCCGAATGTGTTGGTGGATGGAGGTAGTGGACTAAACATCTTGCCGGAGCACACTATGAAGAGGTTAGGTCTTAGTCTTACGGGTCCGTCACCTTTCATCATCAATATGGCGAATCAAAGTCTGGCCATGCCTTTGGAAATGATTAAAGATTGTAGGATTAGCACCGGAGGGGAGGAGTATGTAGTCACCTTCCATGTCATCAAGATGCATTCTAACAAAGACACCTTTCCCATCTTGTTAGGTAGGCCTTGGTTGAGAATGGCGGATGCCATAGTAGATTGGGGAGGAACCAAACCTTCTATTACTTATGGTCCTAAGGATAATAGGATCAAAATTCCCATAGGGTCGTTAGGTGGTTGGATTAGACAAGAAATTGCATCTTCGGAAGATGAACATGATGCCAAGGAGGATGGCAAGAATGATGAAGCATTGGTAGGAGTCGTTCATTCAGGTGGTCACGGAAAGATTATAGATTCGGGATCGGGGTTCCTAGGTCCTAGTTTCTATCATTATGGGGATAATGGGGAGTATGCACAATGGTTGAGAGAGTATCCCGAGTCGGAATTTGATATAATGATGACGTCCCACCATGCATATTTGAGTGATGCGATTCTTAGTTCAAGGAGTGGAGAATATTCCTTGTTAGAACCATGTGAGGTGCTCACCGAGGAAGAATGGATTTTAGGAGGATTGACACCTTGGGTAGATAGCATGGAAGAGTGTGACGTAAGTTTAGTACATGTGGATGGGACTCAAGACGAAGAGGCTATTATGAAAACGGAGAAATTGGAGGAGCCTTTGCACTTCAAGACGACGTCAACGGGAATTGTGGTTGGACAAGATGTCAAGGATTATCCTTAGGTACCGGCGGATTGGTATAGGAACAAGGATGAGCAAGTTCATGTTACCGAAGGAGATTGGAAGTATATAGATGTTACTACAAAGAATGACAAAGTGAGACAAATGAAGATGGGGTCTCAATTGGGGGAGAAAGAAATCAACGAATATAGCGATTTGATGGATGAATTTAGTGACACTTTTGCTTGGTCATACGATGAGCTTAAGGGGATCCCTAGAGAGATGGTGAAGCATTGCATTCCTTTGATTCCGGGTGCTAGGCCCATTAGGCAAAAGGAGAGAAAGATGAACCCACGGCTACAATTGTTGGTTAAAGCGGAGTTAGAGAGATTGTTGAATGCCGGATTTATCAAGCCCGTCGAGATTACGGATTGGGTCTCTCCAATGGTGTTGGTGAAGAAAAAAAATGGGAAGTTGCGGGTGTGTGTGGATTATAGGAAACTAAATGCTTGCACACAAAAGAATCACTTTCCTTTACCATTCATCACTCTCCTTCTAGAGGAGGTAGGAGGTCATGCTCGCTACACATTCATGGATGGTTATGCGGGATATAACCAAATCACCATAGCATTACAAGATATCCACAAGACGGCTTTCACTACTCCATGGGGCACATTTGTTTGGGTGGTCATGCCATTTGGGTTATGTAATGCTCCGGCCACGTTTCAAAGACTTGTCATGTACATCTTTACCGACTTGTTGTACAAATCCATGACGGTGTTCATCGACGATTTTAGCACTCAATCAAATGCTAGTCAACATATAGGGTGTGTGCGAGAGGCTTTGATTAGGTGCAGGAAGATGCAATTGGCCTTAAACCCGGATAAAACATTCTTGGGCGTCCACAAGGGAGTTCTTTTGGGTTATGTGGTGAGCGAGAAGGGGAGAGAACCGGACCCCGACAAAATCACGGCTATTGATGAGTTGCCCACTCCCACCAACGCCAAAGGTATAGCCAAGTTGTTAGGACATGTGGGGTGGTATAGGGAGTTGATTCCTAATTTCTCTAAGATAGCGGTACCTATTACCCACTTGCTCAAGAAGGAAGTTAGATTTCAATGGACCGAGGCATGCCAAGGGGCGTTTGAGGAATTGAAGGATAAGTTGAGCACGTATCCGGTGTTGAGGCCACCCGATTGGGATAAGCCTTTCCATGTGTATTGTGATGCTAGCAATGTAGCGGTTGGTAGTGCTTTGTGTCAATCCACGGGTGAGAACGGTAAAGACCACCCCGTTGCTTATGCTAGCAAGCAATTGACACCGGCCGAGAGGAACTATTCTACCACGGAGAGGGAATGTTTGGCTATGGTATTTTCGGTTAAGAAGTTTCGCCATTACCTTGTGTGTAATCCGGTTGTTTTCTTTGTGGATCACATGGCCATAAAATACTTGGTCAATAAGGCGGAGCTAAGCGGGAGATTAGCTAGATGGGTCTTGTTATTAGAGGAGTTTGACTACACGGTGGAGTACAAGCCGGGCCGCATGCACCTACAAGCCGACCACTTGTCTAGGTTGTCCGAGGGGATGGGAGAAAGTCCAATAGATGATAGACTAGTGGATGACAATCTTTTTGTGGTCACGGCCAAGCCGGATTGGTATGCGGGTGTCGTGGAGTTCTTAACCACACAAAAGTTCCCCGAAGATTGGACCAAGGAAGATAGAAGAAAAGTTAGGATTAATAGTAGGCATTTTGCGGTGGTAGGCCATAGATTGTTTAGGAGAGGAACCGATGGGTTGCTTAGGAGGTGTGTGTCGGAGGTAGAGGTCCCGACCATCCTAGAGGCTTGTCATGATAGTGCATGTGGAGGTCATTTTTCCGGCCAACTTACCGGTCAAAAGATTCTTAGAACATGATACTTTTGGCCTACCTTGTTTAAGGACTCACATGATTATGTGAAGCGTTGTGACGCTTGTCAAAGGTATGCCCGGAATGATTTACGGATGGAAATGTCACTCCATGTATCATTGCCTCTTGTGCCTTTTGAGAAGTGGGGCATTGACTATGTAGGCGAGGTCCATCCTCATTCCTCCAAAGGAATAGCTTACATTATAGTTGCCACCGAGTACCTCACCAAGTGGGCGGAGGCTAAAGCCGTCAAGACCGATACGGCAGCGCATGCGGCGGCGTTTATGTATGAGAACATCATATCAAGGTTTGGAGTGCCCAAGGTTTGGAGTGCCCAAGATTTTGGTGAGTGATAGAGGGACTCATTTCCTAAATTCCTTGATTCAAGAAATGACGGACAAGTTCCAAATTGATCATAGGAAGACTACACCTTATCACCCCCAAACAAATGGTCAAACGGAGAGGGTAAATGGTATTTTGGTAAGTATCCTACGCAAGACGGTGATAGACTCTAAGAGAGATTGGGACACGAAGTTGACGGCAGCATTGTGGGCTTATCGGACAACTTACAAAGTAACTACCCAAGCCACTCCTTTCTCCTTAGTGTATGGTTTGGAAGCCACACTTCTAATTGAATATGAAGTGGAGTCTCTTCGGGTGGCCATAGGCTCACGCCTTACCGAGAGTCAATCGTTAAAAAATAGATTGACCGACTTGGAGGAGCTTGATGAAAGCAGGCGAATGACGGCTCAACACATTGAGGCGATTCAACGTCGAAGGAAAATCACCTTCGACAAAAGACACAAGAAGAGGGCACTACGACCGGGGATGATGGTGATGATTCAAGATGCTAGAAAACTTGAATTCCCGGGTAAGTTCGATGCGGTTTGGTTGGGCCCTTACCTTGTCCGCGAAGTATTTCCCAACAATTCCATGCAATTGGAAACATTGAACGGGGAGAGCTTCCCAACCCGAACCGCGGGAAGTAGGTGCAAGGAGTATCGAATTTGAAGGACAACTTGCCTTCGAAGCAAGAGATTCGGGATCCATCCCCCGATGGTCGCCAATAATGTGAGCCCAAAATGGTGCCCACATGTGTCCTTAACCCTTTGAAACTATTAGAAGTTATGTTTTGATGTTTTATGATTATTCACAAAAATATAAAAAGAGTGAGGCTTGAATGAAGTTATGTTTAGACCTTAGGTTGATTAGAAGTTTTGCGGTGTGAAGAAAGTTCCTTAGTTAGGTGAGCATTGTGTGTGGTGAACCAAGGGTGGCTCCTTGAGTTAAATGTTTGAATTAGGGTCTATGTTGTTGGTTTAAGAGTTGAAGGCTTAAAGGATAGGATGAGAGCCTACAAAGTAGGAGAGGATCGAGGGGCTTATCTTGAGCTTTGAGGGGTGCTCACCCCTTCCCTCCCCCTATTTATTCCTCTCTCTCACCTTCTTCACTCACTTGTGTTCCTATTCACTCTCTCTTTCCTTTATGCTCCTTGGCACCCCATGTGTTATAAGTGTGGGTGTGTGGGAAGCAAGAGAGGAGCACGTGTGTGTGCAAGGTTTCAAGGTGAAGAGCCAAGGTCAATTAGTTTTGAAGTTAGCTTTGCATTGTTAGATGTAGTGTTAGATTAAAAGCATTTAGAAACAAGTGCATAGCTCTAGTAGTTAGACTTCTAGAAATTAGACTTCTAGTGTTGGAAATTATGGTATTTAGACTTATAGTACTTACTCTTATAGTATTTACTCTCATAGTATTTAGACTTGCGCTATTTATATTCATAGTGTTTGGATTTATATTAGATTGGAACACTTAATTTTGTGGGTTTAGTACTTGGACGAGGCTGCTGGGTTAGTAGCTGCATTAAGGTGTGAACTTGGGAAGTTGTTGTGAGGGACTTGTGGAAGAGGAGGCGATGATAGGTTATATAAGTGTTTTTTAACATTTGTATTAAAGACTTATGTGCCTCATGGAATCAACAAGCCATAGCCTCAGCGAGGTGTCATGCATTAGTGAAGAATCGTCAGCCAGGACCAAGTTTGCAAGAGGGAAATCTTTGAGGGCATGCGTGGCAAAGGCGGTGGATTTTGGCCTCACAGAACCCAATGTTATCAACCCAATTTCGGTACCTAAGGAATCTGATTCGAGGCGCTATACCTGACGACAACGGCCCTAAATCGACACAACTAGAAAAAGCTTGTGAACCCAAGGTTATGAACCCAATTTCGGTACCTAAGGAATCTGATTTGAGGCGCTATACCTGACGACAACGGCCTTAAATCGACACAACTAGAGAAAGTTCGTGAACCTAATTTTATCAACCCAATTTCGGTACCTTTGCAGGAATTTGTGAAAGAGCGAGTGCAGGAGCTTTAAGGTTGCTACAAAACAAAGAATGATGTCCTAAACCTGCCCTAAACCTTATCAATCGGAGATTTTGAGGGAGCAACATCAAAGGAAGGATTGGTGCGACTGCAACTGAGGCTTAGGGATCTCGGATGGTGGGCTGGCTATGTCTATTACCCCAAGTTGAGAGGGATGGTTTGGTTAGATAATTAGATATTCATATAAGCGGGTGTGCATTTGTGTGGGAAGTGATAGGGGTTGTTAAGAGAGCACTAATAGCAGAGTGTTTTTAAACACTTGTAACCTTGTTATGGAATAAATTGGTGTGTACGAATTAATGAGAAATGCAATGACTTCCAATGAAGTTGGTAAGAGGGAGCTATGCAAAACGAATGTGACATCCATTCCCCCACCCGGACTAGGACGCTTAAGGGTGGGCGGTTTGGCCTCGCATCGGTTCTTTCCGTTCGTTGAACCCTTGTTAAAGAATATTTTGTTCTACCCCTTGGCATAATTGGGTATTCTTACTGGCCCTGGCCCCTTTGTGTTACTATCCCTCTATCACTTTACCGGTTCTTCTGCAGTAGTGTAACGCTATGTATATAGCCCATTCTTCTTTAAGTCCTACCGGCTTCTTTTCCTCTACCCTACTTGTAGTTAGGTTTTTGCTTAAATAAAGACTTAAATAGGCCAAAACCCAGGGTATAGACTCTCAAGGAAGGCTTTACTAGTGTTTGTCACAGGCACTTGTCACATTATAGTTCATGGATCAAACAATAGGGTTGCTATTTCACTCCAAAACCTCACTCGGTCATCTTTTATTCTCTTTTCTCTCAAGATTTCCTTTCAATGTTCCTCATTTAGTATTTTATGTTTACTAGTGGGCCGTAGTTTCCATCTCGCCATGAGATTGTAGAACAATAGTTTTTTTGGAGAACAAGAGTCTTTGAGCATCACAATTGTCTTGGTAACCATTGGCCAATGCATTTTCAAATCACAACAATTCCTTCATTAATTGGTCAAGGCTAATTTCAATACAAAACAAATGGTTTATTTATCAATTTCAAGATTTAATCATTACTCACAACTTATGCAATCAACAACAATCACCAAGGTCAAGCTATAGTCTCGGTTGCCCTACACAATTTAATGTAATTGGTCAAGCTATAGGCTCTCTAATTTAATAGATTTAGCATATTTTATCACCACAAGACTATCTATAACCGTAATTTGACTATACGATTCATCTTTTTTCCTTTCCGTCCCTCTCTTTGCCTCTCACACGCTTTAACAATTGTAAATAGTTCTTTTCTTGGACTAGCCCTTGACCTTTCGGCTACTTCACACAACTTATGCCTTTCACAAGACTTAATCCTTCAAGTGGCTTCCTTCTCGGAAAACCCTTGGCCACTTAGTTTCACCCTCTCACATGGAGTTCAATAGTTTCACGTAACCATGGGCTTTGTTGAGGTTTCAACTTAACTGACCACCACTCAAGTATGCCCTAGTCGTTTGAAGACTCTACTCTTCGGCGATTCCTGCCTATAGTTTATCTCACTTCACTCCAAGGTAATTATTTCTTCATTTTTCTCTTGCTCTCTATCGCCTGCTTCGGCCAAAGATTTTGCATATGCTCTTAATCAAAGTGGACTCTCTGCCCATGGTTCTACCTAACTTCTTATTTTCAACGTTCTTATCCTTCTGTTCCTATCTCTCATATTAAAGAGGCTCTACTCTTCGACAATGGTTTCACCTTTCATTGTTACCTTCTCTCTCTGATTTATAATCTCTTTCCCTCAGAGGTTGATCAATTTTCTCTCAACTTTACCTTACTCTTATCAATTCTTAAACGCTCACTTTCACCATTCTAACTCACTCAATTCCTCTTGGCAACTTCAAACTCAGTCAATGGCAGTCACAACAATAGACAATGGTTTCCAATTTTGTATCCATGCAATCAAAACAAGAAAATAGTTCGACCAGCCTTTGGCCGTTCAATGTAACTCATCATTTAGAATAACAATATGCTCAAACAGAAACCAATAATCTTGCAATCCCTACGGTGAATACTCTCAATTCACAAAATATAGTTTAACTATAACCTCGCCCGCTCTCGGTGTTGAGGGAGACAAATCCACAAGTCTGACAATGAGCTCAAGATAGTCGGACAAATGCATGTCTCTCTCACCTCCCCCAGCCTCTTTGGCTCAGCAGGGATGACAATAGTTACACAATAACTGACTACGGGCTCCTAAGCATGTGCCCATAGTTATAACTACCTTCCATAGCTCATAGTTAATTATTTTCATCTACCTAGGCACTAACTTCATCCTCTTGCTACATGTCTGCTTATAGTTAAACTAATTGACCAAAAATTTGGCTCACACTACCCAACTATTGAGCTATCAGTTCAATATATTACCAACATCATTAGTGACACTACCACCACCAACGACCCTATGCGTATTAGGTCCACATATGATATGATCTAGTTATCAGGATGACGTGCTTGAGGTTGCTACTAACTCCTTTTTTACAACTAGTATCAATACTTGATGTCATCTCCTTACCTAACGACCTTACTCTGACAATCCCAGTAGTACCGTAAGTTTGGTGTAAGGTCATATCCTTTAGTCCTAACATTCCAAACACCCGGAAATTAGACTACTATACTCCATAGAACCTTACTAAGTACTTATGTCATTGTCTAGGCGGTATAACCCCTTACCGGTTCTTCCTATATCTCTTACTATTCTAAATTTTCCAATTCATGTTCCCAAACTATCCCTTACCCTCACGATGGTTATGTAGTGGTGGTCATTTCCTGAGCTAGCTTATTGGGATCTCATCTACTTGACCACTCCCCTTCACTACTACTGGATATCCTTCAAATAGAGCCAATGCTATCATCCTAACATTCATATAAGATAGGTGGGTGTTATTTGGTTTGTTTTTCCGACATGTTCTCCAACTTCTACCTATTTGGTTTACACAACAAAACTTGTGCTGGATTAGAGAATCTATGATGAAGCATCAACACATATCATATTAGAAATTGGACCTCCCATGTTTTAATTGTAGTTGACGGAAATGCATGTTTGTTGATTCCTTAACAAATTGCAGGATTGAGGGCAAGCCATTAAGATTATGGAGGCTAATATTAAGATTCTTGAACTTTTTCATAAAGATTTGAGATTTTTATTTTTTAATTTAATTTTTCTTCTTATGGTAAGCAAGTGTTTTTTTGTGTGGGGAGGGGGTGCGTATAGAAAGGGGTTTATTGCCGTAGCAAAGCACAATTAAATAGTTTATTTCTGTTTATTTAATAAATTATCTCAACATTTTCTTCCACATTACAAAAAAAACTCATTTATAATGTATAAACTCAATCTCTGAGTTGTTTTAATGTTGTTGCCCCTTGTTATTAATATGGGAGTTGTGTGACTGGGTACTCAGGTCCTTCCAATTATGTTCACTATTGAGTGTGGAGTCATTAATATACTTTTAAGAGGCTCTTCATGTATGCTTGCTTCTCAAGGAAAGATAACGTTTCTTCTCTTTCTTTGATAGCTCAATCTTCTTCATGACGTTAGGCCTATCTATCTTATTACTACACTAATATGTGCAACTAGGTTGCCCCACGCTAAAATATCGACATTCCACACAAGTTTGAACTTTTATTATCACAATGTTGATGCACGGGGCGATCACTCCATTGTAAAGTTGAACAACCACGTGTGCTCATTTTACATGTCTAAAATGTACATAAAGTATCACCAAAATGGGTCAAAATTTTATCAATTTTTTTTCATGAGTAGATATACACGGTACCTATTACATAGTAAAAAATAGTAACTAAATTTGATGATTTGTTCTTTTTTATAAAACATACCGTTTCTAACTAGAATGACGCAGAATTGAACTAAAACAATTACTACAAAAAATGAAGATGACCAAAATTTTCAAAAAAAGATACAAAAGATACCATCAATGGTTATGTATATGTAGAAAAAATATCATAAAATTTAAAATTATCTATGGCATAAAATATAGGGGTAGCAAACCTTGTTCGCACGTGGTGTTCAACTTGACATGGAGTGATCTCCCCAAGGTTGATCTACTTATTATTATTATTATTATTATTATTATTATGGTTGCTATATTGATGAATAAGCAAAGTTATTCATTTTTGAAATTTGATTTTGATCCAAGGTTATTTGCATGTGTTAAGAGGCAACCTATTCGCGAAAGCAACCTAATTGCACCTACCAATGTAGGTAGTTGTGGGGTAGTATTAGAAAAATGAGGGCTTATTTTTATTTTATCCAACGAATGGGGAGAGTTGACCGCTAGTTACAGATGAACCGGTTGAGCTTAAGAAATAACCGGTTGAAGTTCAAGACTTCAGGAAAATTAGCAATCATTTCAGAGGAATATATGGAATACACCTCAAATTAACAAAGAAAAACCAAAAAATTCCAACATGTCACCAATTGGACTTGAAAACACTAGGATTTTGACCGTTTATGCCCAAAAATCTCCCCAGACACTAATTTTCATAACATTATTCAGCCTCAGTTGGAAGTTTCAATTCCAAAAATGGACAGACTTCCAACCAAGCACATTAAATCTTGCTTGGGTTAAATTATCTCAACCCCATGTGCCGGTTTAGGAGATGCACAACCTTCCTTGAGGTGGGAAGGATTGTGACTAGTGTTGCATTTTTTATTCTAGAGGTCAGAGGTGGCATTATAAAATACATTTTTAAATAATTCAAAGCATTTTTAATGTTTTTTAATTGAAAATCATTGAAGACATCAATCCGTGAGGTCTTTTATGGCAAATCATTGTCGAAAACATTCCCCTCTTCTAGGATCAGCTCTTTGAGCTCTTCTCCACCCAAGTATTAATCCAAGATTGCGCCTAGATCGTCCCTGATGAGAAATTCGTCTTGTTCAATGTCATCGTCATTAACGTCACTTGATCGCATTTGAGGTCGCCGCTTTCGGGGATCCAGTGAAACCCTCCGGCCAAAGAATGGGTAGGGCGACCGCGCTTCGAAGACATTGCGAATGCAAACCATTGTTCACGACTTGTCCGATGTGCCATGTGGCGAGTTCTGTATTCTGGTATTCATCAGTTCGTGTGGCAAGGCTCAAGGCTCGGGCACTGCTGTTGAGTTTGGATGTACTAATGCTATATGATAATATGGAACAAATGGCAAAGTTGCACGTGTCTATATTCGCCCTACTGACTTGGATTGACTGTAGTAGTGAATTTATAATAAACAACACAAAAATGCCTCAAAATTTTCCGAGATAACTCCATTTTTGCAGTCCACACAAGCATGGAGGTGGAGGGTGGAGGAGGAGCGGCAACGATATGCAAAAAATGAGAAGATGCGGGCGGATGTGCTAGAAAAGGACGCAACAAGGTGCGTTGATAGGGAGGCAGATGATGGGGTTGATTTGAGTGGTGACAAGTCGACCGCCGTGAAGGAAGAAGTGAAGGTAGTAATGCAATAACTTCTTACTCTACATTTGTATTTGCTAATCATTGTGCACTAATCATGTGTTCCATCATATCTTACTAGAAGTGAGTATAGAGAGCAAAGATATCTATGGAAGGCACATCTACCACGTCTTCAGCAGGTAGCAGCGGCCTTGTAGAAGTTGCCACACATGCAACATGTGATGGGTCGCTAAGAAATGAGGAAGGTCGCAACTAGCGACAACAATATCTCCTACCGCAAGGAAAGCTCCACCTACATCTCTGCGAATTGCAGATTCAAATTGTTGCATTTTAACCTGCGCAAACCTTATGCTAATCTTCGCCTTTTGTTCCTCAATCTCTCGCCATTATCAAGTTTGCTCAAAATCCAAGCTGCGGGGAGGTCAGATCCAACTGGATGTCCTTCATGGCAATTGCTGCCGAGCAAGAAGCAATTTGCAGGTCAGACTAATCTTCCATTTGTGTCTCTTCACTTGATTTCATATTTCTCTCGTTTTTGGTTAGGCGTGTGGTTTCTTACTCCGCAATCGGATGTGGATTTGTCCTCATTATTGACATTCTGGTTTCCCTGACCGTTTTCGCTTTTCATTGAATGGAGTTTTTGTGTCACTTGGTTTCCCTGTGTCTCTTTGCGCTCTCTTTTTGGTTGGTCATTTTGCCATTTTGTTTTTGATTCCACCTTGCTGTAGTGCAATGATCATCATTTGGTACAATGTCAGATAAGTTCGTGGGCTTTTTTTTCTTAATCACAAAAATGGCTTTTTTTGGGCTAATGTGGATTTTAGTCGATCAAAACCTCATGTCTGATATCGTCTCTGTGCATGCTAAAGGATTTCTTGCCCACAATTAAATTTGGGTAGCAAGGTCCTTGAATAGGGATAGCATCTGCAGGGGGGTTCTCCTTCACAAGGCTTTGATTGCACACGAAAAAACACCTCCTACAACTTCTCTCCATTAACCACATTAATTTAATTTTTACATTCTATTAAAGAAGTTCTTTGAGTTAAAAACAACATATTGCTTTCGGTTGGAATGGCACGCAAATGGTTCACAAAAGATTGTTGGGTTCCCCAATGTGAGTATGAAGCTGAGGAAGTAGAGGTTTGTCTCCACTAGTCCTCCTTTTGCCAATCCGATTCCCGTCGTTGAAGTTGCGGGGAGGAGGATGTTTCATGTGGCGACATCGATCCGGCCAGTAGTGTGATGATGTTGCTTGACCATGTAGATCCCCATGTCTGCACACCTCCCCAATTCATGGATTTGTCATCTTCAAAATCCATCAAGGAACATGCACTCCCCCCCCCTTCCCCATTCCATCCTGAGTGCACCAAAGAAATTGCCCACTCGACAACGCAACAAGTTTAAGGATGAATTGTTCGCATCGGAAGCTTACATGGACAAACTCCATCAAAGTTGACCAACCATCGCCATTGTAGAAAACTAGCATGGGCACGATAATAACTTTTCTAGAAAACTAATGTGGGCGATTTTTTTATTTTATTTTATATTTTTTGATGTTACTTTTTCCCCATAACTAATATTCCATGGGTTGGTTGGAAGTCTTCATGAAAACTTGGTTAGAAAATTAGTGTAGCCCACACTAATTATTTCCATGTTATTTTTTCACCCACACTAATAGGGTTATTTATTGTACTTGACCAATAACATTTTTTCATGATTAATGTTTTTACATTATGATGTTCGCCATAGTACATTGAAACACTTGAGATGATATACCTCTTTTTCATATGCAAGTGCAATAAATTATTAACCACATCACTTGGCGAGTGCCATGTGATTGCATTTAGGTATGCAGTAGAGAGTTATTCTTGAGCATACTAATGCCAAATGTTGTTTGTGTACACTTTGGTCAACTTGTAAACCATTGTGTAGCATGGTAGAGGCTAGTAGCATATTAGAAAGTGCACTCAAATGCCAAGTGTCCTAAGGCGCCACTAATGATGACGTTGTCAGTCATTAGAGTGCCCTGGCATGCACCTTAAAATAGGGTACATAACATGGTTTTGCATGTGGCATTAAACACCCTACCCATAGGAAATATTTTTGTATATCATATTTCCTATATTCTCTTCTCCTTCAGTATCAAAAACTAGGACGTCTAATATCACATGTGCCCTCCCCCCTAGGCCATTGGGGGGGATTCAAAATGGTTGTCGTTGTTCGGAATGTGGTCCATTGTTTGTTTAACATCGCATGTTGGAGTTTAGGGCAAGGACCTAAATTTCATGATACCACAAATCACTTTTGGCTACATATGTAGTGGAAGCCTCCGTGGACATTTCAGTATTGTTAACGGGTATCACGTGCATGTCTTCTTATATGTCTAGTTCAATTTACATGCTACATGTGTGGTTAAGTATTAAGCATTAGATATGATTTTATATGTTCTTCATTGTTCCTAGCATTGTGAGCCCAAAAGGGTGCCCACATTTAGTCTTAGACCCTTGAAACGTTAGTTGATGCACTTTGAAGTAGCATGTTACTTCACAAAAATATAAAAAGAGTGAAATGTTAGTCTTAGAAGTACCATGTTGTAAGAGGCTAGGATGTGAGTTGTTATTGTGTTTTTACCTTCGGAAGGATTTGAGTGAATGAGGATAGGTAAGGAGAACTTGGATTGAGTAGTTAGTGAGTAGGCTAGTACAAATGGATGGAGACAACCAAAGTGACTCAAGAGGCAAGTGCATTCGAATTGGGATGAATGGAGGATCACATGGAGCGCACAAGTGGACCACCTCATCATGGCCACTTAATGGGGAAGGTCCAAGGAAGAATGCAAGGTGGAGGATAAGCAAATTCTCAAAGCACCAATCAAATCACGAGTTAAGCATCGTGGTTTGAATTAAGTGGTGAGCGACGATTTGGGAAAGTAAGGGGAGAAAGTTATGGCGGCGGAAAGCGAAGGAGGCTAAGTTTGGGTTGAAGCATCCCAAGTTTGGTAAAGTGTGGTAGGTAGAAAGCCAAGGCTAGTTAAATGTTCGAATTAGGATCCTTGTTGATCATTTGAGGGAGGAAGGCTTAGAAGATAGGATTGGCGCCTACTAAGTAGGAGGAAATCTCAAGGGCTTATCGTGAGCCTTGAGGGTGCTCACCCCCTCAAGCTTACTATATAATCCCTCATTCTTCCCTCACTCATCCTCTCTTTCCTTTGTGCTCCAAGGCACCCCACGAGTTATAAGTGTGGGTGTGGGAAGCCATATTGGAGCACATGTGTGTGCTTAGTTTTTAGTTTGAGAGCCAAGGCTTGTTAGCCTTGAAGAGGGCTTGACCTCTTGGTAGAATTAGTGTTGACGTGAAGGATTTTAAAGTTAATTCATGATTCCAATTTGTGGTACTTAAAGTTCATGTTTTGAATACACGTGGTTGCAAGTTCCATGTTTAAGAGTTGAGCACTTGAGGTTGTGATGAGTGCAAAAATATACTTGTGTGGATTAGTTAGTCTTAGTGAAGTTAGGAAATTCTCTCTCCCCCTCTCCTCTCTAGGATTTTAGGATTTTAGGATTAGAGAAGAATTGTGTGATTAGAAAGGGGTTGTTAGTAGAATTAGAAAAATTAGGTAGGAAGATTAGTTAAGGGCTTGAATAATTAGTGAGGTAGTTGGGGATTACAACTACAAAGTTGTGGGTTCATGAAGGAGCTGGGTTTGTTTAGTTAGAAAGTAAAGAGCTGGGTTTATGAAGGACCTGGGTTTGTTTAGTTAGAAGCTAAGGAGCTGGGTTCATGAAGGAGTTGGGTTTATGAAGGAGCTAGGTTTATGTAATTAGAAAGTAAAGAGATGGGTTCATGAAGGAGCTTAGTAGATAGCCTACTTAATTAGCTCATAGACAAGTAGTTAGTTACATTATGCTAGTTAGTGTTATGTGTGGCTTTCACAAGTAAATGTATTTGAGATTGACTATAGAGAATAGTGTTTTTTAACACTTGCATCCTCTCTTTAAAAATAAACCACGTGCACAAATTAATGGAGAATGTGGAGCACTCTCGCGATGGCAAGACAAAGGAAGCAAAGACCAAAGGTGCGAGGGAAAGATTGACATAAGTCACATAAGTATTTCTTAATACTTAAAGGCTTATGTACGGTATGGAGACACCAAGTGAGACCTCTTATAGTAGCGATACGGAATACACAAGTGATAGTTCAAGTGGTAGTATAGAGTCAACGGCACGGACTCCATTTAGGAGAGGGATATCCTTAAGGGCTTGTGTAGCTAAAGCGGCCGGATGGACGTTAGAAGCAAACAAAGACAAAATAGCACCCGAGCATAAGGAGGTTAAAATAACATAGTTAACTTGTGCATTCTCCACATACGTATTGAAATCGTACATTGAGTTGTTAAAAGTGAAATTCCAGTTAAATCCAAGACCACTTGAAGGGTGAACCTTGCACTATGGACTCATCCAAGTCCAAATCCAATACCGCGGAGGAATGTGAGCCCAAACCCACTACTCGGACTACGGACGCTTAAGGGTGGGGGGTTTGGCCTCACATAATTGGTGCGTCCGCCGGGAGCGAAGCGGAAGGTAGTTACAAGACTTGGAGGCGACTAGGAGACTTGGAGGCAACTAGGAAAAATTGGAGACACAAACTTGAGAGAAGGGAAGGAGCACCCGAAACTCGGTAAGTGTTCTCTCTTTGGGTTACATTTGAATTCATTGTATTTCAACTATTCCTTGGAATGAATTGCATTGTCAATTACGCAAATTCATTTTTGAGGAAGGAGCGCGGCGAAGGTACGTCCTCAACCTTTTTGGGGATTTGCTAAGAACTTAAAAGGAACCTATAACCGAGTAGCTCATTAAAACATTAGAGGGTAAATTCACCTTAGGACATTGAACTTTGACACTCACCTCGGGGTGAGTCTCAAAGTTTTGGGAGTTGTCATTTCATGCTCTAGATTAAATTAATATTTCACAAAGTTTATGGTGTTGTTACATTGAGTCACGATTGAGGGGAGTGCTAACTCACAGGGGGATGCGATTGCTCAAGGTATGTTTATTTCTTCAAAGTGAACTCATTAACTAATTAAGGAATGCCTTTTGTACTCGTGATTGTTGTTATCCGTTGTAGAGGGTAATTCCCGAATTGTGGATGGTGTGAGAAGTTGAAGGGTGAAGCCTCGACTTTTAACATAATCTACTCGGAAGGTCACCCCCTCACAATCGGTATTGTGGTGAGTGTTAATTTGCGGGAAGGTGCGGAGGTGATGCTCCGACTTAACCAAAAAATTAACATGAACATGCCTATCCCCTATTGGGATTCTTTCACCTAAGTGGGCTTGCAGGTTCTTTTCCTCACCTCCTAAAAAAATTATAACCACACCAAGACAAGTGAAAATATTAAGAGGGGAATTGCTAAGATTATGTGTGGTCAAGTGAGGGTCGATCGATTCTTATGGAATGCAAGGTAGGACTCGCTCACAAAAACCAAGTTTGATAGTAGGACTAGAGAAATCTACTCGAAAGAGGCGGTCCTCTAAAATCAGTGATAGATTAGAACAAGATAATGTTAGAATAGAGAGTTGTTTGAACGTCGAACCTAGGACTAGGTCAATTCTAGACACCTTAGAACTTGGAGCTCAACTTGAAGAGGAGATCACTCCCTCCAAATTGAGTGGTGAAACTTCTTCGGAAAATTACACACTTAGAGAAGAATTCCCGGTAGAAGTTGATAGGGGATTGTTGAATAGTTCACCGGTCACCATGGCCGAGGAACGGGGGATGGATCCACCACCCATACCCCCAATTCCGCCCATACCTCCTATACCTCCAATAGACCCATTGGTTAGGCCAAGAGGCCTACCAATTGTGGTTCCACAAAATTTAGCGGCGATGGATATGCCATCTCATCTCCCTAAATTTTATGGGACCAAGGATGAGGACCCCTCTCGGCACATGGAACGGTATATCGAACGGTTGGCTAGCTTCCTCATAACCGACCCGGGTTATTGGTTAGTGTGGTTTCCTACCACTCTAGAGGGGGAAGCCTATGAATGGTATCGGGATCATGCCGAGGGACATTTTAGGGGATGGGAACAATTACAAAGGGAGTTTCTTAACGAATTTAGGCCGGAAGTGGGTCAAAGTACCGCATTAAGGGCATTGTCGTCATTGAAGCAAGGAAGGGAGGAAGAAATTTCGGCTTACATTAGGAGGTTTGATTTAGTGTGCACTAGATTTGTGGGTACCATGCTCAACGACGACACGCTAAAGCAATTTTTCATTCAAGGGTTTTTTAAGTCCGGAACTATTAGGGGTGTTCTAGAAAGGAATCCCTTGACCTTGGCGGATGCCAAGCGTGCGGCTAGAGATATTGAAAACTTGGATAAAGATCACGAAAGGCTATGGAGAAGGGAGGATGAATTGATCCCACAATTCATCCCCATACGCCCTAGGGTGGTAGCGGTAGAACCCGCTAAGTATGAGAACCAAATTCCATATGCCATTGTGGACACCGGCCCCCGACCTTTAGCGGTTAGGGAACCGGCACCTCTTTTGGCACTACCGGCCCCTAGAACGGATCCACACTTGGAGGAGGTTGAGAGAAGACTAGGTGCTAGCCAACTAGGATTCCAAGAGGCTATGATAAAACAAATGCAAAGCCTCACGGATCAAATGTCATTAATGATCCGGAGTCAACAACCGGGGCCTCCACCCCCGGTTGAGTCGGGTAGGCATTCTTCCGGATTATGGTGTGTCCAATGTGGCCAACCGGGCCACACGCGTCAATTTTGTAGAAGTGGACAAAACCGTGACCAAAGAGGAAACGGTAACCCACCTCAACAAAATCAACGAGGTCAAGCGCCACCTCACTATGGAAATGGAAGCAATAGAGGACCACAACCTAGAGGGCAAGGTGGCCAAAATTTAGAGAAGAAGGAATTTCATCCCTTTTGTGGAAGGTGGCACGCTCAAGGACAATGTTGGTCCGAAGGTCAAGAGTTTAATTGTAGCAATTGTGGAGGAAGTCATCCCTCGGATACGTGTCGCCAACCGGACAAAATAATTAATGTCCCTTACCCGGTGGCTAATCCACAACAACAAGCAAGGGATAATATGCGAGGTGCTAGGCCACAAGGAGTACCGGCCAATGAACTTAGGCCACCTAACTTATACTATGACCATAGTAATGCTAGGCAAACTTTTCATCCACCGGCGGGCTTGCAAACTACAACCGGTTACATTCCAATACAAAATAGACAAGGAGTTCCACCTAATGGTAGTAACGGGAGACAAGCGCCTCCAACGGATCCGGGACCATCTAACTCCCAAGATGTTAGGTTCATGGATGGAGTGTTGGAGGCCACATGTGATGACATGCTTCCTCTCCCAACGAGAATTGGAGAGGAGCAAAGTCAATGGCCTCCTCACACCAATGCTATTACATATGAGTTAGTGAAGGGTAAGGGTGTGGTTGAAGAAGCACCTGCACTAGCGGTAACTACTAGGGCTAGGAGAAGGGATGCCCCGTTGGAGGTAGGAATAGGAGAGCAAGGAAATTACTCTTCGGATGAAGAGATTAATCTCTCCGAGTTGGATAGGGTAGCTAGAAGAGCTACTAAGGATGTGGAGAGGGAAAATATAATTTTACAAGATAGGGAGAGGACTAATGCAGTACATGACTTGGATAATAGCGATGTGGGTGAATGGGAAGGACTGGGGGTTCCCGTAGACGAATTCGACGTAGTGGGTAATTCTAAGGTGGAAAGATCTACCGGGTACGACTTGTGGGCGGACCTTAGTACACTCAAGGCGGATATTACTTTCGGCCAACTATTGGAAATTTCACCCACGGCAAGGAAAACATTAAAGGAGGGAATGCCGGTACACAAGAGGATGAGGAAGGTGAAAGCTAAAATAGCCGCTAGGATCCAATCACAAGGTGGAAGAAACGTGAAAGCTATAGAAATAGAAGTTGTTATAGTAGATAAGGTGGTTCCTAATGTGCTAGTCGACGGAGGGAGTAGTCTAAATATACTACCGGAGGATACTATGAAAAAATTGGGACTTGGACTCACGGGGCCTTCACCTTTGGTCATAAATATGGCAAATCAAAGTTCGACTACGCCTTTGGGGATGATCAAGGATTGTAGAATGACTACGGGAGGCGAGGAGTACTTGGTCACCTTCCATGTCATTAAAATGCACTCCAACAAGGACACCTTCCCCATTTTGCTAGGTAGGCCTTGGTTGCGGATGGCGAATGCTATGGTCAATTGGGGTGGACCTAAACCATCCATCACTTATGGTCCGGAGGGTAATAGGGTCATAGTGTCCATTGGTTCATTAGAAGGATGGATGAAGAAGGAGATGTATTTGCCATTGGAGAAGGAAATTGATGACTTAAACGAGAATGAGATTGGCAAGGCCTTGGTGGGAGTCGTCCATCCCGAAGGTCAAAGGGTTGTTATAGATTCGGGCTCGGGAAGTCTAGGTCCTAATTTTTACAATTATGGGGATAATGGGGATTATGCCCAATGGCTAAGGGAGTACCCCGAGTCCGAGGTTGATGTAATGGTTACATTTCACCAAGTAGGCTTAGGGAGTGAATTTCCTAGTGTTAGTTTAGGAGAGGGCTCATTGTTGGAGCCATGTGAGGTGCTCACCGAGGAAGAGTGGGTTAGCGGTGGGTTAACACCTTGGGTAGATGACGTGGAAGAGGGTGAGGTTAGTTTAATTCATGTAGATGGGACTCAAGAGGAGGATGTGATTATTGAGTCATCGAAATTGGAGGAGCCTTTACATTTCAAGACCACGTCTACGGGGATAGTTGTAGGTCAAGATGTGAAAGATTACCCCAATGTGCCCTCCGATTGGTATCGGAACAAAGAGGAACAAGCACATGTGTCGGAAGCGGATTGGCGGTACGTGGATGTGAAATTAAAGAATGGAAAAACCCGACAAATGAAGATGGGTTCCAAATTGGGGGAGAAAGAGGTTAGGGAGTATAGCAATTTGGTGGATGAGTTTAGTGATACTTTTGCATGGTCCTACGATGAGCTTAAGGGAATTCCTAGGGAAATGGTAGAGCACCGGATTCCTTTAATTCCGGGGGCGAGGCCAATTAGACAAAAGGAGAGGAGGATGAATCCTCAATTGCAATTGTTGGTGAAAGCGGAATTGGAAAGGTTATTGAAGGCCGGGTTTATCAAGCCGGTGGAAATCACGGATTGGGTTTCTCCTATGGTCTTAGTAAAGAAAAAAAAATGGGAAATTAAGGGTTTGTGTCGACTATAGGAAATTGAATTCGTGCACACAAAAGGATCACTTCCCCTTACCTTTTATCACCTTGTTGCTTGAGGAGGTTGGAGGTCATTCGCGATATACCTTTATGGATGGGTATGCGGGTTATAATCAAATTTCCATAGCCCTCCAAGATATCCATAAAACGGCTTTTACTACACCTTGGGGTACTTTTGTGTGGGTAGTGATGCCATTTGGGTTATGTAATGCCCCGGCTACTTTCCAACGATTAGTAATGTATATCTTCACCGACTTGTTGTTCAAATCCATGACCGTCTTTGTGGACGATTTTAGCACACAAAGTAATGTGGACGATCACCTACATTGTGTTAGGGAGGCATTGGTTAGGTGTAGGAAGATGAGGTTAGCATTGAACCCGGATAAGACATTTTTGGGAGTGAATAAGGGAGTGTTGTTGGGTTATGTTGTTAGTGAGAAAGGTAGAGAACCCGATCCGGATAAGATTGCGGCCATAAGCGACTTGGCAACTCCAACCAATTCCAAGGGGATCTCTAAGTTGTTAGGACATGTGGGATGGTACCGGGAACTTATTCCTAATTTTTCAAAGATAGCGGTGCCCATTACCCATTTGCTCAAAAAGGATGTCAAATTCGAGTGGACGGATGCTTGTCAAAAAGCCTTTGAGGAATTGCGGGATAGGTTGAGCACCTATCCGGTGTTGATACCACCCAATTGGGGTAAACCTTTTCACGTCTATTGTGATGCTAGTAATGTGGCAATAGGGAGTGCGCTTTGTCAAGCAACGGGAGAAAAAGAGAAGGATCAACCCATAGCTTATGCGAGTAAGCAATTGACCCCCGCCGAAAGAAACTACTCTACAACGGAGAGGGAGTGCCTAGCCATGGTGTTTTCCGTTAAAAAGTTTAGGCATTACCTCATGTGCAACCCGGTTGTATTTTTTGTTGACCACATGGCTATCAAGTATCTAGTTAACAAGGCGGAGTTAAGTGGTAGGTTAGCTAGGTGGGTTTTGTTATTAGAAGAATTCGACTACACGGTGGAATATAAACCGGGTCGTATGCATTTACAAGCGGACCACTTGTCTAGGTTGTCGGAGGAGATAGGAAAAAATCCGGTAAATGATATGTTAGTAGATGATAGCCTCTTTGTGGTCACTTCTACACCGGAGTGGTATGCGGGCATAGTGGAATTTCTAACAACCCACAAGTTGCCCAAAGAGTGGACAAAAGAAGAGAGAAGGAAGGTGAGGGTAAATAGTAGGCAATTTGTTGTAGTGGGCCATAGGTTGTTTAGAAGGGGGTCCGATGGTATTTTACGACGATGCGTGTCAAAAACGGAGGTTGAAGCGATTTTAATCGCTTGCCACGATAGCGCTTGCGGCGGTCACTTCTCGGGTCAACTCACCGGGCAAAAAATACTTAGAGCGGGCTACTTTTGGCCTACACTATTTAAGGACGCCCATGACTATGTAAGGAAATGCGACGCTTGCCAACGGTATGCCCGAAACGACCTTAGAATGGAGATGCCTTTACATGTATCATTACCCTTAATTCCTTTCGAAAAATGGGGCATCGACTATGTGGGTGAGGTCCATCCCCAATCTTCAAAAGGAATGAAATATATTGTGGTGGCAACCGAGTACCTCACCAAGTGGGCGGAAGCCAAAGCGGTGAAGACCGACACGGCGGAACACGCGGCAACATTTATGTACGAAAACATAATTTCGCGGTTCGGGGTGCCGAAGATCCTAGTAAGCGATAGGGGTACTCACTTTTTGAATGACTTGATTCGAGAGATGACAGAGAAATTTAAAATTGATCACCGGAAGACTACTCCCTACCACCCACAAACCAATGGACAAACGGAAAGGGTTAACGGAATTTTGGTGAGTATACTACGCAAGACGGTTATAGACTCGAAGCGGGATTGGGATACGAAACTAACGGCGGCACTTTGGGCATACCGTACAACCTATAAGGTAACTACGCGTGCTACACCATTTTCCTTAGTCTATGGTCTTGAAGCGACACTACCAATCGAATATGAAGTCGAGTCACTTAGGGTGGCCGTGAGTACGAGACTTACCGAAAGTCAATCCTTACGAAATCGACTAACCGATTTGGAAGCACTTGACGAAGGGAGGAGAATGGCGGCTCAACATATTGAGGCAATCCAAAGAAGGAGAAAGATTACTTTCGACAAACGACATAAGAAAAGGGCCCTAACACCGGGAATGATGGTCATGATTCAAGACGCACGAAAGCTTGAATTTCCGGCGAAATTCGATGCGGTATGGTTAGGACCTTACCTTGTCTATGAGGTCTTTCCTAATAATTCAATTCAATTGGAAACGTTGAATGGTGAGCTCTTTCCTACCCGTACATCGGGAAGTAGATGTAAGGAGTACCGAGCTTGACTAGGCAACTTACCCTTGGAGCAAGAGATGTTTGGATTCATCCCCCGATGGTCGCCAATTATGTGAGCCCAAAAGGGTGCCCACATTTAGTCTTAGACCCTTGAAACGTTAGTTGATGCACTTTGAAGTAGCATGTTACTTCACAAAATATAAAAAGAGTGAAATGTTAGTCTTAGAAGTACCATGTTGTAAGAGGCTAGGATGTGAGTTGTTATTGTGTTTTTACCTTCGGAAGGATTTGAGTGAATGAAGATAGGTAAGGAGAACTTGGATTGAGTAGTTAGTGAGTAGGCTAGTACAAATGAATGGAGACAACCAAAGTGACTCAAGAGGCAAGTGCATTCGAATTGGGATGAATGGAGGATCACATGGAGCGCACAAGTGGACCACCTCATCATGGCCACTTAATGGGGAAGGTCCAAGGAAGAATGCAAGGTGGAGGATAAGCAAATTCTCAAAGCACCAATCAAATCACGAGTTAAGCATCGTGGTTTGAATTAAGTGGTGAGCGACGATTTGGGAAAGTAAGGGGAGAAAGTTATGGCGGCGGAAAGCGAAGGAGGCTAAGTTTGGGTTGAAGCATCCCAAGTTTGGTAAAGTGTGGTAGGTAGAAAGCCAAGGCTAGTTAAATGTTCGAATTAGGATCCTTGTTGATCATTTGAGGGAGGAAGGCTTAGAAGATAGGATTGGCGCCTACTAAGTAGGAGGAAATCTCAAGGGCTTATCGTGAGCCTTGAGGGTGCTCACCCCCTCAAGCTTACTATATAATCCCTCATTCTTCCCTCACTCATCCTCTCTTTCCTTTGTGCTCCAAGGCACCCCACGAGTTATAAGTGTGGGTGTGGGAAGCCATATTGGAGCACATGTGTGTGCTTAGTTTTTAGTTTGAGAGCCAAGGCTTGTTAGCCTTGAAGAGGGCTTGACCTCTTGGTAGAATTAGTGTTGACGTGAAGGATTTTAAAGTTAATTCATGATTCCAATTTGTGGTACTTAAAGTTCATGTTTTGAATACACGTGGTTGCAAGTTCCATGTTTAAGAGTTGAGCACTTGAGGTTGTGATGAGTGCAAAAATATACTTGTGTGGATTAGTTAGTCTTAGTGAAGTTAGGAAATTCTCTCTCCCCCTCTCCTCTCTAGGATTTTAGGATTTTAGGATTAGAGAAGAATTGTGTGATTAGAAAGGGGTTGTTAGTAGAATTAGAAAAATTAGGTAGGAAGATTAGTTAAGGGCTTGAATAATTAGTGAGGTAGTTGGGGATTACAACTACAAAGTTGTGGGTTCATGAAGGAGCTGGGTTTGTTTAGTTAGAAAGTAAAGAGCTGGGTTTATGAAGGACCTGGGTTTGTTTAGTTAGAAGCTAAGGAGCTGGGTTCATGAAGGAGTTGGGTTTATGAAGGAGCTAGGTTTATGTAATTAGAAAGTAAAGAGATGGGTTCATGAAGGAGCTTAGTAGATAGCCTACTTAATTAGCTCATAGACAAGTAGTTAGTTACATTATGCTAGTTAGTGTTATGTGTGGCTTTCACAAGTAAATGTATTTGAGATTGACTATAGAGAATAGTGTTTTTTAACACTTGCATCCTCTCTTTAAAAATAAACCACGTGCACAAATTAATGGAGAATGTGGAGCACTCTCGCGATGGCAAGACAAAGGAAGCAAAGACCAAAGGTGCGAGGGAAAGATTGACATAAGTCACATAAGTATTTCTTAATACTTAAAGGCTTATGTACGGTATGGAGACACCAAGTGAGACCTCTTATAGTAGCGATACGGAATACACAAGTGATAGTTCAAGTGGTAGTATAGAGTCAACGGCACGGACTCCATTTAGGAGAGGGATATCCTTAAGGGCTTGTGTAGCTAAAGCGGCCGGATGGACGTTAGAAGCAAACAAAGACAAAATAGCACCCGAGCATAAGGAGGTTAAAATAACATAGTTAACTTGTGCATTCTCCACATACGTATTGAAATCGTACATTGAGTTGTTAAAAGTGAAATTCCAGTTAAATCCAAGACCACTTGAAGGGTGAACCTTGCACTATGGACTCATCCAAGTCCAAATCCAATACCGCGGAGGAATGTGAGCCCAAACCCACTACTCGGACTACGGACGCTTAAGGGTGGGGGGTTTGGCCTCACATAATTGGTGCGTCCGCCGGGAGCGAAGCGGAAGGTAGTTACAAGACTTGGAGGCGACTAGGAGACTTGGAGGCAACTAGGAAAAATTGGAGACACAAACTTGAGAGAAGGGAAGGAGCACCCGAAACTCGGTAAGTGTTCTCTCTTTGGGTTACATTTGAATTCATTGTATTTCAACTATTCCTTGGAATGAATTGCATTGTCAATTACGCAAATTCATTTTTGAGGAAGGAGCGCGGCGAAGGTACGTCCTCAACCTTTTTGGGGATTTGCTAAGAACTTAAAAGGAACCTATAACCGAGTAGCTCATTAAAACATTAGAGGGTAAATTCACCTTAGGACATTGAACTTTGACACTCACCTCGGGGTGAGTCTCAAAGTTTTGGGAGTTGTCATTTCATGCTCTAGATTAAATTAATATTTCACAAAGTTTATGGTGTTGTTACATTGAGTCACGATTGAGGGGAGTGCTAACTCACAGGGGGATGCGATTGCTCAAGGTATGTTTATTTCTTCAAAGTGAACTCATTAACTAATTAAGGAATGCCTTTTGTACTCGTGATTGTTGTTATCCGTTGTAGAGGGTAATTCCCGAATTGTGGATGGTGTGAGAAGTTGAAGGGTGAAGCCTCGACTTTTAACATAATCTACTCGGAAGGTCACCCCCTCACAATCGGTATTGTGGTGAGTGTTAATTTGCGGGAAGGTGCGGAGGTGATGCTCCGACTTAACCAAAAAATTAACATGAACATGCCTATCCCCTATTGGGATTCTTTCACCTAAGTGGGCTTGCAGGTTCTTTTCCTCACCTCCTAAAAAAATTATAACCACACCAAGACAAGTGAAAATATTAAGAGGGGAATTGCTAAGATTATGTGTGGTCAAGTGAGGGTCGATCGATTCTTATGGAATGCAAGGTAGGACTCGCTCACAAAAACCAAGTTTGATAGTAGGACTAGAGAAATCTACTCGAAAGAGGCGGTCCTCTAAAATCAGTGATAGATTAGAACAAGATAATGTTAGAATAGAGAGTTGTTTGAACGTCGAACCTAGGACTAGGTCAATTCTAGACACCTTAGAACTTGGAGCTCAACTTGAAGAGGAGATCACTCCCTCCAAATTGAGTGGTGAAACTTCTTCGGAAAATTACACACTTAGAGAAGAATTCCCGGTAGAAGTTGATAGGGGATTGTTGAATAGTTCACCGGTCACCATGGCCGAGGAACGGGGGATGGATCCACCACCCATACCCCCAATTCCGCCCATACCTCCTATACCTCCAATAGACCCATTGGTTAGGCCAAGAGGCCTACCAATTGTGGTTCCACAAAATTTAGCGGCGATGGATATGCCATCTCATCTCCCTAAATTTTATGGGACCAAGGATGAGGACCCCTCTCGGCACATGGAACGGTATATCGAACGGTTGGCTAGCTTCCTCATAACCGACCCGGGTTATTGGTTAGTGTGGTTTCCTACCACTCTAGAGGGGGAAGCCTATGAATGGTATCGGGATCATGCCGAGGGACATTTTAGGGGATGGGAACAATTACAAAGGGAGTTTCTTAACGAATTTAGGCCGGAAGTGGGTCAAAGTACCGCATTAAGGGCATTGTCGTCATTGAAGCAAGGAAGGGAGGAAGAAATTTCGGCTTACATTAGGAGGTTTGATTTAGTGTGCACTAGATTTGTGGGTACCATGCTCAACGACGACACGCTAAAGCAATTTTTCATTCAAGGGTTTTTTAAGTCCGGAACTATTAGGGGTGTTCTAGAAAGGAATCCCTTGACCTTGGCGGATGCCAAGCGTGCGGCTAGAGATATTGAAAACTTGGATAAAGATCACGAAAGGCTATGGAGAAGGGAGGATGAATTGATCCCACAATTCATCCCCATACGCCCTAGGGTGGTAGCGGTAGAACCCGCTAAGTATGAGAACCAAATTCCATATGCCATTGTGGACACCGGCCCCCGACCTTTAGCGGTTAGGGAACCGGCACCTCTTTTGGCACTACCGGCCCCTAGAACGGATCCACACTTGGAGGAGGTTGAGAGAAGACTAGGTGCTAGCCAACTAGGATTCCAAGAGGCTATGATAAAACAAATGCAAAGCCTCACGGATCAAATGTCATTAATGATCCGGAGTCAACAACCGGGGCCTCCACCCCCGGTTGAGTCGGGTAGGCATTCTTCCGGATTATGGTGTGTCCAATGTGGCCAACCGGGCCACACGCGTCAATTTTGTAGAAGTGGACAAAACCGTGACCAAAGAGGAAACGGTAACCCACCTCAACAAAATCAACGAGGTCAAGCGCCACCTCACTATGGAAATGGAAGCAATAGAGGACCACAACCTAGAGGGCAAGGTGGCCAAAATTTAGAGAAGAAGGAATTTCATCCCTTTTGTGGAAGGTGGCACGCTCAAGGACAATGTTGGTCCGAAGGTCAAGAGTTTAATTGTAGCAATTGTGGAGGAAGTCATCCCTCGGATACGTGTCGCCAACCGGACAAAATAATTAATGTCCCTTACCCGGTGGCTAATCCACAACAACAAGCAAGGGATAATATGCGAGGTGCTAGGCCACAAGGAGTACCGGCCAATGAACTTAGGCCACCTAACTTATACTATGACCATAGTAATGCTAGGCAAACTTTTCATCCACCGGCGGGCTTGCAAACTACAACCGGTTACATTCCAATACAAAATAGACAAGGAGTTCCACCTAATGGTAGTAACGGGAGACAAGCGCCTCCAACGGATCCGGGACCATCTAACTCCCAAGATGTTAGGTTCATGGATGGAGTGTTGGAGGCCACATGTGATGACATGCTTCCTCTCCCAACGAGAATTGGAGAGGAGCAAAGTCAATGGCCTCCTCACACCAATGCTATTACATATGAGTTAGTGAAGGGTAAGGGTGTGGTTGAAGAAGCACCTGCACTAGCGGTAACTACTAGGGCTAGGAGAAGGGATGCCCCGTTGGAGGTAGGAATAGGAGAGCAAGGAAATTACTCTTCGGATGAAGAGATTAATCTCTCCGAGTTGGATAGGGTAGCTAGAAGAGCTACTAAGGATGTGGAGAGGGAAAATATAATTTTACAAGATAGGGAGAGGACTAATGCAGTACATGACTTGGATAATAGCGATGTGGGTGAATGGGAAGGACTGGGGGTTCCCGTAGACGAATTCGACGTAGTGGGTAATTCTAAGGTGGAAAGATCTACCGGGTACGACTTGTGGGCGGACCTTAGTACACTCAAGGCGGATATTACTTTCGGCCAACTATTGGAAATTTCACCCACGGCAAGGAAAACATTAAAGGAGGGAATGCCGGTACACAAGAGGATGAGGAAGGTGAAAGCTAAAATAGCCGCTAGGATCCAATCACAAGGTGGAAGAAACGTGAAAGCTATAGAAATAGAAGTTGTTATAGTAGATAAGGTGGTTCCTAATGTGCTAGTCGACGGAGGGAGTAGTCTAAATATACTACCGGAGGATACTATGAAAAAATTGGGACTTGGACTCACGGGGCCTTCACCTTTGGTCATAAATATGGCAAATCAAAGTTCGACTACGCCTTTGGGGATGATCAAGGATTGTAGAATGACTACGGGAGGCGAGGAGTACTTGGTCACCTTCCATGTCATTAAAATGCACTCCAACAAGGACACCTTCCCCATTTTGCTAGGTAGGCCTTGGTTGCGGATGGCGAATGCTATGGTCAATTGGGGTGGACCTAAACCATCCATCACTTATGGTCCGGAGGGTAATAGGGTCATAGTGTCCATTGGTTCATTAGAAGGATGGATGAAGAAGGAGATGTATTTGCCATTGGAGAAGGAAATTGATGACTTAAACGAGAATGAGATTGGCAAGGCCTTGGTGGGAGTCGTCCATCCCGAAGGTCAAAGGGTTGTTATAGATTCGGGCTCGGGAAGTCTAGGTCCTAATTTTTACAATTATGGGGATAATGGGGATTATGCCCAATGGCTAAGGGAGTACCCCGAGTCCGAGGTTGATGTAATGGTTACATTTCACCAAGTAGGCTTAGGGAGTGAATTTCCTAGTGTTAGTTTAGGAGAGGGCTCATTGTTGGAGCCATGTGAGGTGCTCACCGAGGAAGAGTGGGTTAGCGGTGGGTTAACACCTTGGGTAGATGACGTGGAAGAGGGTGAGGTTAGTTTAATTCATGTAGATGGGACTCAAGAGGAGGATGTGATTATTGAGTCATCGAAATTGGAGGAGCCTTTACATTTCAAGACCACGTCTACGGGGATAGTTGTAGGTCAAGATGTGAAAGATTACCCCAATGTGCCCTCCGATTGGTATCGGAACAAAGAGGAACAAGCACATGTGTCGGAAGCGGATTGGCGGTACGTGGATGTGAAATTAAAGAATGGAAAAACCCGACAAATGAAGATGGGTTCCAAATTGGGGGAGAAAGAGGTTAGGGAGTATAGCAATTTGGTGGATGAGTTTAGTGATACTTTTGCATGGTCCTACGATGAGCTTAAGGGAATTCCTAGGGAAATGGTAGAGCACCGGATTCCTTTAATTCCGGGGGCGAGGCCAATTAGACAAAAGGAGAGGAGGATGAATCCTCAATTGCAATTGTTGGTGAAAGCGGAATTGGAAAGGTTATTGAAGGCCGGGTTTATCAAGCCGGTGGAAATCACGGATTGGGTTTCTCCTATGGTCTTAGTAAAGAAAAAAAAATGGGAAATTAAGGGTTTGTGTCGACTATAGGAAATTGAATTCGTGCACACAAAAGGATCACTTCCCCTTACCTTTTATCACCTTGTTGCTTGAGGAGGTTGGAGGTCATTCGCGATATACCTTTATGGATGGGTATGCGGGTTATAATCAAATTTCCATAGCCCTCCAAGATATCCATAAAACGGCTTTTACTACACCTTGGGGTACTTTTGTGTGGGTAGTGATGCCATTTGGGTTATGTAATGCCCCGGCTACTTTCCAACGATTAGTAATGTATATCTTCACCGACTTGTTGTTCAAATCCATGACCGTCTTTGTGGACGATTTTAGCACACAAAGTAATGTGGACGATCACCTACATTGTGTTAGGGAGGCATTGGTTAGGTGTAGGAAGATGAGGTTAGCATTGAACCCGGATAAGACATTTTTGGGAGTGAATAAGGGAGTGTTGTTGGGTTATGTTGTTAGTGAGAAAGGTAGAGAACCCGATCCGGATAAGATTGCGGCCATAAGCGACTTGGCAACTCCAACCAATTCCAAGGGGATCTCTAAGTTGTTAGGACATGTGGGATGGTACCGGGAACTTATTCCTAATTTTTCAAAGATAGCGGTGCCCATTACCCATTTGCTCAAAAAGGATGTCAAATTCGAGTGGACGGATGCTTGTCAAAAAGCCTTTGAGGAATTGCGGGATAGGTTGAGCACCTATCCGGTGTTGATACCACCCAATTGGGGTAAACCTTTTCACGTCTATTGTGATGCTAGTAATGTGGCAATAGGGAGTGCGCTTTGTCAAGCAACGGGAGAAAAAGAGAAGGATCAACCCATAGCTTATGCGAGTAAGCAATTGACCCCCGCCGAAAGAAACTACTCTACAACGGAGAGGGAGTGCCTAGCCATGGTGTTTTCCGTTAAAAAGTTTAGGCATTACCTCATGTGCAACCCGGTTGTATTTTTTGTTGACCACATGGCTATCAAGTATCTAGTTAACAAGGCGGAGTTAAGTGGTAGGTTAGCTAGGTGGGTTTTGTTATTAGAAGAATTCGACTACACGGTGGAATATAAACCGGGTCGTATGCATTTACAAGCGGACCACTTGTCTAGGTTGTCGGAGGAGATAGGAAAAAATCCGGTAAATGATATGTTAGTAGATGATAGCCTCTTTGTGGTCACTTCTACACCGGAGTGGTATGCGGGCATAGTGGAATTTCTAACAACCCACAAGTTGCCCAAAGAGTGGACAAAAGAAGAGAGAAGGAAGGTGAGGGTAAATAGTAGGCAATTTGTTGTAGTGGGCCATAGGTTGTTTAGAAGGGGGTCCGATGGTATTTTACGACGATGCGTGTCAAAAACGGAGGTTGAAGCGATTTTAATCGCTTGCCACGATAGCGCTTGCGGCGGTCACTTCTCGGGTCAACTCACCGGGCAAAAAATACTTAGAGCGGGCTACTTTTGGCCTACACTATTTAAGGACGCCCATGACTATGTAAGGAAATGCGACGCTTGCCAACGGTATGCCCGAAACGACCTTAGAATGGAGATGCCTTTACATGTATCATTACCCTTAATTCCTTTCGAAAAATGGGGCATCGACTATGTGGGTGAGGTCCATCCCCAATCTTCAAAAGGAATGAAATATATTGTGGTGGCAACCGAGTACCTCACCAAGTGGGCGGAAGCCAAAGCGGTGAAGACCGACACGGCGGAACACGCGGCAACATTTATGTACGAAAACATAATTTCGCGGTTCGGGGTGCCGAAGATCCTAGTAAGCGATAGGGGTACTCACTTTTTGAATGACTTGATTCGAGAGATGACAGAGAAATTTAAAATTGATCACCGGAAGACTACTCCCTACCACCCACAAACCAATGGACAAACGGAAAGGGTTAACGGAATTTTGGTGAGTATACTACGCAAGACGGTTATAGACTCGAAGCGGGATTGGGATACGAAACTAACGGCGGCACTTTGGGCATACCGTACAACCTATAAGGTAACTACGCGTGCTACACCATTTTCCTTAGTCTATGGTCTTGAAGCGACACTACCAATCGAATATGAAGTCGAGTCACTTAGGGTGGCCGTGAGTACGAGACTTACCGAAAGTCAATCCTTACGAAATCGACTAACCGATTTGGAAGCACTTGACGAAGGGAGGAGAATGGCGGCTCAACATATTGAGGCAATCCAAAGAAGGAGAAAGATTACTTTCGACAAACGACATAAGAAAAGGGCCCTAACACCGGGAATGATGGTCATGATTCAAGACGCACGAAAGCTTGAATTTCCGGCGAAATTCGATGCGGTATGGTTAGGACCTTACCTTGTCTATGAGGTCTTTCCTAATAATTCAATTCAATTGGAAACGTTGAATGGTGAGCTCTTTCCTACCCGTACATCGGGAAGTAGATGTAAGGAGTACCGAGCTTGACTAGGCAACTTACCCTTGGAGCAAGAGATGTTTGGATTCATCCCCCGATGGTCGCCAATTATGTGAGCCCAAAAGGGTGCCCACATTTAGTCTTAGACCCTTGAAACGTTAGTTGATGCACTTTGAAGTAGCATGTTACTTCACAAAAATATAAAAAGAGTGAAATGTTAGTCTTAGAAGTACCATGTTGTAAGAGGCTAGGATGTGAGTTGTTATTGTGTTTTTACCTTCGGAAGGATTTGAGTGAATGAGGATAGGTAAGGAGAACTTGGATTGAGTAGTTAGTGAGTAGGCTAGTACAAATGGATGGAGACAACCAAAGTGACTCAAGAGGCAAGTGCATTCGAATTGGGATGAATGGAGGATCACATGGAGCGCACAAGTGGACCACCTCATCATGGCCACTTAATGGGGAAGGTCCAAGGAAGAATGCAAGGTGGAGGATAAGCAAATTCTCAAAGCACCAATCAAATCACGAGTTAAGCATCGTGGTTTGAATTAAGTGGTGAGCGACGATTTGGGAAAGTAAGGGGAGAAAGTTATGGCGGCGGAAAGCGAAGGAGGCTAAGTTTGGGTTGAAGCATCCCAAGTTTGGTAAAGTGTGGTAGGTAGAAAGCCAAGGCTAGTTAAATGTTCGAATTAGGATCCTTGTTGATCATTTGAGGGAGGAAGGCTTAGAAGATAGGATTGGCGCCTACTAAGTAGGAGGAAATCTCAAGGGCTTATCGTGAGCCTTGAGGGTGCTCACCCCCTCAAGCTTACTATATAATCCCTCATTCTTCCCTCACTCATCCTCTCTTTCCTTTGTGCTCCAAGGCACCCCACGAGTTATAAGTGTGGGTGTGGGAAGCCATATTGGAGCACATGTGTGTGCTTAGTTTTTAGTTTGAGAGCCAAGGCTTGTTAGCCTTGAAGAGGGCTTGACCTCTTGGTAGAATTAGTGTTGACGTGAAGGATTTTAAAGTTAATTCATGATTCCAATTTGTGGTACTTAAAGTTCATGTTTTGAATACACGTGGTTGCAAGTTCCATGTTTAAGAGTTGAGCACTTGAGGTTGTGATGAGTGCAAAAATATACTTGTGTGGATTAGTTAGTCTTAGTGAAGTTAGGAAATTCTCTCTCCCCCTCTCCTCTCTAGGATTTTAGGATTTTAGGATTAGAGAAGAATTGTGTGATTAGAAAGGGGTTGTTAGTAGAATTAGAAAAATTAGGTAGGAAGATTAGTTAAGGGCTTGAATAATTAGTGAGGTAGTTGGGGATTACAACTACAAAGTTGTGGGTTCATGAAGGAGCTGGGTTTATGAAGGAGCTGGGTTTGTTTAGTTAGAAAGTAAAGAGCTGGGTTTATGAAGGACCTGGGTTTGTTTAGTTAGAAGCTAAGGAGCTGGGTTCATGAAGGAGTTGGGTTTATGAAGGAGCTAGGTTTATGTAATTAGAAAGTAAAGAGATGGGTTCATGAAGGAGCTTAGTAGATAGCCTACTTAATTAGCTCATAGACAAGTAGTTAGTTACATTATGCTAGTTAGTGTTATGTGTGGCTTTCACAAGTAAATGTATTTGAGATTGACTATAGAGAATAGTGTTTTTTAACACTTGCATCCTCTCTTTAAAAATAAACCACGTGCACAAATTAATGGAGAATGTGGAGCACTCTCGCGATGGCAAGACAAAGGAAGCAAAGACCAAAGGTGCGAGGGAAAGATTGACATAAGTCACATAAGTATTTCTTAATACTTAAAGGCTTATGTACGGTATGGAGACACCAAGTGAGACCTCTTATAGTAGCGATACGGAATACACAAGTGATAGTTCAAGTGGTAGTATAGAGTCAACGGCACGGACTCCATTTAGGAGAGGGATATCCTTAAGGGCTTGTGTAGCTAAAGCGGCCGGATGGACGTTAGAAGCAAACAAAGACAAAATAGCACCCGAGCATAAGGAGGTTAAAATAACATAGTTAACTTGTGCATTCTCCACATACGTATTGAAATCGTACATTGAGTTGTTAAAAGTGAAATTCCAGTTAAATCCAAGACCACTTGAAGGGTGAACCTTGCACTATGGACTCATCCAAGTCCAAATCCAATACCGCGGAGGAATGTGAGCCCAAACCCACTACTCGGACTACGGACGCTTAAGGGTGGGGGGTTTGGCCTCACATAATTGGTGCGTCCGCCGGGAGCGAAGCGGAAGGTAGTTACAAGACTTGGAGGCGACTAGGAGACTTGGAGGCAACTAGGAAAAATTGGAGACACAAACTTGAGAGAAGGGAAGGAGCACCCGAAACTCGGTAAGTGTTCTCTCTTTGGGTTACATTTGAATTCATTGTATTTCAACTATTCCTTGGAATGAATTGCATTGTCAATTACGCAAATTCATTTTTGAGGAAGGAGCGCGGCGAAGGTACGTCCTCAACCTTTTTGGGGATTTGCTAAGAACTTAAAAGGAACCTATAACCGAGTAGCTCATTAAAACATTAGAGGGTAAATTCACCTTAGGACATTGAACTTTGACACTCACCTCGGGGTGAGTCTCAAAGTTTTGGGAGTTGTCATTTCATGCTCTAGATTAAATTAATATTTCACAAAGTTTATGGTGTTGTTACATTGAGTCACGATTGAGGGGAGTGCTAACTCACAGGGGGATGCGATTGCTCAAGGTATGTTTATTTCTTCAAAGTGAACTCATTAACTAATTAAGGAATGCCTTTTGTACTCGTGATTGTTGTTATCCGTTGTAGAGGGTAATTCCCGAATTGTGGATGGTGTGAGAAGTTGAAGGGTGAAGCCTCGACTTTTAACATAATCTACTCGGAAGGTCACCCCCTCACAATCGGTATTGTGGTGAGTGTTAATTTGCGGGAAGGTGCGGAGGTGATGCTCCGACTTAACCAAAAAATTAACATGAACATGCCTATCCCCTATTGGGATTCTTTCACCTAAGTGGGCTTGCAGGTTCTTTTCCTCACCTCCTAAAAAAATTATAACCACACCAAGACAAGTGAAAATATTAAGAGGGGAATTGCTAAGATTATGTGTGGTCAAGTGAGGGTCGATCGATTCTTATGGAATGCAAGGTAGGACTCGCTCACAAAAACCAAGTTTGATAGTAGGACTAGAGAAATCTACTCGAAAGAGGCGGTCCTCTAAAATCAGTGATAGATTAGAACAAGATAATGTTAGAATAGAGAGTTGTTTGAACGTCGAACCTAGGACTAGGTCAATTCTAGACACCTTAGAACTTGGAGCTCAACTTGAAGAGGAGATCACTCCCTCCAAATTGAGTGGTGAAACTTCTTCGGAAAATTACACACTTAGAGAAGAATTCCCGGTAGAAGTTGATAGGGGATTGTTGAATAGTTCACCGGTCACCATGGCCGAGGAACGGGGGATGGATCCACCACCCATACCCCCAATTCCGCCCATACCTCCTATACCTCCAATAGACCCATTGGTTAGGCCAAGAGGCCTACCAATTGTGGTTCCACAAAATTTAGCGGCGATGGATATGCCATCTCATCTCCCTAAATTTTATGGGACCAAGGATGAGGACCCCTCTCGGCACATGGAACGGTATATCGAACGGTTGGCTAGCTTCCTCATAACCGACCCGGGTTATTGGTTAGTGTGGTTTCCTACCACTCTAGAGGGGGAAGCCTATGAATGGTATCGGGATCATGCCGAGGGACATTTTAGGGGATGGGAACAATTACAAAGGGAGTTTCTTAACGAATTTAGGCCGGAAGTGGGTCAAAGTACCGCATTAAGGGCATTGTCGTCATTGAAGCAAGGAAGGGAGGAAGAAATTTCGGCTTACATTAGGAGGTTTGATTTAGTGTGCACTAGATTTGTGGGTACCATGCTCAACGACGACACGCTAAAGCAATTTTTCATTCAAGGGTTTTTTAAGTCCGGAACTATTAGGGGTGTTCTAGAAAGGAATCCCTTGACCTTGGCGGATGCCAAGCGTGCGGCTAGAGATATTGAAAACTTGGATAAAGATCACGAAAGGCTATGGAGAAGGGAGGATGAATTGATCCCACAATTCATCCCCATACGCCCTAGGGTGGTAGCGGTAGAACCCGCTAAGTATGAGAACCAAATTCCATATGCCATTGTGGACACCGGCCCCCGACCTTTAGCGGTTAGGGAACCGGCACCTCTTTTGGCACTACCGGCCCCTAGAACGGATCCACACTTGGAGGAGGTTGAGAGAAGACTAGGTGCTAGCCAACTAGGATTCCAAGAGGCTATGATAAAACAAATGCAAAGCCTCACGGATCAAATGTCATTAATGATCCGGAGTCAACAACCGGGGCCTCCACCCCCGGTTGAGTCGGGTAGGCATTCTTCCGGATTATGGTGTGTCCAATGTGGCCAACCGGGCCACACGCGTCAATTTTGTAGAAGTGGACAAAACCGTGACCAAAGAGGAAACGGTAACCCACCTCAACAAAATCAACGAGGTCAAGCGCCACCTCACTATGGAAATGGAAGCAATAGAGGACCACAACCTAGAGGGCAAGGTGGCCAAAATTTAGAGAAGAAGGAATTTCATCCCTTTTGTGGAAGGTGGCACGCTCAAGGACAATGTTGGTCCGAAGGTCAAGAGTTTAATTGTAGCAATTGTGGAGGAAGTCATCCCTCGGATACGTGTCGCCAACCGGACAAAATAATTAATGTCCCTTACCCGGTGGCTAATCCACAACAACAAGCAAGGGATAATATGCGAGGTGCTAGGCCACAAGGAGTACCGGCCAATGAACTTAGGCCACCTAACTTATACTATGACCATAGTAATGCTAGGCAAACTTTTCATCCACCGGCGGGCTTGCAAACTACAACCGGTTACATTCCAATACAAAATAGACAAGGAGTTCCACCTAATGGTAGTAACGGGAGACAAGCGCCTCCAACGGATCCGGGACCATCTAACTCCCAAGATGTTAGGTTCATGGATGGAGTGTTGGAGGCCACATGTGATGACATGCTTCCTCTCCCAACGAGAATTGGAGAGGAGCAAAGTCAATGGCCTCCTCACACCAATGCTATTACATATGAGTTAGTGAAGGGTAAGGGTGTGGTTGAAGAAGCACCTGCACTAGCGGTAACTACTAGGGCTAGGAGAAGGGATGCCCCGTTGGAGGTAGGAATAGGAGAGCAAGGAAATTACTCTTCGGATGAAGAGATTAATCTCTCCGAGTTGGATAGGGTAGCTAGAAGAGCTACTAAGGATGTGGAGAGGGAAAATATAATTTTACAAGATAGGGAGAGGACTAATGCAGTACATGACTTGGATAATAGCGATGTGGGTGAATGGGAAGGACTGGGGGTTCCCGTAGACGAATTCGACGTAGTGGGTAATTCTAAGGTGGAAAGATCTACCGGGTACGACTTGTGGGCGGACCTTAGTACACTCAAGGCGGATATTACTTTCGGCCAACTATTGGAAATTTCACCCACGGCAAGGAAAACATTAAAGGAGGGAATGCCGGTACACAAGAGGATGAGGAAGGTGAAAGCTAAAATAGCCGCTAGGATCCAATCACAAGGTGGAAGAAACGTGAAAGCTATAGAAATAGAAGTTGTTATAGTAGATAAGGTGGTTCCTAATGTGCTAGTCGACGGAGGGAGTAGTCTAAATATACTACCGGAGGATACTATGAAAAAATTGGGACTTGGACTCACGGGGCCTTCACCTTTGGTCATAAATATGGCAAATCAAAGTTCGACTACGCCTTTGGGGATGATCAAGGATTGTAGAATGACTACGGGAGGCGAAGAGTACTTGGTCACCTTCCATGTCATTAAAATGCACTCCAACAAGGACACCTTCCCCATTTTGCTAGGTAGGCCTTGGTTGCGGATGGCGAATGCTATGGTCAATTGGGGTGGACCTAAACCATCCATCACTTATGGTCCGGAGGGTAATAGGGTCATAGTGTCCATTGGTTCATTAGAAGGATGGATGAAGAAGGAGATGTATTTGCCATTGGAGAAGGAAATTGATGACTTAAACGAGAATGAGATTGGCAAGGCCTTGGTGGGAGTCGTCCATCCCGAAGGTCAAAGGGTTGTTATAGATTCGGGCTCGGGAAGTCTAGGTCCTAATTTTTACAATTATGGGGATAATGGGGATTATGCCCAATGGCTAAGGGAGTACCCCGAGTCCGAGGTTGATGTAATGGTTACATTTCACCAAGTAGGCTTAGGGAGTGAATTTCCTAGTGTTAGTTTAGGAGAGGGCTCATTGTTGGAGCCATGTGAGGTGCTCACCGAGGAAGAGTGGGTTAGCGGTGGGTTAACACCTTGGGTAGATGACGTGGAAGAGGGTGAGGTTAGTTTAATTCATGTAGATGGGACTCAAGAGGAGGATGTGATTATTGAGTCATCGAAATTGGAGGAGCCTTTACATTTCAAGACCACGTCTACGGGGATAGTTGTAGGTCAAGATGTGAAAGATTACCCCAATGTGCCCTCCGATTGGTATCGGAACAAAGAGGAACAAGCACATGTGTCGGAAGCGGATTGGCGGTACGTGGATGTGAAATTAAAGAATGGAAAAACCCGACAAATGAAGATGGGTTCCAAATTGGGGGAGAAAGAGGTTAGGGAGTATAGCAATTTGGTGGATGAGTTTAGTGATACTTTTGCATGGTCCTACGATGAGCTTAAGGGAATTCCTAGGGAAATGGTAGAGCACCGGATTCCTTTAATTCCGGGGGCGAGGCCAATTAGACAAAAGGAGAGGAGGATGAATCCTCAATTGCAATTGTTGGTGAAAGCGGAATTGGAAAGGTTATTGAAGGCCGGGTTTATCAAGCCGGTGGAAATCACGGATTGGGTTTCTCCTATGGTCTTAGTAAAGAAAAAAAAATGGGAAATTAAGGGTTTGTGTCGACTATAGGAAATTGAATTCGTGCACACAAAAGGATCACTTCCCCTTACCTTTTATCACCTTGTTGCTTGAGGAGGTTGGAGGTCATTCGCGATATACCTTTATGGATGGGTATGCGGGTTATAATCAAATTTCCATAGCCCTCCAAGATATCCATAAAACGGCTTTTACTACACCTTGGGGTACTTTTGTGTGGGTAGTGATGCCATTTGGGTTATGTAATGCCCCGGCTACTTTCCAACGATTAGTAATGTATATCTTCACCGACTTGTTGTTCAAATCCATGACCGTCTTTGTGGACGATTTTAGCACACAAAGTAATGTGGACGATCACCTACATTGTGTTAGGGAGGCATTGGTTAGGTGTAGGAAGATGAGGTTAGCATTGAACCCGGATAAGACATTTTTGGGAGTGAATAAGGGAGTGTTGTTGGGTTATGTTGTTAGTGAGAAAGGTAGAGAACCCGATCCGGATAAGATTGCGGCCATAAGCGACTTGGCAACTCCAACCAATTCCAAGGGGATCTCTAAGTTGTTAGGACATGTGGGATGGTACCGGGAACTTATTCCTAATTTTTCAAAGATAGCGGTGCCCATTACCCATTTGCTCAAAAAGGATGTCAAATTCGAGTGGACGGATGCTTGTCAAAAAGCCTTTGAGGAATTGCGGGATAGGTTGAGCACCTATCCGGTGTTGATACCACCCAATTGGGGTAAACCTTTTCACGTCTATTGTGATGCTAGTAATGTGGCAATAGGGAGTGCGCTTTGTCAAGCAACGGGAGAAAAAGAGAAGGATCAACCCATAGCTTATGCGAGTAAGCAATTGACCCCCGCCGAAAGAAACTACTCTACAACGGAGAGGGAGTGCCTAGCCATGGTGTTTTCCGTTAAAAAGTTTAGGCATTACCTCATGTGCAACCCGGTTGTATTTTTTGTTGACCACATGGCTATCAAGTATCTAGTTAACAAGGCGGAGTTAAGTGGTAGGTTAGCTAGGTGGGTTTTGTTATTAGAAGAATTCGACTACACGGTGGAATATAAACCGGGTCGTATGCATTTACAAGCGGACCACTTGTCTAGGTTGTCGGAGGAGATAGGAAAAAATCCGGTAAATGATATGTTAGTAGATGATAGCCTCTTTGTGGTCACTTCTACACCGGAGTGGTATGCGGGCATAGTGGAATTTCTAACAACCCACAAGTTGCCCAAAGAGTGGACAAAAGAAGAGAGAAGGAAGGTGAGGGTAAATAGTAGGCAATTTGTTGTAGTGGGCCATAGGTTGTTTAGAAGGGGGTCCGATGGTATTTTACGACGATGCGTGTCAAAAACGGAGGTTGAAGCGATTTTAATCGCTTGCCACGATAGCGCTTGCGGCGGTCACTTCTCGGGTCAACTCACCGGGCAAAAAATACTTAGAGCGGGCTACTTTTGGCCTACACTATTTAAGGACGCCCATGACTATGTAAGGAAATGCGACGCTTGCCAACGGTATGCCCGAAACGACCTTAGAATGGAGATGCCTTTACATGTATCATTACCCTTAATTCCTTTCGAAAAATGGGGCATCGACTATGTGGGTGAGGTCCATCCCCAATCTTCAAAAGGAATGAAATATATTGTGGTGGCAACCGAGTACCTCACCAAGTGGGCGGAAGCCAAAGCGGTGAAGACCGACACGGCGGAACACGCGGCAACATTTATGTACGAAAACATAATTTCGCGGTTCGGGGTGCCGAAGATCCTAGTAAGCGATAGGGGTACTCACTTTTTGAATGACTTGATTCGAGAGATGACAGAGAAATTTAAAATTGATCACCGGAAGACTACTCCCTACCACCCACAAACCAATGGACAAACGGAAAGGGTTAACGGAATTTTGGTGAGTATACTACGCAAGACGGTTATAGACTCGAAGCGGGATTGGGATACGAAACTAACGGCGGCACTTTGGGCATACCGTACAACCTATAAGGTAACTACGCGTGCTACACCATTTTCCTTAGTCTATGGTCTTGAAGCGACACTACCAATCGAATATGAAGTCGAGTCACTTAGGGTGGCCGTGAGTACGAGACTTACCGAAAGTCAATCCTTACGAAATCGACTAACCGATTTGGAAGCACTTGACGAAGGGAGGAGAATGGCGGCTCAACATATTGAGGCAATCCAAAGAAGGAGAAAGATTACTTTCGACAAACGACATAAGAAAAGGGCCCTAACACCGGGAATGATGGTCATGATTCAAGACGCACGAAAGCTTGAATTTCCGGCGAAATTCGATGCGGTATGGTTAGGACCTTACCTTGTCTATGAGGTCTTTCCTAATAATTCAATTCAATTGGAAACGTTGAATGGTGAGCTCTTTCCTACCCGTACATCGGGAAGTAGATGTAAGGAGTACCGAGCTTGACTAGGCAACTTACCCTTGGAGCAAGAGATGTTTGGATTCATCCCCCGATGGTCGCCAATTATGTGAGCCCAAAAGGGTGCCCACATTTAGTCTTAGACCCTTGAAACGTTAGTTGATGCACTTTGAAGTAGCATGTTACTTCACAAAAATATAAAAAGAGTGAAATGTTAGTCTTAGAAGTACCATGTTGTAAGAGGCTAGGATGTGAGTTGTTATTGTGTTTTTACCTTCGGAAGGATTTGAGTGAATGAGGATAGGTAAGGAGAACTTGGATTGAGTAGTTAGTGAGTAGGCTAGTACAAATGGATGGAGACAACCAAAGTGACTCAAGAGGCAAGTGCATTCGAATTGGGATGAATGGAGGATCACATGGAGCGCACAAGTGGACCACCTCATCATGGCCACTTAATGGGGAAGGTCCAAGGAAGAATGCAAGGTGGAGGATAAGCAAATTCTCAAAGCACCAATCAAATCACGAGTTAAGCATCGTGGTTTGAATTAAGTGGTGAGCGACGATTTGGGAAAGTAAGGGGAGAAAGTTATGGCGGCGGAAAGCGAAGGAGGCTAAGTTTGGGTTGAAGCATCCCAAGTTTGGTAAAGTGTGGTAGGTAGAAAGCCAAGGCTAGTTAAATGTTCGAATTAGGATCCTTGTTGATCATTTGAGGGAGGAAGGCTTAGAAGATAGGATTGGCGCCTACTAAGTAGGAGGAAATCTCAAGGGCTTATCGTGAGCCTTGAGGGTGCTCACCCCCTCAAGCTTACTATATAATCCCTCATTCTTCCCTCACTCATCCTCTCTTTCCTTTGTGCTCCAAGGCACCCCACGAGTTATAAGTGTGGGTGTGGGAAGCCATATTGGAGCACATGTGTGTGCTTAGTTTTTAGTTTGAGAGCCAAGGCTTGTTAGCCTTGAAGAGGGCTTGACCTCTTGGTAGAATTAGTGTTGACGTGAAGGATTTTAAAGTTAATTCATGATTCCAATTTGTGGTACTTAAAGTTCATGTTTTGAATACACGTGGTTGCAAGTTCCATGTTTAAGAGTTGAGCACTTGAGGTTGTGATGAGTGCAAAAATATACTTGTGTGGATTAGTTAGTCTTAGTGAAGTTAGGAAATTCTCTCTCCCCCTCTCCTCTCTAGGATTTTAGGATTTTAGGATTAGAGAAGAATTGTGTGATTAGAAAGGGGTTGTTAGTAGAATTAGAAAAATTAGGTAGGAAGATTAGTTAAGGGCTTGAATAATTAGTGAGGTAGTTGGGGATTACAACTACAAAGTTGTGGGTTCATGAAGGAGCTGGGTTTATGAAGGAGCTGGGTTTGTTTAGTTAGAAAGTAAAGAGCTGGGTTTATGAAGGACCTGGGTTTGTTTAGTTAGAAGCTAAGGAGCTGGGTTCATGAAGGAGTTGGGTTTATGAAGGAGCTAGGTTTATGTAATTAGAAAGTAAAGAGATGGGTTCATGAAGGAGCTTAGTAGATAGCCTACTTAATTAGCTCATAGACAAGTAGTTAGTTACATTATGCTAGTTAGTGTTATGTGTGGCTTTCACAAGTAAATGTATTTGAGATTGACTATAGAGAATAGTGTTTTTTAACACTTGCATCCTCTCTTTAAAAATAAACCACGTGCACAAATTAATGGAGAATGTGGAGCACTCTCGCGATGGCAAGACAAAGGAAGCAAAGACCAAAGGTGCGAGGGAAAGATTGACATAAGTCACATAAGTATTTCTTAATACTTAAAGGCTTATGTACGGTATGGAGACACCAAGTGAGACCTCTTATAGTAGCGATACGGAATACACAAGTGATAGTTCAAGTGGTAGTATAGAGTCAACGGCACGGACTCCATTTAGGAGAGGGATATCCTTAAGGGCTTGTGTAGCTAAAGCGGCCGGATGGACGTTAGAAGCAAACAAAGACAAAATAGCACCCGAGCATAAGGAGGTTAAAATAACATAGTTAACTTGTGCATTCTCCACATACGTATTGAAATCGTACATTGAGTTGTTAAAAGTGAAATTCCAGTTAAATCCAAGACCACTTGAAGGGTGAACCTTGCACTATGGACTCATCCAAGTCCAAATCCAATACCGCGGAGGAATGTGAGCCCAAACCCACTACTCGGACTACGGACGCTTAAGGGTGGGGGGTTTGGCCTCACAAGCATTCATTTTAAACGATTTAAAAAAATCCGCTAAGTTTAAGGTCCCCATCAAATCCTCACCATTTCTTCAATATTTTCCTTGTAGCACTTTGCATGCTATGTGCATAAGTTGTTTTTGGAAAGTTGTTTTTGATGATGTTCATTGACATGTGCAAATGTGGGTTATGTGGTTACTCTATGCCACCAAAAGCCAAATTTCAGTGTGCAATCCCAATTGGACAACACCGCTCGTACTATTTGGTCACCATTGTCGCCAAAAAGATAAAGATCCTCAATACAGTCATTCGCCCGTGCATCGAATATGCCTTTTATTCCCCCCCCCTAACATCCTTGCCCAGCTACCCCCTTTGGCATTGAAGCATTCTCCCTTCTCCCAAGATATGTAACTACACTTAGCAAACAACTCACACAAACATTCAATGACCCATGCTCATTAGGCCAGATATACCAAGGAATAGTGAAATTTATAGCCAACAAATATGGTGGAGCTGAACACCTCCCACAATTAAAATACCAAGCATGCTCTAGATCACCAACCATTAGATCCCTATATATATTAAAAAAACACTTCAACATCCATCTAGACTTCATAGACAACACCTTTCCTCTCAACAACTCCCCACTATTGGAAGACTGGTACAAAAGCCCATTTTACCCCGCTCTCACTCCACAACAAAGACCCGTGTAGTTAGTTTTTTGCTGTCCCTTAAAAAACAACAACCCAGGGAACTAGGTCACAGGGAAGACTGAGCTAGTGTCTATAAGAATTAATGTCACATTGGATTAAGGTTTTAATAACAATCTAGGTCTTTTACTCCTTAGTTTCGTCTTCCTCAGGTTTAATTCCCACTCTTATGGTTCATTGGTGCTTTGAGTCGTGTGTGGGTCTGTCCTATCTGACGACTCCAATCACTCTAATTTCACACTTTCTAATTCCGTCGTGAAGCTCAAAAGCTTTGGCAATAGTCTTTTCGGATCTTGGCAATAGTCTTCCAATGGATTTTCATCCTATTGGGGTTAGTATCTTCTTCCTTAATTAAATACTCGCTTAATGCCATCAATCATAATTCAAATTGCATTGCTCAAAGAATTTGTTGCTTCACTTTATCTCATTTACCATTTATTGATTATAATTATAATTTACTTATCTCGTAATCTTCATTGTCACATAACACACACGCCGGCTTGCTTCGATTCCTGCAACATTCTTACATAATCACATAACTTATAGGCTATAGCCATTAGATTCCAACGTAATCTACTTCAATGGCTAGCCTAATTCCTCTCACATCAAACCATATCCTTTTCATTCCTAATCATGTCAAAGCACGCTCTTTGTGGATTAGATTACTTGTCGACTCAACATCATCATGATATCCTACTTTCCGTCATGTCTCGTCACTCTCGCTAAACTTCTTATCTTTCCTAATAATGATAGCTCCAACCTCTTTTATCATCATTTCAGAATGGGTTACTTAATCCCTGTCCACTCATCACTTCAGTTTGGGTGGTTACTTAGGACGTCTCCCTGTCTCACTTCTTCTGGCAATTTCTACTTCGCCTCTATCAGTTTCCTCTCTCACAGGCGATAGGTTGTTAGGTTGCTCCCAATCGTGGCCGCACAGAACCTCTCGGTGCTCAATCTCTCTTTCTCTAGTTGCTCTCGGTGGTATTTCTCTCCTGTTGTGCGATAATGGAACTCAACAGTCTCGACGGATCGCTCGCCCTTACACTAACTCTCATATCTTTGCAGTATTGGCCATATTCTGACCTTCTTGGCTATGTTCATACACTCTCGGCTATGGCCTGCTACTCTTGCTATCCTTTCTTCGTTTTCTTGCAACTGTGAGCACAGCATCATACCCGTGCCGCAGACTATGGCCCTCTTCTTATTTTGCTCTTAGGCGATAGTCAATATTCTCTTTCTCTATCTCCGTTCCTATGCTGGTTATGTTTCTCGTTGTACTTGTACCTCTCTCAGATTGCCCATTGCTCTCAGGTTTTCATCGACCATGGCTATAGCCTAAGCCTTCTCTACAACAGTTTGCTTTCCTTGAATCTACTTAGGGTGGTTGATGGACTTCGACTCACCCAGTTTCTTTCGCAATGTAGACTATAGCCTTTTTCTCAATTTTGATCTGTCTCAATCTCCATATACCACTACTCTGATCCAATAAACATATTCTCTTATCTTCAATTCATCTTACTCCACTGTTCCTCACTCCTTTCTCCCAAATTTCCCTCACATGACCTCATCTTCATTCGCTGGACTCGAATATATCCTTGAAATACACTCATTTGACTCTAATTGTCATACACAGAATATAGCCATTCTCATATCCATCAAATACTCCTTCTTTACTTAATTGACTCAAAATCAGTTTATATGATCCGCATCCCCCTATCACAGGTGGTGATGCTACAATCCTAACTCTGAAAATCTAATGCCTTCGGCTTCTAACTCTAATGCCTATAGCCTGACTCTCCGCGGCTATGGCCTCAGTAGATATAACGAGAAGTGTCTTCTCCTTGCCGATAGCCCACTTATCAAGCTCGGAGCTCCCGGCGGTTGCAACTCCTAAAACTACTTTCCTCGGGCTATAGCCTTCTGATTTCATCCTAAACTAATTTTCATCTATCATTTTAGTTACTTTATCATAAAAAAAAGTTTTTTCTTTCTTACTATCAGGCTATGGCCAGAAAAATGGTATTACAACCCGATATGGAGAAATTCTTTAAAAAATCTCCTCCTTCAACATTATTGCCCTACCCCAAATCCATGACCCCCCACACAACACACATTACTACCCCCACCACCCCCCCACAACCCCAAACTCTACCCTACACCCAAGATATAACATAATCACACAACCCCTAGGCACCCCTATCTCATACATCTCTAGCTTTAAATCCACAAAAAAAAGACAAATGGGGAGCCAAACAACATACACATAAATTTCATTGCCACTGGTAAACCCCACACATCAACCACTCCTAATGGATCACACAAATACAATTCCTAAACCCCAACACCATCCTAATATACAAACACAACCTACTACTTGTCACAAAACTCACACAAAAATAAAACAACAAGACATAAAAAAACAAAATACTCAACAACCTAAAACCCCAACAATCATGTGACATATGAAATGTTCGCCCCAGCCTCAACATCCCACACCTTACCCTCCATACTCAACAGTGTAACCTAGACAAAGACGTCATCGCCACATCACCCACAATACAAATACACCCCCCTCTGGCCCAAATACACGACAACATGGGAGGCTAACAAATCGCTATACCACTAGAAAGATTAACATGGCTATGGGAAAGATACTCAATCTATATACCATCAAGAACCACACCCTTTCCCCACCTATACAAGACTTTGCCATGAAAATTTTCCTCCTCATTAACCGATACATCAAACCACTTCCAACATAACTTCGTAACTTGAATAGGAAATATGTTAAAAACATCCCACCACAATATCACCATCTGCAAAGTCAGAGCCCACACAATCATTGTTGAAAATGACGAGGTTGATAAATTGGCCAAACAAGGAGCAAAACAACCCCGCATTGTAGAAACCCCTTTCCACCTCATTGGCCATCAGACATCGTATTGGCCATCTATCCCCCCGACATCCACACAACATGACAGTTCACTCCGCAACCTGAAAAACTACATAGAAAAAGAATACACAAGTGCACTCATCTCCCATGCAAAAAAATACAATGGCTCTCCAACACAAACATACACATAAAATGGTCAAATCTATTCTAGGATGCCCCTTGGATTACCGATGTGCAAATAACACAAACCCTCAAATTTAGATATGGAAGATACTTAGGGAACTACCGAAAAAAAAACACATCCTCAAACATGACATCCCCAACATGTAACCTATGCACATCCCACCAAAATGACACATGCATCCACCTCCTATCATGTTGCACTAATAAACACAAACAATCTAAGGACAAATTGACACAACAAAGCAGTACACGCACTAGTGAACACACTACTAGCCCACCCCACAACCCGTTGCTTTACCATAATCAACGCCAGTAACATTAAAGACCGCACACAACACTATACCCTCATGGTTACATCCATGCACATGCTATCTACCAAGCTCGACTTAGACTTGATATATTATGCATCCTAAGAGCCCCACCTACAGATGAACCACCCTTCACACCCAACCCAAACCTCAAAGTACAAATATTTGAATTTACTTACTGCAACAATAGATTCCATGTAGAAGCCACCAACCAAAAACTTGATAAACACACCATTCTCCACCCACTCTTGTGGATTGTACTACCACCCATTATAATCACGGCAGGAATAAGGGGCACTTTAGATACAACAACTGTTAAACTCCTCCAAGACCTACAAATCCCCAACTTCAAAATCCACAAACTCATGGAATCCTTCTCCCAAATTGCTATAAGGTACCTAACACACATAGTCCTAAACAAAAGGAAATTAGAAATGAAACAAGCCTGGTCCCACTTGACTAAATACACTTACTAACACTAAAACCCAAAACTAACATAGAACACATAGCCCTAACACTAACCACACGGTCCACCTATGAAAATAAGCACTAAGCCACCCCCACTCTCATGCTCAAGTGGACATAAGAGGAAGGCGGTGAGCAGACATTGCATGTCAAGGGTAAAAAATCATGACGTTCTTTTTTCTTTTCTTTTTGTTCATTGACATGTGCAAATGTGGGTCATGTGGTTACTTTGTGCCACCAAATGCCAGATTTTGGTGTGCAATCGCGGTCAGACACCACCGCTCATACTATTGTGGCTGCCATTGTTGGAGATCCACCTGCTTGTTGTTTGGTCTACAGTGTCCTCCACCATTTCCCTTCATTTTTTGGTTCATAATGAGATTGTGATTAGCGAGCTACATGTTTCATCTGCATGCGCATTTTCAGGGATTCTAGGTTGCTCGCAACATTCCCCTTGTTGTGTATCGTGTCCATTGTTATGCAGTGCAATGAAGAAGAAGATACTTCCTTTTCATCTTCCCCACAATGGAACTAATAGCACTCCCACCCACTCTAGGATTTATGTGGACCTTCCTCGGATTCATGTGAACCCTATGTCGGGTCACCGCATGATGTATTCCCTCCCTCACCCCTTACCTTCGGCATGAAAAATGTGAGGTGGCATGGGGGTACGCAATTTTTTGCAGTGTCAGCACACATGGAAGTCATTAAGGACTATGACCATATGATAACAATGAATGAAAACGTGAATTGGGTGAAACTAACGGGTGAAAGTACACTACGGTCCCCAATTTAATACGTCACAAACACAGTTTTGCTAAAATCGTGTTTTAGAACATCAACCACGTCAAATATACAATGAGTTTACATGTTTTTCTTGCATATTCTTGTAGTTTTTATTCTAAGGAAGAGATGTATTATGCTAAACCTCTATATAGTCTCATATTCTAAGAGAAACAAGTATTATTGTACAAAAAATTAATACTGTCACAATATGTGTAGTATTATTTTTTCTCAAAAAATACTTCAAAAATGATTGAGATTACATTCAAATCGCTTGAAATTTGTTGTAAGCATAGTATATAAGAAAAGACAATGAAGTTTGTTAATTTCATGGATTTTGTCACATTTCATTTCTTTAAATGCTTTCCAGCACGTAACTTTTTTCCGCAAGCCATAAGTGCCAAAGAAATTGCATTTTTTGGCAAAAAAATTGAAACCTTAATCATGAGAATACCAAAATTGAGGTGGGCAATTTGTCCGATTTTCAAATTAGTTAATCCTAATGATTGTGGAGGAACTTGTATGAATTTTTATATACAAAAAGTACTAAAAAATACTTCAAGGAGGGGCCACAAGTGGCTAGGGCGTAGTGTGCTTCGACCGTAACACATCTATTGTCAATTTTTCCTCTAAACCTTAGGGCCGTCTCTGTGCATCTACCTTTACTTCAAAAAAATTAATAGCCTTTCTAGATGTACACACTAGAGAAAGTTAACACCTCTCCCTTATGTATACTATGTATGCTAATGCCTCAAATAATACCCCTTCTTACACTCACGTTAGTTTGTACGTGGTATGAAAAGTCCACCCCGGGGGTGGAGCGAGGGGGGATGGCCCAGAATGGGCAAATGCTTGCTTGGTGGAATGCATAGGGCCTCGTTAGAGGGATCATCGACAAAATGTGAGCAGACACACCACATACTTCAATATCTTATTTTGTTTCTTGTTTTAACAAGGCCAATTTGTCCTTCCCAGTGTCACGATGCGGAAGAAGATGTGGGGAAGTTCATCATGTCATTAATTTTGGGAAGACAGTGTGTGGGCACTGATGATGTTAACAAGTGATCATGGGTGGGCATGCATTTGAGATGACATTAGTTGTGTAGAGTTCCAGTTGTTGGCCATGTAGATCGCACACTCACATCCTTGTTTAGTGATGACTTGCGATGATTAGAAAAACAAAAAAATCTAACCTCTAAACCAATATATTAACTTCAAGGAACACAAAGGATTGGCACATGTCATAGCATATTTCTAACCCAATGACCGTCACACTCTAGTGTTTCAATATAATGGAGTTTGCAATAGCTATGAATTACTATCCATGATAGCGATGTTGTTGAATTTTCCACTACAAGCTTAACTAAGCAAAGAATGATGAATCAATGGCATCCTTGGTGGGGCAAACAATAGCCAACTACTAAAGTTGCTTATCTACCTACCAGCGAGGACAAGGCATGAAATTGGGTATTCCCGGTCCCTAAACATTTAGCCACCTTGGAGATTAACATCTGCTAGTGGAATGCCTCACCGTTAAAGCAAAATTTCAACTTGAAAATTCAAATCCCTTGCGCCTCCATGGAATTATCCAAGTATCTTTTTGGACATATTCTCGGTCCCACCAAACCTTCTTTTGAGTTGAATTATGTTATGTTGTCAAGATAAATTCAAAGCAACAATGGACCTTTTTTGTTCTAGTGGGTAACCACAAATGTCCTACATGTGCCCTAGTTGTCATGTAAGAGTATTTATTGACTTTCCCTAATATAATATCCTTTGCCAGCAACCCCTACATTTTCTTATGTTTTTTCATTTTATTTTTGGAGGCAATTGAAACAAAATTCATTCAAAAACCAAATAACATACAAAGTCAACCGAACCTAAAGCAGAGACCAAGGCAGGCTCTCTAGGGTACTTACGGTGAGACCAACAAACCCCAAGAAAGGTAATCATCAACCCCTATCTTGGGTTTTAATGTTTCAGTATGCAAAGGGTATCTTCAAACAATCAATGAACATAATTGGGCCTTAAGGAGACATTTTTAGCTCTGCATCCACTCCTTGTAGCATATGAAGCATGCAATGAGTGCAAGATCATAACATTAGTTAGCACATACCTCCAGTTGGGTGGACCACAGAATCCTAGAAGTATAATCACAACATCTTGTAGAGTTTTATGCTCCATGCTACAGTGTCAGTTTGATGATGTAGGAAGACCCTTACTATGTTGAGTGATGTTATGATGATTAGCAAATCTAAATCATCGATGCAACCATTCTCATAATTTTCAAAGCCCGTATGAATAATTTATCACTATCACTATGAATATTCCATGTCTCATCAAATAATCATTATATACTTTGTTGACTATTGAACTTGGAGTAATCAAAAAACTTCTCACACAATATCCAATCTCTTCTAAACACATGTCTATGTGATGTCCGTTATTAAAGTCACACTCAATCACTCACCACTCAAATATAGGTGTTTGTTTAACCCCTAAAGGACCAAGCATGATTTGGACGGATTTGAAGGAAATTCGAGCCACTGTCATGTATGGGATGGTGCATAGAGCGTAGCAAACATTTGATGGTTTCCAACCTTATGGAATGGTTGTTAGCTTTATCAAGTACGATAGGGAAAAATATCCATCCCTTTATGTAAATTTTGTCCATTAAGATTGATATGTCTTTGGATGGTTCGATGGTATTCTTGAGTTGCCCGAACATTGCCTGACCACTTTGAACATGTCTTGCCATTATTATATTTGTTTTTTAGGCAACATTTTGCAACGACACTGAAAGTCGCGGACTTGGGCAACTATTAGTGCTGACAAACCGTCATTTCAATCTAATTTGTTGGCTATATGGGCCTTGCTTTATATACAACTACAAAATCATGAAAATATTGCGATTGTTTAAATAATATACATGTATAAAACTGCACTGAAATCCGTACAGTGGATGTATGCAACAAAAACCAATAAGGGTATGCATAATTTTTTTGCAAATTTATGATGTAATTCTTGAATTTAAATGTAATTTAAACTACTTAGGAAGTTGTGGATGGCGGGCACACAAGGAAAAAGGGTGTGGACAATGGAGATTCTTATCCCACCCTTTCATACCGTGGCCCACAACCATTTATATATTCCATTCTCAATATTGCATGCCCCATACCACCCTCTTTCATGGCTATAGTGTCATTATATACCCCCTCTATGTACGTGCCACCCCCTCCCCCCATACATCGCACCCTTTACATAATAAAAAATGGGGCCACATAAAGGCTGCCCAAGATTCGACCATGGTGCAAGTTCATTGGATACTATGAACAGTTTCGGGCAGTTGTATAGTGCCAAATAGTGCATTTTGAACATTCACATCACATTTACAAACACCAAATTATCGTTTTTTTGAAGAAAAAATTTATGGGCTGCATTTCTCTGTCCATTGCGCATCCATTGCAATTGTTTTCATTCACATCGGTGCAAATCTCTGACTTCTGGCCTACACAAAAATACCAAAAACGTCCAAAATTGGACGCATGGTCCTTTAGGGGTTAAGATGAGTAACCAAATTAGGCCTGCTTACCTCACAAGAATCCTTGAAACCATCTAACTTCAAAACTTGATGATGCAGCTCAGGCACGTAGCCGTAGGTTTACATGGGAATTACAATAAATTCTACCACTTTGAACTCAGACTATAATATTTGTGAAGAGGGTGGCTTCTTGCCGCAGCAGATTCCTGTGTTTATGAGATTTTAGAATGCATTAATTACAGCCGCAACCATCGCACCTACAAGTTCATTCAAGTCGAAACCATTGTGACAATATGAGACACGGTGTTGAAACTGGAGCAAAGTCAATGGGGCGCAGGTAAGCTCAAAGGCAGTCTCCAAGAAGTTCCTTGATTTGGGGAGTCCCATTCTCAAGGTTAACATTATTGCACTCTCATGTGAGCCTCAAATGGTCACCTATTGTAAAGTGGTCAAAATCTTCTAAAATGTAGCAATTCACTTCATTAAAAATGTAACTTTAGGAGTCTTGTACAATATCATGCAACTCATTCAAGAAAGCATGTAAACAATTTCAAAGTGGATGCACTGCACACGTTTCACAAATGATGTATTTAGGGTTAAAGGTGTGGATCTAAGAATGGACACTAAAAAGACATGTATTTATATGAGGGATTGGAATCATTGAACTACGTGCTCCAAATATGCTAATTATGTTAAGCTCAACAGTCATCATAATCAAGAAGACCTATATGACCACTTACGGAGCATGGGAATCAACATTTTGATAATAAATAAGATATTCATGTGAACTCCAAAAATACCGAGATTAAATGGGTACAGTCACGATTTGAATTTGCTAATCATCTCACACTAATTGTGTGTTTTATATCCTACTAGAAGTGGGTGCAGAGAGAAGAGTATCCGAATCAATCACGTCTAAGTCGCCTTATCTTAATGAGATATTGAATGATCCGTGATTCAATGAAAAGAGAGACCGCAAAATACCCTTACCTCAAAGTTGGATCATATCGGTGGAGGAGGGTCTTACAATACCACTAAGAGAGGAGAATTATCTTATACGAATGTACTTCTCATTCATCCAACATAATAACCCTGAAATATTATGCATCCCAAATTGTGTTTCTTTTAGTTGATTTGATGCCAGAATTGATCTTTAAAACTTTATGGTCCAGGTCATTTGAGATGAATCGACAACAAAAGGGGAGTCAAGTTTTTATGTTGGATGGATGAGAGGTACGCTCATATACGATATCTCTCTCTCTCTCTCTCTTTAGAATTAGGTGAAGAGGGTCCTCAACGAGTCCTCACAGGCAGGGTGGTGGAGTAATGGCGCGTGCAGGCTTTAAAGAGGCGATTGTAAGTGGGTCATCAAGAGGCTGCTTCAAAAGGTACCTGGCTGGCATGTGGCCAATCCTTGCACCTAAAGAGTAGTTAAGTTATCAGGCCCTGGAAAAATCAACATTCATTCCTAGCTGACCAACCACCAATTTAGCCTACCCAATTTCCACCGATTTTTCTTCACTGGTTGTCCTCTCCAAAATTTCAGCCATCATTATGGAAGATGCACCTTCTGTCTCTAGTTGCCCTCCCGTAATAAATCCCACTTACTATGATCTGTAGTACTCGCGAGTCGCAACTCAAGGCGTTCCAGTTTCAAGCCTGTTTCAACATCAGCCCATACAAATTGTAACACATAAAATAATCTCATTCAACTGCAAACATGTCAGTGCAGTTGTGTGATGGTAAAGACCATATGTTCACCTGTTGGATCAGTTCAGGTATGTAGGTGTTGTTCAGCTCGTTTTCCATGTTCCCAACTTCTACCAATTGGATTTACGTAACGAAACTTTGTGCTGCATTAGCTAATCTACAATGAAGCATCAGCAAAGATCGGATTGAAAATCGGATCTTCTCATAGTTAGTTATGGTTATCGGAAGTGTATGTTTGTTGATCACTTAACTGAGTAGTACATAGGGTTTCCTAGTTGTGTTCATTGTTTAATGTATAGTATATAAAATTCAAAGTCATGGTCCAATCTCTTTTGAACATGTGTCTTTATGGTGTTTGTTCTTCGATCTTCACCAACCATGCACCAATCATACATAAGTGTCTGATGAAACAAAGCAACCAAATAACACCCGCATACCTTAGTTTATGATGGGTTTTGGAATTTGACATTGAAGCTGCAGTGGAGATAGTAGCTGCACTGGTTGCACAATGATGACATTGAACTCCATTTGAGTTGGCTTGTCACCATGTGCATGCAGTGACCTTTAGTTTTTTGTATTGTTTTGTATTTGAGAGAAATGTATATAACATCACTTCTTTTTTTATTGCCAAAAAGCACATTGTGATCTTTTGGCTCAAATGCGGGCCTTTTCTGATCACTCTTCGTACAATGAGATTGGATCATATATAAATATACACTCTAAAAACATTCACAGGAAGATATTGACCACTCTATGTTCAATTTTTAACGTAATTGGGAAGGATTGGGTGACTGACACTTCAAAAGAGAAACACAATCTTCATTTTTTTCTTATCATATTAACTTTTACATTTGAATTTCTATTCTGAAATTTGAAATGACAATATTTGTGATTCGCAAGTGCTAACCAAATGAGACAATTTACGAGCCGATCCAAGGGTCATGTATGTTAGTGGAAATTGGAACTTCGAACTTGGAAGTGTCCACAAATGACAATAGGGGGTCACACACTAGTAAGCAGCTTAGGTAGGTCATTCAATCGCCTGATTTCAAATGAAATAAACACTTGAGGAATAACCTCAATGCACTTTAAAGTCATGAGATGATAGATAGATAGATAGATGCAAGTTGAACTTTAGACCTCATGTATTATAAAGCAATTGAACCCTTGCAAGTTAATTGAAACTTTTGATATTGAAGTTGTGGAGATACTTGTAACTAGCTTAGTTGAAACATGATCGGATTGAAGCCTACTAAGGTATGTGGGTGTTATTTGTTCATTTTTCATGTTCTCCAACTTCTACCGATTAGATTTACACAACAAAACATGTGTTGCAATAACAAATCTAAGATGAAACATATGCAAAAACTGGAATGAAAATTGAACCTATTATGTTTTAGTTATGATTATCAAAAGGACATGTTTGTTGATTTCTTAATTGGATACATAGATGCTACCAATTGTGTTCACTATTGAGTATAGAGAAGTTATTAATATTTGAAGACGTAGTCCAATCTCTTTGAAACATGTGTCTTTATGATGTTTGCTCTTTGATCCTCACCAAACCACATACCAATCAAATCTAGGGGTCCAATTAAGAAAAGCAACCACATAACACCTGCATGCCTTAGCTACCACAAAGAGGGCAATCTTTTGGAGGTTGAGTCCAATTGTGGCAGGCTTGAAATTTATAAAAGAGGTGAGGGGTCTCATGTCAAAGTGGTCTGTGCATGCTGTCAGTTTCTCCCTCATTTTCCCACTGCCTGCATCAACCCTGACTCAAAGCTGTAATTTTCCACTCATAATTCACGACAGTGGCACTCAAGACAGTCTGGGCGGGGAGCCATTCTGGAGCAGGACCTACAAAAAAAAATCATTGCCTTTCCCTCTCATAATCAATGAGACATAACTCGGGCAAGCAAAGCAAAACAGAATGCCATTCCCAGCCCGGCACAATCTCGAGCCTGCTGCAAGCAAAGATCGGAACGCGTAAATTAGCTGTAAGGTAGATGTCATGTGTTATTCGGATACTTTTCTCTCTGCACCCACTGCTCGTAGAATATGATACGCGCATTAAGTGCGAGACGACTAACAAATCCATATCGTGCCCGTAACCATTTACCTCATCATTTTTGGAGCTCATATGATCGCTTTCATTGTCAAAGTGAAAAGTTTTGTGCTCATTAAGTTGTTATATAGGTTCCCAGGTTCCCAATCATGTTGACAATTGAACCTTGAAAGACTAGCAATTTTGAGCACAGAATCCAATCTTTTTTAAACACATGTATTTTTCATGCCCGTTCTTAAATACACACCTAAACACATACCACTCAAAGGTAGGTCAGTGAACAGGGAGAACCAGCTATTGGTTGCAGCTGAACCGGCTGAGTTTAAGAAATAACGAGTGGAATTTAAGAGCTCAGGATACTTACCGATCATTTTGGAGGATTTCATGGAATATACCTCAAATTAATAAAGAGAAACCGAAAGATGTCAACATGTAACTGGCTGGACTTGGAAACACTAGGATCTCAACCCGTTATGTCCAAAAATCTCCCCGGACACTGATGTAGGTGTCCAGACTAATCCTATGTTTGATTTAGGCACGTCTACCTTAGTGTAAGTACTGATGCGGCCAATTAATTCCTCCCCACCCTCGCAGGTGGTAGTGCCGTATCTTATCTCCACTAACATTAATTTGATGAGGAGTAATGAGGAGTGTCGACATTTTCACAGAACTTGAGCTCCATCAAGTTCATTCATTACGCACTTGGTTATGGTACTCTCACGTCTTCAACCATTTACTGGATTAGTACCATCGCAGTTGGATCCATGTGCATGGCTATACATGCGAATGCCTGGTACTCGATTCGGGTTCATGTCCTTTTTCATGTCCCTTTTCATTCACTTCAGGAATTGAGCATGTATTGGATGATTTTGCATGAGATTGATGTTGTGTACAATGTTAGTATATTATGGGTTTAGGGTTTGGAGTTGCGGTGAGGGAGGGATGGATTGGGTCTTGGAAGTCGAAGCTGACTATGCCTGGAGGATTGAGGATAACATACAGTAGTGGTACTGAGAAAAGCCTGGTCGAAGATGCTTCTGAATCCCACCGTCTGATCTTACTTGATCATAGATCAGATAGTTCATGAGTTCAATTTCGTGTAGATCATAGGTTTAGGGTTGAGAGTTGTTGCAAGGGAACTTCGAAGAAACTGGCTATGGCTGAAAGAGGATAACATACAGTCATGAGTTTTGCGACGTTTGAAGTTGCTGCAATTAAAGAAGCTGCTGGCGATGGCGATTGCTGGTGGATAACGGTCATACAAAGGCTTAATCTGATCAATGCCCTTGGGTGTATATTATGAGTTAGGGTTTGGAGCTCATGCTGCAGGCTATGGCTGGATTGAGGATAACTACATACAGTCCTCGTACAAATATACCTTGATCGATCAACACGTCTGATCGACGCTCCGGGATGAAGAATTTCGTTTTATTACTTTTGACCAAAATAAACAAATTGACACTTTATTGCTAATCCCGCACCAGGACACCCCTTGAGGGTGTTAAGCCTGACACACATTGAGAAGTGGATAATCATGGTAATTCTGTTTCGTGGTAATGATCGGTACTGATTTTGTTGTGTGACCTGCCTTTCTCTTTCTTTCTTTCAATCGACAACTTTGAGCTACTACTACTACTACTGTAACTTTAACTGCTACTGCCGCTTTAATGCTGCATGCATGCGTCACCGTCGCCTCTTCACGAGCTTGTAATGCAACGCAATGAAACAGAAAATTCGGTAGGCAACGGCAAACCCTGCCATGATCCCCACGTTCACCCACTTGTTCTCCTTGTCCAGAAACATGCTCTCCAGCACATTCTGCCCCGTGATGAAGCAGTGGCCACCATAATCCGGCCCGAAACACTTATCCGCAACATAAGAATACTCATTGATCAGCAACGAGTCCAACGGATATTTGAACAATGACAAGTAATGCAAAAACAGCCAGTACTTCGGCATGTAATCCTTCGCAATGAAGTAGCCCGAGAATAGGAAGAATGCTCCCATGACCCCTGTGACAATGGTGTTCCCCATGATGAAGTTGGAAACCAGTGCAGAGAAGAAAGAGACAAAGGAGTTCGCTGTGACGAGGATAAGCCAGATGATGAGCAAGAAGAAAAGAAAGGCTGAGCTTTGCGGTGCTAAACCTACCAAGTAGTATACCGGTACTGCGTACATGACCGCAATGAGGAAGAGGAAGGGAAGAAAAACCAAAGTGCTTGAAAGAACGTATGATGAAACCCTGTAAGCTCCTCGTGAGGTTTCGCGTGCAAGGATGTTACGCTCTTCTAGAAAGATTGGGAGGACTTCGATGCTGGATGTGAGGAGGAAGGTTAAGGTAAAAGCAAGGAAGCCAACTCGTTTCTGCATGCCTGGAGTTCCATATCCCATGTGCAAGTAGATGGTACCGAGTCCGAACCCTGCACCAACCGCTTGGATCGTCCTCGCAAACAGGAGTTGCCTTGTTCGGATGATATTCTTAATGAACCGATGTCCGAGAATCATAATCTCCTGCCCTCCGGTATTTGCAAAATGCACCTTATCATTCTCCGTGTCATCCAAATTGCTGCGGGAAGGTGAAGTTTGCCCTGCGCTTTCGAGGTCTTGTGATGACCCGCCGTCGCCAATATCGACATGGCCATGGTCATGAGCTCGTGTAGGATCAAGCTCGAAAAGCTCCTGCAACGTGAGCACTGGCAAATCGGTTTTCCCTCTGACAGAGAAGATGGAGCTTCGGTCAGTGTCGAGTGAGTCGATTGAATCGATGGCATACTCCAACACATTAACCTGCGGCGGGATATGGTGTCCTGAAGCGGCCAACCGCTGTGACAAAAGTTCCAAGCTGCCATGATGCACCACTGCTCCTTGTGCAAGGAGCAACACTGCATGGAAGAGCTGCAAAATTCGGTACCCTGGCTGATGAATGCTCAAGATGATGGTGCGCTTATGTGAGACTGCCATCCCTCGTAACATGCTGCACACATGCAACGCCGCTGCGGAGTCTAACCCTGAAGTTGGCTCATCGAGAATCAAAACCGCAGGGTCATGTATCACATCCACACCGATGGAAACTCTTCGTCTCTCACCTCCAGACACACCTCGGATGCTTTCGTTTCCAATCCTCGTCCCTGCGACATGGCTTAACCCAAGCTCCGCCATCAAAGCCTCCACTCGAGAGATTTTTTCCGCCATTGGCACCGCGGCAGGCAACCTCAGCCTTGCGGAATACAACAAAGTCTCCCGCACAGTGAGCATGGGAAAGAGTGCGTCATCTTGCATCACATAGCCACTGATCCTGCGAAAATGTTGTCTGTCCATTGGTTGACCGTTAACCAGAATGCTACTTGAAGGTGAGCTTGGCCTAATCCTCCCTGCGAGAACTTCAAGCAATGTCGACTTCCCCGCGCCGCTTGGCCCGGCGACTGCCAGAAGCTCACCTGGCCTAGCCTCGCAGCTGATGTGCTTCAGAATGTACTGCGAAGGTTTGGCATTGAAGGGGCTCAGTGCAGCCGAGTCGCCTTTCAAATACCCCAATGCACCTCGTGGTGCCTGTGCCTTGTCCATCTTTTTGTTCACAATCTTGTAGCTCAGGTCACGAAGCTCAAGCAGATAGGATTTTGAGCGGGAGGGTGAAGGCGATGGTGATGATGCTGCTGGCATGTAGTTCCCCACCTGGGATGCTTTCACATGACCGTGCCGATTACTCTTTATCCCTGTGCACACCCCTGTGCAGCAACACACCACCTGGTTGTTGCGGGGCCCCTCCCGCCGCCTCTCGAAATCCATTGTCAACCACACCAAGCTCTCTAAACCAACTCTACCCCCACACCCAAAAACCCTAACACAACACAACACTCCACCGCCCTTCGGGTAGGTGTGCAATGCAATGCAACGCAATGTTGACTAACTATGCTACTTTCTCTGATCAACTAGTCTGCATCAACACTCATTGACGTAATATTATAGCCTCAACCTCAACAATATTCATCCCCAGCTCCTGACGTTGTTGTCCTGAGATGGATGTTGCGACTGTTTCATGGATATAGCGTCTCCCGATGTTGTCGACAAGCTGCTCCCAGCTTCCTTTATGTCCACCAGGCCGGAAATGCTGCTTCAATGTGCTAATGATCTGTAACTACATGCAGAACAACTCGACGTAGTATACCAACTTGCAGTTCAACCTGAACATCAACATTCCCTCCAGCGCCTAGAAAACGGTGTTGGCGGTCGATGGTGCGGCGACTGTTACATATATAGTTCCTACTGATGATGATGTTGTAGCTTCGCCTGATCTACTTCTCCAGATAAGAAAGACCTCCATGCGACGTCGCTAGTACTACTGCAGTCCTCACCCATCGACGCGGCCACCGACGTCTCCATTTACCTGCAGCTAGCTCGTCAAAGCAGCTGTAGTTCTTCCAGCTCCGTGCATGATGTCATTGTAAATATTATCCTGATGACGTCGAGGAGTCTGTTGTTGATGTGGGTGCTAGCTAGCCTAATCCTCCGGCCCTGCTTCTGCAATGAGTCGGTCCACTGTCATGATATATAACAGGAATGCATTCTTAAGCTCAAAGACCAGCTCGAATGCAGAAACCGTCGTCACTGCCTGCACGCACCAGTTCACCGACGCTGAACTACTACCACCTAACCTCAGCTGCCGGAGCTAGCATTGCCGGATGAGAAAGGTCGCCAGCCTGCTGCAGGGCCAGGAAGAAGCTGGCGCAAGAAGCTCCACCAACAACACGGCCGGGAAGAAGATGATCAACTGCAGCAACGACGACACACAATACATGATAGCTTTTAACTTAGCCAGCTACCTGCAGCTCCCAAAAACCTCAATGCCAATGCAGCAGCACCAGACCCATTGAATCAGCTCCAACCTATTACACAAGAACACAACAACACCCTGTATATATACACAATGGGTCGACCATCTATCATGCTCGACGGCAATGCAGGTCGCCAGCAACCTTCACCCTTGAACCTGTGAAGCTCAGAAGTACTCTCAAACTAGAGCAGGGCAATGCAGCTGGTGCACACCTCATAGACTCCGGACCCGGCGACTACTTAGAGCTCTAGCGCTTGATCTGGAGTGGAGAACGAACTAACTAGCTACAGCAGCAGCTCCGCCGCCCAGCCTGATCTGACCCGATCTGAGGTCACTGAGCTCGAAAGTTTGGGAACGATGCAGCAAGAAGGCGACGGTGCAGAGGCAGGGCAGGCTGGCTGCACTGCGTCGACGACAGTGGCGATGGCGATGGAGGCTCGGGGAGTGGAGCGAGGGATTATGATGTTGAGCTGCGAGCGGTGCAGGAGCGAGGCGAGGCGGGGCGAGGCGAGGGTGGAGGTGCAATGAAGGTAGTTTGGTGGAGGCGGCAGAGTGGAGGGGGGTCTGCCCCTTTCCTAGCCTGACTCCCCCATTACCCCGGCATTCATTGCCCACCACTACTAAGTTACTAACTATCTAATTGCTCTGGGATATTCAAGCTCCATCTTCATTTGCATTTGCATTTGCACCTATATGTTAGGCTGCGCCTTTAAAAGTCAAGTGTCAACTTCCCTCCCCTTCCTCCGCCATTATTATCACGTGCGGGTGGCTCAAAACTTTGTTGTGGTTTTGTCGAGGGTAGGGTTTGTCCAATGTTGGGCTGGTACGTAAGGTGGAAATACCATGACCCGTGAAAATAAGGTGATTCGCATTGAGGATATGGTCCTACAATCATGATATAATTTTCCAAGATAGACGAGAAGGATTCATGAAGAATGCAAGTTGTTTCATATTTTTATGCCCTATACAAAAAATGCTACAATTTTTCAAAGTGGAAAGTTTGTCAAACCCCTACTCATTCACTAGATTCTACTCACACCTAACATGGTAATCCGCATTTCCATACATAACATCACCTAAACTGGTTAACTCATGAGTACATTAAACATGACTAAATTCGGCTAAACTAAGTGTACACACATTGAAGTGGCCAGCCTCACCATGATCGGTTTCATAAATGGCACTTCACTATTTTGACGGCGGTCTACTGCACGGGTAGAGGGTGGTTAACCAGTTTGGGTGTTTCTACCTTAGGTGAATGCATGGTATCAATAATCAACATCGATAATGGTATCAAAGAACCTACCCAGGGATATCGAAATTGTAATACCGGTCAAATATTGATGTTTGGTGGGTATGTGAAAGTGAGAGAATCTTTGTATATAGTTATTATTTGGGTCACTACCATTCTAAACCATATTGATACTAGGGTGATTTTACGTAGGTATGAAAATTCTTGCATGGTATATAGACCTTAATGGTATTGAGAACAAGAATATTGTCAAATATCCATACCCATATCCGTCAAACGGTATGAAATCCTCATTATAGACACCCAAATGGTATAAGAAAAAGACAATACCAATCCAACACTAGTTTTGTCCATGCACATTCAAGAGGTTTTTATTATTGTGAAACAAATGAAACATTTTTATTTAAATATCAAGAAACACACATGTAAGGGATCCAAACTGTAGGGAGTCGCCATTCTCTTGGGTGCACACTCTGAAACCACACAACCACCCCAAGAAGGGTATGACATCTACGATTGATAACTAAACCGACAAACATGATCTTGAGATTCAAAGTAGAGGAGGTCATCTCAATATGTTTACCCGTGCATTCATTGCCCCCCGCTACTAACTAACACATTACTTTGGGATATTCAAGCTCCTCTTCATTTGCATTTGCACCTATATATTAGGTCGGGCCTTCAAAAGTTAAGTGCCAACTCCCCACCCCCCCCCTTCCTATGTGTGGAGTTGCTCCATTATTACGACACGGGGTGACTTGAAATTATGTTGTTTTGTCGAGTGGAGGTTTTGTCCATATGTGTTCAAGAGATTGTTGCTTAGGGAAAAATGAAACACTTTATTTAAATGTCAAAACACATACAAGATCACCATGATTCAAATCATAGAGAGGGGCCATTCTCTCGGGTGCACACTATGAAACTACACACCCAACCCAAGGGTATGACGTCTATGCATGATCAACGAAAATCGGCAAACATGGACTTGACATTCAAAGTAGAGGAGGTCATATGTCCGGACCCCCATTACCCTTGCATTCATTGTTTGGCACCACTACTAACTAGCTTATTGCTTTAGGGAGGGGGGTGGAATCAAGCTTCTCATCATGTGCACCTAGGTCGGGGCTTCAAAAGTGAAGTGCCAACTTTTTCCCTATGTGGAATTGCTCCATTATTATTACACGGGTTGGGCTTAAATTTTTGTTGGTTTGTCCAAGAGAGGATTAATTATCCATACACTTTCAAGAGGTGTTTTCATTTTTGAGAGAAACAAACCGCTTTCTTTCATTGCCAAGAAACATAAAAGGTTACCATGAGTTTTAGGAGTTCAAACATATAGAGGGATCATTCTCTCGGGTGTGCACTATGTAACCACACAACTTGTTTAAGAAGGGCATGACATCTAAGCATGATCAGCTAAACCAACAAACAAGGAGTTGACATTCCAACATGTTGTTGTGAGACAACAACTCCTCTTCATTTGCAACTATATTTTTTTGTCTAATTAATGTGGGCCACACTAATCTCAATTACCCATACTATTTTAATATTATAATTTCAAGTGGCCCACTATAATTTCCAATGTGAAAAACTAGTGTGGGTTTTTACATCTACATATTTAGATGAAGTTTCAAGATAAGGCAAGAACTATAAAATTAATATGGGCCACACTAAATTCCCACCTACATAAATTTCCCACCCTCACTAATTAGACAAAACATTGTAGCTAGGGCCTTCAAAAGTCAAGTGCCAACTTATCCCCTATATGGAGCTCCATTATTATTACACGGGGTGGCTTGAGATATTGTTGTTTTGTTGAGGTAGGTTTCGTCACACAGCAGACAACTTCGTCACTTTTGATTTCAACTATGTGTGCATTAACGTACCCGGGATTAGATATGAGCCTCGACCACTATCAAGAGTAAAAAGCTATTCAGGGCCACTTCACACAGGAGCCAAGGGCCGTGACCATGAAATTGTGAGAGCCCACTAGAAAGTGTCCCAACACACCTCCAAAATCATGGAGTGTGGTCACGGACCCTCAAGTGTAGTGTGAAGTCATATGTGACCGACCCTCAACCAAATGCTATTTCAACAAATTTCTATTCATGCGGGTCCTCACGCATGATAAAATAGAATAAATCCACGGTTGTGAGTGTTGAAAGTGCCATGGTTTCTCGGTTTTGTGTTAGGTCTACCTCCAAGAGGTGGTTTTTGAAAATAGTCCAAGTGACCATGAAACATGATCCATTTGATGCCATGTAGGAATTCATGTAGACTTTACATCCATCTTGCATTCACATACTCCGTTGGTCCCTCAAGCATAGTGTGAAGCGAACTTGAACCGGCTCCGCCTTTTCCACCAATGAGAGTGCTTGAAGTGCACTGGTCACGGGCTCTCAGTCTCGTGTGTGAAGTGGCCCTCAGTTTGATGTTGAGTGCGATCTAATGCATATCGATAAGGAAGAGGAGAAGCAACTCTCGAGTGTTTAATCAACGTGGCGTGATTTGAATCAAAGTCCTTGAATGCAACCTTCCCTAAGAGGTGGACACATTAAATCGATAACTTAGGTCTCCACCAACACTAGTACTTTGCCATAAGTCGACGTGGACGGTAGAAGCCCTAGTAGTAACAAGCTGATCGGCACTCTCTTAATTAAGCAGATGGCCTTTGGAAATCGGGGCAGGCCAAACTCGTCAAATGTGAGTGGGGCTAGGCATGATTCGTGGTGTCTATGTAAACTCGTCCAATAGGAACGTGAAAATGCATAACTTTATTTTATGACTTAAAATGTTTACTTCCAGAACTATCGCTAGCTTAGAGGCCTGCAACCTTCTTTCACAAGAATAAAGAGAAATTATTTAACTTCATATTTGGCATTAGAGACCCCGAATTAGTTTAACGGGGTCTAGTTGGAATGAACCAGCCCTCAACCTTGTAGGGGATTTGTTTTTGCTTATAATGGATGACTTTACATACTAGATGCCACAAACCCCAAGCCAATGTGAGTGACACCATGCTATAGTACTTGCCAATGAAGGCCAAGAAATCGGTGGGATTTAACACTATCAACACAAATTAAAGGAAATAAATGTGATATATGCACCATGTTATAGTTACCGAAATTCTAGGGCAGTGTTGGTGACTATTAAATTATTTGGGGATTTGTTGATTTTTTTGAATTTTTTTGTCTAAAGAACTTCTATTTGTAAAGAATTACAAAAACCTCGTAGAAATTTATATTTTCTAAAATGAATATCTCGAAATAATTAGCATTTTTGACAAAGATTTGTAGAGACAAACCCTAGGAGTGCGAGAATGTCAAATCAAAATTAATTGGCACCATAAAATGGTCAAGGAAAATTGTTGTAATCGAGTTGCCTCTCATCCATCCAAACTAAGATATTAACTCATCCTACTCACATTTGTGAATAATCCATCTCAAAATGATCTCCACTCGGGACTTTAACACTCTTTCTTTTCCTTTCTCTTTTTGGCAAATCAAACAACCTTTAATTCACTGCCATGTCTTTAATTATCAACCCACACTAATGTAGATTTTTGAATCTTATTTCGATGTCAACTCAAGTGGTTTCACTACAGTCGTACCTCTTTAATATGACACATTTGAGAAATGAGAAAACCGTTGTATAATAGAAGTATCACATAATTGTCAATAATATGACAAATTGGACTTCTTTGTCATGATAACAAGGCATTGGGTTCCTTCTGCAATTGAATTTTCAATTTGTGCCAAAAAAAATTTCAAATTGATAACAAGGCACTTCATGAAAACACACATTAGATGTTGTACCACATATACAAAATGTGTCATTTTTCAAATGTCTTTACAAATATGAAAATTTCTCTCATGAAATCTATGTGGACTTGAAGAAGGAATTAACAATCCACTGATGTTGCCACCTCTAGAGTCAAAACTGTCTTCTTTCTCTTCCCATCTACTTCCATCCTGACATCCACAATCCCCAACCACAATAAAATCATCAAAGCACAATTTGTACACCACCATTATTGTCATACCTCTGTCAAAACAATTCAAGAATGAGGAAAACTACCACCAAATGATGCGTTATTTTAGTAGCTTTTGCAAACAATATGTATATCATAAAGATTGGATATCATAAAGATTGGATATCATAAAGATTGGATATCATATGCGCAAAAATAGATCGATGTCTTGAAATCAACTTCTAAAACTCAACCAGCCTTCAAACAGTCATAACTCTCCCAATACAACTCAAGATTGAGCAGACTACCACCCAAAAAAATGCAATTTCAACAACCTTTCACCGATGTGTAGATGAGGAAGATTGGATCATATCTAACCTCAAAATTTGCAAAAGTAGATCGTTGTCTAGAAATCGACTACAAAAACTTAATATGCCTTTAAATGCTCGTAACTTTGTCAATGGGTGCAAGCATAGTAAAGTGGACCAAAAAAGTGCTCCGGTATATGAAAGCCATGATTTTCTTGGTCAAACGCCTATAAGTAGTAGCAAAATGTTGTTTAAAATAGATTATTTTTCATGATGACCTCTATTGTTAAGTTAGGTACTCAAATATAGAATATCAATATGAGATCTTCAAAACCTATCATCAAAAGTGACGCGTAAAAATAATTGACTAAATATAGTTTTGAACGTAAATTTCATGACCTTAAATATTTTGAACTTGGAATTTCTTTTCATATTCCTTGAATTCATTATAAACTTGAGGTCATCGTAATTTTTTTTAATTCATCAATTTAATGTAATGTAATTATATTTTAAACAAGTTTTTGACAATTATCTTTTCAATGACACCCACTTGCACCACCACTTGCACCGTCTTCTAAAATACATATACGTTGTTTGAAATTGTTTTTTGTGAACATAAATTGCTTGGCTTTGTAGATTCATATGTTTTCTAAATGTTTATGAATTTCTATTTCATAAAATTCAAAGTTAGTATATAGTTTTGGATCACTTTCACTTAAACCTAAGCAAAGAAGAGCTGTCCACTTTACCATGCTTCCACCCCAATACAACTTGGAATCGCACAAAACTACCACCAAACGAATTGAAATTTCAAGAGCTTTCCAACAGTATGCATATCAAAGCAATATGATAAATGTTGAGTTCAAAATGCTTGAAAACATATTGTGCACCTTCGTTTAGGGTTTAGGTGAATAACTATTGCGAAAAAGACAAAAGCTAATGGATCTCTTCATTAGGTTTTGAGATAGAGAACCTACTTCCCTTAGTTTTCAGGTTTTAACATCATTTTATATTAAAAAAATTATCCACATTTCATATGTGAAAGTTACATAAATTTAATATTAATTATGTACTTATACACATGTGGGGCGCATCATAGATGCATTTATTACCTCTTTAATATGACATAATGGGGTTCATGAGTGTCGTATTCAAAATGTCATGGTTGTGTGATAAAGGTAGATTTTAATTGGAAAGTTTGGTTTACAAAATTTGTAAACTTATATCAAGGTTGTCATACTATCAAGTATCGTATTGAAGAGATAGAATTGTAGATGAATGAGAGGTACATTTATGTGCAATAATTTTGCACGTGCCCTTAAACTTCAACATATCTTGATAAACTTCAATTTTCTCATCATCCTATAAGTTGGAAAGAATGAAAGCGTTGCTCTACGCGCCAAAAGGACTACATAGCATTGTTCTCCTTCAAATTAAAACGAAATCAAACGAAACTTGCACTTATCTATTCTTGAAACATCAAACAACCTCCATGCCCCAAAGACACGAAGTGGATCCATGGTGGCTCTCTTTTGGAGAGAGGCCCATGGGGCCTCTCTACAAAGCACGGGTTTATAAAGAATTGTTTCTTGAAACAAGCTTGCCATGTTTCTATATTGATTGAGACCCACTAAAATCCCCGTGAGGATTATAATTTGGCATCCAAAAAGATCAAGCTCGTTACACCTTATCGTAAGTTGAAAGGGCCTTAAAACAAACATTTTTTTAGCTTTGCACCCACTTCTCTCAGTACAATATCAAACACAAGATTAGTACCAAATGATTCGCAAATCCCAATCAAGGCCGTAACCATATGGTCATGCAAAGGTGAATGCCCGGTCAAATAAATCCTTCCTGACCTTTAAGGCTTAACCCCAAACAGTCACAGCGGACAGTGTTGTCGAGCAGTCGCCGCCCGACAATACCAACATACACGTTTTACAAATAGCAAAATTATTAAGATTTTGGACACATGGATGACTGAAATTTGTGTGAACAATCCTTACTTCTCTAAAGCTTCCATCCATACAGTCAGATCAACCAAATGAACGGTGCCGATTTTGAATACGTCCAAACCGTTTTATGCAATTTTGATTCGGATTTTAGGGTTTAAGATAAAAGTAATAAGATGTGAGATACTTGATAGAATGGATGAGGTGCACTGTGGCTGCCTACGTGGGACAATTATGACGATTCGATTGAAGTGCTCAACTGCAACAAACCCAATTTACTCTGACTTAATAAAGAGGACAGTGGACACTGAATGATATGACAAGGGAGGACATAAGGTAGACGCGGCTTCTTAAATGGTTTCTTTTTCTTTCCCGACTAACCCACTTCCTGCAAGGATATGTTATAGACACATGGTTAGGAAGGGGTTGTTTACACCATGGACCATGAAGTCGTCCCAAGGCCTTGTAAAATTTGTGATTGGTTGTTGAACTCGTCCTGGGACCACTTCGGTTTATGCCAAGGAAAAAAAATGTGAGAGTGACCGTGGAGTTCGAGGTCCCCCAAAAGACGTATTTTAAGGCATACATTATCCACTGACATGGTCCAACGGGTTTTGCGGTGGGAGAGGCAAAAGAGGTGCTCTAGTAGAAAAAGGCAAGGGCCCATGGTAGAGAAATGTTGTTATAATAAATTGTTAATGAATTTTTTTGGGAGGAAGAGAATGGTCAAACTTGAAAAACTGCCCTTTTTGGGCACATATTCAAAAAATAAGCACAATAACTTTTTGGTGCATGGTCATTCCTCTTGGTCCACATTCGGTGTACACCTGGTGAGGGGCCGAAAGGCTTTGTAAATTGTTTTTTTTTCATAAATCGATCCACGGAAGTTGGATCATGAAGTCAGACCATGGACACATGCCATCTTCCATGGTCTGACTTCATGGTCCATGGTGTAAACTGGCCCTTAATAAGTTCCGAGATGGTTAGCAAACCCAAATCAAGGCCATACTAGTCACATTCCTCATAATGTTTGAAGCTCGTATGAATATCTTTTTCATTATCAAAGTGAAGATTCTTGTGCCCACTAAATGGTCATGTAGGTCTCCCCATCATGTCGGCCATTGAGCCTTGAATAGTTATCATATTCTGAACACTTAGGTCAATCTCTTTTAAACATGTGTCTTTCTGGTGACCATTCTTGGAGCCACACCCAACCACGTACCACTCAAAATATAGTTGTTCAACAGCACAAAACCGAGTTAGGCATGTTTACCTTAACTAAGAACATGCCCTTTTCTTTTTCTTTTCTTTAGGCCAATGAACTCATTCTAGAAATGAATCCTAGGTATTGGGATTCAAGAACTCGAGGTGATTCCTAGATATTGGGATTAAAGAAACCCTGACACGCGTCTAACATGAGTCTGCTCAGGCCACCTTAAAAACTGACATGAATCTAGTTAGTATGTACATTTCAGGGCTATGCATTATGGTTGATTTTCTTAAACTGCATTCTGAAATCTCCAGCAGGGGTACATCAGGGCTAATATTAATGACTTCCTTGAGTCAGGGGAAACTGCGAGAGCTGCAAAAGTACCAACGTACTTAATAACGTGCCGTCAACATAAATTGGGAGCGAGCGGCTGGGGATTCGTGGCACTCACTAAGGAACATCCATCCAAGATATCGTGGATGAAGTGGCTCCAATAAAAAAAAGCCCCCCTATGGGGTTGAGGGCCGATTCATTCGAATGTGACATCATTAGACTACCGTAACACCATAGCAGGTTCGCCACCTGGCGAACGAATATTTAATTTTTTTGAAAAAATAAGGTTCGCCTCTCAAAAATTGAATTTCTCAATTTTCGTTTTTTAGCAAAAAATAAGTAAAAATGACCCTAAATAGCTTAGAAATAGAAAAATATTTCAAAAACTAATTTATTCTATTTTCGTTTTTTTGTCTTCAGAATTTTCTAATTTTTACGTTTTTTATTTTTAGAATTATTTTAGGACGAACCTGCTATGGTACTACGGTAATTCCTGCGTTTTTTTCATCCGCATGGATGATTATACTTGAGTGCCACGAATCCCCGGCCGGAGCGAGCCACGACATTCGAGGTAGGTGTATACTTCTTAGTTGAAGTTGGCGTACCAAATACTCAACACTTGACTATTGTGGTCAACGCATTATACCACCATTGGAAAAAAGCCTTATTAGGTCACGATACTAATATTTTATATGCCGTTGGCTTTATGGGGGCTTCAAGAGCTTTCCGTAAATATACCGTAAGGTGTATTTGGTGGAGTTCGGTTCATTCTTCATGTTTGCCGACTTCTACCAATTAGATGGGACACAACGAAACATGTGTTGCGTTAGTAAGTCTACGATTACCCATCAACAAAAATTGGATCGAAAATCGGACTTCCCCTTGTTTAGTTATGGTTATCGAAAGTGCTTATTTGTTGGTTTTTAAACCGAATCAAGTTGAGGCATCTATGATTGATGAAATAAGAGAGTTTGCATTTGTTTAGGAGGAGTAATCGCATGGGAATTGTTTTTCCTACGAAGAGAAGCACATTCTAAGGAGAGTGTAATAAAAATAAATCTATTTCATGAATTTGGAAATTGCTGCAAAATTTTGAAGCGGTAATAGTTAGAAGGGTGAACATAGAGTAACACACAGTCGACCTATAAGCTAATCCATAATTGCTCATCTACGTGTTGATGTTTGGCTACAACAGTTGTCAAAAACTCTTGTGAGGGTAATCAATCACAAGTTGCCACCACATAAACCTTAAACATAGTATTCGTGAAAACATCACATTCACATGTGACAGTTACTTTCTAGTCTTGTGGAATGTACTTGGACTTCGGAAAGTTGTAGCTCGCAAAAGTTGCCTCCAAAGACCAATTCAAGCCAACATGGCATTCGAGAAAACGACATATATGACATTCTTATGTACCATGTGACATTCTTACATGCCATTTGACATTTTCATGGATACCATGTTCTTAGCTCCGTTCACCTAAAAATATAGATCTCATCCATGTCGGCATTACACGACCCAAGTGAGGTGTTAAATGGACCTGGTCAACCATGGATGCCTCGACCTCACATGGGTCCTTGCACTTGTGTTCATTATTAATAAATTTGAAGACATAGTCCAACCTCTTTTAAACTTTGTTCTTTTGATCCTCATCAAATAACAACAATCAAATATAGAGGTTTGATTAAGAAAGTTAATTGAATCTCACATGCATACCTTAAGCACTTAGAAACTTGGGGTCCTAAGCATCCCTTAAACCCTAACTTCCCACGCCCAATTTCCCTCAAATTTGCCTAGAAAATGCGATCTTAATTTTAGCAACCGTAGATGAAGATCTTAAGGATTTTTTTGATAAATCCAACCGTGTCGATGCTCGCAAGTTAGAGGCGACTACTCACAATCCAAAATTTAAACGTTGAGCTTCCATTATGTAGGAGATTATAATAGGAATGTCAATAGTGGTCTTGAGGGGCAACATTCTAGAAATTAAATTAGGGTTGGTTTTTTATCAAACCTCCACTCAAATCATCTCCAAATGAAAAAAATGTTACTCTCATTCAAAAGAGGGGCAATATACCTACTCAAATCAACTCACTAATCTTGAAACCATTATTTTGTGATTTTTTGGGAAGCTTTGCAATTTGAGGCCGTGGTGCCACAACTGTGCACCTTCCACATGGATTTACACCCACCAACACATGCCCAACTAGAAATTCTAGTAGTAAGATGTTTAGGATATGTTGCATTTGAGTGTTATGCAAGTTTTCAAATCAATTCATAATCATTTACACAGAGGGATCAACCAAAGAGATGTTTAGGATATGTTGCCCCTAAACCGCAAAGGTGATAAATGTCAAGTTTTGGTTCATGGACCGATTCCATTATAAACCAGTTGAGAGCATACTTCCATATTTGAAATAATCAAAAAATAGTCAACTATGTTGAATCAAATTTATCCATATGGCAAAACATAGTAGACTTGAACATGAACAAGAGGAGTTGTTGAAATAATAAAGAAACCGTCTGAACTAATGTCAAAGCGATCAGAACGAACTGCTCACAACCATATTATGGTCACATAGAACATTAGAGGTCAACACTCCTTAATGCATCTTGTTTCTAGACTAGAGATTGAACTCAAGTATGAGGACCCTAGTTTCTAAAACTAGAAGATTGTCTCAAGTTGTGATTGACAAGATTTGGTGGGAAAGTGGTGTCACATTAGAGTTAATCGTAACTCTCCAAACTTGGGAAGGAAAGTTATGGGTTTCAACCCCTAGTTCAAGCAACATGTGGGTGAAGGGGCTCCCCTATCATGTTTTAATGAACACTAATGATAAAATTTTGGTTTTAGTATTATTTTTCCGGCAAAGATCATTTTGCTCTCCATCCCATGGCATAGAAGAACGGGCTCCCATTCACGTCGGTGTATAAACTAAACCCCGACGTTACTTTTATTTATTTATTTGTGCTCTCCATCTTAAGCCTAAGCTTGGTTTTGAAATTTGAACGATCCCTCTAGTCCAACATACAATCTCCGCAGCACTCCCCTAGCTCGAGATAAGACCGCCACAATTTGTGGATTGCTAACAAATTTGTTGTTAATTCGGGGGGAGGACTTTCATGTTGAGCTCACACTTCTTGTTTGGGGATCACAATAGAGCCCAACCCTAAACGGAGAAGTAGATGCAAGCAGAAGCGGAGAGGCTCTTCAATCATGCTTGCTCCGCCCAAAGAGCTGGTGTTTACATCTATCTACTATTTGGGGGGGGGGGGCAATCATCTCCAATTGCTCCCCACAATTTACAATTAACTTTACTTCCAACACTTCATTTTTTATACTTTGGACTCATACCCTAGTGGAATTCATTGCATCCAAAATGTTACTCTCAATCAATAGGATCGCTTCATTTTGGACCCTAATATAAACCCGCTCTTAGTGTGGGTAAGCTAAAAGGCACAGATGAAGATTGTCCTAGAGAGGTACTTACACTAATGAGGGACACAAGGGCTCTCATTACGACACTCGATTCCACTGTGCAAGTAAAGTCGCTTTTGCAGGGACAACCAAGGACTCGCATTAACCATTGGTTTAGTGTAAGAGCATGAAAGGTAGACGTGTCTTAAACCACTACTTATTCCAATAAGCCATATTAAACACGCGATTCGTATGAGATAATTAGCAATGCCATAGTCATTTTCTCGTAACTTTTGGAGCTCATGTGAACCTCTACTTCATTTTCAATATAATAATGTACGTTCAAGTTTTTATTATCAAGTGCTTGGAAATCACAAAAATAGCGTAGATGAATTATGACAAGGGTTTAGGGCTTATGAGTGTTTGAAACGTTTGCAATCTCAAAATGTTTTACTAGAATCCACGGGAGTGGGAGAAGCCATGAGAAATGCAAGTTTTTCATGACACTTGCCTATTATGTACGCATGGTGCTACTTCACTAACTAGCACTACAACATGTGTGTTGAGTAGGTGAGGAGGATGTAGAAGGTCAATATTTGAGATTGAATGTTCAACAACCATTGTGTATGGTTGTGAGGTAATCAAGTGGGAGTGACCTAGCAAGCGTGTGCAAAATCTTTAGTTTGGTTGGATAACGATCATATAGGACCTCCCAAATACGTTGACTAACGAATCTCGAGCACTCAATCATATGTCTTTTAAAAACATGTCATTTAAGTCAAAACTACCTACGCACCACTCCAATATAAATGTCCAACTCCGATAAGTAATATGAACAAAACCACTTACATTTGGTGACTTTGCCATCTAATTTGTTAGGCCAATTGATTGCATATATTCCTAAGCATTTTTTGATTATTTATTAACCAACGAGTCATTATAAGGTAAACTAGTAGATGTGCCTATGCTTTTTTAATTAAATATGTGGATAGTACTTTGACAACTACAACACAAATAGATTGTTTTTATTTTATACAACACGCCAAAAGTTTGGTGATGAAAAAGTACATTCTCCACAAGAAGGTATAGAACTATTGAACTCCCAAGGAAAATCCACACTAATTGAACTAAATGTTGTAGCTCGTGGGTTTTCATGCATACGCCGCCAATCCGACAAAAAATGTCAATTCACACACGGGCTTAGATTGAAAGAGGTTTCACTTTCAAGCTTCATACCATTCATGACACAAGGTCACCAAACTCACATGGAGAGCCCCTCTAGTCCTTCATCCATAATTTGATGCGACATAATTTCTCGTGAAAGGAAATGGTACACAAGTGGTTTCTAACACTATTAGGCACATGCGACCGTACTAGGTACCCACATGCAAAATAACATTGCATGAAACAAAACCTCACTTTTAGATAGCCAAGTCGTTGTAACCTATTGCTCTTCGTTCATGCTTCCTCTACTTTGGATTTGGCATTTATATCTATCTATTTATAAGTAAATTTGGCAGTTTATAGTTGGTATTGAGCAAGAAAACATAATTAGTGCCACTATGTACAATATTTAGTGTGGTATTAAAAAGTGTGAAACCCTCATTATAAACATCCGAATGATTTTATTTAAAAACAAAAACAAAACCAGTCCAATGGTGCAAAGAACTTAAGTAAAAGAAATTGCTCTCAAACAATAGGAGCGGTCAATGTTGGAGTTCCCTTGGTCTTTGGACTCGAATGTAAATAAGCTTAAACCCAACGCTAAATGAGAAAACTTAACTGCAACTCAAAATGATGGGAGAGAAATAATTCTCATATACAAGTGTACCTCTCATCCATCCAACCAAAAAACCGACCCCTACAAGTTGGTTGCCAATTCATCTCGATTTTGAAATGACCTCGAGTACATTAAATTGGGGTCTTAAAAGCTAATTCCAGGGTCAAATTGGCTTTAGAAAGAAATATCCGGGTTGTATACTATTTAAGGGATTTTATTGGATGAATGAGAGGCACGCTCATATACGATGATTCCTTCCCTCCAAAATGATCAGACACACATAATTTTTTTGAGTTGCGAATATGAAAGTAAGACCATAGGCCCACACTGGGTAGACACCACGTGACAAAATATAATACATAGTGACGAGTAAGTAATACTATGGTGGTTTTAGTAATAGGTGAGGCCCGAGAGACAAGACATTATCGGAAATAAAGACCCTTTGAGGACAAGAGGCCGAGCATGGGAGAGCTCATTTATGACGATGCCCTATCTTGAGGGCCTCACCACACTTAGGGCCACTTCACACACAAGCCAAGAGCTATGACCATGAAATTGTGAGAGCCCAAAAGTGTGAAAGTGTCCAAAGGTTGTCCCAAGACACCTCTAAAATCATGCAGTGTGGTCACGGACCCTCAAGTGTGGTGTGCAGTCATATATGACCGGGCCCTCAACCAAATGCTATTTCAATGAATTTCTATTCATGTGGGGTCCTCACACATGATAAAATATAATAAATCAACTGTTGTGAGTGTTTGGAGTGCCATGTTCTCCCGGTTTTGTGTTAGGCCTACCTCCAAAAGGTGGGTTTTGAAAATAGTCCAAGTGACCATGAAAACATGATCCATTCGATGCCATGTAGGAATCCATGTAGACTTTACATCCATCTTGCAATTCACATACTCATTTGGTCCCTCAATCGTAGTGTGAAGCGAACTTGGACCGGCCCCACCTTTCCCCACCAATGAGAATGCTTGAAGTGTAATGATCACGGGCTCTCAGTCTCGTGTGTGAAGTGGCCCTTAAAGGGCATGGTCCTATTATTTGGAACTTCTACACGTCCTTGAAGGCGGTGGCAACATGAGCTTCCTCGGTGAGTGGAAGTTATGAGAAAGCATAATGCCCTCCGAGAAAGCTCGAGGGAGATTACGTAAAGTGAGGTGCCCTATAAAAACAAAGGGAAAATAGGACTAGGTCTTTGTGAATCGGGGATGATGACCGCAATAATAAAGAAGAGAGTTGAACATTCCACCAACAACGAACTTTTCCGCAGCTCACATCCAACTTGTAGTACTGAATGAAAAAAGTTATTGACAAAAGTTAACTAACTCCTGGCATGCCAGGGGTGAAGGTATGTGAGTACATACTTTTTGGCCCGGTAGGTGGGCCCCCCTCACCCCCCACACTTTTTTGGACCCAAAGAGGAGCATGGGCCGTGTTGAATCTTCCTGATATTTGATTTTTTGTTCTTGTTTTTGTGTTCATTCTTTGACTTTGGCAACATTAACTTACATCACTCGGGACCACTTCAAAAACGAGCCAAGAGCTGTGACCATGAAATTGTGAGAGCCCAAAAGAAAGCGTCCAAAGGCCGTCCCGACACACCTCCAATTTCATGTAGTGTGGTCACGGATCCTCAAGTGTAGTGTGAAGTCATACGTGACCGGGCCCTCAACCAAATGCTATTTCATTGAATGTCTATTCATGCGGGTCCTGACACATGGTAAAATAGAATAAATCAACGGTTGTGATTGTTCGGAGTGCCATGGTCTCCCGGTTTTGTGTTGGACCTACCTCCAAGAGGTGGTTTTTGAGAATAGTCCAAGTGACCATGAAACATGATCCATTTGATGCCATGTAGGACTCCATGTAGATTTTACATCCCATCTTGCATTGACATACTCCGTTGGTCCCTCAAGCGTAGTGTGAAGCGAACTTGGACCGGCTCCGCCTTTTCCACCAATGAGAGTGCTTGAAGTGTACTGGTCATGGGCTCTCAGTCTCGTGTGTGAAGTGGCCCTCAATGTGTATCGATGTTCCGGGGGACCGGGAATTCCCAAGGCATTATCGTAGACATGCTACTGACCGTGCAGCACCACTTACCGTGCATGTCACGATACTCCACCATGCCACTTACCGTGTACTTTTAATCTCGGCCGTCAAATTATATCACATGCAATCTCAACCGTCCGATGTTTCTCAAACTCAATCATGACCGTGCCAATGACCTAAAACGTCACTGTCAACTCACACTCATCATGGAGTCTCCTTCACTCAAATCACATAGCAAGGTGTAGATGTAGCAATTTGATGAAGATGTAGCAATGTTCTTCAACGTCGCAGCTGCTTTCAAGCCTCTTCTCAAATGTCAGTTTAGAGCTTTGCAATTTTTATTGTTTTTTCAATGCTTTGGATTCTTGCCCGCATTCAGCTCCTTCCGAACTCCGTCAAGATTTTGCAGTAGTTATGCGCTTTCGGGCTGGGTTTCAGTGCAGCGAAGGTCTTGTGCTTTGGAGATGTTTTGCAAGTTCGCGACCGGGCAAATCATTTCGTGAGACTGTATCGCCAATTTGCCAAGTTCCTCCCCAATTTGTGATCCTTCTTCAATTTCTTGTTTGGTAATGGAAGAGTCTGGATTCTGCCTAGTTTCTTCGCGGCGAGGGTTTTGTACTGGGCACTCAGTCCACATTCGGACAAACTCATTGTATTAGAGTTCTAATAGAGAGTATCGTTGATTTGCATTTGATTTTCGCAGATTGCTGCTGTGATAGTGACCTTGTTTTCTTGTTTTCTTGTTTTATTGTTTTCTTTGTTTTCTTTATTTTTGACCCTTTTTTTTCAGCAAAAGAAGAAGAGGAAAATTTTTATGAGAAAGAGGACAAGAAGAAGAAAAGAGCAGACCTTGCCAAGGCCAAAAAAGAAGCAAAACTTCAACAACAACTTGAGAAGAAAATGGCTACACAAGTCAAAAGGACAATATCAAAACCTCATCAATTTCCTATGCCTACAAAGAAGAGGGCAACATTTGTAGCTCCTTTAGTGAAACCTAACATGCACGGTTAGTGGATGGCACATTGATCACACATTGATGCATATAGGTGTGAACTTGACACGGGGGGGTCACTCCATTGTCAAGTTGAACACCACGTGCGGCCAAAAAAAATCTACTTTTGGTAAGTTGCATCACCAAAATGGGTCAAAATTTTATCAATTTTTTTTCATGGGTAGATATACACGGTATCTATTACATAGTAAGAAATGGTAACCAAATTTGATGATATGTTTTTTTAATAAAATATACCGTTTCTAACTAAAATGACACAGAATTGAACTAAAATAATTGCTACAAAAAATGAAGATGACTAAAAATTTCAAAAACCTATTCAAAAGATATTATCAATGATTATGTATATGTAGAAAAAATATCATAATTTTTAAATTTATCTATTCCATGTAATATAGGGGTAGCAAACTTTGGCCGCACGTGGTGTTCAACTTGACATGGAGTGAACCCCCCGTGGAACTTGATTGTAGAAAGGTCACAACTTTTCAAATACAATTCTCATTTCATTTTACCACAATACTCTCATCTCATTTACTAATTACAATTTCAAAAAAAAATTAAAAAGGTTTAACCCACCTTGTGGAAAACCATTTGAAACCCAAATATGCACGGTCAGTAGCATGTCTACGATATGCTCCTTTTATTATGAGTTTCCCAACATTTGAGGTGTACTCAACATGAGTATTAGTAATTGCAGATTACTAATCAATGGTAGTTGGCCATTAATATAAAAACATTGTAGTTATGAAGATATGTATCAAAATCCTAGTCGCCATAACATTATTAAGATCCATAACAGTGTTATGTGGGACTGACAATATAGATTGAATGATGGAATATTCTGCAAAATATTGTCAATCCCACATAACATTGTTATGGATTTGAATAATATTATGGCGATTTGAATGTGTATATATCAATTTAAAATTCCATGGGAACTCTTAGATTAAGTTGCCTAAGGTTGGAATATTACTCGGATGAGTGTCCTTCCTAGCACTTGATTTCCGATATACCTTTCCACCTATGATCCACCCAATCATAGTGGGGGTATCCGGGTGAACTGGATATTTGCAACCAACCACATGGGAACCTAGGGGCTTGCCCTTGGGGGACATAGATGTTAGCCAGCTAGTCCGCGCCCGTTGAAGGTGTTCACCTTCAAAAGTCGTCTGGGGCCCTCTAATTCTCATAATGTGTGTTTCATGATCACATATAGACTTAGACCAACTCGAAAATGAAAGAACATCATAATTCACGCCAATGACAATATCACTACAATCGTCTTTCTTTTCTATCAATTTAAGAATGGATTAACTTTGTCGCTACCCATGTATGGGTCACCACTGATAAATTATAGAAACTACATGCTTGAATCATGGGACCAACTTGGTTTGGAAAGACCAAGCTTTGAAGGGTGTGTAATGTTATGAACTTTGGTTTCCATTGCCAATGGAAGTAAGGTTCGCTTTACGTTAAGGGGTCATGGCCTTCAAAATTTGAAACCAATTCATATGAAATATTGATTTAGGACAACAAGGGGGGAAGCTCTAACACAACCCAAAGGAAGCAAATTGGGTTTCCATTTTGGTCCAACCCAAATCTTTTCCCTTAAGCTGTATTATATTTTGCATTTAGTGCATAAAACTGTAATTTCACCTCATTAGGATGTGAATTTTAGGGGATGGCCTTCACTCCATCATGTTAAAGCCTTGGGTTTGATTTAGTGGATTAGACCAATCACGTACAAGAATATACGCATGTCAAAGCTCCAAATTGGCCTTGACTCCTCATGTAAAGCATAACTAAAATTACAACCACGTTGACGGGGTTTGGTTTCATAACCCCTACCAATGGGGTAATAGTAAACATGTCCTTATACCCAGGTTGATTGTCAATTTATATTAATTTAAGCTCATTAGTCTAATATGGGATCTCTGACCTTTATTTAGGGGTTTGAGTTGGATAAAATAGAAATGCCCAAGCTCTACAATAACAATCAACATATTCGCATTTTCCCTCCCCCAATTCGCCTTCTTCCTCTATAGGTGTATCAACATTCACTCACAACAACTCCCATAAATTACGCATGTGTTATTCGATTTCTTTTTCTTGTTCACCACCTCATATTGTTCATATTTATGTCTTGAGATTTGTGTTACATTAGAAAATCTACATTTAAACACTAACGAAAACTTAATTATTATTTTTTGAATTAGTCTTCAATTTTTTGGGACCCTATAATTATTGAGAATCCTAATTATCACCATTTCCTCCACCCTAAAGGTAATTATAAAATCCATGATTGGCAATAAGCTACACCTTATTTTATCTATGAAAAGTAGGGATTCAAAAATTTCCTTGTGGTAGTGGAGTAGAGTTCCTTGTATGTTGATAGTTGTCATGTAAGGAAACATAGTAAAAAGACAAAATAGTTGAGCAATATGAAGATGGCGTGATGTGCGACTGAAGGAGTTGTGCAAAAATGACAATGAAAAGGGAACACTAGCTCAACGTGCTTCTAACCCTAACCAAAAACCAAAAACCAAAAACCAAAAAAAAAAAAAAAAAAACTCGTGCTTTCTTGTTTCATCCACAATGACCAAAAACTCATCCACAAGGATTGAGACTTCATTAATGTTTCCAACGAACCCCTGTTATTTATTTTGTTCTTTTTTTAATCATAGCTTGGGTCACCCTCTAAATGAATTCATCCTATATAATAGCTAATCAATCCAATCTTTGTTAGGAGATTGTACCAAAAAATAGAAGTAAATTAGCACAATTGTATGCTATATAAAATACTCATGGATATATAATGGAGCCTAATGTAGATCTAAATAAAATATAAAATTTATGTCTTACGAATATATTCCACCCTACCATTCTTGGACATCGTTGCTATGGAAATCTCCAGTGAACACCCCCATTGAGTGAGGCTAGTTCATCAATAGAATGACAAAATATTTATCAATTTGGATGATCACATTTCATAAGGCTTATTTGAACATATAGAAGAATTCCATCATCAATTCAAAATAATATTGAAATAGGGAGTATCATGTAAAAATGATGGAGATAGCATGACATTGCACTTGATTTGTTGATTCCAGGTTAAAGGGTTAGTTACTCAAATCTTCATTGTCATGGCTCCAAAATTGAACATGTTTTCATGTGTGTATATATATATATAGGGAATAATTAGTGACAAACTAACCTTGCTGCTACAGTATCCTTTTACACTTGCGTTAGTTCGTATGAGGTATGAAGAGAACATCCCCTCCGTTCATGATTGGAAAGTGAATGTGACTTAATTAAGAATACTCATTCCGTTGTCTAAGCCTTTGAAGACTTGTGGGCGTCTGGGACCCCTTTAAAAAAAAGGTACACTACTTGTTTGGTTTAGCATGGCATCAAATTTATGTGCTACATCAGTAATTAAAGTCTTAAATTAACTTGTCATGTAGCATCAAGTGTTCCATATGACATGGTGATTGGAATACATTTGCAATATCTTATCAATTATGATACAAAATTATTGTGAGGTCAACACATGTCACACAATGGTTGGTTGGAACATGTGAGAAAGTTGATGTGGCATGAAAAAGAAAGCAAAGTGCCTTTAACTATTGAGGTAGGTACATGAATAGTGTAGTGCTTTTGTAGTGAGGACGAGATGGGGATGTGTATTCAAGAATGTCCCATTCAACTCTTATTGTGTTCACATGTCATCGCAAAAATTGCAGTTATCACCTCCTCCATTTGGCATTAAGTTCTTAAATGACAACCCTCTTAGTAATGTTTTTGCTCTCCATGGCCATTGTGCCATTTACATGTAATTTCCAACGCCAAAATTGCACATTTAAAAATAAAGAATGACAAATAAATAAACTAGTCAACTTGGAAGTGCTTTAAACACTAGGTAGCCTTTGAAGGAGCGGCTTGTGATGTCACACAACAAAGACTTGGAGTAACATTGGTGTGTGAAAGGAGAAGTTGTTGATGGTATTACACGAATTGCACCGGGGGGGGGGGTCACTCCATTGTCAAGTTGAACACCACGTGCAAGACAATTTTGCTACCCCTATATTATATGCTATAGAGAAAATTTAAAATTATGATATTTTTTCTACATATACATAACCATTGATAATATATTTTGTATATTTATTTGAAATTTTTAGTCATCTTCATTTTTGTAGTAATTGTTTTAGTTCAATTTTGCGTCATTCTAGTTAGAAACGGTATGTTTTATTATAAAAAAAGATCATCAAATTTGGTTACCATTTTTTACTATGTAATAGATATCGTGTATATCTACTCATGAAAAAAACATTGACCCATTCTGGTGATGCAACTTAGAAAAAGTATATTTTTTTGTCTCGCACATGGTGTTCTACTTGACAATGGAGTGCACCCCCCGTGACGAATTGCAAAATCTCAAAAGAATAACTATGAGCAAATTGGATATCATGGTGTTCACGAGTACAATTCAAAGTCCATTGACAAGGAACAAAGCTAATAAGATGTTCGATGTTCAAATTACTAGAATCATGATGAGAAGTAATTAAGAAACTTAACCACTTCGTCAAATCATAACTCAATGTTGTATATCTTGCCCACAAGCCAAAGCTCATTAAACTAATGTGTTGTATTTAGTGTCACTAATTATATTTGTCTTGCTCAACACTAATTGTAAACTGCCCATGTAGTGTCACCAACACTAAATGTAAACCTAACATTATTCATCATTCTTGTAAACAAATTTGGGAATTATAGATTTACCACATTGCAACTACACTAAAAAGGATATTTAGTGTTTGATACACTAAATACGAACACATACACTAAATGTCAATACCCTATGAAAGTAAGTAACACTAAATGTAAATTCAAACACTAAATATCAACTATGATAATATGTGGAAATTACATGTTTGAATTTGATGTTAGTAAGGATATGGAAAAAAAATAACAATGATAAAAGGAGAAGAGAGGTGGCAGTAGGGAAGGTAGTGGCACATTTATGTTTAGCACTAATTGTCAAGGAATTGAAAATCAATGTCGAGCAAGGTAGGGTGGTAACAACATTAAACATAATCAAACACTAAATATCCATTTTAGTATATTGTCGCTTAGTAAGTGATTTTTCATTCAAATTTCAATCATCCGTGATAATGTTCAATAACAAATATATTAGGATGCAGAATACGTCAAACTTTGTTTCAATAATTGACATTCTGACGAACTAAAAGTAAGTTGGGATGACAATACTTGTTAACTTATTCATAAGAATTGTCATTAGAGAAGTTACTACAATGACATAAAATACCACATGACACTAAATACAATATTTAGTGTTGATATACTTTTCCAAAGTCCACATTGATGTGTTGTTTTGTTGTTGACATCTGCAACTATCATGACCTTTTTTTATCAACGTTTTTTGAAGTGTTGAGAGGCATGTATCTTAGGGGATGTTTACACCATGGACTATGAGGTCATCATAGGGAGCTCAAGGACGCAAAGTCGTCCCAAGGCCTTGTGAAATATGTGATTGGTTGTTGAACTCGTCCCGGGAGCACTTTGGTTTACACCAAGGAAAGAATGTCACAGTGACCATGGAGTTCGTGGTCCCCAAAAGACATGTTTTAAGGCTTAAATTATCCACTGACATGGTCCAATGGGGTTTGAGGAGGGAGAGGCAAAAGAGGTGATCTAGTAGAGAAAGGCAAGGCCCCATGACAAAGAAATGTTGTTAGAATAGATGTTTAATGAAATATTTGTTGGGGAAGAGAAGATGATGACAAGAGAAGACAATAGAATGGTCAAACTTGATTTGTTTTGAAAACTGCCCTTTTTGGACATACTGTATATTTAAAAAATCAACACATTCACTTTTTGGTGCATGGTCATTCCTCTTTATCCACGTTTGGTTTGCACCTAGTGAGGGCCCCAAAGACTTTGTAAATTGATGTTTTTAAGAAATCGGACCATGAAGTCAAACCATGAGAGAATGCCATCTTCCATGGTCAGACTTCACGGTCCATAGTGTAAACTAGCCCTTAGTGCAAAGTTCAATCGTGGGCCTTTGTTTATTGCGTTTACTGTTGACAATCTTCAAAAATGACATTTAACCCATTGGAAGTGTCCTTAACATGCAACCAAATAAAACGTGACACTAATTTGCATCTATGGTTTAATGGAGTTAAAGCATATTGGTTAATGCCGATAGAGAGAGAGAGAGAGAGAGAGAGAGAGAGAGAGAGAGAGAGAAGTTACAACCCAATTTGGTTATTAGACATGGATTAGTGTGCCAATACTTTTTCCATTAGTAGCATTGACATGTACATTGTTGGACCTGGGCATGGACATGGATTATTGTAGGTTGATAGCAAGATGGGCGGAAAATAATTAAAAATACCAACCCTTGTTTTTTTTGGAAATTAATGGCTTAGATGGCCTAAATGAAAAGATAACAATAATAATAATAATAATTATTATTATTATTATTGTCAATTTTCTAATTGGCGATTGGTACAAACTTTGAAATGAAATTACTAATTTGGATATTTTGATGTAACATAATTCTAGTGACGATTTGTAATATTACAAAGGTTCTTTGAACTTAATACTATGTGCATGTCGAAGCAATAGCATCGTCCTCAAAATTAGATGAATGTATGTGTTGAAACCAAATACTGGGATTATGTCCACATGTCATTGTTGATACAATGTACATTGTTTACAATATTGGAATGTTAGTTTCATGCAAGACATGGTTATAATATTTTTCAAGTAACAAAGCAATGTTGCAGTATTCATATAGCACAATGACTAGATGCACATTGGATCAATAACATCTTCCTCAATATTACACTCTACACATATTCTCATGAATATTAGAAAATGGAACTGGACTTAATGTTGAGGTAACGATAAATTTATATTTTCATAAAAATGATTTGCAAATTTGATTGTAGTCTTGACACATACATTATATGTTTGCTTGATATTGTTTCATGTTGCATTTACATCATTGACAACTGCACAGTCCTTCTACCTTAGTATTCACTTGCCCATGTTGACAAATCAACAAATATGGGGCAAATGAATAGACGTATCACTGAGATATCCCCAAGAATCGATTGAAAAACCAAATTGGGTGTGCCATATTGGGCGTGCCAATGTTGTGCCAGTGTTGTGCCAGTGTTGTGCCAATGTTGTTTTTGTCCAATATTATGCTAGTATTAGAAGAAAGAAATCAATACCAAACTAGTAAAGATATGTAATAATTGTTAGAAGCATGCACCAATTTTGATGCATCAACATATACAATGGTGTTTGAAACCAATTTTAGATATTGATAACAATCTACTCTTGAATCTAAAAGCCAAATAAACACAAGACATGTTTGATTCTATGCACAAGTATACATAAACAATATTGATACTAGGACAACATAACCACACCAACAAACCATTAATAAGTGTGTCTATGAGGTTAGGCAACTCTCAACGAAATAGTTGAGTTTTACATGACACACTTGAATCTTCAAAGGTCCAACCAATACGGAAACGCCACGTGGCACAAAGCTTGAAACAAAGAGAGTAATGTCGAACATCAAGGGTACATACGGTATACGACAATTACTGTAGCAACATCATCCATGTACGTGGAGGGTACATTTTCGGGTTGTACATCTAAATAAGGATCCTGAACTCGTAGATTTCAGGTTTAGGTCTAGGGTTCGGAGGTGGTTGGGTACAGGGGAGCTGCTCTGCCTCCGAAGCTCTCTTTCCTCCCACTTCGCCATCGCCATCGCCAGCGCTCGCTCTTGCGTGTGCAGCGTCCGCAACGATGGTAAGTCTATTCGTTTGCCCCTCTCGTCTCTTCCATTGAAATCTTCTTTTTCTGCCGTTTCTTTTGAATGCGCTCTTGCCGAAATCCATGGTGTGCAAATCTGATATTTTTCCGTGTGTCCGACGAAACCCTAGCATGTAGGATTTGCTTATCCAGCGCACCGCGTCTATTCGGTTGCCCCTCTCGTCTCTCCTTTGAAATTTCCTTCCTCTTTCGTTTCTTTTGATTGGTCTCTTAGCGCAATCCATGGTGCTTACACTTGATTCCTTTCTCTTGTCCGACAATCGGTTTAGTGTGTGGTAATTTCTTGTGGAGGCGGTGGTTTGAATATGTCGTTATTAGCAGTCACTAGGTCTAGGGTTTTGGAATAATTTTTGGGGATATCTGTACACATTTGTATCCGATGCCCGTGTTTCACTAGATACACATAGAATGTAATACGTGAAGAGAAGAGATCACTTTGATGTTTGCTGCCTGTGTGAATTACGGTGTTACTTGATCTTGTAAGTCTACATGTAATTCTGAAACGGGCATCACGATAATTAGAGATGCACCGGGATGGCACCCCCCCCCCCTATGATTGGGTACAAAGATGGTAAGGGTGCACCGGAAGTCAATTGCTAAGAGGGCCACCCATCTGAGCACTTTTCCTGCCTTAGGCGGCTTAACTTTTGGAGTTCCCATGGGAATTGGGTCAAGGTCTTGGGTTTAAGCCACCCTTATATATTATGTGTACTAAGTTGAAGACTTCCTTCAAGTCGCTTGCATTACATTCGCACGGCGTCGATTTGTTTCCTGTGTATGGCTGCAAGAGTTATTCATGCCTCTAGAAATGTCATTATATTGAATTTTTCTTGCATTGATTGCGGGCATTGACAAGTTCAATTCTTAGAATTGTGAGTTAGGTCAGCTGTGACCATCTTACCAGTGGGACGCTGTGTTGCATTCTAGGAACTGCATATCTCAGATTCCTGTGATATCAGAGCCTCCTCAGTACTCGATTATCCTAATGTGTGTTTGAGTGGTGATCTTGTCGTGAGCAAATTGGTGTGTGTAATGCTGATCTGTGTGTTTGGCTTTGGTGGATGCAGACGGTAAAGAGGCGTAACGGAGGTCGTAACAAGCATGGTCGCGGCCATGTGAACCCTATCAGATGCTCCAACTGTGGGCGTTGTGTCCCCAAGGTAGCTCACCTTACAACTTATCTCGGAGAGGAAATAATAACGGGGATGATTTCTTGTGCACAAAATTTTGCTTTCATACTCTGACGAAGTCCCATGACACTGGCTTGTAATCATAAATAGAATTAGTAACAGACTCTTATGAGGGATTTTGAAGGACCCGACATCCTCTTGTAAGACTTGTTGAGGATGTTGAATATGCACTACTCCTACTGTGTGAGGATGGCTATTGGTATTGAACTTTACATTTTGACTGCAGGCAATCAACAGTTCTCGAGTGACTGAACTTGCTGCTCATGTCCATTGCTTTTTAGTTCTTTTTGCAATTAGGAAACAACTTACCAGCTTTGCATTCAGGGTCTAGCAGTGGTCACAAGGATTGAAAGTACTGATGATTAGTTTTTGAGAGTTCCAGATTGTCTTTGCTCAAGAATAATGTTGGTTATGTTGTCTCGTCCAATTTGTTCTTTGGGCCTTTAATGTTGTCTTTTCTCAACCCAGTGCTTAGGAGTTGAAGTAAATTGGTAAATTATGAGAAATAGTTATGGAGCAAGGGTAATATAGTCCATTCTGGCTTGGCAGTCAGTTGGAAGGTTCGTCTCAGTTACCCTAGTGCTCTAGAACTATTTTTCTGATATGCAGTCTACATTGTTCCTGTAGACCAACAATATTTTGTGGCTTTTGTGCGTGATTGTAGCTAAGAGGTGCATTCTTCGTATTATAATGCAGGACAAGGCTGTGAAGCGGTTTGTGGTGAGAAACATTGTGGAGCAGGCTGCTGTCCGTGATGTGCAAGAGGCCTGTGTTTACGACGGTATGTATTATTCATTAATGTTGAAATTTCTTGGGGCATTGTTGATACTACGTTGGGTTATGTCCTCAGGTTTTGAATTATTTCCAGAAATGATTTCTGTTTGAAGTAAATTCCATGAAGGGACTGGTCCGAAAGCATAGGTGGCTGCTGCATGTTAAGAGTGTTGCAGTTAAGAGTGTTGCTTATTTTTGCTTAAAGCAGTGATTTTGATATTCTTCAATTTGTTGTCGTTTCTCAGGGTATGTTCTCCCAAAGCTTTATGCAAAGATGCAGTACTGCATCTCATGTGCCATTCACTCACATGTTGTACGAGTTCGATCTCGTGAGGCCCGCAGAATCCGTGAGGCTCCTCAGCGGTTCCGCCGCAAGGTAAACTTTTTTTGTTGGCAGACAGCACCAGCACCACTTTCTAACCCAAGTGTTCCTGAAATTATTATTGATGGTTACCTTCATGGACTCTTTAAATCAAGAGAATTCGTGCTTATGACTGAGTGATAAAAAAAAGATGTCATGTTAGTACAACAATTTTTTTCTAACCAGAATTGTGCTGATCTTAGTGAACCAGATCACTGTTGAGGAAAATAGTACTCAGTATCTAATCTAGGCTGTGGAGGTCATTCAGATTTTTTTTCCTGGAAGATTAATTCAAGTTTTCTTGCTGAGCAGGAAGACGGTCCTCCTCGTGCTGCTCCAGGTGCTCCAGGCGCTCGCCCTGGTCAGCAAGCTAAGCCTTGAAGGAAATCACAATGAGTAGGAGCTGAGTGGTTCAGGCTGTAAGGAGTGACAAGAGAAGCTCTGGCCCTCCACCCAATTTTGTCATTCTTGTACTTTTCGAGAGCGCAATGAGTCAATGTCCAGACCCCTTTCCTACGTTGCACTTGAAATCTCGTTTTTGTTTTCATCTTTTGTCAACTACCTTTGCATTGTCTTTTGGATGTGTTTGATGGTGCTGGGCATCCTTAAATCACAGGACCAAAGAGTCCAACGATTTCTGCAATCTTTTTAGGTATAGATTGAGCATCACTAATTAGTTGAAAGGTTGTGTGCCAATTCACAGACGTTTTAGTTTTTCTTCATATGAAACTTGCAAATTAGTGATAATCAGTCCACGTCATGTAAAGGAATGAAGTTTGTGAAGGACATTGCAAAAATTGCTGGAGAGTGAAGGAAAGCACAATATCATATTGTACTTAGCAATGCAAACTTAGGACCCTTAATGCAATGTCTCAACAAAGTCAAAGCTTGACTACCTTATGATTTTACAGGCGGCCCATAACTATAATGACATTTAAACTTTCCAAACAAACATTGTCAGAAAGAGCTATCCAGTCTACTGATTTCCTCTTTGGTCCAGTTCACCCTACAGTTATGTATCTAGTCTGCAGGAAAGTGCTGTCTCTGTTCCAAGTAACATCATGTGCTGTTTAATTTTGGTTATTCAATATAAATTTATGCAAGGATCTGGGAACAGGGATCCGGGTATTATTGCATCTGAGTGGGTCTCTCATTCATCCAATCGATTTCTACTTGTTTTCTAGGAGGTGGAAAGGTTTTTCAACCTCAGTTGATCCAAACTTGGAGATTAGCAAGTGGAAAATTACTTTCAGCTGAGCCAAGGTTCAGGTGCTGCACTGAACTGTTCTTTTGAGTGGATGGGGGTGGAACTGAAACACAAATGTGCTCGATGATCACTTGGCTGTAGCTTAAACATTTGCAACCTTGTAAGTTAGATAATCTTAACTAAAGTGGATTGGTGATGAGGGTATTGATACCTCGACAACTACACTGTTATGGTATTTAGTGTCACTTACTATTTGAAGTTACTCAATGTTATAACTTTCTAAAAGTTTTCACCAAAGTTATTCAAGTTCTATAATGCCCAAACAACCTATTTTATCTTTGCTAGTAGAAAATGAATTCAGTTGTAAGAAGTTATAGCATTGCCTAATTCCAAATAGTATGAGACACTAAATATCATAAATGGTGTAGTAGTGGTGAAATTCTTGATTAGTGAGAGTTGTAGGAAAATAATGTCGGACATTGTGAGAGGTAATTATTGCGTACCAATGACCAAATAAACCACAAACTATCCAACCAGTTTTGGAAAAACCTTGGGACCACAGACGCTCAAATCACACAAACTCTAAAATTCCGATACGCCCAATACATGGGTAACCACCGTAAACTTGTATTTTGGCCTAACTTATACCCAAATCCGAATTGTACACTATGCCCCAACAATACCATAGATACATGGCTGCTTCTACTATTTACATGTTCAAACCCGCACATAAAGGGACTGTGATAGCACGCCATAATAAAGCAGTCCACCAAATCGTACATGCGCTTCAATCAAATAAACACACAAGATACTATACACTCGTAAATGCATGCCACCAAAACTCTAGACCACAAGACAACATAGTCCCACAATGGCTACTACAATGCACATGTCCCACTACATCATGCACATGCTTAACTAGGCTGAGACCAGACATATTATGCGTACTAGGTACTCCCATAGACAACCAACCTCCTTTAAGGTACACCCCCATCACATACCATACAATTCATTGAATTCACCTACTGCCACGACATATTCCCAGATAATGCACGCAGTGAAAAAACCACTAAATATAATCCACTTATACACCCACTCAGAAGAGCTAGCTGGCAAGTCAACCCTCTCATCACATTACAACATGTGTTAGAGGGGCTATTCACAAACAACCAATTAAAGAACTAGAAAAACTAAAAATACCCAAAACCGAGGTAAAAACACTTATGAAACACCTACACCAAATTGTCATCAAATACCTCACATATTTAATACTAAACAAAAGGAAGTTAGACAACAAACAGCCCCCAGTAGACCCCCCCTAGGCCCCCCCCTGGACCTCAGTTAGACCCCCCTATACCCCCACTAGACGTTAGGTACTACACCCTCTCGAAAATATAGGAGCCCACCTCCCGAGAGGGAGGAAGTACTCCTATGGTGAAGCTTGGTCAAACATGAACACGGTAGAGAGGAACGGGCTCCCATTCACGTCGGAGTACAAGCCAAACTCCGATGTTACTTTTATTTATTATTTATTATTGCGTACAAGTGTACCTCCCATCCATCTGACATGCAAAATCAACCCCTTATAGGTTTATAGTTGATTCATCTCAATATATTTGGACTAGACTAATGTGGGGTCTCTAAAGTTAAATCTGGTGTCAAATCAACCAAAAAAAGTAAATTGTGGGTTGCATACTATTTCAAGACCTTTATGTCGGATGAATAAGAGGTACGCTCATATACAATAATTCCCTCTCTCTTGGATATTGTATGTCAATCACAAGAGTTAGTTACTCCAAAGTCGGTATCTAAGAAATTCAAAGGGTATTTTTCATTGGGGATCTTCAATTGGTGACCTCAATAGATAGTAAACTTTGACCTTTTTTTGCATTTGACTCTAGAGTAGATAACTCTTGTGTAGACATATGGTGTCTGCAATGTTTTTCCTACAACTCCCACTATTCAAAACTTTTGAGCCATAAAACATTTTAATGAAGCATTTAGCTCCAATTGTTGCTTTGGTACCAACATGCCTCTATCTCCTCTTATCAACCACCTCCACAAAACTTCATAATAATTTCATGTTTAAAGATGCTATCAACACATTTTATACAAATGTAAAGATAAACATCAATAATTATGGTCAATTGCATTTGTTGATACTTGTAAACACTCTCATGGGACGGTTGGTTGTACACCGATGCTTGCTTACCATTTTTTTCACATCACCCTTAATGAACCACATAAAGTCTACATAACATTCATATTCACCAACCGATGGAGCTTTCCTCTCCCTCTTAAGTACTCTAGGTCTCAAGATGGGGTGCTACGGTCAACTTCACTTCACTTTGAGATAGAAATCCCCACCTCCAATCCAAACTTGCCATCACATCTAGTTGAAACTCTAAGGTTATCACAAATCTCCATCCATACCTAGTTGTTCATCCAAGCTTGCCACCACTCCCTAGTTGTTTATCCATCCTTGCCACCACTCTACTTATTCATCCATGCTCACCACCACTACCAAGTTGTTGAGGTATCATTATCCTCATTGCCAATCCACTTCATTTAAGATGGCATCTAAAAAGGTTGTAAATGTATATGCTATGGCTGTAACAACAATTTTACATAACATTGCAAAATGACAACCCTTGGGAATCTGCAGTTGTCATGCACGTCCTCTAACTTACCTGACTGATTCTTTCCATAGTCCTCCCTTCTATAGAAAGTTTGGCAAATTCATGAAGTTAATATGTTGTTGACACATTAAAGGGAATATCAAGGGGAATTTACATAGTATGGTTTTGAATTCTATGGAGGGAGCAACCCTTGAGATGAAGTTGTTTTTGTCAATACATTCTAAAAGACTTCTCTTACAAAAACTGCATGTTAAGGCAAAGCTGATCAAGTAACTGGGGATGGTCCCTCCTCAGTAGCAAAAGTTAAATTAATCATCACAATCTCTTAGTTACACACTCCAATGAAACCTTCGTGAGAGGATATATACGTTTTGCCATTATATAGCTTTGAGGTTATTGGGTGGTAGTGCACATGCCAACCTCTCCTTAGAGATTCCATCCAACAAGTTGTGGGTCTCTATTGCTACATCATCAATACACCCATCTTGACACCTCTTATTGCAGGTGATCTCAAATGTCTAAATCATGTCTATATGGGATTCTTGGACCAATGTCAATCCTATCTATGGTTTTCTTGGAATATTGTCATCCTATGAAGATATCACTTATGCTTGAAGTGCATTCTAATAAGGTTCAATCGAATAGAACATGGAACGTACCTGACCCTATCATGGGCCAACTCCACCAACAATTTTGGTTGTGGGATCGGATATAGAATCGTCTAATTCAATTAGCAATTGTGAATCACGAAGATTGCCATTTCAAGTTTCATCAATGGAATTGAGATGCATAATCTATAGAAGGTCAAAATACAATTTCTCTTTTTCTTTAAATGATCACATAGACCCTCTCCACTCTATTAACTATTGAACCTAGAACACTTATTAGTGCATTTTGGACACATAGTCCAATCTTATCATAACACACGCATATATGTTTTGTCTCCATCCTTAACAAGCAACCTAGCCATTGATCCCACTCAAATGTAGGTATCCAATTCATGTCTACTTGGAAACTAGACGCAACATGATCTAAGTAGCCTTTGGAAAGAAAGGTTTAGGGTTTAGAGTAGGGTACTTAGATCACGTCAATTGCACACAACCTTTGAAGAAGTGTTTCACTCGATCAATCACACATGGTGTACAAAGGTGCTCCTCCTTAAAGTCCTTCACTATTTCAACAAACTTATCATACTTCTCAATCCTCCTTCATTAATTCTAGTTAGCCTAGATTCATAACATTACTCAACTAATGAGTTGTGTTCAATTGCCCTGACTTCAAATTCAGTCTGAAGCACTAGGATTCCGACATCTAGAGTCTTTCTTCTCCAATCTACTGTTGGGCCGATGAACACAACTCATCGGTTGAGTAACGTTTTGTTGGATATTGGGAGGGCTTGTAGGATAATGTTTCCCTAGGATGGTCCACAAAAGTAGAGCCAAGGTATGTTGCCCTATTATAGAGGACTACATCTTGAGCAATTTTTGCTATTTATGTACATTGGATTTGGCATGATTTATTGTTCTATGTAGAGGAAGTGAAGATAATTTTGTCATAATTTTTGTTGAATTTAATTTATCATTTTGAACGAGTTATGAATTTATAAGTATTTTGCTAGAGTTTGTTATGATAGATTTCAAATGGTCCCATTTTAGACTTGAGCAACTCGTACCATAGAATCAAATCTTTGTTTATTTATTTATTACCTCTAAGTTTGTCTTTACACACTCATCATGTGTCTTGGAATCGACACCTAATGAGCTGATTACACACTAACTTGGCTCTAAATACACTCACTATGTGCCTTTAACAATGAATGGGGAGAACCGACCACTGGTTACAAATGAACCGGTTGAATTTGAGAAGTAATTGGCTTGAATTCAAGACTTTAGGAAAATCATCAATCCATTTAGAGTAATTTATAGAATATTCTTCAATCTAATAAAGAAAAACTGAAAGATGTCAACATGCAAGTGGTTGGTCTTGGAAACACTAGGATCTCAATTGATTGTGCCCAAAAATCTCCTTGGACACTTGTCTTTGATCCCACACCCTAGCCAATCAATCATAGAAAAAAGGAAGAAATTTTCTTGTTCCTTGAAACCATGCTTACGTTGTCATATTTAGAGAGATTGTGGTCTATATTTTCGGTACTTGCCTCTCCCATGGTAAACTTCCTTCATGGAGATGGGCTCCACCTAACTCTAACACCTCCCCTCCCTTATTAGTTCAATGCATTGGGAACCCTAGGACCTTATCTTTTGAATTTGTTCCCCAAAGCTCGACGAAAAGGCACCCCCTTAGTAATATGACATCATAACTTACACTTTCAAGCTACATAAAACCATCTCCAAACTTTGTGCGAGACGGCCTTTGGATGATTTTGAAGGGCCCTTAGATATTCATGGTCATGCCTCTTGAAACGTGTGTAAAGTGACCCTTAGGACTTGCAAATATTATAAACATGCCTTTGGTCTAGTAGGACACATAGCAAATGTTACTCAGGTGATGAGCTGTATTCGACTGCCCTATCTTTAAATTCAGTATGAAGCAGTGGGATTGCGACATCCGGAGTCTTTATTCTTGAATCTACTGCCGGGCCCATGAACATAGCTCCAATGAACTGAGTAATGTTATGAACCAAAGTTTAAAAATCTCAAAGCTAGAGTTGCTATTCATATCCTAAGAGAAGTTCCTCATAAGGAGATTCTCTCCATTGCCTTTTTTTTTTTTTTTTTTTTGAGACAGAAGGCCAACAGGCCAACACCAAAACATAGGAGGTAGTTGACCACCTGGCAAGTTTTTCCGTCAGGTAGAGAGGAGATTTCACTCCATTGCCTTTTATCATTTGTTGAAAATCCACACATTATCTTATTTGATGCTGTGAATCTTGCTGCTTATACTCATTAGTATGTAGGAAAGATAAATGCGCATGTTACTTTCACACTGGATCCGATTGCATGTGACTCATTTCAACAGCGTTACCATATACAATTTTGAATTAAAGTGCAACCAACTGCCTAATTTCACTGTGAGATTGTTAAAAGTGTCTTGTAGATTGTTGATGCAAGGGTTGACTTTCACATTGCATTGATAATTTTATGTACAAAATGTATACATTCTTAGCTACTATAGAATGGTGATGATTGCAACATGTGCGTGTTCAATTTCGATCAGACCAGAATCCACCCAAACCTTTCGGAACTAGAAATTAGAACGCATTTTTGAGGAGGAGGCTTGAAGTGCCGTCCATAAATGTTGCCCTTTGATGCCTTGGGCACATTGGGGTGGCTAGGCCTAGCTAGCCGGTGGTGGCGGCCTAGGATGCAGTTGGTCGGGCTACCCCAATGTGACTCCTCGCCAACCACACTCTCCAGCCGGAGGTGCTGGCAAGGATTGATGCCCTCTACCCGACACAAATTTCCCCATGCCTGGCCAACAACATGGACCCAAATATCAAATTATCATAACCCAACTATCATAATCCAGCTATCATAACCCAAATATCAAATTATTAAAAAAAACGGGCCCAACTAACCCTGTCTCTAGCTGCCGGGGTAGCCAACCGACCTGCCCGGATGGAGACAGCGGGCATGCACCCCGGTTGGCTGGTTGCAAGGTTGGTGCCTTGCAACTAGCTAGCCGAGACACCCACCTGGCCCTGGCTGAGAGGCCAACCACACCGGGGGTCCAGTTGAGCCCCAACCAGCCTGGCTGGACCCCTCGGTGTGGCATCCCTATGACTGCCGGCATATGTGGGGCCCTCGGACGGCCAGGGTTGGCTGGCCCGGTATGGCCCCATATGAGGCGGCACGTCGTCCTCCGTTCCTGTGTTCCCACGTTCCCACGTTCCCTACGTTCCCGATAGCTCGCGGCCATAGCCAGCGCGTGCCGACATGGCACATCATCATCAACAACTATTCATCAAAGGCAGGGCGGCCCTCGTCCCTAACTCCCAAATGGAAGAGGGCTGGGGCCGCCCTGCCAGGCGGGCGGGGCAGCCTGTTGCCTGCCCGGACGGGCCCGCCACGGATTTGTGGCACTCACTTAAAATCATCCATCCTAGATATCGTGGATGAAGTGGCTCCAATAAAAAAAGCCCCCCTATGGGGTTGAGGGCCGATTCATTCGAACGTGACATCACTAGACTAATTTTGGGCCTTTGACTCTATTTCCGGAATAAAATTTCCTAAAAATAGTCATTTAGATGATTCCTGCGTTTTTTTCATCCATGCCACGAATCCGTGGCGGGCCCGTCCGGGCAGGCAACAGGCTGCCCCGGGGCGGCCCTGTCCCTCTTCCGTTTGGGAGTTAGGGACGAGGCAGGGGGCGCGGGCGGCACATCATCAAAGACACGGGGGCCGAACGAGGCCCAACAGCAGCAAGGGTTACGATTACGAAGTGAGTGATAAACTTCGCAGCAGCAGGGCATAATTCCAGGGCATCTTCATCGCGGATTCCGTGGCCGTGCGGCGAGTCCGTTGCGGACTACAGTAGTGTTTGTGGCCTGCCGCGCACCGGTTCCTCAGGAAGCGTCGCTGAGGGTAGGGTTTACTTTGGTCTGCTTTGGTCTGCTTTGCTTTGGTGTGGAGCGAACGGAAGGGGGAGGGGGAACGAGGGAAGGGATTTGGAGCGGTTGAAGGCCCTGTCAGTGCAAGTATCGCAGTGCTGGCTGGCTGGCTGGCTACGAGTAATGGTAGAGGTGGACACAGAGCTTGGGTTTCAGCCCAGGCGACAGGAAGAGTGCAAGCCACCATTGTAAATTGATTGTATAACCTGAGGTAGTAACTTCTGGAGAATAAATTGTCAGCTCAAGGCTTGCTGTGGGACCTTTTTTTCTTTCTTTCTGTGGGCGGATTTGCAATTAAAATTCATAACGTTTGAAACTTGTACTGGAGGGAGCATACATGATCGATTTACGAAGAAGCCCAAACTACAAGGATTTCAACTATCTTCAGGTACTGTACCCCCTTTTGTAACAAAACCTTATTGTATCTCTTTTCCTTGCTCAATAGTAAGTCAGTAAACTGCAAAGAAACTGTCATTGGGGTGTATTCCAGTGTGAGTGAAGCTTCTGTAAATTTTTCTCTTTGTGGATTACTCAAGAATTGTCAAGGATATTATAGTATAAGATAGAAGTATGGGGTTCTATAGTCGTTTGAGTTCTTGTCATTGTGGTCTTACAAACTATAACTGATGCTGTTAATTTTCATACCTTCATTGCAAAGATTTTGATGGAGTTGCTGATCAAAAATCTCAGTTCCGCAGAAAGTTCAAAAGAGTTCAGTTGTTGAGATTGAAGAGGAGAAATGGGAAGGCAGGGGCGGGGTGGAGGCAGGGGGCGAGGGGGTAGTGGTGGGGGAAGGCACGGGATTCAAGAGCACGGCGATGGGAGTAGCGGCAGAGGCAGAGGGAAAAGTCGCGGCGGAGGAGGTCGAGGTCGAGAAGGAAGACAATCTGGGCAAGGTAAAAGGTCTCAATTCTCGTCTATTTGTTATCTTGGCTGGCAACCTGAATTCTACTCTACTGCATGAAACTCATATGAGGGCTTCAATCTTGAACACTGTAGGGAGTGTATTTCAAGCTATGAGAGCATTTTCCGGGGAGCTGTTTGCATGGCTAAATTTACGGGCAGAAGATTCTGTTTTTAGAAATTCACAACAACTTTTCATGAATTCCGAATTGGTATTGGATCGTTTGCTATCTCCTCCAGATATTTGCCAAGTACTTCAAAAATCTGAGTGTTGAAGATCTTCCACAGGAAGCCTTCAGTCTCAGGAAAGTGCCCACTTAAGACATGTCTACCTTTTGCCGTGACTGAGAGCTGATTGAGGTTGACTTGAGTCCACAGCAATTTAACGAGAGTTGCGGATCTATCTGGTGTGTTTCTGCAGGACAAAAGGTTCACAGTCTGGCTGCTCTGATCAGTTGCAATCCTTTAGGGTTTACCACGAAATTAATTTGCTATGGCGTTGTCTGAGTAGGGGGCGTGCCACAAACTGGATTTGTAGCTGGAGGAGCTTTAATCGATTGGGAGGCTACCACTTCACTTAATCGTGCTGGCTGTAAGTGTATTTTGAAACAACCAATTATGTGCACTTTTCTGCCAACTTTGAGTGAACGATCATTATTAGCATGTAATGCAGAAGACTTGATTTAAAGACCTCGAAATAGGGTTCAGAATGAGAAAATTTGCAGTGATGCTTGCAGTCACATGGCATTGCAATTAATAAAGATTGTATTGTGGATTCTGGAATCAAAAGACTACAATTTGGCGATCTTTGATAATATATACTTAGCAATGCAGTTTCTTTCTTGGTATATATGGATAAATCTTCTTAGCTCCCTCCTCTGGACACTTCACGGACTTGCAAATATAACAGTGTGGACAATGAAGGTCACTTCATTGGCATTATTATGTGCAGAATTGGTGGCATGTGGTTTAATCTGGGGTGTGAATATTTGTGCAGCCTCTGGCAGAAGAGGAAGAACACATGAAGGGCTTGCAGGAGGTTCTAAACAGCCAAACTCCCATGGTAGGCAGGGCTTAGGTGGCAGGGAGCAAGTGACGAGAAGTGCAGAAAATCCATTTTCGTCTGTGAGCTTCTCCTACGAGAATAGTAATAGCAGGAATGAAGGATCTACAAGAACTTTGGTATGCGGGTTCTGTCACTGTGGAATGGTGGACTGCATATATTTGAATTTTGTTCTTTTTTGGGTTTTGTTTTTTGTGTGTTGTCAATCCTTGATTGCATGTGTTACTGCAGAGGCCTGTTCTGCAGTTGGCAAAGGAAGAAAGAGCAGCAGGGCCAAGAGAGATGGAAGTTGTTGTGCCAGCTATTGAAGGTCGAATTGAAGTCTACATGGATCGCGGACATCATCAAGAGGTTTGAATGTCTATAACCACTAACATTTCCAGTTTTTAGCATTGTGTTTGCAAATAACCTACACATATGATTAGTAGTACAATGGTCATGAGTTGTCACATTATGTGTTTTTTAATAATAATTTTGATTTTATTGTTATTATTATCTTTTCTCATGTGTCTCTCTGTCCTCAATCCAACTTCTTCTGCTCCTTTGTTTGCAGGCATTAGAGCCTGTGGATATTGAAATGAGGACAGCAGGATTGGGTTTTGTGGACAATGGCAATCATGTATCTGAGTCAAGGGATTTGAGAAGTACCGTTGCTGCAGAAATATCTGAATCTGGAAAAGAAAGTGATAGAGCTGTGACAGAGGCCATGTATGTGGAGATGGGCCAAACCAATTACCTTGAAGTAAAGACCCTTGAATTTGAAAGGAGCAACAGGCCTTCTCGGAGGAATAAGAAAGAAAGAGATCTTGGAATAGGTACAGAAAGGAGTAGTGGATTTTTGAGCATTGGAGGTGTGAGAATATGGACAGATCAGGGCAGTGCTGATGAAAGTGAAGGGCTGGATGAAGAGCCAGATGTATCCTTGGCACTTGATTTTGCAAGTGGGAAGAAACAATGGGGTAGTGGAAGTAAAAATTCCAAGTCAAAGCGCAAGAAAGATGCTGGACGGAAATCTGGAGTACAGCAAAGAGGGCAGTGGCTACAGAATGCTAGTAGTGACTCAGAAGAAAGTATATTAGACTCAAGCAACTCAGAAATTGATGATGAAATGGCTGAGGACTATCTAGCAAATGTGGGAATTGATGGTGGGTCATTAGATGCCACCTGGCTGTTGAGAGATAAGCTATTTGAGCAAGTACCAATTGAAGATATGGTCATCCAAGGCTGGGAGGATAGTACAGATTCAAGTACTGAAAGCTCTGCCAAAAGTGGTGGTGACTCGGGTTCAAGTGATTATGCATCTCCTGGTTAGTTGCTTAATTGCCGGGCTCACTAAATTGTAGGAGAATTCTTGGCACAAAATTTGACCTCACAAAGTTGCTTATGTGCAGAAGCTGCATTGTCAATCTCTCTAATTTTCTGGTTCTGCGTGTAATTTGGGGGATTTCTTGTAGTACTTATATCTGGTGGCAATATACATCAGCTACCTTTGAGTTATTGTGTAGAGGTTATGAATTGCTGATATAAGGAGTGTGGTTCTTATTTTGCTATTCATTATTTTAGCAGAGAGAGCATGGAGGATACGGCGGCAGATGAAAGGGAAGGAAGTGATGGAGACAGATGACGACTCAGATTCGGAGCTAGAGGACATGGCTGAAAAGTTATTATTTGAAGGGGCTTTCACAGACAGTGTGGATGCGAAAGGCGGGCGTGACAGAGGGCCTGCTCTACGAATTAGAGACCTAGACTTGGATGATAGTCTAAGTGAGGATTACGATTCAGAGGACGAAGATGACGTTGACCAACTTTTTGAGCTTTTGGAGGATGCAAACTTCATGCCTGGTGTGTCTTGGTTTACAAGGCCTTGTGAAATTCTTCTGCTCAGTTAGAAAGAGGTTCCTACTAAAGCCTGGGCATGTGAGAGTGTTGTGAATGAAGGAATTTCATGTAGTTGTTTTCAGTTCAAGACTACTACTGGAACTCTGGCGTTTATATCAATTTTTGGTTCTTTATGCTCCAGATAAGAGTCCTAAGACTCCAGCCACAGGGAAACAATTAAGATCTGGGGATGGGATATCTAGCCAACCTGGGACTTGGCCAATGAGTGTCCACAAAAGCAAAAAGAAATCCAAAAGCGTCCCTGGTAAGTTTCTTACACTCGACCTTGGCTGTTTAATCCTGTAACCAAGTCATTTGTAGGTATTTTTCCATACTTCTCAATGAATTGTAGTCTTTTGATTTGTCAAGGAGAATTACATTAGTTTGAACACAAATAGGTCTTTGTTGTTCAAGGTCAATAGTTTTTTGATCAGTGTTTTGGACCATACAAGTTGCACTAGGGTTTCTGATAACTAGAGGTGGGACATTTATGTAGGAGAGAAGAAACGTGAGAGAAAGGAGATGATTGCTGCTAAACGTAGAGAACGTGCGATAGCTCGTGGACTTGACTTGCAGGCCATAAATAAGGTGGTGATCCTGATCTCATGAATCTGATGATTTGCATCACTTTATGTAATCCAGGTGTCTCCATTAAATTTGGATTCCATTTTGCCTATCCAAGTTCCATTTTTTCTGCTTGCATTGGCTACTTGCCTTGTACTCTTTTTAATATATATACTGTGGAAACTTTGCGTGCCTGTCTGGTCTTTTTCTTGCCCTACCTCTTGCATGTTGCTGGCTTTACAAGAAGTCCATTTGGTGGTACAGGCATTGGAAGAGATTGTTGTTCGTGGCACTGATATATATGCTTTTGCACCCATGGAAGACCGGGATCGTGCTCAGGTGCGAATCCCCTCATGATGTTAAGTCTTCATTTTCTATGTGGATTGACCCAAAAGATTTCATGCACATGGTATGGGAGCCCAATGTAGTTTCACCTGACCAGCAGCCAAATGACATTGAAGTTTCACACAAGAAATGTGCAAGATGTGTGTTAAGATTTTCACTTTCCACATTGGAATCTGCGGACATATTTATGTAAATGCCTTCTAAAAGTGGTCGTGTCAACATGTTGTGAAGCATAATAGAATTGTAATCTTGTGTGTTGTGTTTTAAGTTGCATGTTCACACAAATTTGAGCTTGATGTGGTACTTCAAGTTGATATTGATGGATGGTTTGTCCACCTATTTATTCTCAATCTTCCTTTGGGTATATCAAATGTTGTGCCATGTGCTTCTCACAAATCTCCTGATATCAACCTTTACAATGCCTGTGGGAATTATAAAATCAGATGGATATTGCATGTTTGAGGTTCAATGTGATTTTCGTAGTATGTAAACCAGTACTTACCATGACATTGTAATAGCAACATGAACAGCAGCCATAAATAAGGTGCCGATTCCGCGCTGACACCTAATTAGGTAGGAATTTGGGTAGTCGGTGTCATGTCTCTAGCTTTTTGGTTTATCAAAGTGACTTCTCTCATGAAGCAAAAATGTTTAAACAGGGGGCCTATGTATACCTACACCCTTTATCATTGCTGAAGTCTGTCCTTTAGCTTTCTCTTTGGTTGTCTTTGCACTGCTGTTTGTCAATGTACTGAAATAATGGTGCTGACTTTGTACAGATTCATAAGATGGCAGGAATGTATCGATTAAAGAGTGCCAGTCAGGGATCAGGCAAGAAGAGGTACAAGGCTCAATCCTGTGCTCTTTGTTTTGTTATTTGGAAATGAGATTGGTCGTATCATCTTGTGTTGATGTAGGTGTAGTCTGTCTTTTGATGAAGCTTCTGAATGGAGAAAGCCCAAAAGTTCTAAAGGACAGAATACTACAGAGAGTGTAGTCTGTTGATTTTGTACGTGGTTTATGTGCAACTAGGTTTACTGTGGTGACTCGTACACGACATACCAGCTTGCCAATGGGTGCAGATAAATACCGCCTGGCCTCTGTAAGCTCTCTTGCAAGTAATCTGTTGATTATTGAGTGGTAACAAGTGTTCAATAAGACTTCTAAAGTAGTTTTTGAGCCAGAGCATCTCTTTACAAGGCCATGGACAAAGTCAAAGTTCCTTCATTAGGTACATCATTACATTTTGCAACATAGTAAATTGATGATTGTGGTTTGTTTCAGATGCTTTGTCAAGGAGGAGCAAATACAATGGTACATAGCTCCCATAGAGCACTGACTGGTGAGGATCGCCGGATGGCAAAGAAGTTCAATAAAGCAGCTCGGGAAGCTTTCATAAGCATGGAGGGACCCAACCTAAAAAGGAGTGGTAGGAAGCATCAGAAGATGATGCAGTTTGAGGGGTCTTCACACAAGTCCAGGTCTAAGAGAGATTTATCAGGTATGCCATTATTGGGTGACCCTCTACATTTGAAATGACATTACTATATCCAGTTCACCTTGTGCTGGTGGCTTTATAATTCACAAACTTGAACAAAGGATCTGTTTAGTTCTGAACTGAAGTTCTTCATGTCGAGGATGGGATTTTAGCAGTTTGATGACTTTCTTTTCATGTGCTTGAAAAGGTCATGGACAAGCTTCGAAGGAGAGAAGTGGGGCTGGAAAATCTAGAACTGCCAAGTATGCGAACAAGCCCATGTCCTTTGTCTCAAGTGGGATAATTGGTAATGATGAAGAAATTTCATCACCTGGCTTGGAGACAACTACAACCATAACTACTGAGGTGGACACCTTTAGTATAGCCGATAGAGGGGAGACATCCATCACCAAGTCTGCCATGGGAGTAAAATTGAAGACAACAACCACAGTCCCTGTACCAATTGGCACTTTTGAGGCTCATACCAGGGGTTTTGGGTCTCGTATGATGTCAAAGATGGGTTTTGTTGAAGGCCAAGGTCTTGGCAGGGATGGACAAGGTATTGCTAATCCATTGGAAGCTGTGAAGCGTCCAAAATCTCTTGGACTGGGTGCCTATGCACCACCACCAACTACATAGCTTCGGCACTGCATGTCAAGAGCCCAAAAGTCAAGTGGAACTTGTTTGCAATCCAGATTTTCTGGTTGCACATGAATTGACAGGCCATGGAGTGCTTGTGAATTGTGTACAGATTGATTTGGTGGATGAAGAGGTTGTAAAAATACTAGTGGCTATTTGATTGCCAGAAGAGAATCTTTTTCACATTCTTCTAAAGGGGGTCACTTGAATTAGTTCAGGTTTTGGTACATGTAGGTCCACATTTTGGTGTATGTACAAATTTGGGACAAATGTGCTTGTCAGCTGCTGTTCTAATCCGGGACACGCCTTACCCACATTAGTAATGGCAGTCAGACTGCAATCTTTTGAATAAGAGCCTTTTGAATACATAGACAACAATCTTTAAAATGTTTGTATAGATTACTTGAATGCGGTTAGGTCAGCAGCTAATGGCTACATGCTCAGTTGATCTTTGCTCTGGCATCTATACTCTTCCCCAAATTCCCTTTTCAAATTTGGCCGAGGGGTCTTGCAAGGTTGGGGTGGGCATTGTGATGTCTCGTTTGTGCAAATAACTTAGTAGTCAACTTGTGTTAAATACTTTGAAAAGTTCTTGTGGAAGACAAACCTGAAGGCAAAGTGGATAGTTACCTTTTACAAAATGACACGTTTTTTGATATAGAAGATTTATAGACAATCAAATTGTATTGGTAATGCTCAACTTATGATATTCTACACCACACATAATATTCCATAAAACAACAAAAGGTTGGATTTTTATGCAGAGGTATTCAAGAAGCCTAAAACAATCCTCGATCTTCATACCATATCTTGATTGTGCATCTGAAACATAAGAATCATATTAACTTGGATGGCACATTTAAAACATACTAGCGCTACACACCTGCAAACTAACATGCCTCAATCAATATTTGGGATTGCACATCCTTTATGAAACATAGAATGTTTTAGACAGCACATCCCAAACCAATTGGTGCCTGTCAAAGTCAATGTTGCATTTGTGCATCCTTTGCATTTGTGAAGACATGGTCAACCTTAAGAGGCAAGTCATCTGCAAACATGTGTAATGACTTCATCCCAACATCCATGCTCTCAAAAACTTTTGTGGCAAATGTAAGTTGCTATCTCTAGGGGAGCGTGCCCTAACTTCAACATTGAAGATCCATCCAACATATTATGAGCTTTTGAGTTTGAAACAACAAACTCATTCACTTTCAACACTTGGCTTGATGAAGGATTTGTCAACATGACTCTTGCTTGACAATTAGGTCTCCATAATGAGACAATGTTATTGAAAGGCGCATAGGAAATTGTTAGATCATCAGTTGTATGTGATCCAACAAACATTTTTGACTCTAATATTTGTTTCACCATGAGTTTGGAAGAGTCATCAAAATTGAGCCGCATTTGTTTTCCAATGTTGATGGCAACTTTATCATATGCTTGTGCAGCTTCTTCTTCAGTGTCAATGTTACCGACCCACATCTTCTCCTTTTGGGGAAGCTTGAGTTCAACAACCCATGGATGTTTTCCTTCAGGCTGCTAACAAACTCCTTTATAGCGTGTCGTAGTCTTTGAATCTAGAGTAAGCCGCTTCGCTTCTTGAGCCATTTTCCGTGCAATTGTCCATTCCAAAAGCCCCTCCCTTCCATAATTTGGTACTAAATGTTGAGTTGAGCAAAGATCATAAAGATTGCATTCATAAAGCCAATGTGTCTCCACAGGTTTAAAATGAAACCAATCCAAATACAACTCTGTGAGTGCCGAGGAAGCGTAAAATACCAATTGTTGTACAAGTAACAACAGGGACGCTTGTGTCAAAAAACATGTTTTAGTCGCAGGTTTGACCAAACCACATCGATCCAACGTGGAAGAGTCCCATGAATATGATGTTGGAGTGCCATTCTCGAGGAAATTACTGTAATATAGTGGTCCAGTCGGATTAGGCAACCAGTTCACAGGAACACCTGCCTGGAGCTTGTTCATGTCAGTGAAATGCAAAAATTGATGGCCATAACAAGGTGAAATGTATTTGTCATGACTCACCTTTGGGCTGTACAAACAAACTGTTTTCATGAAGTTAATGTTCCCATTGTCACAGGTACACGACTTTGGGGTAACCATTTTCAAGTTTCTAAAATTGACGTGTCAATTCTTGTGAACTCCATCATCTAGTCATGTATCTAACCCCAGAAGTTTCAATACCCATTGCGGGACATGGGTATTATGTGGTCACTCTTGGCTGGGGATTTGTGGCACTCACTAAGGAACATCCATCCAAGATATCGTGGATGAAGTGGCTCCAATAAAAAAAGCCCCCCTATCCCCTATGGGGTTGAGGGTCAATTCATTCGAATGTCACATCACTAGACTAATTAGGGGCCTTTGACTCTATTTCCGGAATCAAATTGCCTAAAAATAGTCATTTAGATGATTCCTGCGTTTTTTTCATCCGCATGGATGATTTTACTTGAGTGCCACGAATCCCCGGCCGTCACTCTTCTTAATTGACCACCTGTATTTGAGTTTGTATGTCACAGCTGTAATTACAGACAGACATCAAAAGGACACTTTTTAACAATCTAATTTCAGACATGTAAACAATCCAACATCCTCCTCGAGCATTGTTTCAAAGTATTCAAACAAGAATAGTTGGAAGTTTTGCACTCTTCTTTGGACGACTTCAAATTGAGCACTATGTCATACTAGAAATCCTTTTATCTGTTATGCATGGGTAGGTCCTGGAATGATCCACCTACTTAACATCGGCGTGTGCGAGAAATCAATGTTCTCAACCTCTCCTTGATAAACATGGGAATTCTGCCCATAACTTTGGACAAGTTCAATTTAGCACAAGAACGAAGTGGAAAATCTTTAATCTTTTGTGAAATGGCAGAGTAGATATGATACTGAAGATGCTGAAGATGTGAAAATAGAAAAGATGCTTAAAGCAAGGTAAATTGGTGAATGTACATTACAAAACAGCAAACTCTTCCAGACAATATAGGGCTTCCTGTAAACATGCATGTCCTGGAGTGATCCATCTCTCAACCTGAGCATGTGTGACAAGATAACATTTTCCTTGAGCGCTGCATGAGGGCATCAAAACACAAATCCGGGAAACATGGAGTTTTAGCAAAAAAAAGCAGTGGAATGGGAGAGTAGAAGATGATAACACATAGTTTGAGAGAAACTGAGCATGTGAAGAATAGAAACATAGAAGCCGCTTAAAATAAGGTAGAATAGGATATGTATATTACCAAATAACAGCTTCTTTCCAGACTACAGAGAAATGATTTACCTGTAAATATGTCCTGGAGTGGTCCATCTACTCAACACGGGGGTATATGTGAGAAACCGGCATCCTCGTCAACCTCTGTATGGAGGCACCAAAACAGGAACGCAAAAAACTTGGAGATTCTGCGCTTACCTTTGGATATGTTCAATTCAGCACAAGAAAACAGTGAAATGGGAGGGCAGAAGATGATGACACACAGTTTGAGAGAAAGTGAGAATGTGAAGAATAGAAAAGCCGCTTAAAATAAGGTAAAATGGGGGATGTACATTACAAAACAACAGATTCCTTCCAGACTATATAGAAAGATTTTTTCCTGTAAAATAAGTCCTGGAGTAATCCATCTACTCAACCTGGGCGTAGAAAATGCCCTCAATCTTCACCTCCTTGGGGGCCTTGGACCCCAAATCGGTGTCTGATGGCTGCAAGCTCTCGAACACTCCTGCAATCTCCCCAGTCTCCTTGTTAGACACGGCGATGTTGAATGTGATGTTACCCTCCAAGGCAGCGGTATTCTTCTGGTTCTCCTTAGCAAGCTCCTCCTCATCTCCAGCTCCTCCAGCCGGGAGGGCTACAGCGTTGTCGTAACCGGTGGATCCACCACGGCCCTTGGGGTCAAGGAAGGATGAGCCTCTGTAAGAAGGAACCAGAAACTTCCCTCCAAACTTCTCAGGGGTTCCTTCGGCGACTAATTCCTTTATTGTGAACAGGAATGGCACCCTCTCGCCTCCGGGGAGTTGGACTGTGACTGCAGCGTAGTCGATTCCATCCTTCTCCTCGAACTTCAAAGAGCCATTGGGGTTCACGGTGAGGTTACCTTCGATCTCGTCAAGTGTGTATGTGAGACGAGTCATCAGCTTGGTGTTTTGGAATCCCTCGCTGCCTCCCTTGAATGGTGACTCGGCCTTCACGGTGAAGGAGGTGGGCTCTAAGCACAGCTTCTGGATCTTGTAGTTCCCGGGCTTCACGTTGAACTTCGAGTCGCCGGATGGCACAATTGGGCACTGGTTGGCTGTTCCGGATCCCTTCACGTCCGAGTATGTTTGGGCGTTGATGTCGTCGAATGTCAGTCTCTTGGGCACTCCCTCAGCGAATGCGCCCTGCTCACCATCATCACCAGCACCGTCAAAATCCAACAGTATCATCACCATCATCACTAAGATCCAAATCACATCATCCTTCAAGAAAATGCTCAATTTCACATCCCAATCACCTACCACGCATCCCAATGCCCAATTCCTGCACCTAACCCACCCATTCAGAACCAATGCCCCAGCATATTGAACCAGGAGACACAGACATGCATTACGCGCTCCGTGCCTGCTACGTCACCCATCTGAACCTGGGAACCCGTTCGATGGCTTCCATTTTCAAAAAAACAAAGGAGACAGACAAACATTACACGGTCAATTCCAACCACCACACCCATCCAAAACTAAACACAGAAGACACAGGCATGGGTGCATTACGTGCTCAATTCCTGCCAGCTTATCCACCCAAAACTCGACATACAAGACACGGACAGACATATTACATGGCAATGGCCAATTCTTGCACCTAACCCACTCATATATGCAACCCCAATAAACTTAAAGAGCAGACATGCATTTATACGCCCAATTCCTGCCACCTAACCCACCCGCAACTAAACGCAGAGAGACACAGACACACATACATGTCCATACCCAATTTCCTGCACTTAACCCATCCAGAACTAAACACAGGAGACAATTAACATACACTTTACATGCCCAATTCCTACCGACTTACCCACCCAAAACCCAACAATGAGAACAAAAGACATTCCAATGGCCTATTTCTTGCACCTAACCTATCCAAATCCGGGACAAAAAAACCAAATTAAGTGAAGAGGAGGGTACAGGCATACATTGGCGAGGAGGGCGGAGGAGGCGAGCACGATGGCGGCGGTCTTTCCAGCGTCCACGAAGCTCTTCACGCTGTCCTCGAGGCTGCAGCTGACGCGGGCGGCCGCGGGGCGGAGGCCGAAGGCGGGAGCCACCTGCGAGGTGCTGTGACGCACGGCGAGGTCGAGCTTGGCGGGCGCGGCCAAGGAGGCGGCGGCCTTGCACCCGGCGGAGGCCAGGGAGGTGGCTGCCATAGCTGCGAAGCTGCTCTCTCTTACGACAGATTGTTGTTCTCGTGCGGGAGATTGTTGCCCGGGGAGAGGAGACGAGGACTGGGGAGCTCGCTCGCTCGCTCGGAGGACTCAGGAGCTGTGCGAGAGAAGCCAGGGAGAGCGGAGGCTTTGATGGGCAGCAGCGAAATGGGCGAGCGAGCGAGGGTGGGGTGGATAAGGCTGCCGCCTTCCCATTGGCGCAGGCCCCCCCTGCGGGGCCACTCCAAGCTCGCCTCCCTCCCCTTTGCAGCCTCCGGCAGGATAAGGTCCCTCGCCATGGCTTGCCTTCTTCCTTGGCCCATGCCCCATCCATCATCCCTACCTTCTTATGACCTCAATGCTTAATAGACCAAGGGTCCGCCCGCACCACTTAGTTAAGAGGATTGGCTAATAACACTCACGAGTTGCCCCATGGCCATCCCCATGGCCATCCCATCCCCATCCCACCCGCTTCCCTACGTTCTTATGACCTCAATGTGAACTAAACCAAGGGTCTGCCCGCACCACTTAGTTAAGAGAATTAGCGAACACTCATGAGTTACCCCATGCCCATGCCCATCCCCATCCCCATGCCATCCGCTTCCCACCCGCTTCCCTACGTTCTTATGACCTCAAATGCAAACTAAACCAAGGGTCTGCCCGCACCACTTAGTTAAGAGAATTAGCTAACACTCATGAGTTACCCCATGCCCATGCCAAACTCATCCCCATCCCACCCGCTTCCCTACGTTCTTATGACCTCAATGCGAACTAAACCAAGGGTCTGCCCGCACCACTTAGTTAAGAGAATTAGCTAACACTCACGAGTTACCCCATGCCCATGCCCATGCCCATCCCCAATCCGACCCGCTTCCCTACGTTCTTAATATGACCTCAATGCGTACTAAAGCAAGGGTCCACCTGGACCACTTAGTTAAGAGAATTACCTAACATTCACGAGTTACCCCATTCCCATCCCCATCCCCATCCCCATCCCACCTGCTTCCCTACGTTCTTGTGACCTCAATGCATACTAAACCAAGGGTCCATCTGCACCACTTAGTTAAGAGAATTAGCTAATACATGAGTTAGTGATGATTAGCTTACCAAAATGCTACACTAAATATGGTATTTAGTGTCATATGGTATTTAATATCACTATGGTAACTTTTCAGATGGCGCTTCTTATGAATAAATGAACAAATATTGTCATGGATGATGGATGAGTTCATGCATTGGCCAAAACCCTACCTTCTCTTGTCAGCAACTTGTGATGAAATGTTGTCATGCATGATTGAAAATTGGATGAAAAATCACTTGGTAAGTGACAGTAATTGCCACACTGTAAATCTATAACCCCCCCAAAAATTCTACAAGGAATGACAAATAATGTTGGGTGAACATTTAGTGTTGGAGACACTACACCGCGGTTTACAAGTAGTATTGAGCAAGACAATTAGAATTGGTGATGCTAAACATCATATTTAGTGTAGCTAACTAAAATTATGGTCAAATCGTCCGCACTGCCTAGTTAGTGAGAATCTGCTTATTAATATGCAAGCTAACCGATCGCACACCCACACATCCCGGTTACGACTAACCGGAGATTGACCAATTTAAGGAAGGAGTTATGGTTGACCTAAAAATTCACTTGACAAGCAGGAGAAGGTCCCTCAGTGCTTCTTTGGCTCATCCCTCCGATCCTCACCCCCATCGTTGGTCCTCCTTCATCCCACCCACCTCACTAATCTTTGCTCATGCACAACTACATTAAAGGGCATGTTCACACTATAAGCATTAGGCCATGGGTGTCAAATGACCATTTTACCCCGCTTTGTGGATGAGAACATAGAGAAGTCCATGCACTATAGCCCAAAGCCTTTTGGAGGTCACAAGCCCTTATTGGTGTAAACCCAAATAAGATCACATAAAAAAGATGTCATAATATTTTGAGTAGATATTGTATGACAATGTATCATGGAGGAGTGAAGAAAGAAAGTGTTTGTAGCTTTGCAACCATCAGTAGGATAAGGTCCCTCGCTACTGCTTCTTCTTTGGCTCATCCCCCTCATCCCACCCGCTTCTCTTTCTTATGACCTCATGCGAAATAACTAAGGATCCACCTGCACCACTTAATTAATGCCATTTTTGGTTATCCAAACGGTTGTCCCAACGAAATCGCTATATTCATGAAAACTATTAGCTTGCAATCCTCGAATGGTGTTTTATCTCCAAAGAAGAGTTGTTGGGAATAGTTTTCTCTATGCACACAAACAACGAAATGTAGTAATTACATTCTACGATATACTCATTGTTTCTTAGAGAATTAGTCTTAGAGTTCTTTCATGCATTTTAGAACTAGTCATAAGTCTTCAAAAGATGAAAATTTCTACAAACTATCCAAGTAAACTAATGTCATCTCATTTTATGAAGTTTTTCTTAAATTGTTTTCTTCGAAAATGCTTATATGAATCTCATGACCTCATATAGAAGGTCCAACTGTACAAATACGATCTTTGAATGTGTGTCAACAATTTTGCCTCATGAATGTTTCATAAAACAAGCTTGCAAGTCTTACTTTATACCTAATCTTGAAAATACATAAAACCATAGGGATAATAAGGGTTAAGGACATAAATTGGTTAGAATTTGATCATGTGCATATTAGAACTTATTATAGGCATGGATATACAACCTCAACAATGTCTCACTTGCACTCATGACATAAGGATAAGGTCACTTAGCTCATCCCATCCCTTTATTGTTGTTGTGTTTGTTATTGGATCCCCTACCAAAACTTGACTCATTATCACTACACTAGATATTGTATTTAGTGTCACCAATTCTATTTGTCTTGCTCAGTACTAATTGTTAACCGCCCATGTAGTGTCACCGAGACTAAATGTAAACCTAACATTATTTGTTATTCCTTGTAAATTATTTTGGAACATTATAGATTACAATGTTGCAATTACTGTCACTTACTAAGTGAATTTTCATCCAACTTTCTATCATCCATGACAATAATTCATTACGTATATGTTAGGATGCATAATATACTAAAAATGGTTGAACTAAAAGTAAATTGGGATGACAATATTAGTCAACTATTTCATAAGAAGTGTCATTACATAAGTTACCACAATGACAAAAAAACACCATATGAGACTAAATACAATATCTAGTGTAGTCTCCCTCTTCCATGCCAAAAAATATCTAGCAAAATGACACAAAGTGCACACAACATGTGAAGGAAACTTGTTTTGTGAGAATACAATGTGTTTGGAGAAATGTCCATTGAATTTTAGAGGGAAAATGATTATATATATATATAATGTTGGATTGGTATAAAGGTGAATGCATGGTATCAACACAAATACATTTATGGGTTTCAAAACAACTAGGTTACACTTTGTAAATTGGGTTTACATTATGGATTTCATTATATATACATGAGTAGTATAAAAAAAATGTGATCCTAATCCAACACTAGGTTATACTAGGATCCAAGTTCAAAGAAACTCCATAATAGAGCAACCCTACAACATGGGAGGTCACTGGCGAAAATCGTAGAAACAACGTGCGATAAAAAATAGGGTCTAATATATTCATTGTAGGTAAATTTTGCAAAAAAACGTACATATAATATAGGGGGTTTCAAAACAATGAAACATGTTTACATGTAAAATACCATCACATATAATGGCCTCTTTTATCTAGTCAGTACATGTAAAATAGCGTGGCAACAATTACTAGGGGTAGCGGGTCTAGGGTAGGGTTTGTGCTAGTGGATGAAAAGAGGTAACTTTCTATTGAAAATGCTTGGATGGATGACTTTGCAGGCTGGCTTGCTTGAACGTTACTAAACCAACGGTTGCAGTGTGGAGTTAATGGTCTCTACCCACATGCCGGGAAGGAAAAAAATGCAGTGTAAGTAAAATAGGGTATTTCTAAATGATCCCCCCCAAAAATCATAATTACTGATAGGGTGTATTAAAATACAAGTATTTACCTTTATTTTGAAAAATACCATACTTATGATCTTTTTTGCAAGGTAAATAGCCCCCTTGATAAATGGGTCCTGAGCGCACGTGTATGCATTAATTAAAGAGGGAGTGACCTCCCCTTGCCCTACAACAATCCAATCAGTCAAGAGCGGATTTTGGACCCAAGAAGGTTATAATAGGGTCCAGGTCCAAGGTATGAGAAAATGAAGTGGTGCTAATGTAGTATCACTTTCCTCCCAAAACTCAAAACTCCTCACTTGAGAAACACTATTCATGTTTTGTGCCTAGTTTGTGACACCAATCTTCAAGCTTCTAGGGTCCAATCTTGAGTCCAAAAGTAAGGTCCATTAAGGGCGCTTTGGACCCAAAGTTTCATAGACTTGGGCCCTAATGTAAACCCACCCTAAGGGCACACTTCTATGTGCCGGCCAAGTTGGTAGAAACGACTTCTCCTACGATGTCAAACATGTGATCTAAAGGAGATGATTAACAAATCCAAATTGAGCTTGTAGCCATTTTCATCATAGTTTTTGGAGCTCATTTGAATATCTAATTCATTATTGAAGTGAGGACTCTCTTTCTTCTTAATTCATCCTACAGGTCCACCCCATTATATTGCCTATTGAACTTGTCATAGTTGAGCATGTAGTCCAATCTCTTTTGAAGACATTGCTTTTTGGTGTCCGTTCTTTGATCCACACCTAACCACACGCCGCTCAAATTTAGGTGTTTGATTAAGATGAGTTCTGATTAGGCCCACTTCCTCTATGTAGAGCAGGAAAAGGATGACAAATAGACTATCGATTTGGCTATTGTTGCTCCCTCCTCCTTCATCCCACCCTCATCGTTTTTTTGGTTCATAGGGTTGTAGGGTTAGGGTTCAAGGAAATTGGGATTTAAAACACCCCTTAATGAACCTTACTTTTGGACTCAAGATTGATGATTGGCTTCTCAATCTAGGAGTGGTATTATCTTGAGTGGGGATCGCCATGATTCGGCGTGAAAATGATGCCACATCGGTGCCACTTCATTTTTCATGCCTCAAAAATTGGACCCTACTGTAAAGTCCTTGAGAGTCCAAAATATCGCTCTCAATCAACACGGTTGCTTGATTTTGGAGTTTTTGATCTTGGAATCAAGTTTACAAATCACCCTAAGTATGTCATTGTCCAATGTTGGAGTAACATACGTGTGCCTTATGTGGTCATTTGTCTCTTGTGTATTTTTTGAAGTCTACTAGGCCATTCTAGACATAGTTGCACAACCTCGGATTAAGGTAGAAATACCATAACCCGTGAAAATAAGGTGATTTGCATTGAAGATCTGGTCTGACAATCATGAGATAATTTTCCAAGATAGACGAGAAGGATTCATGAAGAATGCAAGTTGTTTCATATTTTTTTGCCATGTACAAAACATTCTACAATTTTTCAAAGTGGAAAGTTTGTCAAACCCCCTACTCGTTCACTAGATTCTGTTCACACCGAACACGGTAATCCGCATTTCCATACAGAACATCACCTAAACCGGTTAACTCATGAGTACATTAAACATGACTAAATTTGGCTAAACTAAGTGTACACGCATTGAAGTGGCCAGCCTTGCCATGATCGGTTTCATAAATGGCACTTCACTATTCTGATGGTGGTCTACTGCACGGGTAGAGGGTGGTTAACCGGTTTGGGTATTTCTACCTTAGATGTCCATTTTCATTCATGGAACTGGATGCCGGTCAATGGTGATTTTTCACAAGGTCCCTAACATGTCCAGGGACATGTTCATAAAAAAAAACATTTCCAGTGGACGGGTTCTTAGAAAATGAACCGGTTTTTGGATGTGTCAAAATCACTTTGGATGGGTTCTAAAAATAACATTTTTTTGATAATTTTTTCCAAAAAAATAAATGGTACAAATATCAGGTACATTATGTCATATATGACATGTGAATATAAGCATAATGCAATCAAACCACTAATACCCAAACAAAATATCAATCTTGAAGTGCTTGATTCACCTGCATACATTAATTCATCAACCACAAAATTTAGAACCTTTTTAACATAATGTCAAAGATTATAATTGAAGGTAAACTTAGCAATTGAATAAGAATTAGTATATATAAACATGTTCAAATATTTAAAAATAAAGAGCTACTTACCCTTCAAAGAAGTGGATGAAATGGAAGAAATGGGGGGTGTTGTGGAGGGAATGCGGGTGGTGATGGACGGGCGATGACGGGTGATGGAAACACCTTGAGGATAGAGTGTGGGGAAAGAAATGGGAGATGGAGGACAAGAAATAAAAAGAAATGATGGTGGCAGAGGAAATTAAAATGGGGTGTACTGGAAAGATGAGAATCGACAGCAAAAGACAAATAACTGACGGGCATTGAAGGCATAATTTGTCAAGATCCTATTGTTTCCAAGTGCAACCAGTCACATGTCGACATCTTTCGGTTTTTTTGTTTTTTTGTTTTTTTAAAAAATATTTTTACCAACATTGTAAGAGACTTATTTATACCTCTTGCGGGACGGGTATTTTCATTTTCAAACCGGTTTTGGGACGGGTTGTTTTTTCTTTAGCCTTTCCATGGACGGGTTGGTTTAGAAATTACCGGTTTTGGGACGGGTTGCAATTTTTTTTGCCTTTCAATTCAAGGTTTTTGGACATGGACGGGCAAAAACTTTGTGAAAAATCAGCCCTGATTCCGGTCCTCATCTTCATTCCACCCTTAGTGGGTGCAGAGAGAATAACACTCTTCTACCAAGTTAATGATATCCTCAACTTTACCAATCCACGAGGGCCTTCAAAGTCCAATGTTGTGCCAAAGAACAGAGCTCAGAGCATGTAAAGTGACAGATTGGCTTTGGGCGGATGAATGTAGGATGAATGTAGGAACTTTTGAGTGGCTCGGATGTTGTCATATATCCAAACTTGCCTCGTGCTTGATTGGCAAGCAACAAATGTCCAATCCCCAGATTCTCCAGTCGTCACTTGTGCCTCATCTTATCGACCCCTTTAAACGAACACTTATGTTACGGTAAATGGGTCTTAAGGTAGAAAAATGGAACACGGTGAATGTGCACTATGTACTGGTGCAGTAGACTAGGAGTAGAATGATTCTTGTGTGGACCCAAAATGGCTAATTATAAAAGTGGTGACCTGAAAAGGGTGCAATGATAAGCCGAATGTAGTGATTGGCCTGATAGGTCTTGTTTCACGTCACTTGGGATCGCTTTTGGGTGTCATTGAGTTAAGCATTTTGTGTGCATTTGTATGCAAAGTAGGATATTTGGATGCTCAAATTAGGGAGACTCTACTATGCAAGTAGGGGGTTTGACTTACTTGCCTCTTTGGAAAAATGTAAGTAATTATTTACAAGATATATACTTACTAAACAACTTGCATTCCTCATCATTTCCTCTACTCCATTTCGGAAAAATATTGCACAAAATTCGAAGCCACTCTTTTTGGCCAAATGAACTTATTTTCACCATTTTCCATTTATTTATCTTAAAAAGTTGCTTATCTTAATCAAACACCTATTTTTGAGTGCTATGTGGTTAGGTGTGGCTCTAAGAATGGGCGTAAAAAACATATGTGTTTAAAGAGGTTGGACTACGTGCTCAAAACATGATAACCATTCTAGGTTCAATAATCAACATAATTGGGGGGGAAGGGGGGGGACCTATATGACCATTAAATGAGTATGAGAATCTTCACTTTGATACTTAATGAGATGTTCATACGAGCTCTGAAATTCATGAGGGAAGTGGCTAAAGCCTTCATTTGGATTTGCTAACCATCTTGTACTAATTGCATGTTTCAAATTCTAGGAGAAGTGGGCTATTAAAAAAAGTAACCATTTTAGACTCATCTACCTTATGATGAAAGTTACCAGAGTACCATGGTCGTTTTCGTGTTTTTTGGACTTCTATTAAACTTCTTAAAAAAGTATTGTTTTCAAAAGAACTCCATTTTGAAAGGAAAAGTGTATATATGGAATAATGCATAATAAATGATAAATACTAATGAATGAATGAATGAATATGGTTTGTCTAAATCACTTTAGGACTATGTAACTTAGAATTCAATCCTCAAAGTGGATACAAGATGAAAAAAGGAGCTCCTCAAGGCGTGCCTTCTTCTTTGGAATTGTAAATTAGGGCCAAGATTGCACAAAGCCAATGTTGGGTGGAACATATACGAATTTGGAAGAACATATGAGCATTTGGGTAGATTGGTGTACTATACACTCTTATACAAGAATTCTCCTTGTATACGCTCTTATACAAGGATTCTCCTTGACCAAACACCATAGGCTCTTGTTCTTGACAAGAGGAAATTATTGCATTCAAGCCCATCTCTCATTCATCCAACATAAAAGCCTTGAACTAATATGCAATGCATATGTTTACTTATTTATTTTGTGTTCTATTTGACACAAAAATGAGCTCCAAAGAACTCAAAATTAGTCTAGTCGAAGTCATTTGTGATAAGCCACAAAGCTATAGGGAGTCAGGTTTTATGTTGGATGGAAGAGAGGTTCTTGATGTTGGCCAAGGGTGATTGTTAAAATTAAGAACATTTTTCATCCATTTTGACTACAAAATTGCCTCTTATAAGTTTATGGTTATTTCATCTCAACTAGGTCTTGCTCAAGGTTTGAGAGCTAATTCCAATTATGCCATATTAGTTAAAAAAGAAGTTTGCCCGTTACAAATGACTCCCAATGTTTGTATTAAATGAATGAGATGTACAATTGTATATAATGACTCCCCACGATCCCATGATGTCAAGCTTGTAGCCAAGAAGTAAGTACTACCTTGTTCCCATATATTGCTTTGGTGGTATTGCTACCTATACTTATACCTTGTCCCCGGGTGGGGAGCCACATATGTATTTATATGCATTTTCACAATTAAATGAGTGATGATAGAACTATGCTTTAAGTAGATTTAGACTTATTCATGAGTTTTGGACAAAATCAAATTTTATATGTGCACTTTTATCAGTAGACCCTATGATAGCAATTAACTCTTAGATGTGGACTGCATCTCTTGTTGACACGTGTTAGTTGCATGCACACTGTGTCATTTGTGAACAAAATACACATCTAGAAGGAATATTTTATCCATATTGCAGATTTTCAGCATATTTTTCTAGTTTCTTCCTTTACATAATTTGTTGTGCAATGTGCATGTCTTAACTGTGCAAAAAATATTCTTAAATGCATTATTAATTTTTGGACAAATCTTTGGCCCATATTTACTCAAATCCTAATTATACCTTTATCATACAAACCGATATGGAACAAATTAGACACATGGATGAAATTGTAATTTGATTGATGAAAGTTAGGGTTTTTTTGGCAATCTAAAGTGTGTATGTAACTTGGTTGAAAGACTCTTCAAACCAGACATTGTTGATTGTTGACTTTTTTGTCTCTCTCAACCAAGGGGCTGTGTTTTTATCATTTGAATAATATCATTACCGGAGTTTGGTCACTAGGCACTTCTACCTCCTCCTACCAAAGTTGATTATTTCTAAAGCAAAGCAAGTGTGCTCTAGGTAGATTGGAACCCAACATACTTCATACCATTGTTAAATACCTAGATATGTTAAGCCTTTGGCCTTTTAAGTGTACTACATAACATTATTTAGATCTATAATAATGTTCTGTGGGACTGACCATATTCTGTAGAATATTCCATCATTTAGGCTGAATATGAGGAATATTCCACAAAATACTGTTAGTCCCACAGAACATTGCTATGGATCTGAATAATGTTATGTATGTTCTTGTTGTATTGGTTTTTGATTCCTCATCTAGGGGTGACTCTATAAGGTGTTTAACAATGTTATGCTATGGCACATTTGCATCTTGTGATTGTACATACTTGTGGAAAGACTAACTAAACCCCCATCGGTATATTTTGAGAATGCAAGGCTCTTGTTCAATGATGCATTACAAAAATGAACACTATGATCACCAAACATTGAATCACAAATGAAAACCTACAAGTGGAATAGAGCGAACCGTTTCTAATCCAACTTTGAAATTGAAACGCTGCAAAGCTTTTTCTAATTCTCAAGATGAGTATTTCTCATGATAGATAGAGAGATAGATAGATAGATAGATATGTTGGTTTTCCAAGGAGTCAAGCATAAATGAAGAGCCTCTTCTTCAATGGGCTACTATCACCTTTTAGTGGAGGGCTCTATCTTCTAATATGATTGTACAATGCTTGTCTGTTTTGGACCCCAATGCTAAAGACCAATCTTTTGTGTAAATGTAGCAATGTGCTATACAATAGATTACAAACGGATGGTGACGTAGTTGACATTCCAAAAATTTTAAATGACTGACCATCGGTTGAGTAGACAATGCGAGGATGGCCTGTGACATTAATTCATATGCACATGTGCAAACACGGGTCCAAACTAATGTTTTATGGTGAATTAGAACCACGGGTGCCATGTTGGATCCATCATACACAAGTTTTCAGGCTTGGTGGCTGCTTCCAGAAGGGTCGTCACTTCCTGATGCAACGGCAAATGCATCTCCTGTGGATCAAACTCCTGCACAGATAAGAGTATGAATCAATAGACAGAAATTTTAAGGACACTAGTATCCATATTTGTTTGCACATGTTGTGTTTTGAATCTTGGTAATTGTCATTTAGAGACAACACTTGCAGGCTTATGCTACGATTTTAGGGCACATTAGACTAAGAGACAAAATCAATCACTCAATGGTGATGAAAACATAAACTAGTCGCTCATCCAAGTGAAGGGCACTTCCAACCACTCTCTTGTGGTTTTTTATCCATGCAAAGGACATTGCATCCATAGTCTAAAGTTTACATCCATGGACAGACCGATTATGTCCCATAATAGATGATAGTTGATGGATGTCTTGTTGCTATTGCAACTTGACATCCACTCTCTTTTTACCCCTAATGTACTAGATATTGTACGCAAAGTGCCCTGCTACGGGTTGTAGCAAGGCGTCCTTGTGCTTATCTATTGAGTTGCGGAAGCGATGAGATAAATTACACGAGGAAACCTCGCTACAACTCATAGCAGAGTGGCACTTGTACAATATCAAGTGTAGCATTGATCATATCAGGAAGGCCGTGCCCTATAGTCTATGTTCAACATGCTTGTGTCCAACGAGGGTGCGACACATCAACATGATCTCAGAGGGTCCATGCTACGTGGTCCATAGTAGAATGATCTACAATTGTAGTACATCTCGTCTCTCCATATCATAATCTAGTTACCCAAATGGCCTTCATAGGGTGTCATGTCCGGGGTAAAAGACGTGATTCTAAGGACATTGCATTTCACTTCTACATTCAGATTTACAATAAGGTTCGGATCCAAAAAACTTGGGGTCCAAAACAACTCCTTTATTGGACCTTACTTTTGGACTAATAATTGGACCCCAAGGGACCCAACATTGATTTCCTAAACTAAGAATATTTTCTTGAAAAGGACCACCGAGATTTGACAGGATAATGATTCTTTCATGCCGTAGACCTAGACCCTAGTGTCAACTCCTTGGGTCCATAATTTTACTCTCTCAACTGACAAGCTCGCTCGATTTTGGACTTTCTTTTTGGTCTTCGACCCTAGTGTAAACCCTTGTGTCATCTAATTAGGAAGCAGGAATGAAGATCATGTTTAGTGTGTACCTCTTTGAGATCGGCTTGCGGAGAAATGTGTAAGATCCGTGTCAAAGTCTGCTCTGCATTTTCTGTCACGCGTTCTTGGAGTGAAGCGGAGATTCCAGACGAGAGTAGCTCATCCTCGTAGAACACGAGGAGGTGGTTCAAGAAATGTTCATCCTGCCATGGGGATAGTTCAAAGGGTTAGCATAGCAAAGATATATCAAAAGGTGAATGCGAGCCAGAGAGACTTCTTATTATGACATTCTGTTCTCGCACATGCTATACTCTCATGGGGATGGGAATGAGAGTAGAGCACATAAAATCTGAATAGGGTGTCTCCGAATATCAACTTATATTCGTCATATATTCATGTGCACCCATACGTATGGGGAATACAAAGTTGATATGAGACACCCGATTCTGATTAATATTCGTACTCTACTCTCACTTCAATCTCCACGGTGAATACAAGTGGTATATCAGCCTTGGATGGCAACTCTCCCTTTTAGAACAATTTCTTCCAAAGCACTTCTATGCTTAGTGTTTGAATTAGAAAAGGTTTGCATTTTCAAATGTTAGTTTTAGAACTACTTAGAAGCAATTCTTCTAAAATAGATATCATCATCTGGACCTCTCCTAACTGTTGAATTTTACTTCTAAGAAGACGTATAAGATTTTCTTAATAATTTATAATCTTAAAATTGCTTACAATGCAAAAGCAACTCCAAAAACATGCTTCTTAAAAACGGTTTATCAGCTCCAAACCAAGTTCTAAAGGCGGTGACCCCTGTGAGTGCTACAAATAGCTGCAACCTAGAAATATGGGCAAAATAAGAATCCTATAACATTCAATGACAATATGTCATATGCAGAAATGGTACACAATAAGAGGCCTCTCTCTCGTTCTCATGTGCACCCATTTGTATGGGGAAAGTAGAATTTGAAGCAATCGTGAAAAAGGGAAAGAGGTAGTACCTTGTGTGCTACTGCCTGTGCTGCTGCACGCATAGAAGCAAGAAATGGTCCATCCACACCGGCACGGGTGATAAAATTTTGCAAGTTGGGAGTCAGCCGGAAAGAGACAGGGTCTTTAAATTCCACGGCACCACTAGAATTATAATCTGCAAAAAAAAGAAGAGTAATGTCAAGCACCCACACTTCAAAAGCCTATTTTGTTGTTTCACCAAACTATAGTATTAGAATCGTGAAGCTTCCACATGTAGTAAAGATAAATTGAGAGTCTCAAATAGACCCTCTCTGACATGAGGTAGTAGCACTTGTCCCATAGCTTAGCTCTGTAAACCCACCCAGGATCTACATATGATCTATGTCTAAGATTAATTGAGCAGTTCTACTAGCACCTCACATTGTACATGTAATGCTCATTATACTAATTGGGCAATTTCACAGAGACTGTCTTCGACATGAGACAATAGCACTTGCCCCAAAGGCTAGCTCTGTAAACCCACCCCGGATGTACATATGAGCTAAGTCTATGCTTAAGGGTGACCGTCCATACTCTCTGTCACTAATTAAACAAACGTCCAATTTGTGAAATTTGGGCTTTCGGATTTGAATCTCACGTTTTTACAACTCACATTCCACATCTCACATTGTACATGTAATCCTCATTGTACTAATTGGACAATCCCGTGGAGACCATCTTTGATAGGAGGCAATGATGTCACTTGTCTCATAGCTTGGCTCACCCTCAATCTACACATGAGCTAAGTCTAACATTCATGGAGCAACTGAGCAATTCTACTAACACCTCACATTGTACATGTTTAATCCTCATTATACTAACTGGAGAATCCCAAAGAGGCCAATAAAATTACATTTGCACATGAATGTCCACCTGTGAATGGACTGCAAATGAATTAGGTCTTAAAAGTGAATGCCACATTTGCAATTGTCATAGCAGAGTCCACCACTGAAGGTGGCAGTAGCTTGCAGGCAAAGAGACCCTTCTTTCATGCTTGCTTCCCCAAGATGTCGGTGTTTCTATCTATCTATGAGCTGTTAAATCAAATTGGAGAAAGCGTGAGCAACATTAAGGGGATAAACCCCGTTCTCTTTTCGGGTCTTGGTAACCTTGTATGTTTTTTGACAATGAAATAAAATCTTGTTTCATTTTTCTCAAAAATCATATAACAAAATAAAAACAAAAATCAGGGGGTAAAAGGTGACGTACCAGGATAAAAGTTGCTCAGGAAGATCTGACCAGAGTTTCTGGCAAACACGAGATTCGAAGGAGCAGGGGACTTCGCCTTCAACATGTATGAGGTGAACCCCGACAGGGCCAGGTGAGCCGTGAACTGCTTCTTGAAAGTCCACATTCCATCCGTGGTGAGTATCTTGCACATATGTTGCGAGAATAAGGTATCTCTTACCACTTTCTCTACAATGTTGTTGTAGTTTTCAAGCCGAGTTGCACGGTCCCCTAATTCGCTTGATGGAACATCCAGGCATTTCAAAGTGAGGTCTAATGGTAGTTCGGGATCTTGGTCCAACTTTTCACACTCTGTTTTGTACACATCTTCCAACAATGTGTCTTGTTGTCTGTCCTCCATAAGATATACGTGTGCATCATTCTGCAATAAAGAAACCCGTAGATACAATTAAACGCAATGTTAATTTTACTCGCAAATATCATCCACCCAAAACCGCATTGAGGGAAGGTACTATATCTCCAATTTTTTTTATTGTTTGGTTACTCTATTATATATATAAGGTAAGCGGTCTTAAATTTCTATTTTTAGCTCTGCACCCACTTCTTGTAGGGTATGAAACGCAAAATTAATGCAAGGTGATTAGCAAATCCAAATTCGTGTCCTTAGCCTCCTTCCTCATAATTTTTTGAGCTCATATGGATAACTTCTTTAATATTAAAGTGACGATTCTCTTTCTCATTAAGCGGTCATATAGGTCCCCGCCAATTATGTTAACTATCGAGACTACAATGGTTAACAAATTTTGAGCATGTAGTCCAATCTCTTTCAAACATATGCCTTTTTGGTGTCTTAGATCCATACCTAACCACACCTAAACCACACACCACTCAAATATAGGTGTTATGTGTAAGACGAGTAACTGAATTAGGCCCGCTTACCTTAGGTTTATTAGAGTTATCAAGTTTGAGGAGCTCCATATGTTATTTTAAGAGGTGCATAAATAGTAAAACTCAATGTGTTATGGACATCAAATTACAGATGCTAGTCATACAACTGGAAAGGTTGACAAAATTGTATGTGGAAAAGTCTGACTCGCACCATATACCCACACAACAAGTCACGTCGAGTAAGACATTCTAAGATGTTGAACATGAATCCCATTGGGCAATCAGGTCACGTAGATGACCTTAACTAAAAAAATTACCTCAAACATGCCGAGAGGAACTGTGACTGGGGTGCGAATCCTCAGCTGTCTTCGGTGAGATTCCTTGTGGTTGTCAAGAAACCGGTTCAAAGTTCGCAGAAGGTGAACTACACGGTCACTGCTGTGCGAGGATTTTATTGAATCCAACTGCCGAAGAAAGTGGTGATGAGATCCATCGTGACCAATTAGTACAATCCGACGAAGAAACCTTCCATTTCGCGTGACTGTTTGGATCTGAGTGCTAATCCTGTCTAGTAGCACTGTTAGGTCTGGGTGAACCTCCTGTTTCAGAAGCAACAAGATGATTTGTCAATTGAAAGGCAACAACATTAGGGTAATGTTAAAATTCATTTTGAGGATATACTGTATATATATTCCAAAAATGTTCATCAAATAAAAAAAATATTCCATGAATATGCACAATACTTCATAGCCCCTATGAAAATACCCTTTTATCTCATGTGGTACTTATCTCTACAAAGGAGTGATTCTTGGGAGTCAACATACCGGATTCTTGAGGTATTGGCCAGGTATCTGAATCTCTTTGAAAGAGCGTCGACGGAAGTGTTCATTTGCCTCCAACATCAAGACTTGTGGACGGTTGTGCAGTTTGATCTGCAAATCATATACATGTTCAAATGCTATACATGTCATGTATATCCAAATTAAATGACATTCAAAAGTTAACACACGCTGCATAATGTGCATACCAGCAACAAGGCTTGACCAAATCTCAAAAACATGCCTGAACACATTAGGCAAGTTGACATCAAGAGGCTCAAATTTAAAATTCTAAAATCATGTGGAACAATTGGGTGCCTAATGTTGGCTTCGTTGATCATGGTTAGGTTGTTTGCCCCTTGTCAGGGTCTTGTGGTTCCACTAAGTGCACTCAAGCGAGTTTCTGGGATTAAAATTTTTTTTTTTCAATTGGGTGGGGTCCTAGTGGCCTTGTATGGTGTTTTTGATGATGAAATAAAATCCTTTTTCATTTCTCTCAAAAAAATGAGAAAAAAGCAAGAGGCTCAAGTTACAGTGAGAAAGAATTTTACTTGCAAATCTCGCAACCAATGCCTGGTCCTGCTGATGAGGTCCGCCATAGTTGAAGCTGGGTTGTAGAAGTCCCTCTCATATGTGCGCGCATAGTCTGCATATTGTGCAACCATAGCTGTTTTGAAGACGTTATTGTACAAAGTTTTTAGGTGTGGAAGATTGTAAGGAACTTTCTCTGAGAGTTTGAGTTCGCCCTTGTAGCAATATCGGAGCAGTGAATGGAGGTGCTCATGAAGTTTCTCGTCAGTGTTTATTGGAAACAAATATCCAACATGCACTCGAAAGTCCTGCATTCGAACGGAAGCAGAAGAAATCATAAGTATTTATCTGATAGATGTCGCCCCTCCAATTGGGCCACTTTTTAAAATCCGTCCTGGAAGTGAGCTTTACCAAGATTGAAGTTCATTATTTCCATTTCCGAGATATTCAGTTCGGAAATGTAACACTATTAGATTATCATGAAGAACAGAGAGGCATACCTGCAGCTCTCGTAAAAGAGACTGACTTTTCCCCATCAATATATTACGGATGACATTGATGTGGAGATTGTTTATTCGAGGTGAATGAGCTTCATAAGCGGTGGAAGTTCCTGCATCTTGTCTTAGTCCACTTGGCACGCTGTAAATCCAGTAATACAATGACTGCATGAACCACAAAGAGTGCCACCATGTCATTTTTGAGGTTATCAACTTGTAACACTGTTGAATAATACTAGTATTTGGACATAATGAAATTGCACATGTGCACTTCTATTGCCAAACCCTCAGAGGACTGCAAACAAACCTGAGGGAAAAAAATTGCAAGCTCTTTCAGGATCTTAGCGCAAGTATTGTTGGGGAGTGCTGATGTTTGGAGAGCGAGTAATAGGTGAGGGATCCAAGGAATCCAACTTGAAGGTGGGATCAACTCCGACCAATTTTCGAATGCTTTGGTCACGGTCCCCTCTTGATTGTGGAAAGTTAGCAAGGAAAGAAGTCGTGGTAGGTAGTCATACTTGTGCTTGGACTTCAACTCGATGCCTTTGAAGGAACACATCAAAGTACCCTCAAGCATGCTCTGGTCCCCAGTATCTTTATAGACCTGTTACAGGTGGGTCGCAGTTAGAATCGTGGACAAAACTTAACATAGCCTGCAGAATTTCAAAAAATTCTACACAAACATTGGTGTCATTCCCGAAGTAAATTTGAGTCTGTTGTCCCTACCTTGTTTAGAGTCCCCTTGGTACAAGATGAAATATTAATAAATGGCTACGAGAACAATTTGGATTTTCTATTCATTTTGCAATAAGTGCGTATTTCATATCTTACAAGAAGTGGGTGCAGACCTAAAAAGTGTCTGTTCAGGCCCACTTACTTTACTTGAAACTAGGCCATGAAAGGATGTTCATAAAAAGAAAATAGCTCATACAAAATGAATGTGACTGTATATGGGCTGCGTTCCAGACAATATTATTTCAAACGATTAGCGTACCTGATTGCAGACGTTGCCCCAACTAATCCAAGATTTTGCAAAACCCTCCTCCAAATGTATAGAGGAAAGTAAGACATCCATGAGCTTGTTGTTGTCGCCTTCTTGGTGGTGGTGTTGTTGTCTCAATTTTGTGATATATTCACCTTGAAGCTGGAAGAATCTAGCCTTTTGTGAGTTGGAGAAAGGCGAGACGTCTGTCTTCATGAGCAAATTGTAACCATTCACCAACCTTCCTTTCATGTGCAAATCTGTTTTTGCTTTTTCCATGAGATTTATATATGATTCCTGCAAAATGACACTGTCATCAACACTGAGTCACTAGATCAAGACATTACTACACAAAACACATCATGTGCATAGGGGGAGCACTTAGTGTAAAACTCCAATGCCACGTGTGTCCAACGGGTATTTAAATAGGAGGTTTGAAATAAGATGCATTTAATTCAAATATTCTTTAAAGAGGAATATTCTATTTGAATAGGCATATCTATGGAATCTTCTCAAAATAATTCCATAATGAACTGTGTAGGGCCTATCTTTGAACTGCAATATTTTAAACTTACATGAAATGCAATGTAAAAATACTGTATCTTTTCAAGATTTTACGTATAGCCCACCAACACCCCCCCCGCGGATAATGTGGGAAGCAAAATGAATACAAGAAACGTAAAAACACATAAGAAAACATGTAATCAATCACTCCTACAATAATTCCATAACACCGACCATCTCAAATCTCATTGATGTGTCTTGTCCTCTTGTCCTCATTGGATATGAATATGGGACTGTAGCATGTTGCCCTCATGATATGGTCAACGCTACATCTCATATCATACATGTGCCGTCCTGGTACAGGTTGTAGCATGCTTCCTTGGATACAAAATCTAGTACATTTTCAACGCTTTGGTTGTCAATGCTGACCCTGGTTGTTGATAAATAAAGAGGTACAACGAGGAAGAGGATCAAGTACCTCTTCATTCAGCTGCCTTGAAAGCTGAGACTTGTTTTGCAAATTATCAAGAGCCTGCCTTGAAAGCTGGTACAGGCCTTGTTTTCGGGCCACAGAAGCGAGCTTATGGGAAGTCCAGACAAGATGTTGAGAAGCAAGGTCGGATAGCTGTTTCAGAGCTGGTGAAGAGTTTTCAAGGTTGCACATCCGCACGATATCAGCGCACACATAGTGACGCCATTGCATCAATTCGTCCCACACGGCCATGCTGTCCCACTTCCTCGGGATTCGGTGTTGCCATTTCAGGAGGACATCTCTCAGAGAGTTCACAACTTGCAGTACCTGAGATCAAAAAAGAAAAAATTAAAAAAAAAAAATAGTACCAGATCAGTTTCAGCATTGAATTGTCCTACTAAGGAAATGTTGCAACAATTTAGTAGTGTGTTCCTGTAACTACCCCCTCCACCACTGACAACCCTGATTCAAGGTGACCACATTCCCAATCTGCACACATGTATTGACCACGCCGTCCCCCACACTCACTCAACAACCCCACATGACCAAACCTTTTGACCACCTTGAGTATGTTTAATTATGTTAGTCCAAGTCATAGAGGCCATCACCGATAGGTGATAGTAGCCCTTGAGTGAAGAGACTCTCCATGTATGCTTGCCCTCACGGGGGTTGACGTTTCTATCTTCCTATCTATCCATTATCCTCTACAACTGGCTGAAACTCAAGGCCTTAACCCGGATCCATGAGAACTCCAAGGTTGAGCTTCCTAAGGCTGGAATAGTACTTAAATGGGTGACCTTCCTAGCACTTGTGATTTCTTGTATACCCTACCACCTATGGTCCACCCGATCATAGTGGGGGTAATCTAAGTGAACCGGATATTTTGATTCAATCATGTGGGATCGTAAGGGCAAAGCTGACTTGTCCATGTCCATTCAAGGTGTTCACCTTCAAAAGGAGGTGGCAATCTTTGCGGGCTCTCTAATTCTCATGACGCCCATTTTGGGATTACATATAGACTTATCAACTCAAAGTTCAAATCTCTATTCTTTGTTTGTGTATAGCTAATAACTGACATTCGATTGAATCAGGTAAATTGCAACACTCTCTTATGCCTTGGATATGGTCAATCTGTGGTAATATGAGTTAATACATATTCAAGCTGTTGAATTTCTTGTCATTATTGAGCTTTAAAGCGCCTCAGGCGATTTGAGCTTACTTTTGATGTTTCTAGAGCTGGTGGCACTTCCTGGAGAGATAACTGTTTAGTTTGAGTATACACTTCTTTAATCTCTGATATCTCGAGTAAACGCTGAGAGTCGTGAAGAATGGAGCCGCGCGTGTGTATACCAGTCTCGGGAGTCCCCCACCAATTTTGAAGTGCATGAATTCTGGCTTCCTTGATAAACTGTTCTGCTGACTTTGTTTCCGGGTCTTGCATCATAGCCATGTATGCCAGAACTATGTACTTCTTGTCAGAGTCTTCCATCTGAATATCACCATCAAATCAATGTATTGCCACAATTAGGTCTCCATTTATGTGAAATTCCCAACTTGGTAACAGAGTGCAGACAATGGAGCTATGCATAAAGTATCGCAAAGAGGGACGAAATCGTGGGTTTGATCCTTCTTTGAGAGGATTTTCTATTGAGAGCTCGTGAGTTCGTTGTGTGTCAGAGCTTGAAAGTTTGGGTGAAACTCCTTGGACCTTCTCTTGCCATCCCATAAACTTTGAAAACAAATTAGGATTTAAATTTGAATTTTCCCATGGGACCCATCACCCTAAATCCCAGATCAGATCGGTCTATGCAACACTAGCTTGGGCCCATCCTAGTATGACGACCTAGAAATCGGCTTTTAATAGCCCAACACCTCTCTTTGAATTGTTGATTTAAGCTTTAAGAAAACTTAGGGGACTTCATGGTTATACTCTGAACCTCACGTTTTAGCCAACTCAACGGGGAGTTTGATCTCAAGCCTTTACGCATAATTCTAACATCGGACTGTTTGTACAACTCGTGATGCAAGTGGCCTCTCTAATACCATTCTCTGTTCATTCCTTTACTTGCATCTAGGAATTGATGATGATTTAGAATTTGGTTTAGTGAGAAGAGGAAGCACTTGTCCTTTACCTGCTCTTTGTCCACCAAATTTTTGAGTTTTGGGAAGTCCCGAATTATCCAAGATGTGTCTTGGAGAAGAAAGAAATTCTCATTGTTGTGACCCATAGCGGCCAGAACCTCCCACTGGTTGAGTTGCTGGGCACAGTCTACAACTTTTTCGGACCATATCGGTAAATCTTCGAGACCTGAGCGCTTCTGAATATCAATTTAACCACAAAACCCAGAAGTTAGATTCAACGGACAATTTCAAGAGCACGCTTATTCTGTGACCTTCAAAACTAGATTTCCATGTCTTTGATCTTCATGACAGGCTAGCACAATTCCTGGTATATGAACTTCATTAAACCTTAAACCCTAAATTTTCTCAAACCAGACATGAAATCTACAATGGTAATTGTAGGCTAGCTTAAGACTGTGGTATGTGAAGCATAATTCTAGCGATGACACGTGAAGGTTTGGCATGTAGAGGAGTAAGAATCGATGGTCAAGGTGAGCTTTACCTCACACGACGACTTCATGGCATGCAAGAAGAAGTCCAATGCAGTTTCATAATAACCATGTTGTAGGAATGAAAGACCATTCAACGTAACGGAGCAAGTTGATATCTGCTTCCAGAGTCCAACCCGCAAGTCTTCCACATCTACATGTGAATACAGCTTTGCCAAATTTTGTTGGTCCTGCAATGTAGAATTGTTTTGGATCAGCCGTGCAGAGTAAGTAGAGTGGTGTTTTTCCAAGCTTGATGGATGCATCAAAGAGACTTAATGTTCAAAAAGATTTCTGAAGCTATTATACGGGTTCCCTTAAGATGCAGGATTTTCACGTTGACATCTATCATGTCACGGGGAAGCAACAATTTACCCAGGGTGAACTGAAACGGTTAAGTCCTTGGTCAATTGTCAGGTCGACTACTAGAGGTCAACTTCGGCCCAATATCATTCGACTGCTAATTGGCGGTCGACTTCTCAATCGACTACATTTGGACAGCATGCACAATGACCTTAGGATGCAATGTATTTCCATACCTCTGGATCATTGGGAAGAGAGCTCCCTAGAATTGAACAAGCAATTTGGCTTGCGCCATATTTCTTTCCAAGAAATGAGACCAGAAGGCCCGGAAGTCGAGGTAGTGGCTGACACAATGAAATGCTCTCGAGCAGAGTCTTGACAACATTGGGGCGCTGATGGCGTTGCTCATAGTGCCAATCTTTCACCAGTAGAGTGACAATCGAGTCTGTCAGCCTCTGCATCTCCTCTACTTGAAGATTGCTCCATAAGAGTGGAAACAGCGTAACCCATAATTGGTGAGCAACTTCTGTATCCAACTTTGAGATTTCCCTCAACGACGTCAACACTTCGGTGACCTGAAATTCACACAAACCAACCAAGTTGAAAAAAAATCTGACTAAAAACATTTGAGAATCAAGGACCATGTCATAATATGTCATATTGTCATAACATGTCAAAGTTAGTATTATGGCCTTATCTCAGATGTCATAATTGTAAGGTGGACAACCCTTATTTATTTATTTTTCTTGATCAGACACCTATATTTGAGTGGTATGTGGTTAGGTGTGGCTCCAAGAACGGATACCAAAAAGACATGTGTACAAAAAAAATTGGATTATGTGCTCAAAATGTGATAACCATTCTAGGCTCAATAGTCAATATAATTGGAAGGACCTACATGACCATGTAATGAGCATGAGAATCTTCACTGTGATGATGAATAAGACATTCATTTGAGGAAAGAACACCATTTTAATTAAAATGAGACAATTTGGCCTTTTTGAGACAAAAAATTAAGGTGAAGTTTCGAGGCACCTTAAAGGAAATTTAAGGTGAAATCCAAGGGGAACTTTGTTCCCATAAGCCAAGTTCCAATGGGGTACATAGTGGGAACATGTTCTAAAACTATGGGACTAAAACTCTGTTCCCCCACCATGTTCCCATCCTCCGCAATTATTCACCTTAATGTACACTATTAAGGTGATTGGCAAAATGAGACTTTGAAAAGTCTCATTTTAATTAAAATGGTGTTAAAGTGGCTACGGCCTCGATTTGGGTTTGCTCGTACAAATCACTTATAAGAACCACTACATGAGAAATAGCAGCAGAACTATTATGAAGTCCAAGAACTATTGTGAACTGTAATCCTTTCAGAGAGCAATAAGATAGAAACAATCTAACCTTGATGTGGCTCATGTCAATCAAAAACATTGCATGCTTGTCAGTTATATCCGAGGTGACTTGAGGTGTTTCATCAGGCACCAGTACAGCCAGTTCACTCAATTGTATACCAAGATCTCCAAGTGAAAACGCGGGATCCTGAGAGAGAAAACATAATGAGCTCAAACTATGCTTGATCTAAGTAACTAGTATGAATACGGATGGAAAAAATCAACAATTTCTACACACCAGTTTGGAAAAGATACACAGAACATTCTTAAGTCTGGAGTTAATTAATTTCGTTTCCAGTCGAGGTTCCAGTTGAATATCGCAAGCATTTGTAAGCACTTGATTGAGGACTAGACTAGTTACTTTTGTGATTTGAACAGGCAGATTGTACTTCACCTCATCAAAAATTTCAGCAGGAAATATGTCATTTTCATAAGCGAATTTCTCAAGAGATTCCTCAAGCTCTGTGAGAAATGGACTATCAGGTAGCGGTACAATCGATTCCTCTGCGGTCTGTGTTTCCATCTGACATACGGACATGTGTTAAAAAATCCATAACTATTGGAATGATGCAGTGCCTTGACTTTTGCCAAAGATGCAACTAGATTTCAAGTAAATCTAGTCTTATGCATGAACTTTGAACTCAATGAAATTGTATATGTGCACTTCTATAAGTGGACCCTATGATAGAAATGATAAAAACTAGTCTTAAATGTGGACTACATCTCTTGTTGTAGATCCATGTTTTATGTTGTTTATGAAAAATGCACATCTAGAATGGTCATTTGATCACATTGCTCTCTAAATATGTCCAATCAAGGTTTCAATCATATTCTTCTAATATCTCCCTCCCCCCCCAAACCAATTGATTTGCAATGTGCATTTCTCGATGTTGCAAAAAAAAAACTTTCATATGCATTATTATCTTTTAAGTCTTTTGTCCATATTTACCTAAATTTTGTAAAACAACGTGACAAGCACTGGTTGAAAGAGCACACCTGAGTATCAATAGAAGCATTTCTAATAGATGCGTCTTGAGCAAAACCTAGTATTAGGTCCAAGCCTTGTTGCAACCAAAATGAGCCACAGAGCTTTTCCCAACCTTCAAACTCGATAATGAATGTGAGCATTGAGAATGTTGAGCTTCCGACCGAAGAAAACAATGTGCGAAACTTTTGACGTACTTCTGGGTCTTCAACAACCAACCCTCGAAGATACATCTTCTTCAATTTTAAGAAAATTGCAATCCGGAATGATTGAGGATATCTGCAAACCCCATGACCAGTTGTTAGTTGCATGTTAGTATTTCACTTGCAACCTACCAACATGGAGACATTTTTCAACTTGGGATAGGAATCAAGTTCCTTCACTAGACATTTTTTCATTAGAAAATGTGAAGAAAATAAGGTGCACTGTAGCAGTCAAGCCAAGCAATTTGGCTGACATGTCTATTTTTGATTGGATATGAAGAGGCGCATTATCACATGTAATTGATGACCTTGCCATGCCATGACCGCTACACCTAGTTATGAACACACGTCGTCTTGAAATAACCGGTACGAAAATATCCATCCAGTACCTACCTCGCCGATACTAGAATTCGGGAGGTTGCCCGCACTTACTAGAGCCTATGACAAGGCTCCTCGCCTTTGTTACCTAGTTCATAATTGATCGCTCATCCAAGAGCAGAAGGGTTATCAAATTTTTGCAATTATTCATCCATGGAAACACAATATCATCCACAATTCTCAGATTCTGTCCATAAACTGATCGGTTTTGATTGATAACTAGCTCGAGTAGGTTATCTATCTTATAATATAAAACTGGTGAAAAGTTGGGAAACAATATCATAGCAGTTTACAGTTAACCTAAATCAGAGAATCACACCTTTCAGCAGTTCCAAAGTCACAATTGCCCAAATGAATTCATCAGTTCTGATTGAATATATCTACAGCCATGGTGAATCGCTGCAAATTTTCACTCACCTGGAATGATCGTCTGAGCAAAGACAAAACAGCAAATTCAGAAATTCAACCTCCCACTTCACTCGATGCTTTGGCTCCATCTTCAAGTGATCAACGTGACCAAGAATTTCCATACAGTTTACAATGCGTTGAACTCCGGAATCTTGAACCCACATGTCCTGATCACTAGCGTCAATCCACCAGTCTCGTAGCAGGTCCAATATCCCCAAAAGGCTGACTGCATGCTCAGTCTTTTTGGCCAAATTCTTGAGATACATCAAAGATCCATCGACAAGTCCAGGTCTTCTCGGAATATAGTGGCCCAAAACTCTCAAAAGTTTCAGATGAAGAGGCGCGAGGGTTGTCATGTCTGATTCTTGTTCATTCTGCACCCACGGGAGAAAAAAAAAATGGATCATGTCAAACGCAACAAAAACATGACAAAAAAAGCTTAGAACAAAATCAAAAAGTTGCGACGGTCATCGATAGGCCCCACCAATAGTCTCAACCAAAAGATAGCAAATCTCACACAATTCAAACTTCTTTAGAGGCCACAAGTTGGACTTCAAACCCGGGCCTTCACATTTAACAAACCAAGGCACATCCCACCAACCGTCCTACTCAACTTCAAGATGCCAACCCTTCAGTACCACACAATGTATCTAAAACCCATTATGGATATCAGAGGGGCCTTGGACCCTTGAACATTACCAAAAGAGACCACCTCCCATTGGTGACAATAGGCTTTGTCCCTAAGCCTTGCTCCGTAAACCCGCCTCAAGATTATAGTAAAGTTTGTAGCTTTGATCAAGGGTGAAGTGCCCCTCATTTATGCCAACCGTAGGTTGGCGTCATCTCTCTCATCAAACGGGCACTATGGCTGATAGCTTGGATGAAAGGACGAAATTCATGAAATATTAAGCAAAAGGCATGTCGGCGCTTTGCAAACGAATTTGGAAGAATGTTTTTCATGAGTTTGCTACAAGAACTATTTTGAGAGTCAAACATAGTCACATGTAGACCTAAAATTAAAGTGAGGTTTACTACGAGAAGTGAAGTTACTCACCTTCTTGTTAGAATCCACCACACCAAGAACTCCGTTGGTTACATCCCCAAATAGTGACCACAATTGTTTCACATAACTGTCGATGAGATCAACTCGAATCTCAGCTAAGGTTTCCAGTACTTGTAAGGCATGGTTAGCAATATGAATTGCATTCTTCATCTCCATGGGAGCCTGCAGATTGCGTAGCACTGCCTGCAGATTGCTGCTTAGCAGCTTGTTCACCTTGTGTTGAAGATCGGTTAATTCGGGTGCCACAATTGACGTCTCCGCGTCACTAATTGGGGTGAAGAGCAATTTGACCAACATGCACAACATCAAAGTGATGCCTTCGCTCCTCTGGCTAAAGGACAGCTCTAGCACCTGTTCAACAATGGTAACTTGTATTTAAGCTAGAAATCGTGATGGGTAGTCATGTATAATAGACATATGTTAGCGGCATTGAGGTAGATGGGTCTGAGATGGTTAATTTCCTTCTACTAGCCCACTTTCCCTAGGATATGAACACACGACCAGTAAAAGATGCAGTCCAATCTCTTCTGAACATTTATCTTTTTAGTATCCATTTTTGGAGCCACAACAAATCACTATCTATTCATATACATGTGTCTTGATAAGAAAAGTAGTCGAATGAGGGTTGTGTACATGTTGTATTTTAAGTGCATTTGAACATATTTTCAAAATATAGACTTTTTGGTTGCGTCAAGTCTATCATAAGATCGTACGATGCACTTATGATATACCTATATTTTATGGAAGATGTGTGAATCCTTAGTAATCACTTGAATGTTTTTCTTATTAAAATATGATGAGAAAATCAAATATCTAATTTTTGATGCTAAATATAAATAAATAAGCGTTGAATAATGAAACTATATTAAAAATAATTGTTGTACTATTATCATAAACAACTCCGCATATTCTATTGGTGGATCTTATCATGCAATCCTATTGTAGGATTCTATGATAGAATTCAACATATTATAGTTTTGGACCTAGACTTAGTCCAATTCTACTTAAATGTGTGTCCTACCTCAATAGACATGGGTCAGTGACATTAGAAAATGACTATTCAAATTTATTATTCAAATATTATTATTATGAGAAAAATACATTCTTATTATATGGTTCAATGTTATTCAATTCTATGATATTATAGTACATTCTTTAATAAAAAGTGTTTAATTTTTTTGGAGAGCTAGGGGTATGCAGGTGTAGATCCATGTTTTAAGAAAGTCTTGGGGATATAATAATTTATGAAACCTACTTATATGAAAACAAATTTTACTTCTAATTAAAACATTTCTAATATTACTAATGGATTCCTCTCGTCATTTCCATACAAAGAACAACAGTAAACTCATTTGCATAAGAATTTTTTTTTTTTTGAGACAGAAGGCCTACAGGCCAACGCCAAAGCACAGGAGGCAGTTGACCATCTGGCAAGTTTTCCGTCAGGTAGAGAGGAGATTTCACAGCCGGGATTCGAACCGCCAACCCTCTTCCTTGAGATTTGGGTATCCCTCCACCATCATCCGGTAGTTTAGGGTCGTCTCGGACCACATTTGCATAAGAATTGTTATGAACAAAATATAAGTGTTAGGAGAAATAATAAAACTGCTCATATTTCACAGGACTCTCCAACCCCATGGTAAAGAGTTTCATGATGATTGAGGGAAATTAACAGTCCAAAAGTTCCCAATGATTACCTCGGTAAGTGCAAGTATGTTGCTTCGGATGAATCGAAGGGGCTGCTTCTCGATCACTTGGATCATGACCCACAATTGTTGTGGTAGACAATTGGTTTCGGACTGCAGAAGCTTGAACTGCACATTCATATTTGGCCACACTTCCACAGCTTTCAAGAGGAAATCTAGGGCCGTGCGAGTATTCTCCTTGTGAAGCACCGCCATCTGATTCCAAAGTTCACAATACGACAAAGCAAACAAATATTTTAGGAAATTGAAAATAAAATCCAAGGCGGGCTTCTCAAAGTTGTCAGATTAAAGTTAGCAACCATTTAGAACAGTCAAACATCAAGATCGCAAAAGAGAAGAATGAAATGAAGAAGAAAATTATCAGGAGGAAATTATCGTTGCCTTCAAGAGAAAATTGGCGATTTCCATTGAAAATTCTTCAGTTGGTTTATTGAAGTGAAATTTATTAGTCTCCGGTTGCTGTTGGCTCCGAGCCTCCCAAGCTACCACTAGTCCAGCAACGTCCACGGCGAAGGTTTGAAAATCAATTGCCCCGGATCTTAAAGGTGGTGACGACTTCACATTCATGTTGCCAAAACGGATGCTAATTCTCACAAGCTGCTGCACAAATTGCCCTCGAAAGGCATAGAAAATGCTTGGTTGGCTCTTGATGATTTCAAGGAAGCGGACAAGCTTCTCGGAATTTTCGGTGCTTATGAGAAAGAATCTGAAAAGCAGTACCCAGTATGGTGGTTGCTCATCCGAAGGTTGGCCTTGCGGTAGCTTCGGGAGCAACACTTTGACCGCATGCATCACACGCAGACTCGATTCCTTGGTTCCGTTGAGAATTGCCCTCAGCAGTTGACGTAGCACCTGCACACAATTGAATGAATTGGCATTTCAAAAAAATCTTATAAAGCTTGGTGTAGTACAGAGCCCCATCATCATTTCTTTCAAACAATCAAAGTGGCAATGGTAATTCAAGGTTATTTCCCACAAGTCCGTATTTGGTGTTAGAAGGATTGGTCCTCTGTTAATTTCAATCAGTCCTAAAGTAGATTTAGAGTTGCTGCCATGAATGCATAGTATTCTCAGTTGAATCAATTAGCCCAGGGTCATCACATGTGATAGGACGAGAGCGGGTATGACAAGACAGCCATCACAGACGACGAGATGGAGACGGGAAGAAATGTAATTTTTTTCCAACTGTCAACTTGAAAATTAAGCTGGTTTGATCAATTGTTTTTTTAGAGAATTTTTTCAAAATCAAAATTAAATATTTTATTTTTCAGGCATGGCTATAGGTCATCCAAGGTAATCGAATCAACATGAAATAACTTGATTAGAAAATTTGACCAGCCGATCTAAAAATTCAAGCCAATTTGACTAGACAACTAGAAAAATTGAGTCAATGTCAAGAGTCAACTCATTTTGTTTTTTTAGGCAAACTGGCAGGTTGACTAGGGCAATCAACCGGTCTACTAACATGAACAACCTGATTGGTCAAATTTTTCCTATAAAAGAATTTTGTTTCTACCTTGTCATGTGTGATGACACAAGAAATAGGGTGACAACCATGAATAAGCCATGTTCATTTACAAATAATAATAATAATTTCACTGGATTAAATTTAAACTAACACTTACATTGTGTGCTTCTTTCAATATGTCGGGGTCGAGCTGGAGCATTTGAGGCGAAAGTTCAAAGCTTTCTGCAGCAGCGAGTAACGCCCAAATTCGAGAGGGCCTAGAATCCATCCTCTCAATCTCCCTCTTGCAGAGACTTGGTATTGGCCGCCTAATACCACTGCCACTGCCCAACAAGACCGAACATGTTGCAATAGATGTGTGTGCTAACAACAACGTGGCAAGTTGGAGCACCTGGAATGTCAATTCCTCTGTATACATTTCCATCACCTGCACAAGACATACGCAATTCAAGGAAAAAGAAAAAAGAAACAAGAAACATCAATGTGCAATGTTCATACACCATGTCAATCTTCTAAAGACATCGCAATTCAATTTAGTCTCGATCCTTGCATTTCAAACTAACGGTTTTGCAAAATATAATATCAATGACCGTTGCACCCTTGGTGGCAATTATTTGTAGCACTTGCAAGTGTCAACTTCTTTAAAATTTGGTTTGGAACTACTAAACCATTTTTAAGAAGTTGATTGTTTTAGAGTGGATTTTACACATTTTAATAATTGTAAATGCAAAAAAACTTATAAACATTTTTAGAAGTGGATTCAATTACCTAGGGGGTCCGAATGGTGAACCTTGATTTACAAAAATTGCTTATAAGACTTAGTTTTAAAGATGACATTTGAAATTGCAAACCTTCTCTAGACCTAACACAAAACATACCAATGACTTCCTCTCAATGCCTTCCTCCTCAATGCCTTTCTTTAATCCAAGCATGTTGGTCCTCTTTATGAAATACAAAACCGTCAATTCATTAAAAGCATTAGAAGTGATTTCGAAACAACTATTCTAAAGGTGAGAGTTGCCATTCTGGGCCTTATAGATGCATGAAAAAACTCAAGAATGTTTGGAGAAAAAGGAGAAAGCACACTTACTTCAGTGCGTGGCTCCAAGAGGAATGCCCGAAGTTCTAAGAGCACAGGAGGGCTAAGAACCTCATTAATGTAGTTATGTTTCCAAGCATGAACAAGCATCGGTGTGATGACCCTCCTTAGTGCCACCGCTAAAAACATGTGCTCATTCGGAACCGGATAGTTCTTGAAATGCTTGAGGAATGTGTAGTCCAAGAAACTCTTCTTCTCTGCAGGGGTACTGCCCTGTAGTACCTATTGCCGGCGAAACACGGAGTTAGTCCTTTTGGGGTTCTAGTGTCCTGGTTGTATTTGTATTCTCTTGCAATGGAAATCCTATTGTTTCAAAAAGATGAAAAGAAAAAGAAAAAAAAGGAACATGGAATTGGGGCATGGATATGGACTAGTCTAGAGACGATAACTGGCATTTCACTAGAAAACACTGGGTGACAAGCAATAAGGTCCCATGTAATATTTCAAAGTGAAAATTAATTGAAAATTCAAAAAAATGTTGGAGTATTTAAAATTGATTTAAAGAATATGTTAGCCTATATTCTAGTACTATTCATCAAATATGCAAAGTATCCCCTCACAAGGAGCCCCGGAGGCCTCCCCCACATAGGAAAGTGGCAGGTTGCCCATGGGAAAGTGGGGTGAACCTTTCAAAGGGAGAACCACCCCCACTTTCCCATGGGCAACCTGCCACTTTCCTATGTGGGGAGGCCTCCGGGGCTCCTTGTGCCTGGACATGCGCATTATTTTATAACCCCCTGAAAACAACCCTTTTGTCTCACATGGTGTATAAGGCAAGGACACCCCCTAGCCCCCTCCTCCTCGTGGGACTAGTTAGTAACCCCAAGGGTCGGGAGGCCGAGGGGGGTTACTAGCCATAACCATTTGGATAGCATATTCTCCTCTAGACCTTCTGATCATGAAGAGATAAAGCTTAGATTGAGGATAGGCGAGGATACATGAACGTATCGAGAGAACAGAGAAACAGTAGGCAAGTGCAAGAGAATCCATAGCTCATGAAACTAGCAGGTAGTGTTAACACAGCGAATCGCTACAGTCTATAAACTTCGGTTTCAAAATCATCACTTCAGATGGGATGAATTGCACTAAATTATGAGATAAGAGGCCGCCAAAAACTCACTTCATTTTCAAAGAAAGACTGTACGTCTTGCTGTTGAGGATGATTTTCCACCAAGAAAAGAGGTATCATATCCCAGAAAACTGACCATTGGCCCTTTCTGTGCCTCAGGAATTTGAAAAGACAATGCTTCAGTCTCTTGCACTGAATTGCCTGTACATTCAAAGTCAACATTTTTTTTTTGTTTATGATAAACTCCAAAAATCCCCATAACAGTAACAAAAGCAACATAGAATCAAATTCCAGTAGAACATACACACATTGAACATCCTGCCCGGGGGTAGGAAGCTCATATATAGTAACCAGTAGGCGCAGCAAAATTAGGCTCTGAGAATCTAAAATAAGTTCATAATAAGCATGAAGTTGTTATGATAAGAGTATCAAATGTAACAATGAAGTATATATGGGATATACTAGAATAAAATTCTTGTGTAATCCATTGCCCGCAGTGAGCACAAAGGTCAACCATGTCAAAAAGACGTAAGTGAACTTATCTTTTTGAGATCTTTGCAACAGAACCAAATTCATTGTGAGGATAAGATAACCATACTAAATGAAAATAAATTGCTTACATAAAATCCGAGTTGCCCCAGGCTGCGGGGATTTGGAGTCAACATATCATTGTCTTTGACAAACTCGAAAGCCCCGTAACAGTAACCAGAGCAACATAGAATTAGATCCCAGTACAACCATACATATATTGCACGTGTTGACATGTAATATCTGGCTCGATATGAAATTAATGCATCAAGTGGAAATAGAAGATAGTCACCTGACGGAGCGTTGATCCTTGTTCTCCAACGACCAGATGAATCTTTTGGGCATAAGAACTCCATAGCTGAATGAGCAGCTTCATGATGAAACCATTTTGAACAGCTTCACTGTGATCCAACTTCATCACGAGAGCCACAAGAGCCACAAATTCGTACTGGAATGAGATTACTTGCTCCAGGGAGAGTGTTTGTGTTTGCATCAGAAACTCTGTACGTATTGGTTTCCCATGGTCCGTCCGCATGATGTTCTTGAACCTGAAAAAAAAACAAAAATCAAAAATCAAGTGTCACACATTTCCGCAACTTTCTGGACTTGAAGACCCCTGGGACCTTTTTTCACAATGTAATCTCCGGGCCTGTTTAAATTCAGAAACGCCCTCTGGGTTTCATGGCGGTCTATTTACAAATTATAACGAAAATCATTTGCTCTTTACACTCGGGAGGGTCCTTATACGCGGAAGGCCATGTGGCTTGGGCTATATCTATCACAAAATGCGTGTACCTCAAGAAGGGGTTATTTATGGTTTGTTATTTGGGCGGCTCAACCCATATAGGCCCAAGTGAAATCTCCCCAAAATCGCCTTAAAACGTTCATCACAACATTCTACAGCTTATTAAAGAAAATGTCTGCCTCTAATGTTCAATTTAACTGTACGGATGGCATATTTATAGAGTTAGGATTGTTTACACAAAGGTCTAAACTTGGAGCCCATGGGAACTAGACGAGGTTAAACCACCTAAGGCCGGAATAGTGCTCAAATGGGGTGACCTTCCTAACAATTGATTTCCAGTACACGCTATCACCTTGTGATCTACCCAATAATAATGAGGGTACCTAGGCGAACCAAATACTTTCAACCAACCATGTGGAAACCTTATGGGCTTGCCCTTGGGGGAGACAGATACAGGTTGACTAGTTTGCACATGTTCAAGGTGTTTACCTTTGAAAGGAGGCAGTAATCTTCAGGAGCCCTCTAATTCTCGTGACACTTGTTTCAAGATTACATATAGACTTAGACCAAGTCGAAAATGAAGCAACACCATATATAATGTCGTCAACAACATCGAGGCTATCTCAGGGTAATCTCTTCCTCTTGTTGCTTTAGAAATTCACTTACAGGTGGTACACAGCAGGTTGATTGAGGCGAGGAAGAAAATATTGCACAGCAATTCGAGGATTTTGGTTAAGCACAAGGGCAAGTGGAGCATGGTATGGACTACAAGGAAACTTCGTGTGGTGAAGTCCAGCTGGAAGTGCCGCCTCGAGTTTCATCGCCACCTCCACCATCTCTCCAAGGTAAGATTCAAGTGGTGAATTGAACAGAGTGCACAGCTGCATGATACCTATCAAAAAGAAATTGAAAATCGTTACGAATAGGTGATCAATATCAATTTGAAAAATCAGGTCTCAAGTAAATCTAGTCTCATGCATGATTTTTGGACATAATGAAACTGTATATGTGCATTTCTATCAACATACTTCATAAAAGAAATGGCACAAACAATACTTGGGCATAGACTACATCTCTTGTTGTAGACACATGTTATTTGCATGTATATATTCTATGTTGTTTGTGAAAAAAGCACATCTAGATTTGACTACAATACTTCTCAAAATATGTCTAAGTAGGGTCTCAATTGTATTTTATAAAAAAAATTCCCCCAAATAATTTGTCTTGCAATATGCATGCATCAACATAAAAATACTCTCATATGCAGTGTTATTTTTGAAAAACTCTTTTGTCCATATTTACTTGATTCTTTCATATTTAGAGTTCATGGATGTATTGGGGAGGTTGCACAAAAACCAAAGGGTTTTGAATCATGGATCTGTTGACTCCTACCCAGTATGTGAGATTTTCTACCATGAGAACATCATAGGAATAAAGCTAGAATATCCATGGGAACAGAATGACATGAAGACGCAAGAAGTGGAAAACATCGTCATCGGAGACTTGAAAAGCCCTAGGTAAGAATTCAAGAACCTGGTTACCATCAAATTTTGGTTCTAAATTCTGGATGCAATCAAAATTTTACTGGAACAGAAAATAAACAACCTGACGCAATGTCGGAGTCCATGCCCCCCTTCCACGAAGATTGAAATTCGAGCGGATTATTTGGCGCCAAGAAAGACTTCAGGTGCTCCATCAGCTCATTTGCAACGCTGCGAGAGACTGTCAAGATATTATTGCTCAACAGGCCTAACCCTTGCAGCAATGGCAGATCCAAACTCTTGAAGCTCCTCAGCCTCATCAACAATGGTTTCAACATCTCTCGCGTAACCAGCGAATAATTCTCCGGTTCAATGACCTGGTTCACAACCACAAGAGAACATGATTTGGAGCTGCAGCTAAAACATTTTTTAGAAGCATCGTTTCGGATCTGATTTAGTAATAAAAGAAATATTAAGTTTAAGAAATTTTATAACTGTTCTTAGGAGCCAAAAACGATATCAGGGTTCTTAGATGGTGATCCCTGCTTTTAGAAACAAATCATTTTAGTTTTAGGAATGACCTTCAGAAATATAAATTCAGACCAAATGGTATCAATAGATTCCTCTCCATGAATGTGAAAAATTCCGGGAATATTCCCCGGAATACTGTCAGTCCCACAGAACACTGCATGGATCTGAATAATGTGCAGTGCTCTCTTTCCAAGCATGTTGTTGTTCTTTACGAGATGATTAATCATCGGCTCATTAGAAGCATAAGATTCGATGATTTAATGAGTTTTGAGAATCAACAGTTGTCCTAAATAGGGGGGTTGCCACCCGGGACTAGCACATATCCACAGAAAGTTATGACATTCTTCAGCCACACTCGATTTCGGTTTCTATTCAAAGTTAAACATGGTCCTCCGTCGTTGCAGACTGCAAATTCAAGTTTGATTGTCTAGCATCTATCCATGTTGATTCTAGCATCTACCAGCATCTACCTAACGCAATCCTCCAGGTTGCAAACAGGGCGATCTTACTGAAGTATGTTATGGTGATCAACTTGATCAATTATTAACAGATCGACACCACAAATTACACCATTCAGGAGAAAATTCCGCTTACTAACATGATGGACGTTGGATTTGACGATTGTCTAGCATCTACTCATATCGATTCTACCATCTACCATCATTTACCTGACCCGATACTCTAGGTCATGAACAGGGTGATCTCGTTGAAGAATGCTATGGTGATCAACTTGATCAAATTAATTAACAGATACGCCACAAATTATACCATTCTAAAGCAGGGTCCGGTTAATTACTAACCTGATGGAGGTTGGATTTGGCAACTTGTGCGTACGCAGGCACATTGCTCGTAAGGTTGTTGAGATACATCTTCATGATTTCCGATTTCATTTTAAATGGGAGATGGTTCCTAATGTCTTTCCGTGACAGAGCAGCACACAAAAGGTCAATGCACACCACTTTCTGCTCATTTTGCTGCAGCTGTAATTCTTCGTTAGAAATCGGCTCAAATTGTGCGATTGCGAGAGCCCGCTGGAGGTGTTGGTGCAGCCAATCCTTGTGAATGATTTCCAGCAGGTAAGGGACCCGGATCTTGAGCAGAAGTCTCAGTTTTGTCTGCATCTCAAGCTGAGCAAACAAGAAGCATAAGAAAGGTTAACGATCAAATTAAAGCATGGCCAGTGGTTCCTGCATCTGCATCTGCATTCTTGAAATAGATTAAGTCTGCGTTTTTTTCTTTGAGACAAATGAACCAAGACTTATTTCATTGTCAAAAAACATACAAGATCATCTAGACCCGAAAAACAAGAGCTGGAAAAACTCTCTCGGGTTTATCCGGTGGAACCACAAGACCCTGGAAGAAGGGTTAACGACATGAGCATGATTAACTAAGCCAACATTGGGCGCCCGATCATTACACGTCATTTTAGAATTCGACCTATGGAAATAGATTACAAGGTTTAGAAGCTATGATCGAGGGCACTATCTTGGGACTATGATCAATAGTGGCTTCTCTTGGATCTTATGTTTCTCTTTTGCGAATCGGATTGTTTTGCAGGAAGTCGGATCCGCAAATTACATAACGCGACAAACCTTTTAATTAGTTCCAAGGAAGAATCATCAGAAAGATTGATCAACCATCAAAGCAAGGCCAGTGGTTCCTGCATATGCATTCTTGAAATTCATTAACGATGCATTCTTGAAATTTATTAACGATGCATTCTTGAAATTCATTAACGATTCATTCTTGAGCGCGCTGAAATCCTCTCGATCTTGCGAAAAAGAAAAATTATATAAATGCAACAATTCTAACAATAGAACGTATACTCCCGAGGCGCTTATTCTGTTACAGGTTTTACAGGTATACTTACCTTAACACAACGTTACTGCAACAAGATCGATGGAAACTCACCTCATTCCTGTTGCTCGATGCCAAGGAACGCCCAACAACCTCGCTCCACGGGTTTAGAATTCCGACAGCCGCAACACGGGTTTGAATTATGGCAATGAGGTCCACGAGCGCATCTTGGACTGGCTTTCCCAAGGGCTTCTTCCATGAATTGGTTTTAGTTGAGCTCTCGAGCAATGCCGCCAGCATGAATGTGGCAATTTTTTGGGCACTCTGAAGCATAAGATCAGGAAAGGCATGGCCAGCGTTGAATATAATTGTGTACACTCTGTTCAATAGATGTGCCAATACACCGTCCACTTCCTCTTCCTCGAACCGATTTTGCGCCGGCCACCACTTGATGAAACAGACAAGAGATTGGATAACACTCTCCTGCGACGATTTTCAACAATCGCATCGTCCCACAAAATCATAGTAATCTTGTCAGTTGATTTCACACAAAAACATCAAAATTAATACGATCCCAGTGTTATGGGCCTGTTAATCCTTTTACTGCACGAGAGCTCTGTAGCGTTTCGTTCACAAGCAATGGAAGGGTTGCTCTCGACTCCGTTTGGTGCCGAATTGCTACGCTAAATGTGATATTTAGTGTCACCAATTCTAATTGTCTTGCTCAACACTAATTGTAAACCGCGGTGTAGTGTCACCAACACTAAATGTTAACCCAACATTATTTGTCATTCTTTGTAAATTTTTTGGGGGATTATAGATTTACAGTGTTGCAATTACTGTCACTTACCAAGTGATTTTTCATCCAAATTTCAAGCATCCATGACAATATTTCATCACATATTTGTTACAATGCAAATTATACCAAACATGAGGAGTTTTACCTTAGGGTGGAGGCGGAACCGAGACAAGAGAAGGTAGGGATTTTGGCCAATGGATGAACTCATCCATCATCCATGACAGTCTTTGTTCACTTATTCAATAGGAAGTGTCATCCAAAAAGTTACTGAAATGACATAACATACCATATTAGGCCCAACCCACACGAGAGGCAGAGGAAGTACCCCGGTTTAAGGAGAACCAACCACTTGCTCATTTGAACCAATGCTATTCATCCAACTCAGTGCCGTTCATGCAAGTTTCCTCCCGTGTGGGTTGGGCCTTAGTGTAGTTGTTTGAAGTGACACATAAGATTCTTTTAGACCAACTAATAGTAAATTGACACGTGGCACTTTGCTCAGATTATGAATTAATTTGTGTTGAGCCTGCTTTGTCACTCATGGTATGTGCTCTGAAGAGGTTCGATTCCACAGCCGTTGTAGTTGAATCGGGACTAGGGCAAGGTATGACCAAAGTAGAAAGAGAACCAAAGACGTACCACCTAGGAATGTTAATATGTCCATGATGAAATTCCATGGAGACTGTATTGGTTAATTTCTATGTTAATTAGTCTCGAAGGGCCTTTAGATAGTCAATATCTGCTTTATATGGAATACTTCCTGAGATTGTATTCTTAAGTGGTGTAGTGGGAGTTCGTCCAAGATAAAGCCCTTGCGCAGTATATTAAGTCCAACCCCAACTTTCTTCAAAGTTCGGTGCCTTGGTCAAAAAGTATTGCCATGTAGGCATTTTGGAGAGCGACATCCTGCGGACTTTGGCCTCTAGTATGAAGGGTCGAGAGGCTGAATTCTTGGTTTCTTGCAATCCGATTGGTGGAAATCGACGGCCTCTTGACCTTCGGCCATAGTGTGAAGCGACCCTCAGATTACCAAGCTCATCATCAACACTTTCAGTGAAGCCACGGACGGTTATTTACCCTTTTTTCTTTTCTTTTCCAATTTACGCTATAAAAGCTTCACAAACAACTGACCTGGTACTTCCATATTGCGTAAGGAGGAATGCTCCGGAAAAATATACCGAACCCCCGAAACCCGCCGAGTTGAGAAAGCCGGTCGCTCCCGTGGCAGCAAAATTTGTAAAGATTTGCGTAAACCTCATCAAACACGATATACGATGCGTGGACGAGCCGACTCCTACTTTCGGCATGATGGTGATCGTCTGTGAGCCCTGGCGTCGGAGCAATCGTGGTGTTAGAATCATTCTTCTCCACGTGATCGAATGTCTTGTGTAAATCTTGCAGAGACTGCAACAGCTCCCAAAACATCTCCAAAAACACCTTGAGCACATACAGCGCTCCTTTGGTGTGCAAAGGGTTGGGTGAGGCAAGCACCGTGACCACGGCGTCCATGAACACCTTTAAGTTGAGATCTTGGGTCGCTTCTGCATTCATCTCAAAGAAAATTCATCTCAATTACGCAAGTGACCAAGCATTCAACGATTAAAAGTAAATAAATAGAACGGAACATGAATCTAGTAACATAGGTGGGTTTTTAAAAGATTGTGTTTTCCAACTAGCCCGCTTTTCCTAGGATATGAAACACGCGATGAGTACGTGAGATGCTTAGCCAAATCCATACCGAGAGTGTAGCCACTTTCTCCATGCTTTTTGGAGCTCATATGCGTATCGTATCCATTATCAAAGTGAAGATTCTCAAGCTCGTTAAATGGTCATATAGGTCTCTCCAATCATGTTGTCTATTATGTCTAGAATGGTTATCGTATTTTTAAAGTATGTAGTTCAATCTCTTTTCAACACATGTAGTTTTCATATTCATTCTTGAAGCCACACCAAACCACATATCAATTGAAACTAGAGATCTTTGATGAAGATAAGTAAACAAATCAGCATCGTTTCCCTTACATTGACGTGTGAAGTTTGTTCACGACCACCACAAAGTGTTTAATATTTATACATGACTTTCAACGTTTAGTAACCCTTAAAGATCAAAAGGCGTTTTTTGAAAATTGAGATGAATTAAGATGAATGAGTATCAATATACGTTCAAAAGTTGTGATGATGATGTTAAACGCACCATCAATGTGACTACTATTGTTGCTGCCGGATGGCTTCAATGATTTCATGACTATCTCCATGGCTCGCACACCGTGAAGTATAGCAAAATGCCTCGTTACGCCAACCACAAAGTTTTCCGAAGTGTCAGATTGGAGCTCTTTGTCGAGGCTCGTGGCTATGAATGCCACGAGAAGCTCCTTGAGGACTCCATGCTCGGCTGTCCTTCTTGCCTCCGGCTTCATAATTGCGGTGCCGGTGGTGACATCCGACTAAATCATGGAATCAGCACACACACATTGGGCATAAGATGAGGATTTTAAGAAACAAATTAGAACAAAATCGAGTTTAAAATTATAATCCGCTTTTATTGCATGGAAAAATCCACTGATAGAATTTGTACATGTAAAGTATGGCTATAAAACTCCTTGATCAAAGTATCATTAGTTTATCGATCACTCAACCCTTAGATCTCTAGTATTGGAAAGGAATCTATCATGAATGATCTACATCGTACTATGCTATTGAAGCATTGAGGATTCCCATGTTCAATACATTTGATTTAAGAGTGTTGCGGCGCATATATTTGGCCATGGAATTGATTTAATCGAAAAGTTCCAATTTTAAGAGAGTTCATCATATCCAATTTTCGCCCAATATGAGTTAAACCCAACTCCAAGTAAGCAATGTCATGTTTTCATGTCCAAAGAATATAATCAAAATTGGCGTTGGATACACTCTCAAGTCCCAAACAAGGTGTACAACGGAAAATATGTGTATTTTTGACAGAGCGCTTGACAACTACAACATTACTTGGGGGATCTAACAAACTCCTCCATCATAAAACAAACACTAGGAAGAAGATCTGAAACACTAGAACACTTAATGACATGTTCTTGGTTAAACCATGCTTAGATTACTTGTCCTTCTAAAAACATTTAATTAGTTCAACCCCATGCACCCAAGAAAGTTTCCCTGCTCTTTTTTTGAAGGGGGGGTCATGGTGACCTTAAATGACTTTGAGCAATGGAATAAAATTATTTCATTTTTCAACATAAAGAAAGGAAAAAAGTATATGAAAAACATTTGTAAACACAAAGAAATGATACTAGTTAGGAGCCTTGAACCACTCGTCATACCTCGTTGATGAAAGTGGACGTGCAATATTTCTTTGGAACCAAGCTCATGAGCGATGCCGAGAGGTTTTTGTGCGCCATGTGCATCTCTCCCGTGAGATTCAACGCGGCTCCCAAAGATAACTGGAGGAATTTGAAGGCTTGCCTCCGGTAGGCAACGTTCGAGCTTGAACACATGGGCCCAAACATATTGAGCTTTTGAACTATGCATTTGATGCTCCCATCCAAGGGCACATGAACCGGTGCATTTAATCCAAAGGCGCAATCCACTAGCAATACTCCCGCTTCCTTGAAATCCTCGGTGACCTCCACCTAACTCGGTATTTAAGTAAAATTAGACTAAGGCCCAGTTCAAAATTACAACATGCTCAAGTTGTATGATAAGATCTTCCGATAGCATTGCACTTGCAAATGTCATGATTATAATAGTAAAAAATTAGATGTTTTGATCGAATTTTCATTATTTATAGGTTAACAATATAGAAGTAAGATCAAAGAAATCAAAGAAATTTTTTCATAACACTTCATTATATTAACATTCAAAAGTTTAAATTTTAAAAAAAAAATTATATTTTCTTAAACATAAATTACCTCTAGAGGCTCACGTGACAAAAACTTACGACCTTCGCTTCCAAGTTTGCCAAGAACCGTGAGCATCATCTCGCCCCAAGGGTACATTGGGCTTGGAGGGTCACCTCCTGCATAAAAAACCCGACATCGGCAAAATAAGTCTTTGATAACTTACTATATTAAACTCAACACATAACATTACTCAACTAAAGAGTTGTGCTTATGGGCCCTACAGTAGATTCAGGAATAAAACCTCCAAATGTCAAAATCCCAATGCTTCAAATTAAATCTAAAGTCAAGACAATTGAACACAACTCATCAACCAAGTAATGTTATGTATATACTATAAATTTCTTTCAATAAGGTGCAATCATGCATATTCTAACTTAATATAAAGGTCATCTCGATTCACGTCTCATAATATCCTACGACCTACCATGCATAAAGGACCTGAACTTAATACTTAAGGAACAGGCTATATCATCCATTAAACCCCAAAATTGTGAACATGAGGTCACTCAACTATGACATAGTTCCATAAGATTTTACTGGGTTTCATCATCTCGATTTTGCAACAAGAAGACCAAATTGATTCAGAGAACTTTTAAGATTCATGAAAGAGCTTTATACATAACCACCATAATAAACTAAGGACCACTTCACACACGAGACTGAGAGCCCATGACCATTACACTTCAAGCCCTCTCATTGGTGGAAAGGCGGAGCCGGTCCAAGTTCGCTTCACACTACGCTTGAGGGACCAACGGAGCATGTGAATGCAAGATGGATGTAAAGTCTACATGGATTCCTACATGGCATCAAATGGACCATGTTTCATGGTCATTTGGACTATTTTCAAATACCACCTCTTGGAGGTAGGCCTAACACAAAACCAGGAGACCATGGCACTCCGAACGCTCACAACCATTGGTTTATTCTATTTCATCATGTGTGAGGACCCCGCATGAATAGAAATTCATTGAAATAGCATTTGGTTGAGGGCCCGATCACATACGGCTTCACACTACACTCGAGGATCCGTGACCACACTACTACATGATTTTGGAGGTGTGTTGAGACGGCCTTTGGACACTTTTCTTTCGGGCTCTCACAATTTCATGGTCACGGCTCTCGGCTCGTGTGTGAAGTGGCCCTAAAACTAAATTTCCTCGTTATCATCATAATACCTGCCCCGTCGCCCCCCTCACGAAGGCGTGGCTCGAAGTTTGGTGCCCCCGGCCATGGCGGCGGCCTCAAATGCGCCGCGAGCGTTGCACTCAACTCGGACAACCTTGGGGGCCCGACACACGCGGCCAACGCGGGCAGCCCGAGGTGGTCGATCCAGCCGTCCAAATACTCGAGGCCGATCTTGAGGAGCGGCTCGTTGGCCGCCGAAGACACCGCGAGGAGGAGGGGCCCCCGCACGAGCCGCGGGAGGTGCTCAAGGAGCGTCCCCGGCTCCGCGGGGAAGATGATGCAAAGTTGGATGAGCGCGTCTCTAATGCCACGAGGCCAATGTATAGGAGTTAGTGGAAGCAAGCAAATATTAGGGTGTTGGACAACAAAGACGTTGCCAAAATGACCGATGCGTGTTTGAAGAGTTTTTGATTTTTAGCAGTTGAGACATGCACATTGCAAAACTAGGTTTTTTAAGGAGGAAGGGGAGGGGGGACATAACATTATCTAGATCCATAACAGTGTTCTGTGGGAATTTGATAGTATTGCACGGAATATTCTCCATATTCAGTCTGGATATATGGGGAATATTTTGTGGAATACTGTCAGTCCCATGGAACATTATTATGGATATGAACAATGTTATGGACTAGAACGGTATGATGAAAATCTCAACAAATACATACTTTGGGATCATTCGACAGTTTGGTCAAATGATCCCTTTCTAGATGTGTATTTTTTTCAACTACATATAGAGATGCAATATAGAGATGCAATATGATGAACAATGCATATGAGAGGGGTTATTTTTTGGCACAATCGAGACATGCCAACATTGCAAAACAAATTATTTGGGGGGAGAAAGCTACGATGATTATCCCCAATTTGTGCATGTTACTATTTGGAGTTACACAGTGCAAAAACGTCTTACTCAGAAGTTCAAATTTTTATCAACGAAGGTTCAATGGGTTGTTCAGACGTTATAGAACATAAATGATTTTCCTTGGTAGATGTAGTCCATATAGGATTGGGTTTTGTCATTTCTATCATACGGTCTGCCGATAGAAGTGCGCACACACAATTTTGTTGTGTCTTCTGAAATTCATGCATAAGTCTAGATTTACTTAGAGCATAGTTCAAGGACCAACCTGGTTGTCGGGTTGTTGTTGATGTTGTTGTTGTCAAGGAGGTGGAGGAACGTGTCCAAACACGGTGTGAGGAGGTGGGTGAGGTGGGGCCAAAGCTTGTGGAAACGGGGAGTTTGGAGGGCCCCAAACGTCTCCATGACGAGGTTGATGCATGGACGGGGGTTGGCCACCTCAACGGCGAGGTCGAGACATGCTTGGATGATGCGCTTAACCTAGGGAACAAACAAACATAAGATATGCAATGTTATTCAGTCATTTTCTTAATGGGACACCTACATTTGATTGGTGTGTGGTTAGATGAGGATCAAAGAACAAACACCATAAAAGACACATGTTTGAATGAGATTGGACTACACATTCGAATTTTATTAACTACTCCACATGCAATAATATGTATTCAATTTAAAAATAAATAAACATGCACTTCCGATGAGTTCCATGACTAAAGTACGAGAGGTCTGATTTTCAATCCAATTTTTTCATAGATTTGCTAATGCAACACAAGTTTCATTGTGTAAATCTATTCAGTAGAAGTTGGAGAACATGAAAAACAACTTGAATAACACCCCCACATACCTTATCAATGTGGGTCATGATGTCCGTTGATGACTCCGAGCCGGCCGTGGCCATGGCTTTGTAGATGAGGTTGAAGAGCGATACCACGAGGTTTGAGGTGGGTGACATGTGCTTGAGAGTGTCCAATTTTGTTTCCACGAGATAATTCAATAGAACCTCCATGTATTGTCGTCTAGTGACCTAGAAAATTAAAATAACGAGTGTCAGAAATGTCCAAATGATGCAAGGGGATCGTCCCCCACATTCATGACATTAGTCAGCACATGCCTTCAGTTTGGGTGGGCCACAAAATCCTAGGAGCATAATCACAGCATCTTGCAAATTTTTACACTCCACACTACATTGTCAGCATGATAATATAGGAAGACCCTTGCTTTGTTGAGTAATGATATGTTGTGGTTGCCTCCAAACACATACTTATTTAAGTGATGAAAAAGGGATGGCTCCATAATAGGCATAACTTGACTCAAAGTGCAGGTAGTCCATAAATACATCATGCTATAGACTCAACAATTGACTCAATACTGTAATGAGTTCAAAAATCCACGAAAGAAAAGGTTTTGTCTAGTTGTTTGAATAATTGAGATATCAAGGTTGCAATGTTGCGTTCTTATAATTCTTGTGATATCTTGCTCAATTCTTACTCAAATGAAGTAAATTTGAGGTTTTAAGTTACTAAGTTCTTAAGACCTCTCCGACAAGCTATTATCCATAGAAACCTACTATATTTTGTTTAATAGCATGATGACACGTGGCAATAAAATAAAGGAAATGAAGGGTCTATGTTAATATAGCTTAGCTCAAGACCTTTCCAACAAGTTATCATGCATAAACCCCTTTTATTTTATTTGTCCAATAGAGTGATCCCATGTGGCATTTTGTATGGCAAGATCAAATGTTCAATCCCTTAGGAATATCTCCACCTATGAAAGGGGAGAACCAACTGCTTGTTACAGATGGGCCAGTTGAGTTTGAGAAACAGCCAGTTCAAGTTCAAGACTTTAAACAAATCGCCGATCATTGTAGAGGGAAAACCGGCACTATTCACAATATTCATATGATTCGTATTGACATTAGTTTCTTTCTATTATCTAAGTTTCTTGTCATAAAGATAAGGTAGTGGAGGCCCATGTATAATGCTAAATATAGAAATGGAACTCAACCATATAACTGAGTAATGTCATGTCTATAAAAACACACCTTGAATTAATAAAGGAAAACCAAAAGATATCAACATGTAACCCGGTTGGATTTGGAAACACTTGAATCTCCACTCATTTTGCCCAAATTCCGATTCCCGGACAATGATCCCGACTAATTAAAAAGAACTAACGCCAAATAAATTTTGACCCAATTAGGTGGAGAAGGGAGAATTAGAACGTACCTCCGAGTTGAGGAAAAATGCATGGAAGTATGTTTTGTGACGGGACATGAGGGAGTTTTTGAATGCGGAGTCTATGCAAAGGGAGAAAATGGCCACCATGCTCGAATGCTCCACACACCGAAAGGCCTTTGTAGCTCGGAGGAGCATCTTCTCGAGGTTTTGCTCTTCAAAGAGTGTTGCGTAGCTTATCGCTCGTCCCAATATCTTCGCCACCATATGAGTCTAGAAGAATGATAGGTACATAGTCCACATACACACACACGTGCAATCAAATTATCACCAAATCTTCGGACCGGTATGTGTCGGTGAATGTATGGGTGTCAATAATCAACATCAATAATGGTATCAAAGAACCTACTCAGGGGTGTCAGAATTGTAATACCGATCAAATATTGATATTTTGGTGTGTACCTCAGGGTGAGCATATCTTTGTATACCTGAGTTATTATTTGGGTCCTTTACCATTCTAGACCATATTAATACTATAGCAAATTTTCCAAAGGTATGAAGGTTCTTGCATAGGATATAGACCCGAATGATATTGGAAAGAAACATATTCTAAAATACACATACCCTAGTGATATCAAAAAATGTGAAATCCTCACTATGAATGCCCGAATGGTATAATAAAATAGTAACAAAGATGATACTAGTCCAACACTACTATGTACTTCTCATACATAACATGGCGTCATACTCAAAAACAATTCTAAGGATTTGGCACGTCAACAAATGGAATCAATTGTCATTGCAAGAGTGAGTTTTATAAAATACCTCATCACGTGTCAAGACCTTCAAAGTCGACACGCCATTATTTGGCTCCCCACTTGTTGAGCTTTGAGTCACATTGCCAAAGTTCATAGTCACAAGGGTGCAAAGCCCTACCAATTTAACACAATCTTGATTAGCAACTCAATCGAGTTATTTGTAAAGTAAAGGTGACAAAACCATGGAATCGGTCCCAAACCTCGAGTTTATGAGAATTAACACAAAGTCACCTAAGTTTTCTTTGATGTTTAAGTTGTCATACACAAAGAATGGTGTTAGACGATTCAAAAATTGCTTTCTAACTTGTCCTACTAGGATGGGTGGGCCAAGCTAGCCTTGCCCAGGCCGATCTAGGATTTAAGATAACGGGTCCATGTACATATCTATTTTAGATCCTAAAATTCTCTCAAAGTTTGAGAGATGGAAAGAAGAAGTCCCAAAAGCCTCACCCAACTTCCAAAATAGGCTCCGGTGCACGACGAGCTAATGAGCTCTTAATAGAAAGTTGTCTCAAAGAAGGGTCAAACCCACGGTTTCGGAGGCCTGACTTTACGGATAACTCTAATAGATACTAGGTTCACATTTTGACTATGTTCTTTTAATTTGGTAAGAAATATTTTACTATAATCGGTAAGTCTACGCTCTTGCATTCATTTGTAAATAGTTTGTTTCAAGGTTCTCATGTACTACTTCATAATCGCTCAATGGACACTATTAGGTGTTTAGAGTACAAGTAATTTAAGCTAGAAAACTTTGTTGAAGAAGTTTGATTCTTTCACATCCCAAATACCCCATAAGAACACTTCAAATCTAAAACCTACATTCTAGCAAAGCCGCAACATTTAAAACGTCTCAAATTTAGGGAGGTGTAAAATACTTCTTCTTTTTTGTAAAAATTCCATTATGTGTTCCTTGGGCGTTGAGGGGTTCATACTAACCAACAAAGAGTGTATAAACAAGCTGCTCAATGGATCTCTTCTCCGCATTCTCTTTTGCATCCTTTGCATCCACGGGTAGCACCTACACACAATGAAAAAAATTGACCCAAAAAGTAAGTAAACCACACCACAACTTAGTATAGTTTTGGTTAAGGATTCCTCCAAACTAAACTATCAATTTTCCCCTTAGTAAGAACTTCAAAACCTCCTATTTTTTCTTTTTCGTTTCATCGGGTTATCTTTCCATCTATGTAATCCAACAAAGCAACAAAACATTTCCATTTATGCAAATGTTGAGATTGTTTGAAGTTCCTAGCTCTATAGAAACTCACATAAGCTTGATTTCCTTAAGTCTTATTATCCACTAGACTATATCCTTGACATGTTCACTTCACATATCATACATCACATGTATGTATGTATGTATGTATGTATGTATTCAAAATTGAACACTATTGGTAAATGCAATGTAGAGAATACTATGCATATGAATTTGAGATAAGTAGTAGTATAGCTAGTATGCCTATTCTACCTAATGAAAAGTTCAAAGAATTTTGACAAGGAATGAGGAGCTACTCTAAGCTTCTCCTAATATACCTTTGGTAAGTACCCCTTGACCGCCCGGAAGTGGATCATAAACGTTTCCATGATTTGAACCTACATGAACCAATGAGAGGTAGTTGTTACAATTGTGTGCAAATGTCATGTGATGTAAGGCATGTGGGTGTTATTTGGTTCGTATTTCATGTTCTCCAACTTCTACAGATTAGATTTTTTCTACAAATAAAACTTATGTTACATTAGCAATTCTACAATGAAGCATTAGCAAAAATCAGAATATAAATCGGACTTCTCTTTAATATTTAGTTATGGTTATAGAAAGTGCATGTTTGTTGATTTTAAACTGAACATATAGGGCCTCCCAGTTGTGTGTCACTATCGAGTGCATGTGGAGTACTTAATAACATTTGAAGATGTAGTCCAGACTCTTTTAAACATGTGTCTTTATGGTGTTCATTCTTTGTGGTAGACTAGTTCAAGGTTTTTAAAGCTGAAATTTTGGTGTTAAAGGAGCTACAATATATAATCTATTGGTTGCATATTATTATGAGGTTTTAACGTTGGATGAATGAGAGGTATGTTTTCATATGATAACCTCCTCCCTTTCCATATAATATGATAACTCCCTCTCTCCATATAATATGATAATAAATGGATGAAAATGGGTTGAGTGAATGTGCAACTTGGTACCATGATAGCGTTCCCCTCTTCCTTTGGAAAACCTATGTTCTTTTTCGCATGAAGAGTTACAACCTGCATCACCAATTCCCCATACATTTCCCCAACCCAAGGATAAGTTTTTCTTCCTATTTCAAAATCTAACGCTAGGTAGCCTCAAGTCTTTCTACCAAGTAGGTCATCATGTTGATATTAGCCGTTATCTCATATAGGCCACTAAACTTCGTTGCTCTAGGCGATTACCTAACCTTTTTTACCCTACTTTAATTACATTTCAGTTTCATAAGTTTTTTGACTTCCTAGACTTTAAAATCAATTGCATTTCATTCAATCTATATTTCAAGGATAATTTGAAACAAGCCCCCAAAGTAGAGGTCAATATCACTTAAATAAAAACATATATATATATATATATGAATATGAAATTTCTAGTGAGGGAAAACTTAATAATTCAAAGTACACACATGGGGCTCACACTAGTTTTTCAATTACAACACCTAAAGTATGTTTGGTAGCAAATAGATATATGGATGTTAAAATCTCATGATGTTGGAGTTACTCCACTAAATTTTGTATTTAGTGTCAATGGTATTTTATGTCACTATGGTAACTTTTCTAATTATACTTTTTATGAACAAGTTTACAAGTATTGGCATGGATGATTGAAATTTGGATGAAAAATCACTCAATAAGTGATAGTGATTGCAACATTGTGAATCTAAAATGCCCAAATATTTTTACAAAGAATAACAAATAATGTTAAGTTCACATTTAGTGTTGGTGACACCACACAGGTGGTTTACAATTAGAATTGGAGCAAGACAAATAGAGTTGACAACACTAAATACAATATGTAGTGTACTTACCATTGAAAGAATGACTCGAAGTAATTTCAATTGACAAATGAAAGGCAAGGAATATTCGTTGATGAATCGTGTGGAAGTGTTGACAATTTGTCGACTCTACACCCACAACAACAAAACATGTGAGTTGTAGTCAAAATAAATGTAGTGCCTTTCCCATATAAGGACCTATAGCACAAAATAAGGACCGGGGCTTGACAACCACCTCTTTAGGATGGGGCCCCTCCACCAATAGTACCAAGGTGAAAGCATGGTCAATTGTATCTTATATTGTAGATTTTCTCTTTCAGATATTTTTGACCTCATAATGAACAACAAAAGGTCCCTAATCAGTCTAGTGGAATCCACTTGAAATGAATTGATCTATGGGGGTCAGGTTTTCATCAAACCTCCTTTATCATGGTGGGGATTGGTTCAAAGAGGTAGAGGTCTAGTCCTGGTCCAAAAGAAGGGTCTTTAAACTTGAAAGCGAGGCATCATACAGAGTTGTTTGTGATTCTGAACTCTAATTTGTAGCAATCAGAATCAAATGTGACCTCACCCACAATCAAGTAGTATATCAATTGCATTCTTTCAATGCAGTCAATATCTATATGAAAAGAGCATAAACAAAAATTTGGCCATGCACAAATGCCCTAGGTTATATGTGACAATGGTGATCAAATCAATTTTACTACATAGGGCCCTGGTAATTTTCTACAGCCTGTGTTAATTTTCATAATGAGAATCAATTTGGCCCACATTAATTTTCAACAACATGCTAAACTTGAAACCCTTGATATTCGAGTTTAATCTAGGGTTTGTGAATGATGGGTTACCACAAAGCGAGTGTCGAGGCGTGTGCTCGCATAGTTGAAGAGAGTGTACAACACCTCGGCCACCGACAAATGAAGAGATTCGGGTCCCCTTCGCTTGTTTCCTAATAGAACCCTAACTCCATAAACCACCAAAAGATTGTTATGTCAATATGTTTTTTCAACCCACAAAAAAACCTATGATTCTAACTCCAATAGAGCCTCGTACAATGTAGGAGTTATTAAGAGTTCCTATCTAGATTTTAAATGATATAAGTCTATTGAAGGGGTGGTTTAGGGGTGACTTACAATGTGTTGATCTAGAACTCCAAAGCCATTGAAGAAATAACCGCAAACAACCTATGAGCTTGTTAAGAACTCATAATAATTAAGTGAAATTTGGACCCCAAATTGGATCAAGACCCAATCCAAATTTAACAACATTTTGGAGTCGTACGATAAGATCATCCAATTGATTGAAGTGTATAACTTAAGCAAACACAATTACGAGTATGTTAAATTGCATGCCCGTTCTTTATTATTTTGTTGATTATATAGATTCTTCAATATCCAAATAATCATTGAGGTTTCATTCAATTATAAATACAAATATTCACTTAGGATTCACACATCTTCCTTTAAATTTCATGTTAATGAGAAGTGTATTGAGATATCCGCCCGTAGGGTTGACTTCCCACAAGAAATTTAGATTCAACTTTTATATGTGTATTTTGACTTCGATAAGAGTTCGAAACATTGAATTCATAGTTTCATCACTATCCATTTTGTGGGTTTCATTTCTAACTTGGTGGAGTTGTAGTCCTACCTTTCATCATACAATTTGTAGACAAAATCTGGAAATGTAGTTCTCCAATCCAAGGCCAGAAATTTGCGAATGACTTCAAAAAGGTCCTGCAACAACAACCCAAAATTAGTCACACAACTAACCAACTTAGCAACCATGATTCAAGTGAAACCAAACTATTTTATTTTTTCAAAACATACTTTTAAATAATTATATCATTTACCATTTATTATTATTAAATGATTATTCCCTGAAAAATATGACTCTTGAGTTCACTCCCATCAGTTCTCAAATCTAACTTGAATGTTGAAGTACTAGACTACGATGAGAATCTTATTCATGTATTTTTTTTAATGTTAAATGTATCATTCAAACAACCGATAATTATGGACAATAATTTTTTATTATTATCATAATTGTACTCGAATGTAGAATTCTATTGATAGATCCTTCCATAAAACTGAAGCAAGTTATTATGCTAGGATCTAATTTCACTTACATTTGAGTTCAAATGTTTAGTGTCATATTATCTAAGATTGATTGAACTCTAGGATTCTTTGAGTTTCATTGCAAGATAAATGGAAGCTTCAAGGAATCTCTCTTCGTAATTCAATAACACGAGGGCAACTTTCAAGTGACTTCAAAGTGTTGTTAGCAACATATGGATCATACTAGTGTTGTTGGTCACATTATCTAAGATTGATTGATATCTGGGAATATTTAGTTCATTCCAAGGTACTCACTCCGTCCCAAAATGATTGTCTTACTTCCAAATTTTTTTGTCCCAAAATGATTGTCCAGTTTATCTGCCCGGCTAGGAATTTGAGGCTTAAAGTCAAATATTTTCATGCCAAACTCTCATTGTCAAGAAGTATTTCAACACCGCAACTTTGCGGGACGTTTTGGAGTAGTTGTTGTTTTCTATTTTAAGAGCCATACTTATAACTATTTTGTCAATGGTCAACATGCCTTAATCTTGCCCAAGTTAGGAACATGGACAATCATTTTGGGACGGAGGGAGTAACTAGAACCTTCAAGGACTCACTCTCTGTATTTCGATAATTAAAGGCAACTTTCAAGTGACTTCACAATGTTCTTAGCAACATATGAGTTCAAAAATATTGTTTGTGACACTAAGTCAAGATTGATTGATAAATTAAAATTTTAAAATTTTCATGGCAAGATAAATGGGAAGCTTCAAGGACTCACTCTTCGTATTTCGGAAACGTGACTCGGGCAACTTTCGAGTGACTTCACAATGTTGTTTGCGATGTCTCTCGCATGTGGACGGACGGCCTCGGGATGCACCTTCATGAGCACCATCAACGTCATCAAAGCCTTTGCTTGTCCCACTTTTAACTCGGTCAAAAATTGTTGTAAATTGCTTGACGCACAATTACTAGTATGTAAATCGCTCGACGAGTCCGGATATTGGAATCCGACCGCCTTCACGATGAGAGGAACAATCTTAGAGACCATGTCTCTTTGGCCTTCGGAGTCCGGTGAAGAAAGCAACCGCATGAAGAATAGAACACTTTCGGTGATCACTTTGAATGATAGACAACCCGGAAGTAACGTTGAGCTCGTTGAGCTCTTTGACGCCGACGTGCCTTCAAAATCATGTTGTCTTCCTTCGATTGCCTTCGTTGCGTTATGCTCAAAATCATGATACACCTATAATAGTAGGTCACAAGCACCAACAACTAGTCTTAGAAAATGTAGATTTGTGTATTTGTCTTAACTACTTTAACACATAGATGTTGGATTTCAATGCCAATATATTTCAAATCTTAAGAATCATATGGACTTTTCTTTTTCTTGTAGGAAAAAAACCTATCAAACTTTCCTCGATTAGGTATTTGTTTGAAAGCCCTCAATCACATCCTCGAAAATTCCCATATAATATTATGAGGTTTTGGTTCTTGATAATTAGCTTCTAGATTTTAGCATTTAAGAGGTTCTACTACATGTCACAATACTCTTGCTAGCATTTGCAACTGTAACATAGTATAACCATGTGTTACAAGTTACAACACAAAACTTCAGTTAGTTGGGTTTAAGTCGAATGATATATCTTATGACAATTCCTCACTCCATTATCACCTTTAAAAGTCTTGGTAATGTATCATCAAACTATTGAAAGTTGAAGTGCCTCACTATTGTAAAATTATAAGGGCAGGCATCAGATTGACATGAATGTCGAATATCCCTTCTTCCCTTTAGCACTCAAATTCAATGGTTAGGGATTTGTGGCGTCCGTATAAACTCGTCCATTGGGAAGGTGTCAACGCAATGAGCTATTTTATAGCTTGTACATGATTATTTCTAGATGATTTGATTTTGAAAGTGGCATGAGTAATCCTAAATTAGTCTAATGGGATCCAATTGGAATGGATCACCCTTGTTCGTGCCCCAAATTTTATAGTATATTCTAAACCCTAAACCAAAAATCCAGACCCAAAATCTAGAGCAAATCTAAAACCCCGAACCATGATTATATTGTATATCCTATAATATCCAAAAATAATATTCTTAGAATGTATTTTCAAGACCCTATTTGCTTCTAAAACATTTATAATTTTAGCTTGAAACCGTAAAGAAGACTAGACTATATTTGTTCTCACTTAATATTCTAAGTTGGACAAGTAACCCCCCCCCCCAAGCCCAGGGGTCACAACCTCATATGAAAAAAAATTACCTTATGAATGAAGATGACAAATGCTTGAGTCTCGTGTTGGATTTGCGGTCGTAAATGTTGGTGCAAGTTGTGCAAAATCCGAAGACACACGAGCCCATTCTTCTCGTTCTCTTGGCTCAAGCAACATACGACCAACTTGCATAGCCTCGCCGCATACGCCACCATGACCCCGTTGGTCGGCAACCTCGACAAGATGTCGAGAACCTCGTAGCGGAGTTTTTGCTCGTCATTGTCTTCCGTTTGTGGTGTCGTGGTGTGCGTCAAAAACTTCTCAAACACGGGGAAGAAAGTGTCCAAGAAGCTTTGGTACTTTGTGGTTTGCACAATCTCGATATGAATCCGAAGCGACCTCACCAACAACAACTTATTTTGCAACGCTGCAAAAAGAACATAAAAATACAAAATTGAACATGTTTGTCCTTGTCAATAAATAAATAAATAACCAACATCCGGCAATCTGACGTGAATTTGAGCGCGTTGGTCCTATCCTGCTCAAGAATCCTCTTGGTGCAAGGTTGGGGTTTACCGCCTACCTTGCGATGGGTGGGCTCTTGGCTTCCTACCTACCTAGCTATTTTTTCGCGTCAAATAGAGAGAAGATTTCACAACAAGAATCGAACCACCAACCACTCCATTCGGAAATGGGTACCTCTCCATTATCACCTGCTAGTTTAGGGTCATCTCAGACCATGTTCTCATCGATGTGAATACGAGTCCGTTCATGCTATACTGCTCACGGTTTGTCCTTTGCAATTGCTACACACTTTAGAGTATGTGAATGTTATTTGGCGGCTAGTTTTCTTGTTCTTCGGCTTCTATTGATCAAATTTATGTCTTCAAATTTGTATTGCAATAGTAAACTTGTGATGAAACATCAACAAAAAAACAGATTTAAAATTGGACCTCTTTTGATTTTTGTTGGGGTTGTTAGAAGTGCGTGTTTGTTAGCTCTTTCATTGATAACATCAGTTCTCCTAATTGTGTTTTACTATTGAGTGTGGAGTAGTTAATAAAATTTGAAAACATAATCCAATCTTTTTAAAACATGTGTCTTCCCGATGTTGGTTTCTTTATCCTAACCTAACACACATTACTCATATATGGGTGTCCGATTAATTAAGAAAACTAACCGAGTAACACTGCATAAACTAGTTGCAATGAATTTCTCATTTTAGGTTTAAAATAAATTATAGGACCACGACTATGAATAAATGCTTCAAATCAAAGAATACACATGAGCCTTTTTTTAAGGGCGGCAAACAAACCAATGAGGATGTTAATTGAATTTGAATTTAAATCCATGACGTTTAGGGCATACGAGAATGAAACGTTCAAAGTTCTTACAACTTAAAATTAGGGTTCAAATCACGGTCATCGATGTTACACTACACTTAGTGTCCAATCTATGGTACATGATTGAGAAGCTAGTAAAAACATGTCAAAACTTGGTCGAAAAGGTTTAAGGAAGATGGTGCTAAATCCAACACCCTAAAAATTCTGCACAATAAGTACATATTGATTATGACATTGTTCATTGTCTTAAGATCAAGTTTTGTGTTGATTTTTAATTCGTCTACTAATAAAATTTTGACCCGTTTTAGTTTTTGCACATGGAATTCCAAATAAGACATGTTTTGTTGTGTTGGAATCCCGTGTCAATTGCTAACAAGATGTCATTTAAATCTTCTTGAATGTAATATGCTCAACGCTTAAAATCATGGTTTTGCACCATCTACTGTAGTGCATATGAATTGGTCAGGTTCAAGACCCTAAGTAGCTGGGATCTTAAAATTTATGCATGAAATCAGTGCTCAAGTTAAATTGTTAAGGTAAAGTATGCTAAAACCAACACCCCACCCTAAATCAAACTCCCAAATTCTTAAAATCTTGTAATATAAGTACATATTGATTTTGAGAATGTCCACCACCTCAACATCAATCTCCCATATTGGTTTCCGAGTAACAACTTTGAATTCTTGTATCTTTTGCGTTTCAAACTCAAGTCCAACATGCTTTGGTGCGACGAGATCCCTTTCAATTGCGAATATTAAGAAATTTCTAAAACTCTAGATCAATACAATGAATCTAGTAGATACAATTCCACGCTTAAAAGTGGCGGTTTTAGCAACATCTATCTATCTTAGAAAATCAACGAGTACGGGTTTAGCAGGTGACTTACTTTCATGTTGGTTCAACAGCTTCGAAGCGTGCTGCTCCAAATTCGCATACGTGAGCGTCACATGCGCCATGTGGCCCCTCACGATTTTCGCGTTTATTTCCGCATCCGATCTCGTAAAAAAACGTTCCGCAAAACTAGTCAAGCTTGTTAGCTTGAGGAAGTTAAACTAGTACTCCAAAGCATCGCTAGATAGGTTAGTACCTCCTTTGATCAAAACCCACCCGCCAACCGTAGAATCTAAAACTCGTTTACCTAGAAGAAGGTAAATCGACAAGCCACCACTTACGTCACCGTGCCTCTAAACTAGCTTCAAAGGAAAGGAAACGGTTTGTTGCTAGGTTTAGGGTTCTAGGTTAGTATAATTAGGCGAGTATAATTAAGAGAAGATAAAAGTAAAATTCACCTAAGTTAAGACTACTCTTTTTTTAAGTAAAAGAAATGAAAAGTTGCTTTGTTTGCTTAGGCTAGCTTGAATTATAGAGTCTTTTTGTTTGTAGGGGACTTACTCTCATTAAGACTAGGATTGTGGCCCATTGGTTTACAACTTGGATATACACCCTAAACTCCGTATTATCAACCTCCATAATGTCACTCACTCTCTAATATCCCAAAACCCTAGGGAACGGATGTGCGTAGTTCAAATCTCACTCCTTATTGTCACCTTTCTCTCCCTTATATCACGAATTTTGTCATTAATGCAAACCACCAAAGGAGTCAACCCACACCCTTGCATTGCGCCATGTGTCAATATGTGGAGTGTCACCTTCTTATTCTTATTCTTCTTTTGCCACTTGTTGAATGTTGGTGCATGCATCCGCCGCATCGCCCAGGAAGGCGAAGCGGAGTGGAGCACACCACACCATTTAATATGTTGCACTTTGTGTTATTCCATAGTGTCACATGCTACACTAATTCACTAGTATCACGCATCCATGTTAACACTACAGAACTCCGTAATATCACGTGCACTTTGGTTGCCACAGGTGTGATGCTACGGAGTTTAGAGTGTATGTAAAAGTATGTATGTAAAATAAAATCGACTTCGTCAGCTTGTCTCAATCATCCCCATTAATATTATAGATAGATAGATAGATAGATAGATAGATAGATAGATGTTTACTTTTTCTAACAGTGGCAACCAAGGTAGTTTGTTTGTTTGTTGTGCAGAGAAAGCGCTCTAACTTGCTTCAACACGAAGGAAATGGTTAGCCGACTAGGTTTGGTTTTCTTTAAGAAACAAGGTCGTCATTTAAGTGAAGACTACTCCCAAAAAATTCTATGTTTGCCAACACTAACATGAATTATAAAGTCTCTTTTCATGTCTCTTTGTTGAGTTGAGGCAACTTGTTCGTCCATTGTTCCTCCCGTATTAGGCTCGTTACTAATGAAAGTTAAGTTGATTATTTGAAAGAATGGAACCCCCAAAATGAGTGCATGGACCATAAAAGAGAAGCACTAGACATGCTTTGCAGTGGTTTTCTCTTTTTGGATTCTCAAGAGAGCAAGGTTGGCTACTATCATTGGAGTGATGAAACCACATGTGGATGATACTACTCATTTTCATCCAAATGTGTACACATTTGGCTCTAATATGATGATATTCATATTGAATTCCTATGATGTTTGCTAAAAATAAAATGATTGTTTCTATCTTTATACTCACAATCCAACGATGGATTGCCAAATAAAAAAATGTTGAAGGCTAGGTGGAGAATGGAACCCACACCACTTGCAAGGTGGAGATAAGTCTCGACTGCTCAAGATATTGGTGTGATGCTCATATTCAACAATGTACTACAATTTTTCACGTGTCTCCTTTGTTAGTTTCTAGATGGCACTATATGGGTTTCACATGGGTCGTTGGAGAGTTTTTCAACAAGGAGTGACATTTGTTGTGGTTTACTTTTTAGGCTAGATAGAATATCAAGGAGATGTTAAATCTCAAAAAATAATTCACTAAAATTGATACAATTTAAGTAGGCCGTTGAAACACCTTACATGAACGTATGATTTCTGAACGTTGGTCATGGAAATATGATCATAACATTCTTTAAATAAGGTAATCACACCTATTCTGGACATTTCAAGAAAATCGTGTGCAACCCTACTTCCAATCAAATCTTCAATCATTCATTATGTTCTCAGTCTTCCACTTAGAGTTGTGCAAAAGGTACCAAATGAAATTTACATGTTGAGCATGTGCATTCGAAGACCCATAATCTACTTCCTAAGTTTATTGATTAAGGGAGAAAAACAACAAAAACAAATTTATATGAAAATCGATTCATCTTTGAATGCTCATTGCATCCTAATGGATAAGAGTTAGGAGGCAATCCTAGTGTCCATCGAAAGAGCATAAAAAGTTCTACAAGAGGGATTGTTTGTTTGTGAAAAACAAGCAAGACTTGAAGTATGCAATATCGCTATTTGAAGAATATGGAGGTGTTTCTTGCAGGTAGGTGTTGGTGTGTGACCACCACCTTTTTTTGAGCATGTGGGCAGATTCAAAAAGTGATTTAAAATAAGTTAGACATTCATCCAAGTCATTCCTATAGTTCATGGATGGTTTTCCTAATTTCATCTATGGTGGTTACGATTAACCTAAACACTTCCCTTAACTAACATTCCTTACCCTGAAGCTTGTCTTCTACTTGTTTGTTAGGGCTTTTCTTTGTGTGAGAGTTATACGGAGTGGTCTTTGTGAGAGACTATGTCACTTGCATTATTGTGATTTTAGGCACTCTTTGAATGTTATTTCTTTTTTTTTGGACACTCAATGAAATTAATTTCCCAAAAATTTAGGCACCTTCAAAAATAATTATTTTCTGCCCAAGCTGCTAGAGAGCTACGGTATGAATTACATGCTTACTATCTCATTGGATTAGCATTTTGAAGTGGATTCCAAATCCATGTGACTCATAAGGATCACATTTCAATTTGTGGATAGTTCAAATCCATTTTGGTCATAAACCCCACCCATTTGTGCTACCGTCCCATGTACATTGTGCCTTGGTGACATTTTGTGTGGGATGAAGGTGTTTCTTGAGCATTTATTACCTATGGTCTCACTTAAACAACATGTTTGTTAGAATATACAACCATATTCTCACATGAAAGTGACATGCAACATTTACTTTTAATGCCCTTCATATACTTCATTGAAGTGTAAAAGTCTATGGCCGTGCCTACATTGGATCATCCATATTCCATTCACTTGTGTTTCACATAGTCCCAAGGGTGGACTCTTCATACCACAAACAAACTAGCATAAGTGTAGAAAGGGGTATTATTCGAGGCATTAGTGTACATAGTATACATAAAACATCTTGGTAATGTTTTTTTCTTCTAATGTGTACATTTAAAAGTCTGTGATTTTTTTGAAGTAAAGGTAGATGTAAAAAATGGTGCCTAAGGTCTAGAGAAGCAGTTGATTATAGTGTGCTAGTTTCATCCAATTTACATTTTTATTTATTTTTATTTATTGGTTTAGAGTTAGATTGTTATTAGTTGTGTGCTATGGATGAAAATGTATCTAATGACTTTCTCATTGGAAAATAAGAGTGGATTGTATATGTAATAAAGGCCTATTTATTTCATGATTTATATTTTGTATATGTAGTGGGGGCATTTATCACATTAATTTGAAAAGCTTAGTATAAATACAAGAGTCCATTTTCTAGCCTAGAATTAGTACGTATTCAATTGTTCTTATCTATAAATCACTTCTATATAGAGGGTTTTATTTCATAGTCACTGTGAGCCCAAAAGGGTGCCCACATTTAGTCTTAGACCCTTGAAACGTTAGTTGATGCACTTTGAAGTAGCATGTTACTTCACAAAAATATAAAAAGAGTGAAATGTTAGTCTTAGAAGTACCATGTTGTAAGAGGCTAGGATGTGAGTTGTTATTGTGTTTTTACCTTCGGAAAGATTTGAGTGAATGAGGATAGGTAAGGAGAACTTGGATTGAGTAGTTAGTGAGTAGGCTAGTACAAATGGATGGAGACAACCAAAGTGACTCAAGAGGCAAGTGCATTCGAATTGGGATGAATGGAGGATCACATGGAGCGCACAAGTGGACCACCTCATCATGGCCACTTAATGGGGAAGGTCCAAGGAAGAATGCAAGGTGGAGGATAAGCAAATTCTCAAAGCACCAATCAAATCACGAGTTAAGCATCGTGGTTTGAATTAAGTGGTGAGCAACGATTTGGGAAAGTAAGGGGAGAAAGTTATGGCGGCGGAAAGCGAAGGAGGCTAAGTTTGGGTTGAAGCATCCCAAGTTTGGTAAAGTGTGGTAGGTAGAAAGCCAAGGCTAGTTAAATGTTCGAATTAGGATCCTTGTTGATCATTTGAGGGAGGAAGGCTTAGAAGATAGGATTGGCGCCTACTAAGTAGGAGGAAATCTCAAGGGCTTATCGTGAGCCTTGAGGGTGCTCACCCCCTCAAGCTTACTATATAATCCCTCATTCTTCCCTCACTCATCCTCTCTTTCCTTTGTGCTCCAAGGCACCCCACGAGTTATAAGTGTGGGTGTGGGAAGCCATATTGGAGCACATGTGTGTGCTTAGTTTTTAGTTTGAGAGCCAAGGCTTGTTAGCCTTGAAGAGGGCTTGACCTCTTGGTAGAATTAGTGTTGACGTGAAGGATTTTAAAGTTAATTCATGATTCCAATTTGTGGTACTTAAAGTTCATGTTTTGAATACACGTGGTTGCAAGTTCCATGTTTAAGAGTTGAGCACTTGAGGTTGTGATGAGTGCAAAAATATACTTGTGTGGATTAGTTAGTCTTAGTGAAGTTAGGAAATTCTCTCTCCCCCTCTCCTCTCTAGGATTTTAGGATTTTAGGATTAGAGAAGAATTGTGTGATTAGAAAGGGGTTGTTAGTAGAATTAGGAAAATTAGGTAGGAAGATTAGTTAAGGGCTTGAATAATTAGTGAGGTAGTTGGGGATTACAACTACAAAGTTGTGGGTTCATGAAGGAGCTGGGTTTATGAAGGAGCTGGGTTTGTTTAGTTAGAAAGTAAAGAGCTGGGTTTATGAAGGACCTGGGTTTGTTTAGTTAGAAGCTAAGAAGCTGGGTTTATGAAGGAGCTGGGTTTATGAAGGAGCTGGGTTTATAAAGGAGCTGGGTTTGTTTAGTTAGAAGCTAAGAAGCTGGGTTTACGAAGGAGCTGGGTTTATTTAGTTAGAAGCTAAGGAGTTGGGTTCATGAAGGAGTTGGGTTTATGAAGGAGCTAGGTTTATGTAATTAGAAAGTAAAGAGATGGGTTCATGAAGGAGCTTAGTAGATAGCCTACTTAATTAGCTCATAGACAAGTAGTTAGTTACATTATGCTAGTTAGTGTTATGTGTGGCTTTCACAAGTAAATGTATTTGAGATTGACTATAGAGAATAGTGTTTTTTAACACTTGCATCCTCTCTTTAAAAATAAACCATGTGCACAAATTAATGGAGAATGTGGAGCACTCTCGCGATGGCAAGACAAAGGAAGCAAAGACCAAAGTTAAATCCAAGACCACTTGAAAGGTGAACCTTGCACTATGGACTCATCCAAGTCCAAATCCAATACCGCGGAGGAATGTGAGCCCAAACCCACTACTTGGACTACGGACGCTTAAGGGTGGGGGGTTTGGCCTCACAGTCACCACATATGTCATTAGGTTTTGAATGAAGAGTCCACCCCCTGGGCACGTAGTGTGCTACACACTATACGTAGGTCATTCAAAAAGTATAAAATCAAAGTAGACATGCATTAGATGGATACTTTTCTCTTTGCACCCACTTCTTGTAGGATATGAAACATGCAATTAATACAAGTCCGTTATGAAATCCAAATCGTGCTCGTAGCCATTTGCCTTGTACTTTTTGAAGCTCACAAGAATATCTTATTCATTATCAAAGTGAAGATTCTTGTACATAAAGGAATGAAAATTTACTCAGTGTCGATAGATTCAATTAATTTACATGCCACTGTACTGAGACCCTCCCATGTATTGGCAATCTAGTATTGTTACATGTCAAGAAAGAAAGAAAAGAAAGATGACTCCGATGTTGCCACCAACATGAATTATGGTGTCCCTTCATTTTCATGTTGGTCCAAACCTATATGTAATCCCGAAACGGACATTACAAGAAATAAAGTGTCTTTGAAGACTACTGCCTCCTTTTTTAGGGGTGAACACCTTGAATGGGTATGGAGAAGCCAACCGGGACTTGTCTCTTCAAAGGGCAAGCCTCTAGGTTCCGACATAGCTGGTTGAAAATATCCACTTCACCCAGACATCCCCACTATGATTGGGTGGACCATAGGTGGTAGGGTGCACTGAAAATGAAGTGTATCTAGAAAGGTCACCCGTCCGAGTACTATTCTGGCCTTAGGCAACTCAACCCCAAAGTTCCCATTGGGGTCTTAAGGCCTTGAGTTTAAGCCACCCATGTTACCGTGTCCTTGGTTTGTTGAATTTATGATTTCTATTCAATCTTATGAGTTGCACATGTTAAAGAGATGAGAATAGGTTGGTTCTAAGTGGAATCAGAGGTTCGAAATACAAGTTCTTCAAGTGAAGTTTACTTCTTTGGATGTGCCCTTATATACATTTCCAAGTCGGCCCTTAGTAGGGACACGTGTCTAATCCAACCTATAGTAGACTAGCTTACTCACTTGAGATAAGTTCATTATCTCGGAATATGCTCTTAATAGAAGATACCATGGACCTTAATGTGGTGGTTATCCTTTACTTTATACCGGCGACTACGGTTAAGTCTAACCCATGTGACTAGTATAAATGCCGGTGAAGCCTAACCGGATTTAGCTAGATTCCCACATGGGTCTCATTAATACTTAACGAGCCGGTGAGGTTGACTAATGGGTTGTTTAACCTCCATAACACTCCTCCTCAACCTATTGTTAACCTCGTTAAAAACTTTATCAAGTAAAACCCGTATTCGGGATAAAACCTTGACAAAGAAAAGATTATTAACAATTTACATTAGTGAGGTTTTGGAGTGATCTCATCCCGGCCGCATAAACTAACTTTTTATGCTTATATGCCGGGAGAGCTTTGGTTAACATGTCGGCCACGTTATTTTCTGATTCTACCTTTTGTATATCAACTTGACCTTTATCAATCAAGTCTTGGGTAAAACTGAAAATATGAGGACTAATGTGTTTAGTCCTATCGGCCTTAATGAAACCTGAGGACATTTGTCTAATACATGCGGCATTATCCTCGTAAATCACCATGGGCTTCATCTCCTCCTCCTGGATTCGGCATTGCTGGTTTATGATTCGTTCCAACGTCCTCAACCAGACACATTTACGCGCCGCTTCGTGAAAAGCCAACAGCTCCGCATGGTTGGTCGAGGTTGCGGTGACCGTTTGCTTCATGGATTTCCACGAAATAGGCGCTCCGCATTTGAGGAAGATGTAGCCAGTCTGCGATTTTCCCGCATTCGGGTCTGTTCGGAATCCGGAATCTGCAAAACCTCTAATTTCGGTTGGGTTAAACCTTTGGTAGTGTAATCCGAGGTCTGACGTACCTTTCAAATACCTTAGGAGGTGTTTGACTCCGTTCCAATGTCTCATTGTTGGGTTTTGGTTGTGCCTCGCCAAAATGCTTGTAGCGAATGCAATATCGGGTCTCGTGTGAGTCGTGAGGTAGGTAAACGAACCAACCGCAGTGAGGTATCGTTGTTTGTCGATCACCTCCTCCTCCTCCTCACGAGGTTGGTACGGATCGTCATTCGTCTTGCTCCTCCCAATCATCGGTGCGGCCATTGGATTGGCCTGGTCCATCTGAAACATTTTCAACACTTTCTGCACATAGGCCTGTTGGTGTAAGAAAATGCCATTGGGTGTGTGATGAACCTGTAGTCCCAAACAGTAGGTGGTGGGTCCCAAGAACTTCATATCGAAGGTCTTGGTCAAAATGCCTTGTGCAAACTTACACATATCGGGGGTCCCGATAATGTTTAAATCATCAACATACACGGCAAGTATTACAAATCCGTCATTTGTACAATAAGTAAAAATGCAAGGTAATGTTGTGTTATGGATAAAACCTTGAGAGATGAGGTAGTGACAAAGATGGTGGTACCAGGCTCGGCCTGATTGTTTCAGGCCATACAAAGCCTTGCATATCCTCAAGCCTATGAACCGTCCCGGTTTCGGCTTTGGCACGGATTTCAGGAATCCGGGTGGAGGATTTATGTGCAAAATCGAGTCCAACGTACCGTGGAGGTACGCAGTCACTACGTCCATCAAGTAGATTTTCAGGGCCATATGAACTGTTAGAGCGAGTAGGTACCTGAAGGAGACACAATCCATAACAGGTGAGTATGTTTCGTCAAAATCAACACCTGGCCTTTGCGTAAAACCTTGAGCAACTAGTCTTACCTTGTGTCTAATGACCCGTCCTTGAGAATCAAGCTTGCGGGTGAATATAAGCTTGTGCCCTATAGGCGGTTTCTCTAGGTCGGTTGAAATTTCAGCAAAAACATTATGCTTTCTTAGAGATGAGTATTCGGCTTCTATGGCCTCCTGCCATTTAGGCCAATCCGGCCTCTTCTTCGCTTGATCCAGGGTGGTCGGATCGGCTTCGGAAGTCGAGTCTATTGACTCGGTTGTAAAGTGGACCTTGGGTTGTTTCATTTGTCGTTTGTTTTGGGTTTTCGGGGCGATTCTCTTGGCGGGTAAGGTTAGGCCGGTTCCTGGAATTGCATTTCGAATGATCCGGTCTTCGGTTGAGAATCCATCCGGAGTGTTTTCGGCCAAGGCTTTGAGGTTCATGAGTTTGACGGTCTCGGTATTAGCGAGTGAGGTGGGTGGGTCGGGATTTTGGGTCAAAGTCTCCGGTGCACCGAAGTTTAAAGGTGGGGATGGTTTGGTTTGTCTTAGGGTCGGAAATACCGACTCTAAAAATTTACAGTTTGCGAATCTTGCCTTAAGCAAGTTCCCGGTTGTGGGCTCTAGGTACCGGATGATTGAGGGTGAGTCGTAACCAACATATATGCCCTCTTGGCGGTGTGGTCCTATCGTGTGGCGTTTAGGTTCCGGGAGAGGTACCCAAACCTGACAACCAAAGGTTCGGATGTGGGAAACGTTAGGAGGTCTCCCGGTTAGTAACTCGTAGGGAGTTTAGACATTCAGTAAGGTTGGTCTTAGCCTGAGTAGGGCTGCGGCATGAAGCACCGCATGGCCCCAAACCGATGATGGTAAGTTGGCATGAAGGAGTAGGGGTCTTGCTATGAGTTGTATTTTCTTGACGAATGCCTCTGCGAGGTCATTCTGGGCATGCTCATAGGGTACCGAGTATGTAAGGTTAATCCCGGATGCGGTACAGAAATCCTCAAATGCGTGAGACCTGAATTCTTGCGCATTATCCATCCGGAGGTGTTTGATGGGAAATTCAGGGAAATGATTTTTATATCTGAGGAGGATAGCTAATGTTTTTGGAAAAACCATATTACGGGTTGGTAGTAACGAAACTTCCAGGTGGCTCCATGATGCATCAACAAGTACGAAGTAGGAGCGAAATGTCCCGGATGGTGGGTCTATGGGTCCGCATATATCCCCGTGAATCCTGTGTAGCGGTTGAGGTAGTTCCGTGGGTAGGGTCCAATTTGATGGTTTCCTGATGAACTTGCCATGTATGCATGCAACACATTCCCGTGTTTTCCCGGCATCGGCGGCCGTAAGGTTGTGACCTTGTGTCAATGGGACCATCCTCCGAAACACCGTTGTTCCTGGATGCCCAAGTCTTCGGTGCCAAATATCAGGCTTGGCGTCTTTAACATCAAAAGATGCCCCATGCGCCAGGTTGCGCTCCGGCGTGGGGCCTCCCCCCCCACGCGGCCATGCAAACCTCTTCCTCGTCTATGACGGGGCTAGATGCCAAGGGTTTTATGGCAACCTTGTAAAGTCCATCGGAGCCCGCGCTAGCGGTGGCAAGGACCTTCGGTCCTTGCCTAAGTTCGATGACTTCTTCATCACCGTGCATCTTCGTGCAAACGTGGATATTCCTCGCCCTCAGATCCCGATAGTTGATCAGGCTTCTCGGCGCATCTGGGGTGTACATTGCCTTCTCGCAATTGAGGGGGAATCCCCCGGGCAAGACGATTGTTGCCCGGCCCTCCCTGAACCGTAGGGTTCGGCTTCCGGCCATTGTCAAAATTTTACAATATTGCCAGGACTTCTCACTTTGAAAGTGGAAGAATTCTGCCTTTGTGAGAATTGTATGGGTTGATCCACTGTCTAGGAGGGCCACGTCCTGGTTTGGCGTGGTCTCCTCATAGACAGTCATGTAATTCTCGACCTCATAATCCAGGTCCGGAAGGTCTGATGCTTCAAAGTTATAGTTCTGCCGTGGTTTATTGCGTAACTGTTGCACCTCTCTATACAGTTCTACCAAGTATTGGGATGCCCTGCAATCCTTTGCAAAATGACCTTTCTTCCCACATTTGTGGCAATTACCTTGTACCTGTTTGCGTTGGTCAAACCTAGGCTGGTAATTCCTTGGTTTGTTTTGGTAACCTGTTGCGGGGTTTCTATGCCATTTTGGGTTAGGTTTACGGAGAGAACCTCTAGGTGGTCTTCGTGATGCCTCGGCAACGTGGATCTCGGCGTGATGATCCTCATGCCGGTTGTCTCTCCGCGATCCTCCTCCTCCCGCGGGTGCCCCCGTTGGTTTGTTCGGCTCCGCTGGTTCCACGGCTTCGATTTTGGCGATCGTGTTGTGCACCTCCCTTGCCGGTCTTGATTCGGCGTTTCGGAGTAGTATTTGATGTTGCTTCTCGGCTAAGAGCAGGTGCGACATCAGCTTGGCGTATTTCGTGTACGTCATGTTCCGGTACTGCTGGGAGAGGATGGCCGTTGCGGGTGGAAATGTTGACAGGGTCTTCTCGATCATCTCAGCTTTTGTAATCTCTTGGCCACCCATTCGGAGTTGTGAGATGATTCGGTGCATTTCCTCATCGTATGCGGCGAAGTTTGGAAAATCCAGGACGCGTAGGTTGGTCCAATCCGATCTTGCTTGCGGCAGGTACAATGCTTGCTGATGATCAAAGCGAGCTTTGAGTTCGGTCCAGAGATCAGCTGGGTCGTTGATGTGCAAGTACTGGATTCGCAACGCGTGGTCAAGATGTCGGCGTAGAATCATGAGTGTGTGCCATTTGGCGGTAGGTGGTAACGGCTGCTCTGTTTCTGGAATGGGATCTGTACTGACAGCCCTAGCTATGTTCTCAGATTGTAGGAGTATCATAGCATCATTAGTCCACTCAGCAAAGTTTGTGCCAGTAGAGGTTAGTGGTTCAAACAATAGTGATTGAGTTTTAAACTCTTTGAAGTTAGTTTTGGTAGACATGGTTGTAACCTGGTCCATCCAGTTACAGATTTATATTATTTTGTTTGTAACCTACTAGCTACTGAAATAAACGTTAGTCCAGGTCTAGTACAATTAGATTTAAGGGTCTGATCTGTAGTTAATTAGTTTCTGTAGGCGTAGTTAGCGTATCTAATATGAAATTTGTCCTTACATGTAGACTTTATTTCAGGTAGCATGTACTTAAGTCTGAACTAAGTTTAGAGTTAATATAAAGTTAGGTACGGCTGTTTTCGTAGCAAAGTGAGTTTCAGTGGTGCTATATAGTCTGTATTGTGTTATAAAGTCAAAATATAAACGGAATAACTGAAATCAGTAAAAAAAATGAGGTTAAGTATAGATGACTTACCTCATATTTGAGTATACTACTGGTGACATGTTAGTATAAAACAATAGGTATATAGGTTTATATACGTAGATATATGTTTATAAAGTAGGTAGAATGTAGGTAAATCATATCCTACACCACAAAAGGAAAACTTCAGAAAATAAAAATTTCGGCATTATGACATTTCTGTATATAGTAAAACCAGAAAACATACCTGCAGAAACTTCAATATTGGAAATAAAATAACAGAGACAGAATAACAGAAAGTAAGTTAACGACCTTCATCTTTATACTTGAATGGTTAGTAGAAATGTAGTTCAGATAGGTGATTGCTATATTTTCTAGTGAAATTTCAGCATTATGACGTTTCTATAGTGAGATCAGAAGTTCTAAAGAGAGAAAATTGACTGTATTTATGTAGTTAGTGTACAGTTCTAGCTTCAGGTATACTTCTACAGCAAAAATAAGCTAACTAAGTAGTGATCAGAAGATATATACATAATTTGTAAGCTAATCTTCTAAGAACATATTTCGGTATATCTGTAATGTATCTGCACTGTATCTGTACTGTATGCACTGTATGTATTGTATATGTACTGTATTTTGGGCAGTATTTCGGTATATCTGTACTGTATCAGAATATAGGAAAGTAGAGTATGAGATAGAAAATACTACTCTATTGGTTGCGACTAAATTTTGGCATTATAACAGTTATGTAGCTATGGTCCAACAACAAAAATAGTTAGTATTTCAGACAGTACTTTAGTACTAGCTTGAGAAGTCCAGAAAAGCAAATATAAAGCAAGTATAAAGCAAGTATAAAGCAAGTATAAAGCAAGTAGAGATTGTATCTCTAAGTGTAGATAGTTCGAACTATATAACAGTGCTATAGGTAGCTCAGTATATACTTGTAGAGAAAACTAAACACAAGCAAACTTCCTTCTCTCAAAATGTATCAACTAAGTATGATCAAGAGTGCTCTCAAAATCAAGTCTAATGCTTGGAACTTGTCTAAGTGAGAAGCTCGGAGCGTGCTGATAACGTGTTAAAGAGATGAGAATAGGTTGGTTCTAAGTGGAATCAGAGGTTCGAAATACAAGTTCTTCAAGTGAAGTTTACTTCTTTGGATGTGCCCTTATATACATTTCCAAGTCGGCCCTTAGTAGGGACACGTGTCTAATCCAACCTATAGTAGACTAGCTTACTCACTTGAGATAAGTTCATTATCTCGGAATATGCTCTTAATAGAAGATACCATGGACCTTAATGTGGTGGTTATCCTTTACTTTATACCGGCGACTACGGTTAAGTCTAACCCATGTGACTAGTATAAATGCCGGTGAAGCCTAACCGGATTTAGCTAGATTCCCACATGGGTCTCATTAATACTTAACGAGCCGGTGAGGTTGACTAATGGGTTGTTTAACCTCCATAACAGCACAATTCACGCCTCCCTCATAACCTACACATGGCTATTGGAGTGCATTATATCTCCAATGTAATCGATGGGATTCATGTTGAGTTTGGGCCAATCTTTGGCATATTCAAAACATATGCCGCCTAATATGTCATTCAACAAATTTAAGGGGGTTAAATTTATATGCCTAATCGACAAGTCATGGCACTTACAAATTAAATGCTTAGTGACGGTAGACCCAAACACAAAAGTCTCTCTAGACTCCTTGTCTTTCAAAATATTTAGGCTATGGTAAGACTTCCATTTTCCCCTCAATGTAATAGAATGGACCTATGAATGCAATCTAAATGAGTAAGACCCTTTGTTGACTTTGTCTTTACCATATTCCTACCGTTTGTATTTGTCGCTAGCCTTTCTTTTTCCATGTTATTTTGTTTCCTTCTAATTGCCATTCACATATCCATTATTACAATGGCCCTCAATTCACTATAGTTAATGTTCATTTCATAACACTACAATAATATGAGGGTCATGTTCTTGAATGCTTGTTTGTGTTTTGAGGGTAACCCACCAATTTCATTCTATGTTAAATAATCTATTTTCTAGATTTTTTGTGTGTGTGTGCGTGTGTGAGAGAGATAGAGAGAGATAGAGAGAGATTTTGCTTGTTTTATTTTACTAGTAATTCCTATAGTTTTGGTGTGTTGCCATGGGATTCTTTGTCAATTGTTTGACTGCATGGAAGTAAGTGATATTCAGGTGGGAGAGCATTTGTGATGTTTGTTATGGTTGGAAGGGTTATGAATGTGGTTTCATGCTAGGATAATGTCCAGTTTGACTCTCACAAGTATATGAAGGTTTATCACTGGGTGGTGCAGTGATCTAGAAGTTGTTTTTGAATGAGCCGTATTCCTTTAATATGCCAAATTGCTATTACATTATAAATGGTTGAGGTTTGGGGTTGGGTGGTTGCACATTGAGAAGGCGGACCCACGTGTTGGTTTGGTACACGTGGCAAAATGTGGAAGCGTAATTTTCTCTTTCAAAGATGATTTGGTTCTCATGTTGCTCATGTATTATACATATACGAGCTTGAAAGTTTGTATGATATGGACATCTATGCATTTTGAGTGCATTTTGAGTGCATCTATGATACGGGCAGTCATTTTGAGTGAACTTGTTGAATGCTGGGGTTTAATTCCATTGGCATTGCATAAGTATCGGGGAGAAACATGTGTCATACTTACTTTACAATTTCTCCTATATGTAGGCCACAATGATGTTGTTCTCTATTTCTATAATTGGATACCACCTACTCATAATATTGTTCAGTTACATTGTCGGGTCTTAAGGGCCACTTCACACATGAGACTGAGAGCCCGTGACCATTACACTTCAAGCACTCTCATTGGTGGAAAAGGCGGAGCCGGTCCAAGTACGCTTCACACTACGCTTGAGGGACCAACGGAGTATGTGAATGCAAGATGGATGTAAAGGCTACATGGATTCCTACATGGATCATGTTTCATGGTCGCTTTGATTATTTTCAAAAACCACCTCTTGGAGGTAAGCCTAACACAAAACCCGGGAGACCACGGCACTCTGAACGCCCACAACCGTTGGTTTATTCTATTTCATCATGTGTGAGGATCCGCATGACTAGAAGTTCATTGAAATAGCATTTGGTTGAGGGCCCGGTCACATATGACATCACACTACACTTGAGGACCTGTGACCACACTACATGATTTTGGAGGCGTCTTGTAACAACCTTTGGACACTTTCTTTTGGGCTCTCACAATTTCATGGTCACGGCTCTTGGCTTGTGTGTGAAGTGACCCTTATGAACCATCGGTTCCTCCCCGTTTTAAACTTGTGCATATATGTGTCTCAAAGCTACATCACATTGGGACAAATTTAGATCGATCTCAAAGTTTGTAGTGTAACACAAGCAAGTATACCATGCTTCGTTTCACTAGAATTCCAAGGCCTACATAACAGCCCCGCTTGTTAAAGAATGTTATCATTGGAATTCATAAATGTTTTGCACATTCAAGTGCATTCATATGATGGTACAACAACTTATGATTCAAGGAAGCATTTAAGTAGAACTAATATAAGGTAGAAATACCATAACCCGTTAAAATAAGGTGATTAGCATTGAAGATTTGGTCTGACAATCATGAGATAATTTTCCAAGATAGACGAGAAGGATTCATGAAGAATGCAAGTTGTTTCGTATTTTTCTGCCTTGTACAAAAAGTTCCACAATTTTTCAAAGTGGAAAGTTTGTCCAACCCACTTCCGGTTCACTAGGTACTCCGTATTTCGATTCAGAACATAACCTAAACCCGTTAATCATGAGTACGTTAGATCTTGTCTCCCATTGGCTACACTGCATTGAAGTTGCCGCCGAGCCATGCTCCATTTAAGACATGGCACTCTACCATTATGAGGCGGTCTAGTGCACCGCTAGTGGGTGGTTAACGGGTTATGGTATTTCTACCTTACTTAGGGATGTTGCTATTAAGTCCAAACACATTTAAAGATATTGCTATTGAGGGGACCCTTTGGCTCCCATATTGTGCTCTCCACTTTCCCTTCTATGCATTTCAAGTTTTCTCTATGTGTATCATGATGTTCAAGAACTATAAAGTACAAGTGTACATTTTTTTATAGCAGTTAGTATGGATGATGTGCCATTAATTAGTTGTGAAGTTGATTTTCAAAACAACGTTTTGCCAAACCTCGTCTTCTTTCATTTTTCATTCGGTAGTCACGTGTTAAACTACATAGGAAACTAAAAAGGTACAAAGCTTTCAAGTGTAGCATCTAAAAGGACCACTTTTGGACTAAAGTTGGGATGATGATACTCAGCGACATGGGCCATCTAAGTATAACAATAGGATGTTGGGAGTTCAATTTGAATATGAGTCTCATTGGGCAACTTATCGAACTTCCCACTGTTATATTATGAGGGCCTGAACATAACGAGACCTGAACGTTGTGTAATGCTATGGGTGATTAATGTGGAATCATGCAATGCTTTATGAAATGCATGTTGTTTCTTAATTCTCTTTCAACTCATCAAATTCTACACAACTCATAGGAGTTACATAAATATGGATAGAGGACTTATTCAAGTATAGCAATGCATATGAGAGGATTTTGTGTTGCTGCATCATGCACATTGCAAAAAAAAAGTATTTGAAGAAAGAAGAAGAAGGGAAAAAGTATGATGAAACTCCTATTTATACATACTTTGAGAAGTAATGTGATTAATGATCATTATAGATGTGTATTTTTCATAACGTATAAGATAGTGCACACGCAACTAAAATGTATTTGTCTACAACACGACATACTATCCATGTTTCGATCTAGAAGCTGCTATTTCTATCACAAAGTTTGTTGATGAAAGTAGTGTATATACAAATCCAACATATTCGAATTTCAGGCATAATTCTAGATTTACTTACAAACTAATTGCACATCAACAAAGAGTTATAGCACCACATCATTCCGAACGGTTATCCACATCGATTACCAATTTTAGACTATTTAGATAATGCCATTAGTTTATACTTAAACTTTTCAAGTCGGAACACTCCCATCAAATGTTGCTTCCACCACACATTTGTACTTGAAGTTGGAGTATAATATGAAGATACACTAAAATATGAAGATATGGCTAGCTTGTCCTTGAGTCTCGAGCATGCCATGCTTTTGGAAGTAAGGGAATGTTGCAGGCCCACTAATTTGTATGCAAGTACCATGTATGTATGTAGATGGCCGAAATAATCATGGTTAACTTAAGGTAGAGGGTGCTTAACTCAACCCTTTTGATGTATTAGCCTTTTTTTTTGGAGATCCATTTAAATTAGTGCTTAGATTAACAAATTGGCTTTGAAATGGAGAATAAAAAATGAAAATAAATTTCACATCGTATGAATATACTATAATGCTTTGAAGTAGGCTTACCCGTAGCTACTTAAATCCTTCCCTAGACACACACTTTTTCCGTTGCAAACGATTCTCAAAATCGTCTCGGCCTTAACCCAAGCCAACCCTGTTTTTTTCTCACAAAACCAAACTTGTTTTTTCTTTCCAAAATAGCTCCCACGTGTCACCCAAAGAACCCCAATCCTATAAAACATTTGAGCCCTTAGAACTTTTGTACGTGGGATCTTAACAAAAATATATTAGTAACCCATCTGTTTGGAGGAGTGGTCACCTACCCACATCTTAAGTGGAGGTGTTCAATCTAATTACTGATCAACTTATAAGTATACCCGATTGTTTTAGTTGTCCGAGCTCAGGAGGAGGGCTAGGGAGTTGCCTAAAATGAACATGGTTTGAACATGAGAATCAAGGGTCGGCTTTTGACACACTCAAAATCAAAACTTTAAAATTTTATAGCAAGAATATGCCATGGCAAGAAATATACGTGCTAAGTTATGGTGAAGTTCTCTTTCATCACCAACAAGACTCACCCAAAATAGAGCAATTTAATTAGAACATTCTTTTACTCAGACTATGCTTAAAGAAAAATTTGAGGTGAGTGGGCATGTTTTGGTTGATTCTCTTAACCATACTCTTATATACTCTTCTAATTGTCATTCACATATCCATTATTACAATGGCCCTGAATTCACTATAATTGATGCTCATTTGATAACAATACAGTAATATGAGGGTCATATTCTTGTATGTTTGTTTGTGTTGTGAGGGTAACCCACCAATTTCATTCTATGTCAAATAATCTACTTTCTTGATATTTGTTTTGTTAATACATTGTCAACATATATTGTCAATGAGAGAGAGAGAGAGTTTTATTTTACTGTAATTCCTATAGTTTTGGTGTGTTGCCATGGGATTCTTCGTTGGTTGTTTTACTGCATGGAAGTAAGTGATATTCATGTGGGAGAACATTTCTAATGTTTGCTAGGGTTGGAAGGGTTAAAGATGTGGTTTAGGGTTAAAGTCCAGTTTGACTCCCACAAGTATATGAAGGTTTATCACTGGGTGGTGCAGTGATCTGAGTTGTTTTTGAATGAACCGTATTTCTTCATTATGCCAAATTGCTATTACATTATAAATGATTGGGGTTGGGGTTGGGTGGTTGCACATTGAGAAGGTAGACTCATGTTGGTTTGGTATACGTGGCAAAGTGTGGAAGCGTAATTTTCTCTTTCATAAGATGATTTGGTTCTCATGTTGCTCATGTATTATATTATGCATATACAAGCTTGAAAGTTTGTGTGATATGGACATCTATGCATTTAGGGGCAGTCATTTTGAGTGAACTTGTTGAATGTTGGGGTTTAATTCCATTAGGCATTACATTAGTATCGGGGAGAAACATGTGTCATACTTTACTTTATGATTTCTCCTATATGTAGGCCACAATGATGTTGTTCTCTATTTCTATAAATGGATACCACCTACTCATAATATTGTTCAGTTACATTGTTGGGTCTTAAGGGCCACTTCACACACAAGACTGAGAGCCCGTGACCATTACACTTCAAGCACTCTCATTGGTGGAAAAGGCGGAGCCGGTCCAAGTCCGCTTCACACTACGCTCGAGGGACCAACGGAGTATGTGAATGCAAGGTGGATGTAAAGTCTACATGGATTCCTACATGGCATCCAACGGATCATGTTTCATGGTCACTTTGATTATTTTCAAAAACCACCTTTTGGAGGTAGGCCTAACACAAAACCGGGAGACCACGGCTTTCTGAACGCTCACAACCGTTGATTTATTCTAATTCATCATGTGTGAGGACCCGCATGAATAGAAGTTCATTGAAATAGCATTTGGTTGAGGGCCTGGTTACATATGACTTCACACTACACTTGAGGGTCCGTGACCACACTACATGATTTTTAGAGGTGTGTTGGGACGGCCTTCAGACGCTTCCTTTTGGGCTCTCACAATTAATTGGTCACGGCTCTTGGCTCATGTGTGAAGTGGCCCTTAATTATGAACCGTCAGGTCCTCACCGTTTTAAAAGTTGTGCATATATGTGTCTCAAAACTACGTCACATTGGGACAAATTTAGATTAATCTCAAAGTTTGTAGTGTAACACAAGCAAGTATACCATGCTTCATTCCACTAGAATTCCAAGGCCTACATAACAAGCCCGCTTTTTAAAGAATGTTATCATTGGAATTCATAAATGCATAACATTGTTCTGTGGAACTAACAATATTATGTGGAATATTCCATCATTCATGTTGAATATGAGGAATATTCCATAGAATATTGTCAGTCCCACATAACATTGTTATAGATCTGATTAATGTTATGTGTTTTGCACATTCAAGTGCATTCATATGATGGTACAACGACTTATGATTCAAGAAGCATTTAAGTGGAACTAATATACTTAGAGATGTTGCTATTAAGTCCAAACACATTAGAAGATATTGCTATTGAGGGGACCCTTTGGCTCGCATATTGTGCTCTCCAAGTTCTCTCCTATGCACTTCGAATTTTCTCTATGTGTATCATGACATTCAAGAACTATAAAGTACAAGTGTACATTTTTTTTAAACAGTTAGTATGGATGATGTGCCATTAATTAGTTGTGAAGTTGATTTTTCAAACAACGTTTTGCCAAACCTCATCTTCTTTCATTTTTCATTTGACAATCGTGTGTTAAACTACATAGGAAACTGAAGTGGTATAACACTTACAAGTGTAACATCTAAAAGGATTGCTTTTGGACTAGCGTTGGGATGATGATACTCAGCAATGTGGGCCCTTTGAATATAACAATAGGATGTTGGGAGTTCACTCTGAATATCAGTCTCATTGCGCAACTTATCAAGCATCCCATTGTTATATTATGAGGGCCCACATAACGAGACCTAAACGTTGTGTAATTATGCAATGCTTTATGAAGTGCATGTTGTTTCTTAGTTCTCTTTACACTCATCAAATTCCCTCGGGGGGGGGGGGGGCACTAGCGAAAATCGTAGAAACAACATGCGATAAAAAAAAATAGGGTCTAATATATTCATTGTAGATAAATTTTGCAAAAAATGTGCAAATAATATAGGGGGTTTTAAAATAATGAAACATGTTTACATGTAAAATACCATCACATATAATGGCCTCTTTTATCTAGTCAGTACATGTAAAATAGTGTGGAAACAATTACTAGGGGTAGCGGGTCTAGGGTAGGGTTTGTGCTAGTGGATGAAAAGAGGTAATTTTCTGTTGAAAAAGCTTGGATGGATGACTTGGCAGGCTAGCTGGCTTAAACGTTACTGAACCAACGTATCCAATGTGGAGTTTAAAAAATTGGTTACTTGGGGTATAAGGAAAAAACTGCAGTATAAGTAAAATATGGTATTTTAAAATGATTTCCCCAAAAATTTATAATTATTGATAGGGTGTATTAAAATACAAGCATTTACCTTTATTTTGAAAAACACCATGCCTTATAATGTTTTCTGCAAGATAAATAGCCCCCCGATAAATAGGTCTTGAGCGCACGTGTATGCAAAATATAAGAGGGAGTGCACCCCCCGAGCAAATTCCACATGACTCATAGGAGTTACATAAATATGGACAGAGGACTTGTTCAAGAATAGTAATGCATATGAGAGGATTTTGTGTTGTTGCATCATGCACATTGCAAAACAAACGATTTGGAGAAAGAAAAAAAGAAATATGATGAAAATCCTATTTATACATACTTTGAGAAGTAATGTGATCAAATAATCATTATAGATATGTAATTTTCACAACTTTATAAGATAGTGCACATGCAACTAAAATGTGTCTACAATAAGACATACTATCCATGTTTCAATCTAGAAGCTGCTATTTCTATCACAAAGCTTGTTGATGAAATTAGTGTATATACAAATCCAACATATTCAGAATTCATGCATGATTCTAGATTTACTTATAAAAACTAATTGCACAACAACAAAGAGTTATAGCACCACATCGTTCCGAACGGTTATCCACATCGATTACCAATTTTAGACTATTTAGATAATGGCATTATTTTATACTTAAACTTTTCAAGTCGGAACACTCCCATCAAATGTTGCTTCCACCACACATTTGTACTTGAAGTTGGAGTATAATATGAAGATACACTAAAATATGAAGATATGGCTAGCTTGTCCTTGAGTCTCGAGCATGCCATGCTTTTGGAAGTAAGGGAATGTTGCAGGCCCACTAATTTGTATGCAAGTACCATGTATGTATGTAGATGGCCGAAATAATCACGGTTAACTTAAGGTAGAGGGTGCTTAACTCAACCCTTATGATGTATTAGCCTCTTTTTTTTGGAGATCCATTTAAATTAGTGATTAGATTAACAAATTGGCTTTGACATGGAGAATCAAAAATGAAAATAAATTGCACATCATATGAATATACTATAATGCTTTGAAGTAGGCTCACCCATAGCTGCTTAAATCCCTCCCTTAGACCCACATTTTTTCCGCTGCAAACGATTTTCAAAACCGTCTCGGCCTTAGCCCAAAGCCAACCCCATTTTTTTCTCACAAAACCAAACTTGTTTTTTTTTTCTTTCCAAAACAGCTCCCATGTGTCGCCCAAAGAACCCCAATCCTATAAAACATTTCAGCCCTTAGAACTTTTGTACGAAGGATCTTAACAAAAATATATTAGTAACCCATCCGTTTGGAGCATAACATTATTTATATCCATAACAGTGTTCTGTGGGACAAACAATATTCCTCATATTCAGTCTGAATGATGGAATATTCCACAAAATATTGTCAGTCCCACAGAACACTGTTATGATATGAATAATGTTATGAGGAGTGGTCACCTACCCACATCTTAAGTGGAGGTGTTCAATCTAATTACTGGTCAACTAATAAGTATACCCGATTGTTTTAGTTGTCGGGCATATTAAAGGAGGAGGGCTAGGGAGTTGCCTAAAATGAACATGTATGAACATGAGAATCAAGGGTCGGCTTTTGACACACTCAAAATCAAAACTTTAAAATTTTATAGCAAGAATATGCCATGGCAAGAAATATACGTGCTAAGTTAGGGTGAAGTTCTCTTTCATCACCAACAAGACTCACCCAAAATAGAGCAACTTAATTAGAATATTCTTACTCAGACTATGCTTAAAGGAAAATTTGAGGTGAGTGGGCATGTTTCGGTTGATTCTCTTAAGCATGCTCTTATATTCAAGTGGTGTGTGATTAAGTGTGAATCTAAGAACATGCATCATAAAGACATGTGTTTTAGAATTATCATAGTAGTACTTGCTCAAACTTTGTTAACAATTGTAACTTCAATACCTAGTCAACATATTATTGGGGATACCTATACGCTTATTTAATCATAAAGAGAATCTTCACTTGATATTCATCACAAGCTACAAAATAATGAGGAAAAATGGCTACACTTATTAAGGTAAGAGTGCGTAATTCTATCTCTCATCTTGAACAAACACTCATATTTGAGCACTATGTGGTTAGGTGTGAATCCAAGAATGGATATCAAAAAGTCGTAAGTTTGAAAGAGATTGGACTATGTGCTCATATATGCTAACCATTATAGGCTCAATAGTCAAGATAAATCGGGGGAGACCTATATGACCATTTAACCCTTAAACGACGGAGTGGCCCTCTCAGGGCCTCGTTGACCCTAAACTATTTGACCATAAGATAGCGTCAAAACATGTTGGAATTGCAAAAAAAAAAATTCCCCAAAATGTGTATCTCAAAATTCCATATCTCATTTATGCCGATCGCACTAAATATATGCCGATCGCACTAAAATAATTACATGGAGGTCTGAAATGGGGTAAACATAGGCTGATGGGAGAGGCCCTCTCACCCCCCCCCTTGACCTTTAAGGGTTAACAAGATTTTGTTTTTGACTTCCATAAGATAATGATATGAGCTTCAAAACTTATGAGGAAAATGGCTACATGCACAATTTGGATTTCCTAATCAACTCGCACGATTTGGATTTCCTGAATTTGTGTTTCATACCCTACAAGAAGTGGGTGCATAGCTAAAAAAAATGCCCTTTTAAGATATGTTTGGCTTCTTTGGATTAATAATCTCTTGCACTAAGATAGATGTGTCTAATACGGTGTCTGGTCTTGAACGGACACCTATATTTGAGTGGTGTAAGCTTGGGTGTGAATCTAAGAAAGGACACCAAAAAGACATGTGCTTGAAAAGAGATTGGACTACATGATTAGAAATAGTTAACCATTCTAGACGCAATAGTCAACATAATTGGGGGAGACCTTTATGATCGTATAATAATTTAAAGAAACTTCACTTTGACAACGAATTGGAGATTCCTACAGGCTACAAAAAAATTACGAACAAAGTGGCTATGGGCACGATTTGGAATTGCTAATCATCTCACACTTGTTGCACGTTTCATATCCTACAAGAAGTGGGTGCAAATGGAATGAGGTGAAGCCATTTCGGTGTCCATTTATGGTCGACATACCCATTCTCAATAACCACCCCAAAAGTCCCCTAAGCCATGAAGTTCCACACATGTAGCCATCATTCTCTCATTTAGAATACTGGAAATAGGTAGGGACCAAATGAAAGAGGAGTTATAGCCATTGAGGAATCCAACGTGATGGAAAAAACAAGTTAAAAAAGCACATATTTGGATTCCTTGAAAAGAACACTTGTTGTACTCAGGTTTCCGTTTACCATCTATCAGAAACAGGTCGACCTATGCTGCGAATACGAGTCGGGACATAATCTTACCTTTGAAAACTTACTGTAACTTCATTGCTTCAATATGAATTGTGATTTTTCTTTTTTTGCATTAAATGTTGTGATATCAATTTCTAGGCGTGTAAAAAACCACTCCGTTATCACACATGTGCCAAGCTCGTGCAAAATTGCTTAAGTTATCAGAAACAGGTCTGCCTACCTTAAGATCGAGCCCGCTTATATTTGATCACGTGTTCCATATCCTGCAAGAAGTGGGTGGAGGCGCTTCCAGTGTCAGGGTTAAGGCCTGCTCCCAAACCTCGATTAGGTGTAGTTGAGCATCGTAAATCCCACCCGTTTAGTCTCCGGGCCTAAAAGGGGACTTTGGGGGGGAGTAGCTATCATACTAGGGTACTACTACTACCACTCCTCGCTAACGTTTGTCGTGCCAACGTCGCCACCCGGGCGTCCGGGCGGGAAAGGGGGGGGGGTTTGTGCCCCGTCACCCGCCCCGGCGGATCCGATTGGGCGCACCGGTATCGTATCATATATTGGCAGGCCGGCCTAGAGATTTGGCTTTGTTTTTGTCGGGTCATTATTGTACCGTTGGAAGAGAAAGGGAAGGGGGGGGGGTTGTGTGTCGCCTTCGAAGGGGTGGTGCACCTAATCCCATGGACCCGTTCAATGGGCAACAAGAGCACATGATTGGCCCCCGTCCTCTCGAGCCAACCTTCCCCAAAGACAATAAGTAAGTTAAGCTAATGGGAATATTTAGGCCGTAGCAAAAGAGTCTCAATGAGAGCATCAAGAAACCAAACCCCACAACACCACCGTACATAGCGACGTTGGACTACATAAACGGAGATTTGGGCAAACCGACCCATACACTCGTTCCTTGTTGGATGCCTAAACCCTTGCCTCCAAGGAACCCGTGTACGGGTTGTTTCACCCAAGCCATAAACAGACTACATTGTTTATGGTATTTAGTATTTAGTGTCACATGGGTAATGATTGTGCAACTTACCCTAATTTTTAGTCTTCCTTTCCCAAAGACAATAAGTAGGTCAAGCTAATGAGAATATTTAGGCCGTAGCAAGAGAGTCCCAATGAGAGCATCAAGAAAACAAACCCCACAACACCGTACATAGCGATGTTGGACTTACACTGTTTCATGGTGTTTAGTGTCACGTGGGTAATGATTGTGTAACTTACCCTATTTTTGAGGCGTATGCTAGGTTACACTAATGACTGACAACTTCATCGTTAGTGTCACCTCCTGACACTTGGTATTCAAGTAGATTTACTAATATCTTGGCGAGGTATGTTCAATAGTGTTGTGGGGTGTTCACACAAATGGCCTACCAGTTGACGAAAGTGTACACAAATGACACTTGGCATTTAAACATTCAGGAGTATTCTTCTCTTGCATTCTAAAATGTAAACATATGACACTTGCCATTAGTATGTTCCATCTTCCCCTTACATACTAAAACACAAAATTATAATCTCAAGTGTTCCAATATGCTACACTCAATGTCATACCATTAATAGATTTTCACTTTTTATTTAATATTGTGTTGACGAACAATATCAAATTGACAATTAGCGGCCTTGACACTTTAAGACCTCTAGACATCTAGTTTAGGCCCTTTGCAAATAGTGTGCGTGATACTTAATACCCTAAACGGTGCACATAGGTGAATGCATAGATATCAATAATCAACATCAATAAGGGTATCAAAGAACCTACCCTTGGATATCAAAGCTATAATACCAGTCAAATATTGATATATGATGGGTATCTCAAGGTGAGCGAATCTTTGTATACCTGAGTTATTATTTGGGTCAATACCATTCTAAACCACATTGATACTAGGGCAATTTTACTTGTGTACGAAGGTTCTTACATGGTAAATAGACACAAATGGTGCTGAAACAAAAATATCCTCAAATATTTATATCCTACTAGTATCAAAAAGACATGAATACCTTAATGACAACAAATAAAAGATAATACTAGTCCAACATTGGTACATATTGTAAGCTTAAGCATGTGTTCACGCTTCTTAATTGGATGTCTATATTTGAGTGGTACAAACCAAGGCTTGTACCTGGTTATGAATGGACACCCAATAATACATGTCACAACAAGATTGGCCTATGTGCTCAAAATTACACACATCATTCTAGACCATTAGGGAATGCAATCGGGAGGGTTACGTGATCATTTAAAGAGAAAGTGGATCTTCACTTTGAGTTCTTATAACTTTTGCATCTCAACCTTGATGTTGATTTCATAATTGCCACTCTTCGTTATTTGTTGTTTCTAACTGGAGGAAGACAATTCCCGATCCAATGCAACAACCTAAATTGTACATTGCATAGTGGGAAGTGCCCACAACATGGCCACGTCCCTTACACACCATACTTGTGTTTCGAAATCCCATCCAAAGGACACGACGAATAAGGTGTGTGGTCCTATTGTGGGCACTACCAACTCCACAAATAATCATGGCCATTGGATTGGACTAGGAAACATCTCATCCGGTTAGCTATTGTGAATCACGAATATTATCATGTTTCAAGGTTGAATTGCAAAAGAAGATTCTCTCTCTCTCATTACATCATCACATAGGCCATTCCAATTGTGTTGAGTATGCAATTTTGAATGATGTCTATATTTTAAGCACATACTCCTATCCCATCCAACCTCATGAGGACGTGTGTCTTTTTGGCTTTCCTCTTTTAACTACAATTGATGTCATATATGCCTAGATTCTTGCTTCAAATGAACTTGATTTTCACATAAGAACCTAGGGTTTGGTTCGGACACACCTACTTTAATACTTTGAGATTTCAAAGTTTATTAATATGCCCGAAGACAATAAGTTAATCAGAATTATGGCACTTCACATGTGATTGTGAATCCCCACCCAAAAAGTGCACGATTGTAATAACTAGACTTAATTGTATCTGTACCAAAACTTACCCATGTAAATTCTTGCATGAAATGAATACGATTTTGAACATGAGAACCTAGGGTTGCGTTTGGACACACCTGTAATCTCCACTTTGAATTAGTATTTTTTTATCATCCACATCTTGTCCAAAACTACACGCAATGATGCGTTTAACCCTTAAACGTCCAAGGGGGGGTGAGAGGGCCTCTCCCATCAGCCTATGTTTACCCCATTTCAGACCTCCATGTAATTCTTTTAGTGCGATCGGCATATATATTTAGATATGGAATTTTGAGATACACATTTTGGGGGAAAAAAATTTGCAATTCCGACATGTTTTGACGCTATCTTATGGTCAAATAGTTTAGGGTCAACGAGGCCCTGATAGGGCCTCTCCGACGTTTAAGGGTTAAACCATCATTCCATTACCAATAAGGACCCAACCAAAACAAGATAACCAATAATAGTAAATATGCTCAAATACTTAGCATGGCGATTATAAGGGGAGAAACTATGTATCTTAAGGAAGTACCTCTCTCAGGGAACCTTGTTAAGAATGGCAAGAATGGCAAGAATGGCCTACCTAGATAAAAGGGTACTTTTATCAGAGCTCATATTTGTGAAATATTCCTTACAACAAGTGAATATGTGAAATATGTAAAAATATGTGAAATTCTCATTATAAATATTGAATGGTATCAAACAAAGACCATAACATTATTCAGATCCATAACAATGTTATGTGGGACTGACAGTATTTTGTGGAATATTTCATAGAATATTGTCAGTCCCACAAAACACTATTATGGATCTAAATAATGTTATGACAACACCAAACCAACATTGAGTTTAGGTTTTAACCTTTTTCTTGGTAGGTGGTACAAAACATCACTTGTGAGTCATGGAAGATACTTACTTACTTGTGTTAGTGACCTAGCGGCACCAAGTCACTTTACTCCCATATCCACTCAAACAAGCTCCACATGAATCGAACGTGGACCAAATATATGAAATAAACACCCACTCCCAACCAACAAGCAACTAATGACATGGTGTCTAGTCACTACCCAAAACACAACCTTATATCTCATTTTCTAAATGGTACCATGATTTCGGACAATAATATGCTAACTATAGTTACATGCCACTGGTTATTGTTAATGGTTATCGGTCACTAATGCGGTGTCTACATTGTTTTGTCTAATTAGTGTGGGTTCCTATTTGGAGTTACGTGTTGCTATAACTTTACGCCATCATCAATGTTTTTACCAACTAAGTTATATTATATTATCCGGTGTGCATACTACCTACTTATGTTATTTGGGTAAAAAAAAATGTCACTCTCAATAAAATATTATGGCAATGTGTAACTCCAAATGGTAACCCACACTAATGAGACAAAATAGTGTATTCCTTGAAAAGGGTGAAGTAGTTTTACATCTACATCATTGTCCTTCAGAACGTGACTAGGGATGTGTTATGAACATACACTATATTCTCTCCGGCCTCCTCGGAGACTGGAGTTCTTATTATTGATAGTGACCACTAAATTTAAGTTAAGTTAATCAAGGGCAAACCATGTTGATTCTCACACCATGAGAATGAGCATTTATACTATCTTAGTTTTAGGGCCTCCATAAGATTATTCATCAATGATAGAGCATTTCAATGTGCTTAGTGGGCGAATAAAGCTTTGGCAACTCATTGTGTTAAGCATTGCACGCTGAAACAATTTCAAATTGAATCTACAGTATGTGGTGGGCCATTTGGGAATAACATAGCATGAATTTTCAACCCCATGGAACTATGGGACATTGTTGAATAATGTTATGTCTCTATGTGAGGCTCGGTCATGAGTTGGAACTTGGATTGTCACTAGGTCCTATGACTTTAAACTCATGACAAATTTTTGGCCGATGTGTCACCCCCCCAAATGTGTTTGACAAATGTTTGACAAATGATCCTAATGTGTCACCCCCTTGGTGGCCCTTGGTTATATGCCAAATTTCGGCCATGTAAAAGGTACCAATGAGTAAAGCACACAATACCATTGGCTGCATGTTGTTTGATGATGTTTGCTAAGTAACCACCCCCCCAACTGTCTTTGATTACTAATATGGACCATCTCCAACATGAGGCAATAGCACTTTCCCATAGCCCTGCTTAGTGAACCCATTTTGGGTCCACATATGAGTTCACGGCTATGATCAAGGTGCAGAATTCCTCATTCACACCAACACTAGAGCTTGGTGTCGTCCCTCTCTTTATACTAGTCATGTACCTATTATGTAGGTGATTGTATATTAAAAGACAATGGACATGATATACTCAAACATTTGGCACCATTAGAGATATTAAAGCGGGAATGGGGCGGCAATTTAGTCCAAAATTGGCCCAAAAATCTGGAATGATCTAAAGACCAATTAAAAGATCTTCAATGCACATGATTCATAACATTCACATGGTACTATTTACATTTTTTTTTTGGTTTTTGTAATTAGACTACTATTTATCATTCGAATAGGTACATCCCCCTAACATTGCAAGCAACTACTTTTCCAAACATGGGGCCGATACTCCTTGAAAATTATGAACTATGTGCAACCCAAAATAGGGTCCTTTTTTTAAATGATGCTATCAAAAAATTGAAGTGGTTTCAAAATAAAATAGGCCCCACACGATATGTGACTTTGAGCTCATGATAATGCAGGGTGTTATATGTTCCATGAGATTAGGTTATATTATTTCTAAGGTGTCATGGTATACAAAGGGTTAGAGTGAATACATCCCCCCATCCCGCCCATAGTGGCTGCAAATTTGTCGGTGGATTAAACAATGGTTGAAGAATGTTGGATGATGGATTTTAAGCAACGTGGAAGAGATTGGTTTTCGTCATGGCGTTGCATTATGAGAGTTTGGCGTTTTGTTAGCATCTACAATTTGTATACCTTCTAGCAATTTGATGTTGGCACATTTGTTTCATCACTCTGCTTGGGGAAGCCATTGAATTATGCTTCCGCAATAAAGGCATTTCTTGTTGCTCTTGAGTGCGTATCAATCTGTGTATGTATCCTTTGTATTGTGGCTTTATGAAATTGCTTTGAGGCTAAACCCCATTGCAATGAATAATCAACTTTGCCTTTTGAGATGGTTTTTTTAATGAGCCAAAGTTTGGCCTCGGTCGGACAACCAACTAGAATTGCCCACATGTGGAGGATAATCATAAGGCATAGTACTCTTTTGACCAACCATTTGTTGATTTATAATAAACATATTGTACATGAAAATGACTAACCCCAACCTTTCAAAGTAATTGAAAGGTACTACAAAATATGCATAATTCAAAAATTACCTAATTGAATGGGTCGTTTAATTGCTTGTGAGCAAGATAATACCCCCAAACAGTTATACCCTTGCTGCACGTGGTTCCCGTAAGTCACACTAAGTGTCAACCCCATGATTTGAAACCACTAGGAGCATGTGACCCATTGTTGATGACAATGTGTCTTATTAAATCCCAACCGTTCAAAAGGTTGTACAAGCCTTGCTCCATGGCCACATCATAAGGCAACTATTGAACTCAAATGTCATCATATTTTGTTTCTATGTTTTGTTTTTGTATTTTGGTCTTGTATTGGCACACTACTCAACGTGGCAATTGTGTTCACAATCTCCATGGCTCTTGTGTGATCATTATAACTACTGTGTGACATCTTCGGATTGCGTATCATAACAAGCAATGAACAAAGATAACATAATTGGTCTCATCTTTTTAACTTTCTCCCTAACCATTTATGAGAGGAGGAGTTAAGCTTAACTTGGACTAGTTATGTTAGTCGTGTGCCTAACTAAGGCCACTTTAGACTATGGTGAAGACTAGGTGCACCGGTCGGTCAAGAATTTCAACCCGAGACTAGGTTATTTGAGGCAATGGTTGGTATGACAAACAAGATCAAAAAAACAACTAAAAAATGCCTCAAGTTGGAGGTCTTTGGAGGCCAGGTTTCTTGTTTGAGGGTGTGGGGTTGCCCAAAAAACTTGATCTTTGGAGAACTCCCCTAACAAAAAGAACGTTGCCATGTTGGCAACCATGCCAATTTTTTCATCCATGCTTGAAGTTCACCACCGGAGAAGTCTCGGCCATAGTGTAAACCCTGGACAGTGAAGAACCCATTTCATAGCCAATCATATCGCTCCATTTCCCTAAACTTCTTGATCGGTGCACTTCTTCACCGTCGTCTAAACTGGCCTAGTAATTAACCTAACAGCGTGGCCGTACAAACAAAAGTCGACAATAGTTAAGCTAACACTTCTCCGTAGCACTCCTTAGCATGGGTTAACGATAACCGACGGTGCGGCCGGGGCCTTAGTAAGCAACCTAAGTTACTGAGCAAAAAGGCAAAAGAGATGAGTTCCGTAGAAGTTACCACAAGTTACCGTGCTGTAAGTTACCGGGCTCATATATAGATGAACCACCTGTAACAGCACCCAAGGTAAAGTAAGGTAACTAAGTTAGCTAAGAAAGCTGCCAACTCTTCCTTTCCCAGCACAGCGTCAGAGGCCAGCCATGCAATGCTTATGACACTTTTGGGTTTGTGGGATAAGTAAAAGTTAGTTAATATACTAAGTTAATTGCTTGCATTAGAATCCGAATGATCAAGGTTCGGCAAACGGTAACTTTATTTAAAAGCACTTTAACTCAAGGTATGGTAGAAAAACAAGGAAATGGTGAAAATAATTAGCTGCTTTGGCCAGAAAGAGTGGCTTGAAATTTGTGCAATATTTTCCAGAGAATGGAGTAAAGGACATGCTGAGATATGCAAGTTGTTACATGATTTTATTCTTTTATAAATAAACAATTACATTTTTTCAAAGAGGCAAGTAAGTCAAACTTCTTATTTGTATAGTAAAGTCTTCTTCAAATACACCTTGACCTCCATAATGTCACTCCCTCTTTTATATCCTGAAACCATGGGGAATGGATGTGCATAGTTTAAATTTCCCTCCTTGTTGTCACATTTCCCTCTCATATACCATGGGTTTTGACGTTAAAATAATCCACCAAAATTCAAACCACACACTTGCACGCATCACATTGTCATTATTGCAATGTTGGCTTTGTGTTATTCTGTGATGTCATACACTACACTAATTCTCTATTATCATGCATCCATGTTAACACTATAGGTCTCCTTCATATCATGTGCACTTTGGTTGCCACAAGGCGTGATGTTAAGGAGATTAGAGTGTATCGTACTCTGCATGCAAATGCACACAAAATGATTAACTTAATGACACCCAAAAGTGATTTCAAGTGGTGTGAAACAAGACCTATCCAACCGATCACTGCATCCTTTTTGGGTTGCTTAGCATCGTAGGCTACACAAAATACAGTGATGGAAATCATTGTACTAGATGAGAGCTTCGATACATAGACTACACAAAAACCAAAAAAAAGGAATTTAAATTATGAAATTTAGCTCATTTCAATCACCAACACAACATATGCAACCTCCCCTCACAAACATTCTAAATCGCATTATTCGAAGTTGGCTCCGCATCTGAAAGTATTTTTGTCAAGTTGCCCACATTTCAGAACTCATTACTTGGAGGTGAAGAAACTAGAAGAATATGATGGCAATCCTAACTATGCTTACTTTAGAAGCAGTGTGGACAAATGATCACTCTAGATGTGTGTTTTTCATCAATAATATAATGTGCATGCAACCAAAATGTGTTTATCACAAAAGATGCAATCTTTATCTAGGACTAGGTTCTGCCATTGCTATCATAGGGTCCTTTGATATAAGTGCACATGGAAAGTTCTTATATGTCCAAAATTCATACATGGAATTTGGATCTAGATTTACTCAAAACTTAGTTATATGGTTTTCTTGCAATGAAATGAAATGTTTTATTTGTCCAAGAAGAATGGAAAGAGAGAGAAAGAACATAATCTAGGTATTACGGATGATGGATCGTGTCTTCGAGGATATAATCCATAATACCTTGATATTAACGATGTAACGAGTTCTTATAGACCTTTATGCTTTTGGATGAGTGATCGGCCATGCACTAGCTAACCAACAAACTAGTACTTAGATAATTCTGGATTTTTTTGGCCGATTCCAAACTAAATTACTGAACTATACGTCCGCTTTAATATCGCCACTACAGTATCAAATGTTCGCGCACATCTTATCCATGGTCTTTTAATACACAATCACCTGCACAATGGCTACATGATGAGTACTCGAATGGCTACATGATAAACTACTTATGGGAATGTGAATACTCGACGTGTTTCAAGTGTTGTTGTTGTACTCATCATGTAGCCATTGTGTAGGTGATTGTGTATTAAAAGACCATGGATATGATGTGCGCAAATATCTGATACTATAATGGAGGTATTAAAGCGGACGTATAGCAACAATGTAGTTTGGAACTGGCCAAAAAAAATCTAGAATTATCTAAATGCTAGTTATGATCGATTGCTTATGAATAATTTCAAAAAAAACTTTAAAAATTATTTTTTAAATTTATTGATCAAAAGCAGCAACAGCTATACATGCCGTTGCTTGATTGGAAAGCAATTGCGATGGGGCTCCTGCCGCCGCCACCACCACCATGAGCTGGGCACCATCATCAACACGATGATGCATCATGATGAGCTCCCCATAACACCCAGCAGCAGCAGCAATTAGTACACGGAGTCATCACGCTCTTGTTGTTGTTGTTGTTGTTGTTCTTGTTCTTGTACCCACAAGCAACATCATCGGCATGAAAGCCTCTCAGCCGCGCCTACTTCCTCACTCACCTTCACCTCACCAGCTGCCGCAAGGACAGCGGATTGAATGGATTGAATGGAGCCATGCTGCTATGTCTGGGAAGAACCGGCGGTTAGTTACAGATGAACCGGTTGATTTGAGAAATAACCGGTTGAAGTTGAAGACTTCAGGAGAATTACCGATCATTTCAGAGGAATCTATAAGAGAATATGCCTCAAATGAATAAAAAGCAAAACCGGAAGATGTCAACATGTACCCGGCTGGATTTAGAATCACTAGGATCTTGACCGACTATGCCCAAAACTTCCCGGGCACTGGAGCCATGGATTGAACCAGAGTTGGGTCTGGTGTATAGGTGAGTGCTGAATGGGTATCAACGACAAAACATCGATAAATTAATGGTGTCAAGGAACTTATCCGCGGGTAGCAACATTGGAAAATTTCAAGCCAAATACTGGATATTTGGGTGGTATGTCGAAGTGATGAAGTTTTGTTTTATGCCCGAGTTATTAACCATTCTAAAAACCATGTTGATATGTCTAGGATGAATTTACGGTTACCTAGGCATGAAGCAGTGTTGGTATCGTATGTAGATGAATGCATGGTATCAATTATAGTGAACATCAATAAGGGTATCAATTTAAAGAACCTAGTATTCGAGGGTATCAAATTTGTAATGCCGGTCAAATATAGATATTTGGTGGATGTGTCAACGTGAGAGAATATTGGTATACTTCAGTTGTTATTTGGGTGAATACCATTCTTAACCATGTTGGTGTATGCTAGGACAATTGTCTTGCTATGCAAATTTTTGCATGGTATGTAGACGTGAATGGTATCGGAATCAAAAGTACCGTCAAATATTCATACCTTGCTGGTATCAAAAAATGTGAAATCTTCATTATAGATACCATGACATTACTCAGCCGATGAGTTGTGTTCAACTGCCTTGACTTTAGATTTAATTTGAAGCATTCTAGCACCCGGAGTCTTTATTCTCGAATCTACTGTAGGGCTCATCAACTGAGTAAAGTTATGACCCAAATGGACCCCGAAAAAGAGGATACCGGTCCACCGCTGGATCAAACCAACCGATCCTATTTCTCTCTCTCTCTCTCATCAGCTATCTTATGTATGTACTGTGGATGCGCAGGCAATATGCATGAGGACCGGAACCAAAGAGGAATGTTATAAGTATTTATTACCATAAACCGCGGCTCGAATTCTCCTCTGCAAGTGCACAGGCCACTACCACCTACTCTGCAGCAGATGATCAGGCTTGGATGCGGTCTTTGTTTTTGGTTTTGTTTTCGTTTTCGTAAGTTTTGGCGAATAGGTTATGTCCAGATAGATGTGTCAGAGCTGTTGCAGGATCCACACAAGCTTTGCTGCTGATGATCAGTCATGGCAGACATGGAGCCATAGCCATGGCAGTGATGGGTCAGTGCTTAACCCTAGCTTTATAGCTAGGCTAGCCTGATGATGTGCACCTTCATTGCTAAGTTACCTGCAGAGGTTATGGGTGTCAGTCTGCTGCCAAAAAAAACCTTGTACAACTTGTTGTCAGACTGTTGTTTAGCCGGAGGTGCAGGAGGGAAGTTGAGTGGGTAAAGACTGGAGCGAGTACTTGATTGACTGGTGATGATGATCGATTTTTCATGCAAAGCTGCTGCAGCTAGGATAATATTTTTGAGTACTTTGGAGTACTACACATGCTGGACGCCCATTGAGCTGATCAGGTCGGGTTAAGTTAAGGCTGCCGCTATCTGTATTATAATGACATCGTAAACTCATTATTAGGGTTCAAGGATCATACGGAGGAGTATGTCTCTGTACGTGTCTGTATGATGTTGTATTGTTTAAGTCTGAGCTTTGTAGGTTCCCGAGGTTAGGCTAAGTTATGGTCGTTCGAAGATGGTCACCCTGCTTGCGTTCTTGCTTGAGAGGTAAGGAGAGGAATTTAGGGGGTTATCTGTATAATCACGTAGCATACCTTATTAGGGTTTAAGGATCATACGGAGGAGTATGATTCTGTATGTTTATGTTGCTGTATGTTGTTGTATTGGTTGAGTCCGAGCTTTGTAGTCTCCCGAGGTTAGCTAAGTTAAGTTATGCTTGTTCGGAGATGGTCATGCTGGGTGCTTGCTTGCTGGTGAGGAAAGGAAAGGAAAGGAAAATTCTCTATAATGACATAGCAAACTTATTAGGGTTTAAGGACCATACGGAAGAGTATGATTCTGTGTGTTGCTGCATGGTGCTGCATGTTGCTGTATGTTGCTGTATTGATTAAGTCTGAGGTTTGTAGTCTCCCGAGGTTAGGCTAAGTTATGGTCGCTCGAAACATGGTCATGCTGCTTGCTTGAGAGGAAAGGAAAGGAAGGAAAGGAAAGGAAAGGAAGGAAGGAAAGGAAAGGAAAGGAAATTAGGAGGAGGGATTCCCAGGCCAAGGACAGTAGTGTTGTCAGGGGGATCCAACTCGAGCGTTTGGGGCTGACAATATTGTGGCAGGCTTATATGTAACACTGCACTAGATCATGTGCTGCATCATTCCTATCGTGTAAACTTAGCTAGCTTTGATCCATCCACATTCCCTTCGAACCTTCTTCCACTGTAAGTTAGTCGTTCAAACTTCAAACCTCAAACCAGCATCTGCAAGCTGGCTAGCTTTCCCACCACCATGAGTAGTACTCTAGGTAGGTAAACCTGCAAGGCTTTTGCTGATGCTTTTCATTAACCAGCTTTAAACAACTACATCACCCAGAAGGCGGGAGAGAGAGAGAGAGAGAGAGAGAGAGAGAGAGAGAGAGAGAGAGAGAGAGAGAAGCTAGGGAGGGTTAAGTTATTGTTGTGTTATGTGTCTTGTAGACTGATAACCTCCACCACGACGTTGTTGTGTCAACAAAATCCTAGGAGAGTGTAAGAGTAGTCAAGAATATTGGTCAAAGTGTTTGTGTTGAAACGGAGGTTATCATTATGTGTTGGGATGAATATCTATCTATCTCTGGAGTAGTTCGAATTGCAACAAGTCTTTGAAGCTTCCTGGAAGCTTTTGTATTAGGTTATGTGAACAATCCTCTCAATCTCATCAGCAACATCCGGCAACAGTCATATGATTCTTATTTATCATCTTTACCCATGTCTGTGCTGCGGAGAAGAACATTATATATAGTACCATGGCCAGCAGCATGTCTTTGGAGCATCTGAGATTTTTGTATTAGGTTATGTGACAAGTCCTCATCTCAATCTCATCAGCAACATCCGGCAGCGTTCATATGACTCTTGATGATCCTTAACTCTGTCTGTGCTTGGAGAACATAGTGTGTGTGTCATGGCTAGGGTTTCGGTGGAGAAGAATATAAAGCAAACGTAGGTTTCTGGGGGTTAGGTATGGAGAGCAGTATTATATGAGGGACTAGTTAGTACTCCAAAGTGGTGAATATTAGTTCGGCCGGTAAGAAGCACCTCAGGTTGCTTACCCTACAATGAGGCCAAAAGCAAACAACAACAATGCAGCCTGGGGAAGTGGAAGCATTGAAAAGAAGGGTTAGGCGCAAGAGAGGCATGCAGGGCCAAGGTACAGCTAGTTGGCTATGGCTATGGTTCACTGTCATGCTGCTCCAATTCTTGGCTGTCTGCGGAAGCGATGGCAATCCAGAAGGTAAACACCATGCCTTCTTTTTGAGAAAAGAAAAATGCATTTTGCGGTGTCATTCAGTAATTGATTGAGCATGGAAAAGTATGGGGAGAAGACATTAAGTTAGAGTACCTTTGAGGTTCCACGCACACAATGTTTTTGGGAAGGGATACTAAATTACATACGTGGACCTGCACCTGCTGTTGTCCAATAAATATAAAAATAATAATAAATTTGTTGTTTGAGTTCCGGTATCTGTAGCGCCTTTTGAGGGGGTTAGGAGACCATGTGTTGTTTTTTTGCCTTTTTTGGTGTCATCTAGTGATGGATTGAGTACGGGGAAAACCATGGGTGCATAGTGGACAGTATGTTGAAGGAGTAGACTTTAGGTTAGAGGAACTCTTTGAGCTTCCAAACACATAAAATTTGCATGGACCTGCACCTGCAAGTGAGATAATTTTTGGGTTTTTTGAGTTTTCGTTATCTGTAGGAGCCTTGATTTCTAATGCGAAAGTAAGATAAGGAAGTTAGGAGAATGTATTTTGAAGCAGAGCACTAAGAGTGTTTGTATTGTTGATAACTCCTAATTTAGTACTGGAGAGGCTATTATCTGCAAAAAGAAATTTAGTTCAACTTGTCATCCCAGAAATCACATTACTTACAACAACATGGATAGCATAATGAATCTATCTACTAAAACTTGCGCATCCAGAATTTCAACCTGGCCTGTAGTAAGTTGGATTTGTCACTGCATCAGAACCACTACTGTTACTATGGACATATGTTTAGAAGACCATGGAGGAAACTTGGAAGTAGGGAGATTTTAAGTGTGAATAAACTGAAATCCTGTACTTTTGTGGTTATCATTAACCAGAGCTATGGTAGCAACAAATTTAAAAATTTCGGGTGTCGGGATGCTGACAGTTGATGTATGTGATTTGTATGTGCAGTGAAGTCATTGTTTGCAATAAGGCAAGCATTCCAGGACCCTCAAAATGCCCTTGCTTCATGGGATGCGAACTATATGTCACCATGCACCTTTGCGTATGTGGAGTGTGACCCACAGTCCCAATCTGTCGTCCGCTTGTACGAACACAAATCTCTCAAATTTCACTGTTTCGTTATATTTTGATTCATTAAGTCAATTCAATGTTCATTCACATCAGATTTGATTTCAATACCTCCAACTTCAGAAGATTGATAGAGAGAGAGAATAGTTTTGTGAGGAATTTCTGTGTGACGTGGCAATTTGTTGCATTTGTTTCAGGGAATTGCCCTCGCAGAGCTTAGCTGGAACACTATCCCCTGCAATTGGAAACCTCTCAAACCTTCAGCACCTGTAAGTGCTTCTAACCTAAAATATACACTAGTTTTACAAAGAAATGCAAAACTCTCCCTCATACTTCAATCTGAATGTAATTGAGGAACGAATTACCCACTTTGAGATTAACTTTGTCCTTCGTTTTGAGATTGTGACTTGGTACAATTTGATATGAAGGGAATTAACAGCACGCATTCATGAGTGTGGATCCAGATGTTTGTGTGATTTATTCTTTTCTTATGGTCACTGACATGAATTCTTTTGTGTGTGATGATAGGATGATTACTAACAACAACATATCCGGAAAAATTCCTGTGGAGCTCGGCAACCTGTCCGAGCTTGTTTTTTTGGACTTGTCCCACAACAATCTCTCTGGCTCCATTCCCAACGCTCTTGCTAACCTGAAGAACCTTCAATCCTTGTGAGCAACGTTTCCTCCAAATTCTCTGTCCACATAAACTATCTTCTGTTTGAATCATTTGGTTCTTTCACTCTTAAATTGTTGCTTGTCACCCAATTCCTGTCCGTAACCTTGTAGTGTTTGTGGACTCAAAAGGGCAATTTGCATCCCATCCCAATTTGCACCTAAAGTTGAAACATATGGCCCCATCAAGGAAATACCTGTCTACAATTCAAGTATATCAATTCGCTTAGGCTTAGTAACACGAAGAAGAGACTAGTCATAAAAAGCTTAAATATTTAGGCTAACGTATGTCGTGAATGTGCTCATCTCAGAAGCCTGGGAACTAATGCACTATCAGGACGTTTCCCAACTTTTCTTGCCAACGTGTCCACCTTGCAGTCACTGTAAGACCTAACTCTAAATCCAAAACATATTAATCTATCTTGCAGGTTTATGAATTTCCACTTGCAGATCATGCATTTATAACCAACAGAGAGGAATGGAAAAAAATCTGAATAAGTAATGCTGATGATACCTTTACCCTTGTTGTTTTTCCAGGGACCTCTCAAACAACAACTTATCGGGATTTGTACCAAGTTGGACAGTCAAAACTCTCTAGTAAGGACTCTCAACAGCTCCTTTTGAATGAGATATATTATCTTCAATTCCATTTCCAAAAATGACAATTATTGTTAGGCTAAGTCACGAGTTTGTTGATATAGTAAATTTTGAGGTTTCCTTATTTGTACAGACTTTGATCCATTCACCTAAGACATTTTTCACATTGTAGTACGAATCTTGGAGCAAATAGTCTAAGTTAGTCAGGAGGCAAACGTAGAAGAAGCTCCTGCACCTTTGAAGCATGACATTTAGGGCCACTTTACACTATGGCTAATGGCCGTGACCATCAAATTGTGAGGGCCCTTGAAACTTATCCAAAGTCAATACCAAAGAAAATTGAAATTGGATTTTGTGTAGTCATGGGTCTTCAAATGTAGTGTAAGAGAGACGCAACCGGGCTTTCAACTGAATGCTATTTCAATCCCATCCTATTCATGTGGGCCTGAGTTGTAGTAATTCAAGGGTTGTGAGATTTTGAAGTGTCATGGTCTCCCAGTTTTGTGTTACACCTACCTTTTTGAGGTGGGCATGACCCAAAATTTGGTAATCCGTGAAGCATTATCCATAGCATGCTATGTAGGCTTGCATGTAGGTTGGTACATCCATCAAATTGCCTTAGTCTTCCTTAGGCCCTCAAAGGGTAAAATGAAGTGGGGCGGTATCAGCATTTTCCACCAATGAGAGATTTTAGATTTCAATGATCACGAGCCCTGAAGCTCTAGTGTAAAGTGCCCTTAATTGCTAGTACTTCCGTCACCCTGAAATTTTGTTCTTTGTCCACTGTGACATTGTTTTTGACTAAAATCTTATGTACTGACATGCATAATTTGTTTACGGGGCAGCTTGGATGGGAACCCAAATTTGTGTGGATGGGCTATGAAGAAGGTGTGTCCTGGCGACCCTCCAATGCCTATGACTGCAAATTTGAACGCCACTGAAAGTAAGTGTACATCTCATCTCTTCCTCTTTATTGTTTGGCAGCGCCATAATCTAACAAGAACCATGAAACAATTCAAACTTCCAATCGGATAAGCTCTGGGAGTCCATTTTGTAAATTTTGCGGTTAGCAATGGTTGATATTAGATAATATGAGAAAGCTTGAACTGGGGAGTGAGATCTGCCTATTCCTGATAATTTTCAAGCCTATTTATGTGTTGTACGGTAGCTTAACATCCAATAATTTTAAAGAAGATAAGCCACAACTACTTCAGACTTATGCCCAAATTTGAGGTATTAGTAATTCTAATCATTGGCCGGTGGATTTTGAGTTGTTGAGCTCATTTTTTTGAGAGGAGAGTCAGGAAGAAATGGTTGATAGAGATTGTGCTACTTTTGGTTGTCACTTGAGCTAATGAGACGGTCATTGAACACGCAAAGAAAATTTGGAATACAAACTGACAGCATTTTGTAATTGTAGGTATACAACAACCTACCCGGCGATCAAATACTTCAGCAGTCGCAGGTGGGCTGTCCCTAGGAGCAGCTGTGTTGCTGGGGTCATTTGTGTTAGGTGCTCTTTGGTGGAGGCGCCGCAATAACAAACAAGTTTTCTTTGATGTTAATGGTGATTGATCTTCCACTCTTTGCGAAACCTACTTTGCAACACAACTTTGTCTTATTTCTTGTCTGCTAAGTAGTCATGCTCTCAAGACCCAGAATTAAAATCAGCCAGCATATTCTGAATTCAACTTGCTTTACTCTCCCCTTTACCACTAGTAGGAAAAGGTAGGAAAATGGGGTCCTTTTGACGTGGTCCATTTTTGAAACTGTCATCTAGGGATCTTTAGAAACATAACATTTTGTGTCAACATGGTCAATTGGACACAAAATGTGATGAACACCATTTTAATTAAAATGAGACAATTTGGCCTTTTTGAGACAAAAAATTAAGGTGAAATTTCGAGGCACCTTAAAGGAAATTTAAGGTGAAATCCAAGGGGAACTTTGTTCCCATAAGCCAAGTTCCATTGGGGTACATAGTGGGTACATGATAAAGTACCAAAAGTTCCCTACAAGTGTTCCCCCACCACGTTCACATCCTCCGCAATGTATTCACCTTAATGTGCGCTATTAAGGTGATTGGCAAAATGAGACTTTGAAAAGTCTCATTTTAATTAAAATGGTGTTGATGTTTTGGGCATGTCTTTGGTTACACATGTCAAATGGGCCAGGCACAAAAGACCTATGTTTCCTACTAGTGTACCAATCTCTTACTCATAATTCCTTGCACTAATCATAAAGTGCCCTTGTGGATAATGATTCCATGCATAAATGGTAAAGTACCATAATGGTCCAACTGAAGAACCAAGCACCACTCATGGTGTGTGCAAGGACATCAGAGAGATGAAAAGTAGAAACTCTTTAAGCATGCCAAGAAACCAAATATTATCACTGCTGATCACCGAGGCATTTCGTATAATGATATTCTCCATTATTTTCTTCTACTTAGAAAACTTGGCTCACTAGGAGCAAGAGCATGGAAATCAAATTTTATTTTATTTTCCCATTTTGACAGAATGTTAGTTGTGACTTGTATAAATACAGAACAACAAGACCCAGATGTGCTACTCGGCCAGTTGAAAAAGTTTGCATTCCAGGAGCTGCAAATTGCAACGGACAACTTCAACATCAAAAACATACTTGGGAAGGGTGGATTTGGGAATGTGTATAAGGGCTACCTTTGTGATGGGTCGCTCGTGGCAGTCAAGCGATTGAAGGGCAAAGGAAGTCCCGGGGCGGAAATCCAGTTTCAAATGGAAGTAGAAATGATATCCTTGGCGGTGCACCGAAACCTCCTACGGTTGCGAGGATTTTGTATGACCCCGCGAGAGCGCCTACTCGTCTACCCATACATGCCCAATGGAAGTGTGGCATCTCGTCTTCGCGGTGAGATGATTACCATTTTCTTTAAATGGCTGCTTTCTCAGTTAGTCCACTTTTCCTAGGATATTAAACACGCGGTTAGTGTAAGATGATTAGCAAATCAAAATCTTGGAGACTGTAGTAGCCATTTTCCTTCCTGAGGTCATATGAATATCATATCCATTATCATAGTGAGAATTCTTTTTCTTCTTAAAGAATTATAGAGTTCCCCCCTAGAAATTCCAGGTGATCTAAGGTAGATGGGTCTTAAGTAGTTACTTTTTTCTGACTAGCCCACTTCTCCTTGGACACGAAGCAGGTGATTAATGCAAGATAGTTAGTGAATCCAAATTGAGGTCGTAGTCACTTTCGTCATATGAATATCTTATTCATTCTCAAAGTGAAGATTCTCATGCTCATCAAATGGTCATACAGGTCCCCCACCCTCCAAATTATATTGACTATTGAGCCTAGAATGGCTATCATATTTTGAGCACGCAGTCTAGTCTCCTTTATACGCATGTCGTTTTGATATTTGGTTTTTGGGTCACACCGTACCACATACCACTCAAATATAGGAGTCCAATCAGGATGAGTAACCAAATTAGGCATGTCTACCTTATTAAACACGTGGTTAGTATGACCTGATTAGCAAATCCAAATCTTGGAGGCTGTAGTCATCTTCCTACTAATTTTTGGAGTCAGATGAATATCCTATTCATTATTAAAGTGAATATTCTTTTTTCTTAAAGAATCGTAGGGTTCCCCCCGAAGAATTTCAAGTGATCTAAATAGCAAATAAATGTTTCAGTGAGAGGCTATGTTAAAGCTGAAGCTGAAATGTTGCGTTACCCACTTTTGTTGAAGACAAAGTATAGGACACTAAACATCTCATTTAGTATGGCATTGAAATTGGAGTGCCATGTTCATTAGAGTGGTCTTCGTGACTTGTCATGTAGTGTAAGTGTCATGTTACACCCTCTCAAGTTGCCACCCAGGGGTTGCAAGACAATTCGTTTGCGTCGATGATGAATAGTGTAGGCCACACTAACTCAGATGTTTAGTGTAGCTGTCATACTCTTCACATTATTTTCTACAGCAGCTACAACTAAAGTAAGAGAGCCTAATTCGTTCACGCATCTTACACGGACACCTGTAAATGGTGTGTGGTGAGGCGTGGACCTAAGAACAGACACCAATAAGATATGTGTTCAATAGAGAGATTGGACTACATGCTCAAAATCTGATAACCATTCTAGGCTCGATAGTCAACCTAATGGGGGGGATCTATATGACCTTTTAATGAGAATAAGAAAGAGAATCTTCACTATGACAATGAATAAGATATTCATATGAGCTCTGAATATTATGAGGAAAATGACCATGGGCACGATTTGGATTTGCAAATCATCTTGCAATAATTACAATTTTCATATCCTACAAGAACTTGGTGCAGAGAGAAAAGTGTCCAATGAACACCGGTCTACCTTATGTCTTTATTAAAGTGAGTCCATTCTCTATTTATTGATCTTTTGTTATTCATTAATAATGACACACTTGTGATTTTTTTGTACTTGAGAACAGACACCGTGGGTGGAAAACCAGCACTAGACTGGCCAACAAGGAAGCGCATCGCCCTTGGAGCAGCTCGTGGCCTACTCTACTTACACGAGCACTGTGACCCCAAAATCATACACCGTGACGTGAAAGCCGCAAACATTTTATTAGACGAAGATTTTGAGGCTGTAGTGGGGGACTTTGGCCTTGCGAAGCTTTTGGATCACCGGGACTCACATGTAACTACAGCGGTCCGTGGCACCGTGGGACACATTGCACCCGAATATCTCTCAACCGGACAATCATCCGAAAAGACCGATGTGTTTGGGTACGGGGTGCTTTTACTTGAGCTCATTACTGGGCAACGCGTTTTTGAGGTCGGACGGTTGTCAAGCCACAGCGATATGATGCTACTTGACTGGGTATGTAAGGCCTCCTAATTTGAAGATTCAAGTCTCTTTCTCTCTCTCGGGTAGATGGGGTCTTGAATGGTTAACTTTTTCCGACAACCTCACGTCTCTTAGGATATGAAACACGCGATTAGTACGAGATAGTTAGCAAATCCAAAATCAAGATTTTTGGTAATTTTCGGAGCTCATATGAATACCTTAATCTTTATCAGAGTGAAGATATTCGTGTTCATGAAATGGTCATATAGCCCCCCCCCCCCCCCATTATGTTGAATATTGAGCCTAGAATGGTTATCATATTCACAAAACCAACCTTTCTAACATGTGAGAGTCTTCTATTGAAGTTGCAACATTTGTTGAGGTCACTATAAAATATGTCCATCCATAGAAAGTCCATCTGTAAACTCTTCTGTTTCTAGTCCCATTTATCCTTGTAAGTTCCTCGATCGACTGACTTGAGGATATATTTGAGTTACTAGGGCTTTGTGAAAAGTATTAACCTTGTAATTGGTTGCAAATGTGACACCTTCTGACACTGGGCCTATGTGGATTCTACAGGTCAAGAAACTGCAGGTAGAAAAGCGGTTGGACTTGCTGGTTGATGGGGCTTTAAAATCAGATTACAACTCACTCGAGCTTGAAGAAATGGTCCAGGTAAAAATTCTGAGTGTTGACTCCAACACAAAATGCACATTCAAACCAATTTTTTCTACTCCTGAGTCCTGATGAGCAAGTCCTCCATCCCACACTTGATTTCTAGATTTTTGGTGCACATTATGTTGGGCAAAAGTAGAATTACTCCCCTCAACTCGGAGTACACTGATTATGGTAAATAGTGTGGGCCACACTGTTGAGATTATTCCCCCTAAATCATTGAGGATGATATTTGGGTGCACACTATTTACCACCCCACAGTATTCAACATCAGAGGTCCACATTGTAGGTTGCAATATTTCTATTGGATTGAAAATAGTGTGGACCTGAAAGAATTCCAACTATGGGGAAGGAGGAATATCACTGAGGGCCTTACAAGTATAAGTTACTAGGGTTGCACACAAATTTCTTGTGTGATGGTGTATACTTTGGGCTACCCTAACTTATAGGGGAAGCCTAGGGCAAGTCACACTATCCATCTGCCCACTCTTTACCATAATTGATGAAGCTGATTTATCACTTCTTGTGCCCCCAAGGTCCACTGTGAAGGTTACAATATTTCTATACGATTGAAAATAGTGCGCATTTGAAAGTCTTCCAAACTATGGGAAAGAGGTGGGCATATCACAGGGACGTGACACTATTTTCTTGCTGGGGTAAGGATAGGTTCACATAAGGGTTTGGGTCCAATAAACTTAGGGCTCATAAAAACTTCTACGTGGACCTTACTTTATGGACTTAAGATTGGTTTCTCAAGCTAGGAGAAGCATTTTCTCCAAGTTAGGACTGCTGAGTGCCCACCGATATTTGGCGGGAAAGTGATGCCACAGTAGCGCCACTTCATTTTATCATACATTGGACCTGGACCCCTCATGTGAAGTGATGTTGGACCAGTTTATAGGTGAATGCATGGTATCAATACACAATCTTGATAATTGAATTAAAGAACCTACCCGACTAGTATCACACTTATATGGTCCGAGACGACCCTAAACTACCGGGTGATGGTGGAGGGATACCCAAATCTCAAGGAAGAGGTTGGCGGTTCGAATCCCGGCTGTGAAATCTCCTCTCTACCTGACGGAAAACTTGCCAGGTGGCCAACTACCTCCTGTGCTTTGGCGTTGGCCTGTCGGCCTTCTGTCTCAAAAAAAAAAAAAATAGTATCACACTTATAATACAAGGCAAATATCAGAAGGTGGACGAATCTATGTCTATCCAAGTAATTAATTGGGTCAGTACCATTCTGAACAGTATTGATAGTGGATGATTTTACCTAGGTATGAAGGTTCATGGATGGTATATAGACCCAAATAGTATCAAACACAAAAATATCCTTGAATACCCATACCCAATGTAAAATCCTCATCATAGATACCTGACTAGTGTGAAAAAAATAAAAAAATAAATAAAGAAACAAAGACAGTACTAGTCCAACACTGGTGTAAACTCCTTGGGTCCAAAATTTTGCTCTTGACCTAAGGGATTGATTGATTTTCTCTGGATTTTCTCTTGTGTTGGACCCCAGTGTCAACCCATCTTAAGTCACACACTATATATATGTGCCCACACCACTTATTGTAATTAGTGTAGTTGATTTATGACTCGGTGTGCCACGTGTGGCAGGTTGCACTCTTATGCACCCAAGTGCTACCGACGGAGCGTCCAAAGATGCTCGACGTGGTGCGAATGCTCGAGGGCGATGGGTTGGTGGAAAAATGGGAGCAATGGCGTGAAGCCGAGACACGAAGAAGCCAGGAGGCCCTTCTCCCTCGTAGATATTGTGAATTAGTAGAAGACTCGTCGTATGACATTGAAGCCATTCAGCTCTCTGGACCAAGGTAGTATTATTAAAGCCAGCCATTAACTTACCAGTCATGTGTGTTTCTTATGAGCTAATTAACCACGCTAAAGCTATTCTAAGCAAACCATGTTTTAGGTATGTGGGTGTTATTTGGTGACTTTTCTTAATCGGACCCGTATATTTGATTGGTGTGTGGTTAGGTGAGGATCAAAGAACAAACACCATAATGACCCATGTTGTTTAAAATAGATTGGACTATGTCTTCAAATTTTGTTAACTACTGCACACTCAATAGTGAACACGATTGGGAGGACTTATGTATACCTAAGTTTTGTGGATGCTTCATTGTAGATTTGCGAATGCAATACAAGATTGTGTAAATCTAATTAGTAGAAGTTGGAGAACATGAAGAGCAAACTGAATAACACCCACATACCTTAGGTACTTTACGATTGAAATTTGTCTAAGGTAAGTGGGTCTTAAACAGGCATCTTTCTCCCTGCACCCACTTCTCGTTGGATTTGAAACAGTCAATTTGTGCGAGATGCTTTGCAAATCCAAATCGTGCCTGTGGCCACTTTCCTCATGATTCTCAGAGCTCATATAAACATCCTCTTCATCTTCAAAGTGAAGATTCTCTACGTTAGTAAGTGATCTTATGGCTCCTCCCCCTATCATGTTGGCCATTGTGTCTAGAATGGTTAACATACTTTGAGCACATAGGTCAATATCTTTTCAACAAATGTCTTTTTGGTGTTCATTCTTACATTCACACCCAACCATACACCACTCGTACAAGTGTCTGCTTAAGTTCAAAATTGAATAAGGCACATCTACCTTACCTAGTTACTAGGACATGTTGTGACGATCGTGATCTTGTAGAGGTTTTAATTTGGCACATGACACACCTGTCTTAAACAAACACTTTTAGCTATGTGCTCACTTCTGTGGGATTAAAACACAAAACTAGTGCAAGGTGGTTAGCAAATCCAAATTGTGCCTCATTGACCTCATCACTTTTTGGAGTTTACATGAGTATCCAAATCACATCAAAGTGAAGATTCTCTTTCTTACTTCATGAGCATATAGGTTCGGGCCAATTGTGTTGACTTCTAAACTCTTGAGCATATGGTTCAATTTCTTTTAAAAACATGTCTTCTGGGGGTGTCCGTTCTTAGATCCACATCTAACGACACTCTCCTCAAGAATAGGCGTCCATCCAAGATAAAGTAACTGAATTGGGTCCACTTACCTCACCTATCACCATAGTCAAGACTGTTGCTCCAAACCCAATTGAAATCTGCTAACATAGACGTGCCTAATTTGGTTACCAATCTTGATTGCACACATGTTTTTGAGTGGTATGTGGTCAGGTGTGGCTCCAAGAACATATACCAAACAACCATGTTTTGAAAAGAGATTGAAGTACATGCTCAAAATATGTTAACAATTCTAGTCTCACTAGTCAACATGAATACACTAGAACAGTAATCGAAAAATCTCATCATTTTAGTGGATGCCACCAAATAGTGGGTGAGGTGCTTGCATGGATATGCACACTTTGTATTATCACTCTACCTCTTGCAAGTGTGGTAGAGGTGGCTTAAACCAACACTTTGAGCTGCATAGCACGGTTGTGGCACTACGTTGGTGACTATAATCATAATATGGGTTAGCATTTTGAAACAATAAACATTGGTCCCAAAAAACAATTGGATGAACTTGAATATGACATGAAAGGCTAGTCACCAATGAAAGAGAAGGCATTAATTGAAAATTTTAAATTAAATGAAAATTAGCACATTATTGGAAGTTCGGTTTCAAATGACAAAGGCCCTTTCAAATGGTAAGACACAAAATTTTCACCTCATTGCTAATGAGGATTTTTCATATCTTTAACTTCCAAGTTATTACATACATAATTGACGGTTTCATTGCGGGAAAGAAATCCCAAACAATTGTTTATTTACAAGTGGAAGTCAACATATATATTGGATTTTGGGCCTTGAAGTTGAGGTGCACTCAATGGAGTTTTGTGGCCAACGCGGCCTTCAAGAATGCAAGAACATCTTCTTTTTTAAGTCAGGTGGGGCATGCAACGTTTCCGGTTGGGTTCAAAAAAGCTTCTCCTCATGTTGCCCAAGAGATACCCTAAACCCCTCCCTTAAAAAGCTCAATGGGGATGCTTTAGTGTCTTGCTTTATGTAATAGGCAATGCATGAGGGGGAGTGCATTATGGGGAATAAGGGCACCGTACAAGGTGGTAGCAAGCATAGGTGTTTGTGATCCTCATAATGCACTCCCCCTCATGCATTACTGAACATAAAGGTCCAAGGACAAATTTTAGCGGCTCCTTTTGGTTGGAGAATCGTGATGTCATGTCCAAAAACATAATGCACTATGAAATACATGGGTTGCATTACACAAAGTAAGACCATCTCACATTACAAAGGGAAATTCAACCTGGGTCTTTCTAACTGGGGTCTAGGGCCGTGGATAGGCCACATGCTGCCTACAATTGCCTTATTCTACTTGCCCAACCCAATCAACCACACCAATTATCCCAATTAGTGTGTGTCACTATTTAGAACTACGCCATGCAATAATGTCCTACTCATGAGTTCAATTTTTATCAACAAAAGTTCAATAGGTTGTTTGGACATTATAAAACATAAATGATCATGCTTGGTAAAATATTCCATTATCGTTAAATAGTTAATAGCACCGCGTAACTCCGAATAGTAACACGCACTAAATGGGATAATCAACGTGGCCACCTCTGAAGAGAGCGCCCACTGCCTATGTCAAGGACTTAACTAAAGGTTCTTCCTCCTTAACCATGGCTAATTGCTTGAGTTAGCTTCAGTTTGGTTTCCTAACACTACTACTCCGTCGGTAGGTGTTAGGAAACCAAACCGCAAGCAAATAACCAGGGTTAAGGTAGTAGTGAAAAATGCCCCCTTTAGGTTGGTTTGTTGTTTCATCCCAATTGAAGTTCACTAGAATAATTTGGGTTCTCTGGCCTCGATTCAAGGGTCATGTGAACTTTAAATAGTAACATTTGGGCTCTACAATAGATATCAATGTTTTCACCTTCCCCTCCCCCAGTTAGATGACCCCCTTAGATGCATAATATAATGTGCACGTGACATGTGTAAGTGACATGCTGAAGATATGTGACATTTCGGGTATACACATTGCAATCACAATACTTATTGAGCCAAGACATGCTTAAGCAAACACTATGGAGAATAGTTAAATAAGTAACATGCACTATGGACCACAACAATTTTCTAGAGCCCTCACTAATTCTCATACTAAGACCTAATGTGGGCCATATTCATCTTTGACCCACGCTAAATTTCTAGTAGAAAACTAGCATGGACCACGTTCATTGTTTCCCTAGAAAACTAATGTGAGTGATTATTTTATTTTGCATTACTTTTGTCCTAAAACTAATATTCAATGTGTTGGTCAGAATTCTCCATGAAGACTTAGGGGAAGACCTTGGGTCTTGGACCCACATTAATTCCACCTTGACTAGAAAATCAGTGTGGCCCACATCAATTATTTCCACACTAATTTCCCACCCACACTAATAGGACTATTTAGTGTGGACTATTTAGTGTAGTTGAAAGAAAGCTTGTCGGAGCCGCATGAGTTTCCAAGTGCCATTTTAGCCGTGCGCAACAGTGACTTGCCGACTCATGCCTTATAGAATCCAAGGCCGAACGAAATTTGTTTAGGAAGCTGAAAGTAGGTATAAGAACGGGAGAGTTCTGCTGCCGGAATGATTAAAGTTGTGCTGAAGAACTTCAATCGGAATTTAGAGCCCAGACTACTTGCAGATAAGTGTGCTTGTAAATCGAGTGCAAGCAAGTGCATTCAAAACGGAAGAGATCCCGAGACAGAGTGCAAGTGAAGTGCTCCCGCATGCAAGTAAGAGACATGAATGCAAGTGTGACTCAAATTAATTTATTAGCTCAAGACCCTGGCAAAAGATTTTTAAGTGCCCGAATGCATGTAAAAATCTGCTGCTAGGATAGAAGCTTAGAGTCTGAAGATTGGCTGGCGCTTAGAACTCTTGATCCAACACAAACGCACGCAGACGCTGGCTTGAATGAAGAGCCTAAAATCCTGTGCAAAAAAACCAATGAATGGGGAGTACCAACCTCAGGTTACCGATGAACCGGTTGAGTTTGAGATATAGCTGGTTGAAGTTCATCAAGACTTCAGGAAAATCACGCATCATTTTAGAGGAATCCAGAGAATATACCTTGAATTAATAAAGACGACCTGAAAGATAACAACATGTAACCGGTTGGACTTGGAAACACTAGGGTTTCGACCGATTATGCCCAAAAATTCCCCCGCACACAGGCAAAAGCCTTGGACCCCAAACTGCCCATGTGAATATCAGGAAATGGAAAGAAGCGGACCAGGATACTGAACAACTTAAGCACAACCTGCGAGCAGCACCTACACTAGTAGAAAACTCTGCCCAAAACAATCATAGCCGAAATCGGCTACAGTTCTTTTGATCAGCCTGACCCGTAGTCGCTAAACGGCTACAAATTTATTTATTCTTTGTTTTGCAGCTCCGATTTGAAAATTTTTAGGGCGTGTAATATACATTGCCCCAAAACTACCTTGAAAATCTTGAAAATACCTTTCCAACGGAATATTACATGCCCTCAAATTCCTAAAATTTTAGTTGCTGAACCAAAAAAACAAATATGTAGTCATTTAGCTACGGTTCTTTTTGGCATAGTTTTCTACTAGTGCTAGTGAAGCTCACACACTAACACCTGCATGAAATGGCAAGAAAAAACAACAACAACAACATGGACAAAAATTAAATAATAAACAATCAAAATTAAATGATTGGTATTTGAAATTTTTTTGGAGATAACCTCAATCAAATAAATAAATAAATAAAAACCACTCAGCTTTTGCCCTTTGTGCTTGTCTTTGTACACCTAGATCCAACTCCTCCAACCCTAGACCCGATCTTTGCCCACTGATTGAAAGCCTTGCTTGGAGCTTCCTAACGGTCAAGGCTAGACACCCACTTCTTTGAGTTGTCCCCTACCACTCTTACCTAGGTGAAGGGGCTATGAAAAATATGATTGCTATTTGTGGTTGATTCATCTCAAGTGGGTTTCTCTAGACTAAATCAGGGCCTCTAATGCTAATTACAGGGGTCAATTTGTCCAAAAGAATATATCTACATGTTATGATAAAATTGCCTATGTTTTCACCTCGGGTAATAGTGGTAGGGACCCAACTCATAGGCCAGCCACACCGGGGGGTCCAGTCGGGGCCTAGCCAGCCCGGCCGGTGCGGGCCCCCCTGGTGTGGTAGCTCTATCAAAGAGGTGGGGCGTCTAGTCCTAGGCCATGTTGGCTATTGCACTAAAGCCCACATTAGTTTGCACCATGTTGCCAACTTCATTCCTTGTTGACAAAAGAGCCACTTCCCCAATGTCATTGTCACAACACACCTAACACTAGAAACCCATACTGGTGCACCAAAAAAGCCTTGCATATGTAAACGTTTCCTCTGGATTATGTGCTCAACATATGGTAACCATCCTAGACTTTATCGAGGGGGGGAGGGGAATCCACATGACCATCTGATAAGCATGAGAATTTTCACTTTGATAAGGAATGAGACATTCATAAAAGCTCTAAAAATTATGAGAAAAGTGCTACGGGCTCGATTTTGGATTTGCTAACCATCTCGTACTAATCACGTGTCTCACGCCCTAGGAGAAGTGGGCTAGGTGCAAAAAGTTAACCATTTAAGACCCATCTATTTTAGGTCATTTTTTTGGTTAATCAAAAAGGAAGGCGATGGTGTCTAATTGTGTATGTAGTAACCAAGTTTCAAAATATCAAATGACGGTGACAAAGTGGGTGATAGTGGATGACTACACAAGAATAATATTAAGCGAGTGGTATTGCTTCTCACATGGAAAAGTCCAATCATTTTAGGGTCATTTTTTGTGGGTGAATTGCCTACATGGGTATGCACACTTCCATAAGAGCTATTTGTAAAGTAAAGGAGATGAAAATGATGAGTTTAATCCCAAACCTTGAATTTATGAGAATTAACACAAAGTTACCCAAGTTTACTTAATGCTTAATTATTATACACGAAGAGTGGTGTCATGCTACTAAAAAATCAGCATTTTAGCTTGTCCTACTAGGATAAGTGAGCCAAGTTAGCCTTGCATAGTCCAATGCATGGTTCATGTCAATGGGTCCCATGCGCATACCCTATTTTAGATCTTAAAATTCTTTCAAAGTTTGAAAAATAAAAAGAAAAAATCCCAAAAGTCTTCACCCAAATTTCAAAATAAACTTCAATGTATGATGAGTTAACAACTTTTAATAGAAAGTTTCTCAAAGTAGGATCAAACCACGGTTTGGTCCCTCTTGGAGAGACTCTATTGTCACACTCTACCTCTTGCAAGTGCCATGAGGCTCTTGGTATAAGTTAAAGGACAATTTGCATGTTAGTAGGTCAATTTAACTCAAAAGGAAGGTGGCGATGTCTAGTTTTGGAAAGTAAAATATATATACTAACCATTGAAGTCTCGAAATATCAAATGGGTGTGGAAAAAGTGTGAGTTTGGTACATGTACGGACACTACATGAAACATAAAGTTGGATCAAGAAGTGGTGACGAGCGAATGAGCGCTTTCGATGTGCATAAAGAGCACTTGTACCTACTTTTCCGAATAAACTTTAACAATGAAAAGGCTTTAATTTATTACTTATAGCTCTAGAGGTTCGCAAGATGCCGCCAAGTAAGCTATATATACATAAGTTACAAGCCTTTGAAGCGCCGTCAAGAATTTGCATGCGGCTATACTATGAAGAATATTGGCTTCAATGTTGAGTGGACACATGTTTTTCAATGGTGGACGCGGCAAGAGATCATCGCATTCCACGTGGAAGAGTGGGAGTGTGACGTGTGACAAAGAAAGGTGGGTCTTAGATGGTTACCTTTTCCAACTAGCCCACTCCGGTTGGGATATAAAACACACGGTTAGTACTTAGCAAATTCAAATTGAGGCCACCGTAGTCATTTTCCTCATGAATTTGGAGTTTATATGAATATGTCATTCACTATCAAAGTGAAGATTTCCGTGCTCATAAAATGGTCATATGGTCCCCCTTCACTCCCCCCCCCCCCCATCTCCCCCCCCTCCCCCAAAAAAAATTTTATGTTCATTCTAGAGCTTGGAATGGTTAACATATTTTGAGCACTTAGTCCAAGCTCTTCTAAACACATGTTGTTTTGGTGTCCATTCTAGAAGCCACATCAAATCTCATACCACTTAAATATAAGTGTTTGGTTAAGATAAGTAATTAAAAGTTGGCAAGTTTTCATTCAAAGCCAAATTATTGAGAATCTTCTCGCCACTTTCTAATGAAAGTTACTACCTTATGATAAGAGCCCACCCTTCAACAGGTTCATGTATTATGTGCTTTCTCCCACATGAGTATTTATATTTATTTTATATTTTTTAATCTATTCAGCACTCAAATAGAGGGAAAAAAACTCTTGACGTGGTTCACACCTAACATGGATGCAACAAAATTATGCCCCTCCCAAATTTGTTGTTAATTCTTTCAATTGGGTCCCACTTTGCTAAATTAAGGGCAAATTGACTTTAAAAGGAACCATTTGGGGCTAACAATAATGTTCTATGTTGTCACCCACCCTCCCCAGGGTAGGTGTCACCAAACTTTGTCCATGTCTAGTTGGTGATGAAGGTGAGTGTTTCCTTTGCAATTGATTTTCTCAATTTGTGCCAAAAAAAAGAAGGAAAAAGATGAAGGTGAGAAAATTCCAATCAATACCAAGTGAATTTCAAGCATGATAAGCCTAGTTTGGCCTAGTTTGACACTTGAGAGTTAAAGGACCGAATATTCAATCTCTCTATAGTTTAACCAAGTGTAAAGTAGACATGCTTGTAGAGAGATATCAAGGGGTAATTAAAATCACATTAAGAAGAGCCCATGACATGTTAAGGGATACTTGACCCACCAACACAAGCTCAAACTCTAGATATTTCTAAATGCCCTTCGTGAAGTAACTTAGGGTTTTGACCAAAAGCTAATCGTACACATCCCAATCGGGATCCATCAAGGTGTCATTTTAGAGTCGTCATCAAGGTATCATTTGTGAGTATGGTAAAAGTTAAAACTCTCAACTAAAAGCTCAAGTATGAAGTGGACTTGAGAGGACAAATGTGACTAGGAAGTTCTCCGCCAATGAGAAGGCTCCTTTCTTCAAGTTCTCAACCAATGTTGGATTGGCATCACTTTTTTATATATACTACTTGGGTATATATTGAGGATTTTATGTTTATAGAATACCAGTTGGTATGGGAGGCGAGGATTTCTTTTTCTCTTTTGACACCATTTGGGTCTATATACCACGTAACTTTCTTCATGCCAAGGCAAAATTTCCCTACTATTAATATGGGATTTGGATGGAATTGACACAATAATGACCTGGGTATACCAAGGATCTCTCAACTAATGATACCCACCAAGTGTCAATGATTTGCTAGCATTACAATTTCAATACAAGTTGGGTGTTTCTTTGAATTTTACAAACGTTCATTGAAAGAGAATTTTTAAAAAAAAAAAAGGGGTACAACAAACTCACATTTGATAGAGCCATATATAACTCCAATAATTATCGATCACCATCCAAATAATAGAATCCTTATTCTCATAACATTCCTCAACACTAGGGTGTTGCACCCTGTGAGCCCAAAATGGTGCTCACATGTGTTCTTAACCCTTTGAAACTATTAGAAGTTATGTTTTGATGTTTTATGATTATTCATAAAAATATAAAAAGAGTGAGGCTTGAGTGAAGTTATGTTTAGACCTTAGGTTGATTAGAAGCTTAGAGGCATGAAGGAAGTTCTTTGGTTAGATGAGTGTAGCATGTGGTGGACCAAGGGAGCTCCTTGAGTTTAAATATTTGAATTAGGATCCATCTTGTTGGTTTAGGAGTTGAAGGCTTAGCGGATAGGATAAGAGCATACGAGGTAGGTGAGGATCGAGGGGCTTACTTGGCGGATCGGATAAGAGCCTACGAAGTAGGAGAGGATCGAGGGGCTTACTTGGCGGATCGGATAAGAGCCTACGAAGTAGGAGAGGATCGAGGGGCTTATCTTGAGCTTTGAGCGGTGCTCACCCCTTCCCTCCCCCGTTTGAATTAGGATCTATGTTGTTGGTTTAAGAGTTGAAGGCTTAAAGGATAGGATGAGAGCCTACAAAGTAGGAGAGGATCGAGGGGCTTATCTTGAGCTTTGAGGGGTGCTCACCCCTTCCCTCCCCCTATATATTCCTCTCTCTCACCTTCTTCACTCACTTGGGGTTCCTATTCACTCTCTCTTTCCTTCGTGCTCCTTTGGCACCCCTTTGAGGGGTGCTCACCCCTTCCCCTCTCCTTCTCTCTCTCTCCCTCTTGTTGTTCCTCTCATAGAATTGAGTGTTAGAGTTAGAGTTGTGTGGGAATTAGTAGAAGGTTAGTGGAATTAGTAGAATTCATAGAGACTTGTAGGGACTTGAAGATACTTGTAGAGACTTGAAGGCCAATGCTCTACCTATTCAAGAGACTAGCATTAATAAAGCATCATGATTTCAAGTGAGTTGGGAGCTTGTTGAGATGGAAGTACATTTCATGTTACCACGAGCTTTGGTATCACACATGTGATTCTCAAAACCATCACCCGGACTAGAACGCTTAAGGGTGGTGGGTTTGGCCTCACACACCCTTAGTGCCAAGAATTTAGCAAGGATCCTCCCTTATGTCGGGCCACCTTGCAAAACGAGCAGCTTTTAGTTTGAACTTGTTCACTTTGCAAGAGTGAACAACTAGGTGGGAATGATTCCCATGTTGAGTTCCACATTCATTTTAAAAAATGAGCAACAAAAAAATTGGCATGCATGCATGTGAGCCCCACAGGGCCCAACACCGGTGCAAAATGTAAGCTAACATGCACAAAATAGCCGTAATACTCCACCTAACTACTAAGTAGCAGTGTCACTAGTATTGTCAAAGAATCAGCTCAGCATGAATCAAGGGTTTACCTAGCCCCCCCCCCTTATAGTAAATGGAACATAGACAGTAGGTTGTCGAATGTTATGATACATTGACCAAGCCATCAAACAAAACAAGATAAGTATGACCCACTATTAGAAGCAATTAGAGCCGAAGGATGGGAAGTCATCCCCCTCATAGTCATCACCACAGGGGTGGGGGGGGTACACACAAGAAGCATAAACTCACCAAAAAAAAACTACATATCCCTCCACCAACAATTGCAGTACACCAAATAGCCATAATACACCTCGCGTATATGTGTTCTAAACAAACGGACACTAGATAGGATACATGTGCCAATGCTACCCACCGCGTCCCCCAATAGGATATTATAACATAAGACAAAATTAAAACCCACCTACTGCAAGATAGACAGTAAACCAAGGAAGTGAAGGAAGAGAGCCTATGGGTCGACCCTAAACTCACTGAATATGCAAGCAAAAATAAACTATAAAACAAAATTGAAAACCAAAAGCCCCTTTCAAAGGGTAGAAATAGTAAGGGTCAAGTGCAAACCAGGCCAGGTAGATTTGAACCAAACTACACTAAATATGATATTTAGTGTCACCAATTTTAATTGTCTTGCTCAATACTAATTGTAAGCTGCGGTATAGTGTCACCAACACTGAATGTTAACCCAACATTCTTTGTTGTTCCTTGTTGAAAGTTTTGGGGGATTAGAGATTTACAGTGTCGCAATTACTGTCACTTACCAAGTGATTTTTCATCCAAAATTCAATCTTCCATGACAATATTTCATCACAAGTTGCAGATAAGAGTAGGTAGAGTTTTTGTTTAAGTTTTATTCTGTTTGGGGAGTACGCAAGTGTTGACAGGAGCAAAGAGATGCATGTGCACATAGATGGCAAAGAAAATGAGAAGATTCTTAGTTATATAAAGATAAAACATGTTAGCTTCTAAATGCAAAGAATCCCTCCAAGACCTCCTAGTTACACTCAAAGAAGGGACCATTACGGCAATTCAACCTTAGTCGATCCTCATACTTTACGATCAACTCTGATACCTCAAACACTTGCAACTCACCCCAACCCCTCCTACCATCCCCAATTTGAGCACCCTACCCACTTCCCCACACACTCCTCGCCTAACCACACACTAATCGGATATAGGTGTTTTGTTAGGAAAAGTAATTGAATAGCATTTAATTGAATTTGCATACCTTATCATCACCTCCCGTAGCTAGAAAGAATCCAAACCTCAACCCCACCACCACCCCCACTTCCCCCTCTAAACTCTCCTTTCCTTCATCACATATACACCGATGGCTCGGTCTTCAAGGAAAACAACCAAACTCGAGTTGGATAGTAAGTACTACACCGTTTATGGTATTTAGTGTCATTTATTGCTTGGAGTTACGTGTTGCTATAACATTATGTTCTTAACGTAAACTTGTACCAAGTAAAGATGTTAATGTTATATAGTGTCCAAACAACCAATCTAACCTTTGCTGGTAAGAAATGAGATCAATAGTCAAAAGTTATAGCACAATGTAACTCCATATAGTAAATGTTACTAAATACCATAAAGATTGTAGTATTGTGGCATGTTGTGTTTGTAACTTGGATATACCCCCGGGGGTTGACTCTTCGTTGGAAACCTAATGGTGTGCATGGGTCACTATGAAATTAAACCCTATGTATATGAGAAGCTTATAGAGGAAAACAAAATGTATGCGTACTAACAAACTAGGTCAATAAGCTATTGAAAAACACATGGGGGGCACACTAGACACAGAGTGGCGAGGCCAACGTTGTGATTGGATGGCAAGTGGGGAACTAAATTCAAGGAGAATTATACACGTCCGATATCTGGTCCCACGGAACGCAACCAACGAGTTGAGTAATGTTATGACATGATTGGGGGGACTATATGACCACTAATGAGCACGATAATCTTCACTTTGATAATGAATAAGATATGCATATGAGCTCCGAAAATAACCAGAACAAATGGCTTCATGCACAATTTGAATTTGGTGATCATCTCCCATTCATTGTGTGTTTCGTATCCTACAAGAAGTGAGTGCGGAGAGAAAAGTATCCAAATAACATATGTCTACCTTAATTTGCCAAATGACCTAGCTCCGGCATTCTAGAGTTTTGGTATCACATTGGAGATTTCTAAAGCAAGTCTTTCATGGTCCACTTTGTTTGTTGCGAGCAACATGACAAAGGGCTTTGAAGTTTCCTTTGTCATCCCACTTGCTACCATGTACGGTAGACGCACCTATAGCCATCCAATTGAGAATCTCTTGAGAACCGGGCACATGGGTTACCTTACCGAGAACATAATCCACTTGAACATGATGAGCACGCCTCCCCAATGTGTATATAGATATATATATATATATATATATATATATATATATATATAGATATATATACTCTCCGATGAAATATTGATTAGATTCTCAATGTTATGTAAATTAAGGGTAAGCATGTCTTAAACGGACATTTCTCTCTTTGCACATACTTTTTGTAAGGAATGTAAGTTACACCTATTATGAAAAATTTACCTAAACTGGACACAATTTATGATGTTCCTAGACTCTAGATGTGAGATAAAAACCAATCCTAGATTGTGTTCATCTTAGGTACATTGACCACATTGGACGCACATAATTTAGCATTCAAAACACATAATTAGTGCGAGTTGATGAGAAACTATAAATTGTACCCACAACCACTTTCCCCACAATTTTTGGAGCTACTATGAATATCCTATTCATTGTCAAAGATTGAGTTATCGAATGATTATATAGGTTTTCCCAATTACGTTGACTGTTGCATCTAGAATGATTAACAAATTTTGAGCACGTAGTCCAATCTCTTTTCAACACGTGTCTTTTTGTTATCCGTTTTTAGATTCACACCCAACTATACGCCACTTAAATATAGGTGTACGTTTGGGCACATCTGCCTTATGTACATTATATGACCTCGATTCAAGGTGAATATCACACAAAAATAGTGTGAACTACTACAACAATCATTTGTTTGAAGTTTTGAAATCAATTTTTCAATTATACTAGTTTATGGTGAAGTAAAGATAGGCATAGATGGACCACATTCTACAATTACAATATTGCACTACATTGGGTGAAAATATTGGAGCTACACTAAATAGGATATTTAGTGTTTGATTATATTTAGTGTTGTTACCACCCTACCTTGCTCAACACTAATTTTCAATTCTTTGATAAATAGTGTTAGACATAAACGTGTCGCTGCCTTCCCTACTGCTACCTCCCTTATTATATCTTTCTTTTCATAACCTTACTAACACTGAATTCAAACATGTAACTTCCACATATTACCATAGTTGATATTTAGTGTTTGAGTTTACATTTAATGTTACTTACTTTCATAGGGTTATTGATATCTAGTATATGCATTCGTATTTAGTGTATCAAACACTAAATATCCTATTTAGTGTAGTGATTCATGGTGTCTACATAAACTCAACCATGGGGAAGGTGAAAATTTAGTTAGCTATTCTATAGTTTGTAAATTATATTTATACTATTTGACTATGAAAAGAGCATCAAAGATCCCAAATCAATCTAGTGGGGTTCAATTGGAACAAATCAGCCCTCAACATGTACATGACTTATTTATATTGAAGCCTCTTCATCCACAATGGATGAGTTTACACACAGACCATGAAGCCCGAGTATATCTTTTGCAGTCATGAATTGTACAAACTGGACGATTTTTGTTAATGTTTTAGAAAATTGTTCAACATGTCCTACATTTTTCATTTGACAAATAAATTACCAAAATGCCAAAATGCACACATGTCATGATAATCATATCGATAATCATTCCATTATGGCCTAACCACCCACGTGCTATAGTATAATGTCACTTCTTAGGGGCGGTTTACACCAAGACCGTGCCAAGTGTCCATAGAACTCGATGGAGCCCCGCTTTGTTGGATGTGACCATGGGGTGCACGGGCCCTCAACAAAAGGGAAAGAAAGTTGTACTTGTGCTTTGCATGGTCTCTATACAAACTCAAGAGAGACCACGGTGGGGACGGAGAGGGGTATCTACTTGTTCTTTTGCATATTGATCATTTATTTTGACCATGTTGATCACACAAATAATGCATATAAACCGAACCTATGATTATGACATTATGGTCTCAGCTCATGTTTAAGTAAATATGGATTTTTTGGTTGCTAAAGTTTAACAATTGGATCCATCAATACACTTGTGATATGCCTAAATTTCATGGGAGATATGTGAATCCATAGTGATTACTTAATTGTGATTATTTGATTGCTTAACATGATAAAAAAATTAATGCTAAATCTATATAATTCAATGTTGAATAGTGAGAACATAAGCAAAACAATTGCATTATTATTATTATTATTATTCACACTACACATTATATTGTAAAGTCCTACCATATAATCTTATTGAAGGATCTTATGATAGAATTCAACATGTTATAAATATGGACTTGGACTTAGTCCAATTATACTTAAATATCAGCTTCTCCCTCACAAATGTTGGGCCTACTCCAGAGGTCTTCAAGACATGCACTTGTAAAACCCTCAAGAACATTACTTACTTTGGCCATATAGGATATTCACTTGATTTATGATGGCACGGGCCTTGACCGGTGTGTAAATCCAACTTGGACCACGACACATTTGTCGATGTCATCTTGACCAATTTCAACTTTTTAATTTCAAGTGCCCTCAATATGGTTTTGGTGTGTAAACCACCCGTTACATTCCAATTGGCTTTGGTTGGATCTCAAGTGGCTTGGCTTTTGCAACAATGAGTTAGGTATCGTCCATGAATAACAAAAAGCATCACTAAAGTGAGGTGTGGTATTCATTCATCAAAGTCTTGGTAACTTAGGGCCACTACACACAAGAGCCAAGCGTCGTGACCATGTAATTGTGAGGGCCTTAGATTCTCATCCAAAGGTCATACCACTGACATGGTCTGCCAGAATTTGCATGAAGCCTACCTTTTGAAGGTGGGTCTGGTGCAAATTCCAACTGACCATGAAACATTATTTAGAGTCTATCATGTAAGAATCCACACAAACTTTTCATCCATGATAATTTCTTGGAGCCCTTAGGCCTTCACGTTTTAGTGTGAAGTGAACTTGGACGGTCTCGAGCGACCTTTTAGACCAATGGCAAATCTTAGAAAGCAATGGTCACGGGCCTTCAGTCTTGAGTGTGAAGTGGCTTGTATTCTCATGTATGGTAACACATGCCATAGAAATTTCTGAAAGAGGGGAATTAAAAGATAGCAAACAAAACGGCACTCCAAACCTAAAATGGCCAAACAAAAAATTACACAGTTAATCTTTGGTGTTGAGTTCCACACTAATTTCATTCTTGGCACTTTGCAAAGGATGGCGTATTGGGTATTCCCTTTCAATGAAGATGGTTAGGATATGAACTGATGTTGGTGTGGACTTGTTCATCTAAGGTAGATGGGTCTTAAATGCTTACATTTTATGACTAGCCCACTTCTCCTAGTATATGAAATACACCATTCGTACAAGACGGTTAACAAATCCAAATCGAGGCCACATGCACTTTTGTCATAGGTTTCAGTGCTCACATATATATACTTATTCATTCTAAAAGCGAATAATTTTGTGTTCGTAAAATTGGCATATAAGCCCCTTCCCCCCCCCCCCCCAATTATGCTAACAATTGAGACTAAAATAATTAACATCATCAAACACTTGTCTTTTTGGTATCCATTATTGCAGCTACACCAAACCGCATATCACTCAAATATGGGTGTCTAATCACCAAATAACCAAATAACTATTGTATGCCTTACATAGGTCCTTAACCTTGAAGTGTCTAAGAGACCCAAACTGGGCCTCTCCACACACAAAGGCATGTATTTGAACTAAATACCTCCATTTTAAGATAATCGTGTCAAAAGTGACCCTATCTAGAATCAACTAGTTCTTCAAGTGCACACTTTGATTCGGTTGAGCACCTTGATATTATCAAAGGTAAGTTGAAATACATAGCATGGGTGCCCTTGTATGCAAATACATGCATTGTTTTATTGATCATCAATGTCAAGTATGAGTTGATTTTGAAATTGTCACTGACATAAGACAGTGTATGACAATAAGGCTTAAAGCCCATAAGCACATAAAATACAAACGTTGACCTTGTTGAGGCCCGTATGAATTGTGTATAAAGTTGTGTATTGAGACCCTATGTCCTTCAAGGGTTAAGGCATGTGGACTTGATGTGGTCACTCTTATTGATTTAAAATATGTATTAAAGTGGTAAATGACAAGATCCATGGTTATGAATGGACACCAAAAAGACATTGGTTACTAAGGTGTTTGGAATATGTGCTCACACTATATATACCATTTGGTGGATGATGGTTAACACAATTGGGAAGGCATACATAAAACCACCTATTTCACCACCGGGAGAGATGTCCGCTCGCCAATCTTTATCCATGGGCAAAGGTCCATGGGTAGAGAGGACGGAGTATAGTCTCGCCTTGATAATACGACACCTCAATTATACAACGCATTTCTTGTTAATGAAACTCGTAGTGTTAATTTACCTCGATATTATGACTACGACGCTCGTAATACGACTTTTTTTGGCCCAACTTGTCATATAATAGAGGTGATTAAGATACATGTGTGGTGGGACCCGTATTGCCTTGGGATGGGGAAGTTGTTCCAAGTATAGAATGAATTCATTGGTGGGTTAACTTAAGCTAACTCAAGTTAGTTGTTCTAAACCTTGTTCCATAATAGATGTTGCACTTTTGAATCTTTGAGTTTGGGTGGAGGTTGAAGGGTTTAAGGATTCCAACTATTGTGATCAATATTTAAATTCGAGATGCGGTGAGCATTGTAATTGAATGTGTCAATATGAGGTGAGAGAGATGCAAGTTGCTCATGAGCATTGTTGCCACCCTTGCTTCCTCGTGAAGTAGAGAGGAGAAAGCATATTATGTAATGTTTTAGGTTCAATGTTGCGTTTGCGGTGCAACCAACATATTTGAAGCCAACATTCTTCAAGAGAGGTCTTTTTTTAGGATCTAAGGAAGGGCTTGATCATAAGATGAAGTTGTTCCAAGGATGGCACAAGGGACATGTCAATAGTGTATCGCTTGTGAAGTTTATGTTATTTTTGGCATAACTTTACAACATTGTAATCGACTGAATGCTTTGAGAGTTGGATGACGAACCTCAATGTACATTTCAAACCTCAAAAGTGGAAGGTTTTTTTTATTATGGACATATATGCTAACTCATTCCCTTAAGCACGTTGGTAGTGGTCAATCATTTGATTTTTCAACCTTACATTTGAGCAAAATTATTATTGTTTCCTTACCACCTAATGTTATAAGTGTGGTACAACCCTTGGACTAAGGAAATTTTGCTTCAACCAAAGTTCAGCATAAGAAGAAGCTTTTGGAATGGGTCTTCTCTCAATCTTATTCTTCTACTACTCACTGAGACTTGAGGAAAATATTGCTTGATGTAAAGTGTGCTATTATGTGAAGCTCTTAACCCTTAAAGGTCAAGGGGGGGGTGAGAGGGCCTCTCCCATCAGCCTATGTTTACCCCATTTCATACCTCCATGTAATTCTTTTAGTGTGATCGGCATATATATTTAGATATGGAATTTTGAGATACACATTTTGGGGATTTTTTTTTGCAATTCCGACATGTTTTGACGCTATCTTATGGTCAAATAGTTTAGGGTCAACGAGGCCATGAGAGGGCCTCTCCGACCTTTAAGGGTTAAGTGTGGGGAGAGATGGATCCCCAAGTCATACAAACAACTCGAGGATGTCCAAAGATTTTACGTGCAAATGGGAGTGTTGATTTTGCCATGGATGACGAACGTGAGAAATCGAGAGTGAAAGAAGCAAAAAATGAACTAGCAAGCCTCATTTCATCTTTGACTCTTGGAAGTGAAGAAATACATGTTGAAGAATACGTGCATTAGCAGAGGAGGAAGTCGTTGGTGCAAAATATAGCATGGCTAAGTTGGTGAACTTGGAATGGGGTAGAGAAGTCCATTTGTGTAACATGGGCCATTATTGGTACATGTTGACTAGAACTAAGATAACGGTAGTCTAGAATGAGTTTAAAGTAAAAACATAGAATATAGTTCATTATAGTTGAACTTGCTTTTTACTTAAGAAAAAGCATAGAGTTCATTATAGTTGAACTTGTTTTTACTTTAGATAAACTTAAGACAACCGGGCATGGTGGGGAGGTATATAAAGGGCTCTTGCGCAAGAGTAAGGACTTTTTTATCTTACCTCGTGGTTGGGTGGTTCTCCATCACACCCAACCAAGCTTGGATGCGTACACGGGGTGTAGATTTGAAGAGCAAATGGAGGGGAATGATGTGGATGCCCAACCAAACCAATAGTCAAGCTTCCTCAAGCTTGTGAGTGAGGCCAAAATGTCATACTATCGAGAATACGACATTCGGTAAATACGACGCCTTTTTGCATAACCAAACATATCATGTTAAAGAGGGAGAACAATAATCAACGTCTTCACCCTCCACTTTGGTAGGTATTATGAGCAGTGACAACATTTAGGATTCAAGAAGAGTGACATATGACCCCCAAACCTCATAGTAATATGTAAGTAAGGGCCACTTTACACTATGGGCAAAAGACCATGACCATGAAATTGTGAGAGTCCTTGAGACTCATCTGAAGGCCATGCCATGGAATATTGAAACTAAATTTTGTGTGATCACAACCCTTCAAGTTTAGTGTAAACACATAAGTGACCCACTCTCACTTGAATGTTATTTCATTGCCGTCATGTTCATGTGGGCCTTTCCACACAATAAGCTACAATATGTCAAGGGTTGTCAGATTTTGAAGTGTCATGGTTTCCTAGTTTTGTGTTAGACCCACGTCTTTGAGATGGGCTTGACAATATATCTAGTAGACAATGAAACATTATCCATGGCATGCCATGTATGTATCCATGTAAAATTTTCCATCCATTAAAACTTCCTTGGTCCCTCATATCCTCAAGCTCTATTGTAAAGTGAAGTAGGATGGTCTCGGCATTTCCCACCAATGAAAGATTTCATATATCAATGGTCACATGCCCTCGAGCTCGGGGAGAGGGCATTATCGTATACAAGTGTACCTCTCATCCATCCAACATAAAATCTTGACCCCCTATAGGTTTGTTGCCAATTTATCACAAATAACCTCTAGTACACTAATTCGGGGCCTCTAAAGCCAATCATGGAGTCAAACCAACTTCTAATAAGTAACCATTGGGTTGTCTATTGTTTCAGGGCTTTTATGTTGGTTGAATGAGAGGTACGCTCATATACAACAATTCCCTATCTCCTCAAGCTCCAATGTAAAGTGAAGTGGGATGGTCTTGGCAGTTTCCACTTATGAGAGCTTCTAGATTTTAATGGTCCTTGGCCCTTAAGTTCAAAGAGAGGAATTACTATATACAAACGTAGCTCTCATCCATCCAACATGAAAACCTAACTCCCATAAGTTTGTTGCCAATTCATCTCAAATGACCTAAACTTCACAAATTTAGGGTCTGGCACACAATGCTTGTTGTCATTAAGCAACTGGGAATGTAATAATTGGGTTGCATGTGGGATTTTTTTACTCATCGTAGAAATCTATGCTACGTGAACCCCCCCCCCCCTTAATAGACTTCTAATAAAATATGTCTCTTATAGGTTTGTGATTAAATCATCTGGGGCCCACTTGATTCAATCCGGTCTTTAAAAACTATACTAAATATGATATTTAGTGTCACCTAAAGCTAATTCCGGTATCAACTCAACTAAAAAAAGTAACCCTCGGGCTGCATACTATTCCAAGGCTTTTTTATGTTGGATGAATGAGAGGCATGCTCGTATACAACAATTCCCTCTATCGTAAAAGTGCCCTTACATCATAAGTATGCTAAATAGTAGAAACCGACAAGGCCGAGTTGAAATATGGAAGCGCTTGTTTGGCAGGGACGGAACTCAGTTCCCGGCCCCCCATTTGAGATCCCTTTTCACATGGAGAGGCATTGAAGGAGGCCAATGAGGAGAGCCCTAGCGCAAAGGGCCACTGAAGAGGCGGGCCCCACGGCTCCGGCGGAAAGGCTACATTTCAGCCTTTACTAAATTAGAAAGGTTTTAAGGGAGTACATAAACCTGTATGTGTGTGTTGTTCGGTTCGTTTGTCATGGAGAGAGGAAATTGTTGTATATGAGTGCACCTATCTTTCATCCAATGTAGAAGCCCTGAAACATAGTATGCATCCTCGAGGTTTCTTTTTTTGATTGAGTTGGTATCAGAATTAGCTTCAGAGTCCTCGAATTAGTACAATAATCTCCCGCTTAAGTACACACTTTGAACCGGAGCCGTTGGTGCGCACTTGGTAGGTGCGTTCTTTACTCATATCGCTTCCTAGACCCTCTGATTCGATGAATCGCAACGGGAAACGGATGAAACCTGAGGCAACCCGCTTGACCGAAGCCCGACGATGTGAAATCACTGCAAAATCGAGCAAGCCAAACGCGCCAAGCAAGCGGGCGTTGGGGTACGAGTATGAAGTCAATGAAGGCACCATCCAGAAAGTATGGGACAATCGGGAGAACATTATGCAACGAATGGCGCTAATGTATGATGATCTTAAATCGAAAACAAATGTATGATGAATTGCGACGATTGTTTGAGACGTTTCAGCGAAACATTAACAAACTGACATTGAATGTCAAGCGTAAAAAATTCATGCATTCGCAGAAAATGACTCTGCATGACATGTTCAAACAATAAAATATGAACCTGATTTTTGTCAAAAAATTGCGCACTTAATTGGGTGCGTACTTAAGCATGAGATTATTGTATGTTGGAAGTCATTAATGATGAACTGACGACAAATTTGTAGGGGGTCATGTTTTTATGTTGGATGCATGCGAGGTTGTGATGATTCCTCTAGTTGGACTCTATGCTAAAAATATATAGACATCATTCTAAGTTCAAGTGTGAACACAATTGGGAGGGACTTATGTGATCACTTAAAGCGGTCTAGAATCTTCACGTTGACCTCTTTATTTATCTTACATTTAACTCTAGTTTTGAAACATCAAATGAAAATCTTTCATGATTAGCAATTGCTAATCATGTGATACAATTCCAATCTAATCCAATGGCCCAAACTGTATGTGGAGTTGGAAGTGCCCACAATAAGGCCGCCTACCTTAAGATAGATGTGCATAATTTGGTTAATGATCTTAATTGAACACTTAAATCTGGATGGTGTATGGTTAGGCGTGGCTCCAAGAACATAGACCCAAAAAAACCAATGTCTTCAAAAGAGATTGACTACGTGCTTAAACTATGATAAAACTTCTGAAGCTCAACACTCAACATAATGGGGGGACCTATATGACCACTTAACGAGCACAAGCATGCTTACTTTGATAGTGAGCAAGATCTTCATACGAGCTCTACGAGGAAAGAGGCTATGGCCTTGATTTGGATTTGCTAATGATCTCATACCAATCGCGTGTTTCACATCCTACGAGAAGTGGGCTAGTCGGGGATGAGAAAGTAACCATTTAAGACCCACCTACCATATAAGTTATCACTAAAAGTTGGACCCACTTTTGTGATGATAAAGGGAGGGAAGGGAACATACAAGTCCGAACATATAAGAGGTGGGATCTTGGACTCCGACCGATTGATCAAAAAGCGTATGAAGCCAATGCTAGAAAATGACCTAAAAGCACACGTCCCACCTGGGCTTCACTTAGTGACATTCCTGGCTAGGAGGAAATATGGGAACGGGGACTCGATTGCCACCACCCCATTGGCCGCATCACGTCCCCACAATTATGACCATCTTTTTGTCCACTAGATCATCGCTTTTCACATGCGGCAGCCGTTTCTTAGGGCCACTTCACACACGAGCCAAGAGCCGTGACCATGGAATTGTGAGAGCCCCAAAAAAAAGCGTCCAAAGGCCGTCCCAACACACCTCCAAAATCATGTAGTGTGGTCCTGGACCCTCAAGTGTAGTGTGAAGTCATGTGTGACCGGGCGCTCAACCAAATGCTAGTTCAATGAATTTCTATTCATCCGGGTCCTCACACATGGTAAAATAGAATAAATCAAAGGTTGTGAGCGTTCGGAGTGCCATGGTCTCCCGGTTCAGTGTTAGGCTTACCTTGAAGATGTGGTTTTTGAAAATAGTCCAAGTCACCGTGAAACATGATCCATTCGATGCCATGTATGAATCCATGTAGACTTTACATCCATCTTGCATGCACATACTCCTTTGGTCCCTCAAGCGTTGTGTGAAGCGAACGTGGACCGGCTCCGCCTTTTCCACCAATGAGAGTGCTTGAAGTGTAATGGTCACGGGCACTCAGTCTCGTGTGTGAAGTGGCCCTTATACAAATTTCTATTACCCCCCCCCCTTCTTATACTTCCAAGGCGGGATGGGGTCTTAAACGGTTACTTCACTTTCCCACTAGCCCACTTCTCCTAGGATATGAAACGCACAATTCGTACTAACTTACACCGTTAGCAACTCCAAATCGAGGCCGTAGCCAAGTCCCTCCTAAGTTTTGTGAGCTCACATGCATTATCTCGTTACCAATAGGTCCTCCTGATCATGTTGACTATCGAACCAAGAATGTTTATCATATTTTGAGCATGCAATCCAATCTCTTTTGAACATGTGTCTTTTTGGTATACATTCTCGAAGCCACACCCACATACATTGCTCTCAAATATATTGTTCCTATGAGCGACCATACCTTTCCTACACCATGTACCTTATTACCAAACATACCAAGGGCGTCCTAGTTACCAACATCAACAGCTTTATCATAGAATGCTTGAGCTTGCAACCAACCTAACATAGTCATCAACCAAGGCATTCCAAACCGTATACTAAACTTTGTGCGGTGATCAATGAAGTTGGCTAAAAACAAAGTCATTTCTCTCCTTCCATATAAGCCAAGGAGTTGAGCAACATAATGTAGAGGGATCCTTATTCCGACACAAATGAATTATTTTCCCCTCAAAATTTGCCACGTGGCATGTTCACATTTGCTAGGACCCACTTTTATCCCACGTGGAAGTTGCGTTTCGGCACATGTGAAGATGAAATAGGGAGCCCTCTACGGGTACTGAAAACCAAAGCATGGCAAGAATTGACATTCACATAATGTTTGTCCATGTTGCCATTCATTATTGTTTGCACCAAATTAGCTTACTCATGTCTTTAATTGCAAAAATCGTATATATTTATTTATTGATTGATTGGTGTACTTAAGCCCCTTTACACTTGGGCTCAAGTTGAGAGCTCGATACTTGGAGTGTACAAGCTTTTCAATCCATCATTATTTTTTTAAATCAACAAATATTACATTGGTTTTTCAGTATATTCTAATATCTTAATATTCAATAATGGTTGCGGATTCACATATCTTCCATGAAGCATAGATAAATTGAAAACGATTGACATGTCCACCCAAAGAAACGAGGTACTCAAAAAGTCCAAAATTTGAAGATTTGTCATGTTTTGCTTAAAAGCAAGTTGAATTCTTGAAAGCCCATTGACATGGAACTCACCAACCAAGAGCTCAAATAGCCGCCCATGAACATGTTTTAAAATTCCGCATTGAGTATCTATATAAGTACATACATATATATGTATGTATATATAGAGAGAGAGAGTCTACAAGTATGTTTTGTAGGTTGCAAAATCCAACATTTGACACCAAATATTTATTGGTTTATCATTGATGAAATTGTCATAAATGCCCCCAAAGTCCATAAATTGTGGATGAAACTGTCATTTGAATGAATGAGCCCATATATTGGATGAAAATGTCCCAAACTCACCCAAAGTCACGAATGCGAATGAAATGGTCATATGATTGAATGTGCCCATACATTGGGTAAAATATATATAATATCATCGTATAATTATGGCTTCATCACTCCAACAATTGTTACCATTTCGGTAAAAGTAGCATCAGTGAGAATTGTTGAGGAAAGGTGAATCGTGTCTTTATTACTGCCATGGAATGTTTCGTGCCATAAGAGCCGCCTATGAGCGGTTGTTCCGGCCCCATGCCGTCGAATCTTGAGTAGTAAGTTGAGTCATAGATATAAAAGCACACAATATAAGATGATTTCATTATTAGTAATAAAAATAATAAAATTATTATTATTATCATTGTTGTTGTTGTTGTTATTATTCTACTATGGTTGATCTACTTGGCATAAGAAATGTTGGGGGATGATCAATTATGTTGTTATTATTTAGGGTTGCTTTACACACACATCAAGACCCATGAACATGAAAATCGAAGGGCCTTTGAGTGATTTCCAAAGGCCCTACCATGGGAAACTGAAATCCAATTTTGGAAATGCCAGGTCTTCAAGCTTACTATAAGGTGAAAGTTGACCATGTTGAGAAACATTAATATATGTTCATGTTTGGGTTCCCACCATGACACTATAACATTCCCAGGAGCCAAAGGCAATTTAATTGATTGGTATGACCCCTAGTTTTGCGTTAGACCCACTTCTTTTGAACGGGCCTAACACAATATCCAGTAGACCATGAAACATTGTCCACTTGCTGCCACGTAGGACGCCATGTAGATTTTTTTCCCATCTGTTTGAATTTTGTTGGTCCCTCGCGCCTTCAAAGTGTAGTGTAAAGTGAAACTTGGGACCATCTCCGGCTTCTCAACCAATCACATACGTTACACATCACAAAGTGAAAGGGCCCTCAAGCTCTAGTGTAAAGTGGCACTTAGTGGTTGTGGAAGGTGTGGTAAAATAGGGCCGCCCATGTGTGGCTACTTTGTCCTCCAAGGTGAGCCTCGAGTAGTAAACTACTAGATAGATACACAGTGAGATCATTAGATAGGCGGCATGTCATATCGGCTTGGAGTTTGTGACGTCTACGTAATCTCATCCATTGTGGATGAAGGGACTCTAGTAAAAACAAGTCCCCTACAAAGTTGAGGGCATATTCATTCCAACTGGAGCCCACTACACAAATCATCCCAATTAGTGCATGTTAGTATTCGAAGTTACAGAGTGCTACGACTATTTAAAGAAAATATAATCTTTTATATCATGCAAAGTCATCATGTATTATAATGGTCAAACAAGCTCTCGAACTTCCGTTAGGTAAAAATTGAACTCTTGAATAAGATGTTATTGCATTGTGTAACTCCAAATAATAACATGCACTGATGAGGATATTCATTATAGACTAATTTAGGATCTTTGATGCCATTTAGTAAAGTCAAATGATCTTAGAAAAACACTTTCTATCATACTATAATATAAACTTATCACTGCATTTTCACCTTGCTAACGGATGAGTTTACGAAGAATCCCTAGTGGATAAGATCGACTCTAAACAAGTACTATATATCAACAATCTATTTTAAAATGCTACGGTAGTGTGAGAGTCCAGGTGTCAGGGTGAAAAGTGATGAGAAAGGGTAAACTTGTTCTTTATGTTTTTTACTGTTCTTATAGACGGCCCGGCCTCGAGTGGTAGAATAACACGAGTTAAGGCAGGACTTCTTTTTTACCATGTCGGCTTTGAGTGAAGTTTGTTTGGTGAATTTTTTTTTCACTTGTTGGGATGGGGTAACAAATTCAAAGGCGGCACGGAACTTGCGAGGGTAATTTACTCACACGACAACGGTGGAAGGTTCGGGTCAACGAGTTGCCACCTCGTAAAGTAAAAAGGGAAGAATATCATGTAACTTTAGTGTCATGCAAAAACCATATCCGAGGTTCCTTACGGGTTTAAGAAATTCGGGGTCCAAAACATTCTTAACATTTCTTAATGGACCTTACTTCTGGACTCGGGACTGGATCTATGTTTGAAAACTAATTCATCAAATTGGGTAACGTCTTTTTCTTTAGTCATGACTGAAGAATGCTTGCCCGCGAAAGTGATGCCATGTTAAGGTCACTTCATTTATCATGTCGAGGACCTTAATTCTAATACAACACTACAAACTTGTAACATGGTTATATAGTTAATAAATTTCAAAATTGAATGATCATGTTGTTTGAGAGTAAAATTTTGGACCCAATGAAGTTTACCCCAGGGTCCGAGTGCAAAGCATGCATGTAGTAAAATTTGGCGCTAATGTTGTCTAATCTAATGTTCTTGGTCTTAACTCAAGCAAATAGTAGTCCAAGTTTGAGAAACCGATCTTGAAGCTTGGGTCCAACCTTCGATTTGAGAAATAGAATCCTGTGATGGATGTCTTGGACCCGCTCCCTATTGTGAACTTAATTAGGACCGGGAGAATCCTCAAATACAAGATGCCACGTGTCATTTTAACAATGGTGCAAAGAGTTCTCCATCCTACATGGCATCCCCCCCCCCTTTTCCCCCAAATGTCCCTTCAACACACTTGGTCCATTATCCCATAGATTCCTAACATTCTACAACTGAGATTTATTCATAGCCTATTCCCGGATAATATCTCCCTTGCCACAATGTTAGCCGAATCTAGCTCATTGGTTCTAGCTCATTGGTTCTACCGCAATCCACACCGTAATTGCCAGCTAGCCAAAATTGAAAGCTACACCAACTATCCCATTTAGTGCGTGTGGTACTAATTCCCAAAACATGCACTATGTTGCCAAGTCTCAAAATTAATAGTGAGGTCTTAAATTTTTTACTGGGTGATACTAAATTCATGAAAACGTGTTCATTTATCATACATTTAAAACAAAATTAGTGGGTTCTCTAAGGTGTTTGCAGGATGATGAAAAACTAATGTGCAAACACATGGTTGTGAGCATAACATCATTGAGTTATGTTTCTACATTTTAGCATCTGGCAGGGGTCATAACATTATTAAGAACCATAACAGTGTTTTGTGGGACCGACAATATTCTACAGAATATTCCACCAGTCGAGTGGAATGTGGGAATATTCCGCATAATATTGTCGGTCCCACAGAACATTGTTATGGTCTCCACCGTCTTACCTTCATGGGAAAGAAACTTAGGTAATAGGAGGAAACTGATGCGGGTATGAATAGTGCTTGTACATTTAGTGAATAGTGTTGCTATGAATAGTATTTCTCAATTAATAATTTCGGAATGACAATGCTTCCTAGATCTTATGGTGGCATTGATTTCATAATGTAAGGAAATTTAGTATCACCTTCAATGATTTCCCACACACACTATTAGCCAACCATAACTAAATGGGACAATCAATGTAGTCATTGTGATACAAAGTGAAACCATAACATGTATCTCATATTTAAGTAAATGTGAACATATTCTTAAAATCTGGACTTTTGGTTGCTCCATTCTATGGGCCGACTCATTGATTCACTTCCAATATACCGTAGTACCATAGCAGGTTCGTCCTAAAATAATTCTAAAAATAAAAAACGTAAAAAATAGAAAATTCTGAAGACAAAAAAAAGAAAATAGAATAAATTAGTTTTTGAAACATTTTGCTATTTCTAAGCTATTTAGGGTCATTTTTACTTATTTTTTGCTCAAAAACGAAAATCGAGAAATTCAGTTTTTGAGAGGCGAACTTTATTTTTTCAAAAAATTTAAATATTCGTTCGCCAGGTGGTGAACCTGCTATGGTGTTACGGTACCAAAATTCATTGAGAGATATGAAAACCTTGAGTGGAAACTTGAATGTTATGATATTAAAATATGATGGAAAATAAATATTTACTTTTTGATGGTATATATACGTATATGTATGTATATGTATATGTATGTATGTATATAATGATAAACAATGAGAATATAATATAAATAATTTATGCAATAATGTCATAATTGATTTTGCATTCTCTATCAAAAGAGCCTACTATGCAATTCTATTGGAGGATCCTACAATATAATTCAACATGTGGTAATTATGCACTAGGACTTAGTTCCAATTTTATTCGAGTATCAATTATGTCATGGTTCTTTGCTAGTGATGCCCAGGGCCCACCGGACATGCTCAACTAGCCATAAGATGTTATGATAATTTAAAACACAATAAATGCCTAATTAAACAAAGGAACACAAATAATACTTATCAAAAGTTGTAAACACTCACATATATAGTGCCATGTGTTATGTAAACAACGGTGGATAGCGTTTTCCATCCTATGTCCCCCTCCCTTCCCCCGGCGCTTCCCCCTCCCCTTTTAAATGAAGGTAGACAATGCCTAATTTGGTTCCTTCTTTTAACCTGACAACCAATATTGAGTGATGTGTTGTTAGCTAGGATTCCAAGAACAAATGCCAAAAAGACATGTCTTTAGAAAAGGTTGAACTTCGCTATCAAAATATGATGAACATTCAAGGTCCAATAGTCAACACAATTGGGGGGGGGACCTATACGACCATTTAATGAGCACAAGAATGTTCACTTTTATAATGAATAAAGATATTCATATGAACCCACATTCTATGAAGAAATTTGCTACGGCCTCAACTTGGATTTGCTAACCATCTACATTGATTATCCCAATCAGTGATGGAGGGGGAATATAGTGTGTGGGAAATCAACGATCGTGATACTAAACTTCTTTACGCTATGAAGTTAGTGCCACCAAAAGATCTAGGAAGCATTGTTCATCACCGCATTATTCATTGAAAGTACCAGCACTATGATCATAACAATCTCCTCTTGTACCTATAGGAACATCAAAGATCAATTGGTTATCAACATACAAGGGGTGCTCTTCACAAATCCCAGCACATTCTTGAGCCCTCTTAGCATTAGCAACCTGGGAATCACTAACAAACATGTGTTTGCATAGTATTATGTTTTATCGCTCTACAAGCACCTTAGAGCACGCAATAATTTCCTTGAGATATATGGTAAATGATCATGTATTCATGAATTTAGTATCACTCAGTAAAAAAATTCAACCCTCACTAATTTTAAGGCTCTGCAAAATGGTGAGTGTTTCGAGAATTTGCACCTTGTGCACTAATTGGGTCAATTAGCGTAGTAGTAGTCATGTGTTTCATATCCTTGAGAGGAAGTTGGCTGCATTGAATTATCCTATTAATGTGGGTTACCATTTGGAGTTACGTGTTGCTATAATTTTTTACCGATGTTAGTGTGCATACTAACTGCAATAATATGCTATTTAGTGTCACTTACTATTTGGAATTACACGATGCTATATCCATTGAATATATATTCTAAATTTTACCAAACAATGTCAAAATGGTTGTTTGGGCAATATAGAACATCAACAACTTTACTTGGTACAAATTTACATCAATATTATAAACATATGGCACCGTGTAACTCCAAATAGTAAGTGAAACTGAATATAACATTTAGTGTGCTTATGTCATGTGAGTAAAAAATGACACTCTTAATAAAACATTATAGCAATGCGTAACTCCAAACGATAACCCACACTAATTAGACAATAAAGCGTAGTCGGAAAGAAGTGACCATTTAAGACCCATCTACATCAAATACACTTGGTCCTTGGCACCGGTAGGCTCCACCATAGCCTAGAGAATAATCCTGCAACACCATGAGCATTGAGCGCCATCCGTTTGGAGAAAGAGTGGACACGAGGCCCTAGGCACGAAGAAGATGCCCGGGAGGGGAATGAATGTGTACCAATGGCTCCCCTACTACTACTACTATGCCAATGAATTCCCCCTTTTTCCTCCATTTTTTTAACGTGCCATCCGCCATCACAAGTAGTACACCATGGCCGGCCATGTGCAATTCGAGCCGAGTTTACTACAACGTAGATTCATTGTACGAATCCCATTTCATGTAATCGGCTCCCCGGATTCCAAATCAAACATTCCCACCTCCAAATCGTAGCGGAAGCCCGAGTGTGGATAAGGATTCAACTAAGTAGTAGCTAGGGCGCCTCCCCCGTTGAACGTTTCCTCGATCCCCACCTACACAAACAACGTCCAATAAGTTAAGTTGGGTCTTCGGGGGAGGTTAGGGTTTCATAGTCGCCTACGTAAACTCAGATGGAAAACGCAACGAACTATTTCGTAGTTTGGAAACGACACTTTTCAAGATAATAGGACTTCCCAAGATGGTATCAAAGATCCCAAATTAGTGTGGTGGACTCCAGTTGGAATGGTAAGGCTCTCAACTTTATAGGGGGATTTGTTCGTTTTTACTAGAGTTCCTTCATCCACGATGGATGAGTTTACATAGGTGCCACGAACTCCAAGCCTTCGTGAGAGGCTCTTAAGAAATTTAACATCCGTGTTACCACCAACGTGAATTTGAGCCCGTTGGCCCTACTATGTTCAATAGTCCCCTTGTTACAGTGGTAGGGTTTGTTGCCTATCCTTACGGTAGGTGGGCTCATTTTGACCATTTGTATACGCATTTGCATATAGTACAGAGGCTCTTAACTTATGTGATTGAGAACATTGAGGATGTAGGTTTGTCCGTTGTGGATGGATGAAGGAAGCTCGTTAAAACAATTAGACAATAAAAGAAAGATGGGACCTTTGTGGTGGTTCACCTTGATGATCGAGACCAATTGTTTGGTGTTAATTGGGTTTAGGGTTTAGGGTTTAGGGTGGAATCATAATATCTAGAATGTAAAGAAGTTCTACACTTCCATTTTGCATGACACATGTAATTGATACTACAAAAGTAACGATATTCAATATAACTATATACATTTCATATGTATGTATGCAATGCATTGGTGGATTATCTAATTGAGATCTTGCTATCGTGTTATAATCATATTAGGTACAATACCAATAACATACATGAGGATCCATAAATACATTTCTAATTATGACCTACACTAAACATATGATTTAGTGTGGTCCACACTATTCAAACTTGATGGAGGCAAGGTTGAGGGGGTGAATGTTCACAACACCCACTAAGAGGGAGGGTGAACTGGGGGCGTGGGAGGATTAAAACATTCATTACTACCGGAAAGCCCTTTGAGTGTTATTTTCCAATGTAATCTCTTAACCAAGGTCATAGACACTAGATCAATCTAATGAACTCAAACTGAAATGTATCAACAACCAACCTATAGAGGGAGAGTTTTTACTACGTATGACCCCCCTCGGTGGGTGTTAGGGAAAGAAATTAAAGGTTTGAGGTTTGCTTACTCTAGGGTAAGTTTAGGTTCAAAGTCACTTCAAGGCATAAATAGCTTTTGAAGTTAACCTCTTGGTTGGGACCGATCCATTCATTTTTACCACTTCTTATTATTCACCCCACATAAGCTACACGATGTTCTAGCTTCCGTGGTTAAAAGATAAATGTGCTCCCCATGCCGGTAACTACACTCATTACGATATCTAGTGTCACTTACTATGTGGAATTACACAATGCTATATCTAATTACTGTATATCTCATATTTTACCAACAACTGTCAAATTGGTAGTGTGGACATTATGAAACAAATTTGTTTACTTGGTAATAAATTACACCAACAATAAAATGATACAACATTGTGTAAATTTGAATAGTAAGTGACAATAAATATCATGTTTAGTGTAAGTCCAATAAGCTTAAATTGGGATGAATGAACAAACAACCTAGAAGGGGTAAGTTTTCAATATTAACTTCTTCCCGTGGGTGGGTGTTAGGAAATGAGATCTGAGATGTAAAAATAGCTTGCTTATGAAATAAGCCTCTCCGCTTGCTATTTTATTCACCCCACATCCGTTCCTAAACTTGTGTGGTTACCAATAAATGTGCTCCCCCGGGGCCCACCGGGGCGGTCTCAATTTTGGCATTGAAGACCGTGTGTGTTTCGTACGATGGAATCCAATCAACTAGAGGAACATTTTAATAATAATAATAATAATAAGCATAAAATTTCCCCCGGGGGAAGAGTTACTTAGAGCCACGTCACACATGAGCCAAGAGCTGTGACCATGAAATTGTGAGAGCTTGAAAGAAGGGCGGATGCTAAACCTCTCCCTACAAACTTTTGGGGGGAGGTGGATAGGGCCCTATGCTTGGGCCCGTGATCCGGTACCCCCAGAAATTTTAGTGTTTTGGAATCTTTCAGATCCTGACCGAAAATTGTTGCCCGCTCCACCCGACTTTGAAAAACACTTGCTCTTGGATTTTTGAAGGCCGTGTGTCCATATAACCCATACTGAGTGCACTTCATCTTCAAGGTCCAAAATCCAATATATATGTTTACTTCCACTTATAGCCCTGCCACACCGTAACAGGGGGCGCCCAACCAGGGAGCATGGGTATTGTCACATTGGTTCCCAACGAGGAAGAGTTCCCACGCAGGTGCGGGCAATGAAGGAGGCGTGGGAGTGGTGGGGCCCAGCCGAATGAAGATGTGATCTAGCCCAGGGCATTGGCAACTTGACAACAAATGAATCTATAGCGAGAAGTTATAGCCTTGTGTAATCCCCAAATAGTAAGTGACACTAAATACCATTCACGACGTTGCTGAGAAATAGGTGGCGCGTGACGTGTCTATCATTAGTAACAAATGATTGGCTAGAAGCGAAGCCACATATGGCTGGAGGAGGAAAGAGCCGCCAGTGGCGCAAGGCAGCATCTGTTCTGGACGTTCATCCACTAGCTCGCACATTCATCCCTACAGCCATCCATCCATCCGTTTATCTCTATCTATCTCTATTTGGGGAAGCTTCTTATTTTATTTAGAAGGGAGGCTGGAACTGGAGTAGTACTAAAATTACAACAGACTTCTCCAGTGATTCTACTACTTATCTTCTTTCCTTGCTATTCTCGCCCCCTCCCTTATCTAATTAAGGGCCACTTCACACACAAGGCTGAAGGCCCCTGACCATGGCGATGTAAGAGCTCTCATTGGTCGAAAAGGTGGAGACCGTCCAAGTTCACTTCACACTAGGAGGTGAAGGCCTAAAGGCCCAAAGAAAAGTTCGTGGATGAAAAGTCTACATGGAGTCCTACATGGCAAGTTGTGGATAAGGGAGCATGGTCTACCGGAATTTGCGTCATGCCCACCTCCAAGAGGTGGGCCTGACGAAAATTCCGGGAGACCATGACTTTTTAAATATTTTTTCCAGCATGACAAATTTCAGGGAAGATTCTAGAATAGATTCTAGGACAGACAAACATCACCAAGTAATTTTCTTAAATTGAAATTTTTTTGAGACATATTATATTAAACCAAATCCTCCCCTCTTTTTCCGCCAACAAAATATGCAATGGTCCCACAACATGGTCCATTCTCACTTCACACTATGCATAAAACGGCTTTCCGAACCCCCATGGTACGGCCTTTGGATGAGAGTCAAGGGTCCTCAAGGTCACGGCTCTTGGCTCATGTGTGAAGTGGCCCTAAGCCTCTCTCTTGCCTGCCTTTGTGCCAAAAAAAGAAATGAATGATGCCTAGAGCTCATCACAAAACATCCCGAAACCATGTGTACCTTCACTATGATATAACGTGGGCCAATGTAATATATATATATGTATATATAAAGATATATATGATGGAGATTTATTCCATTGAACAAATAAAATACACCACATTGGCACCCATTGATCCTATTTATCTTGGGCTGAGAGGGAGAACAACATGATAGAATGAAGTGGAAAACAAAATACAGACACGGGAAGTGAGGGCCACTTCACACACAAGGTTGAAGGCCCCTGACCATGGCAATGTAAGAGCTCTCATTGGTCGAAAAGGCGGAGACCCGCAACATGGTCCATTCTCACTTCACACTATGCTTGAGGGCCTGTGACTACATAAAATGGCTTTCCCAACACCCATGGTACGGCCTTTGGATGAGAATCAAGGGTCCTCACCATTACAAGGTCACGGCTCTTGGCTCATGTGTGAAGTGGCCTTGAGTAATCAAGGACTAAGGGCCACTTCACACACGAGCCAAGAGCCATGACCATGAAATTGTGAGAGCCCAAAAGAAAGTGAGTAAAGGCCGTCCCAAGACACCTCCAAAATCATGTAGTATGGTCATGGATCCTCAAGTGTAGTGTGAAGTCACATGTGACCGGGCCCTCAACCAAATGCCATTTCAATGAATTTCTATTCATGCGGGTCCTCACACATGATAAAAATAGAATGAATCAACGGTTGTGAGCATTTGGGGTGCCTTGGTCTCCCGGTTTTGTGTTAGACCTACCTCCAAGAGGTGGTTTTTGAAAATAGTCCAAGTGACCATGAAACATGATCCATTTGATGCCGTGTAGGAATCCATGTAGACTTTACATCCATCTTGCATTCACATACTCCGTTGGTCCCTCGAGTGTAGTGTGAAGTGAACTTGGACCGGCTCCGCCTTTTCCACCAATGAGAGTGCTTGAAGTGTAATGGTCTTGGGCTCTCAGTCTCGTGTGTGAAGCGGCCCTAAGATACGAAGAACGTTGAGAAATCAATAGCCAAAATCACATCAACATTGGCCATAGGCTCATCCCCAACACAGTAGATTAATACACCGTAACCAAGCAATTAGGATTTCATATTTGTTTAACTAGTCCATTTGATGTTGATTGTCAAGGTGAAGGAACTTGGGGGGGGGAGAGAGAGATCATATACGAGAAGGAATCGGAAGAGTTGTATGTTAAATAGAGAGATGCTAGCCGCGGTTAACATCCATTTTTGGATGTAGTACGAGGCTACGCTGGCCCACACGATTGTCATTTGTTTAAAACAATTGTCCATATCGTATGGGAGAACATTTATGCTTAGCGCCATGATCAATATTTGTTCTTTTGAGGGCAAAACCCAAGTCTCCCAAGCTCATTATTTAACAATCGCTTAGAAAGAAGGATTGTACACCAAGCAAGGAGGACTAACAGATTGTGAGTGATGGCCCTTATAACATGGTTAGCCCTTATGTAGATGGATTGACGGATAGTATTCTTTCGTACAACATATTTCCATTCATTATGACAAATGTTAGCAACATAGACATGGAAGTGTGTTTGTTGTATGAGAATCTCCACTACATTAAGAGCCTTAGAGCATGGAACAAGTTGTGGTTACATCTTTTGAGCTTTGCCAATGTTGGAGAGAGCCTACTCATAGCACTGCAAGATGTGAGAGATAAAGGTGATGGAGATGCACAAAACATGTGCCAACAGCTTGGGTGTATTGAATTTGCAAGGCATGGAGTTGTGAGGCACTATATGATTGCCTATGGCATCTTTACCAAGGAGTGCATTCTGCATTGTTGGTCGTTTGCCAAAATTTTGCAATCACCATTCCATATGCTCACCATAGATGACTTGGCAAAGACAAATGAATCCTCGAAGACTAAGCCTTGCACATGTATACAAACTAGATCATTTGTATATATCATGGAGGAAAAGTGTGGGGAAAATAAGCAAATGCCATGGAAATTGGAATGGTCCGGCCAGTGGTGTGTGCAAGATGGTATGTGGAGTGCAGTGTGGAGGCAACGTAGAGAACAATTATTATTTTATGGGAGTATGTTGAAGAGGCACCCGCTGAAAAGAAGGTTGGTCGTGTGGGTTGTTAAAGCCATGTAACCTTAGTGGAATTGGAAAACCACTTGCAATGCACGCCCGAAGGCACACTAGTGGCCATGTAGAGGACATATACTAGGGCATGCTTACGTAGAAATGTATTGGGTAGTATTGTGTTGGCAACAACGGATTCGGCTCTAGGCAATGAACATATGTGGAGGTGAACCCATTGTTTGTTTCTTCGATTTTATTTTATTTTTACTTTATTATTTTTTATTTGGGGGGAGGGGGGAGGCATTGTGATGTGGTTGTGCAAGGGAAGATACGATCCACAACAATGTAGAAAATGTTGCAAGGTAGAGGGACATAAAAACTGACAATGAATACGGGTTCTTGTCATACGTATAGGATGTGAAGTGAAGGTGTTGAATGTAGTGTTGAAGTTGAGGACCTCAATGTAAGCATGCACGCAAAAAGAAAAAAGAAAAAAAGAAAAGAACTAACATTCGCCATATTTTGTGCAAAAGCCTTGGAGATTGGGTAGAAATTGGACATAAAAAAGACAAATTGATTCCATGTTTGCAGTTACGTTGTGCCTCCAAAATAGTGAAACAAAAATAAAAGGTGTTGAATTTTTCTTGCATTGTGTGCGATGCAATTGGAGTGCATGTTGGGAAATGTGGCATGGGCGATGATAAATGTGTACCATGGTTGAGTGAGTAAATAGTGTTATTATGCTTTGTAACATGTTTGCACTTGAACACACCAAATTGTTGTACCACATAAAGATGTCGCAAACAATTTGTACATTGGTATTGTTGATGAACATGAACAATATGCATTCATCACCCTCAATGTGAACGGCCGCCAGGAACCACAACATTGTATGTGCTTCAAGAGCACTAGAAAAACACATGTTGGCAGCCACAAATCACATCATTATAGACTTTAGGTGGTGAAGAAGGATGGCAACCATCCTTGGAAAGCATCCAACATAACCACCATAAAGTGGGCATGTCGTGGACGTTGGACATTGCCACATTTGCTTTGAAACAAGTGGATGCATAAGATTGAGTATTGTCTTAGGGATAGGCACAGACACATCACCCAAAATCAAGTACAATAATCATATTGCCATCACACATCAACTGCGGCTGTGATGATATTTAGGTTGCCCACCACCATAACACGAGTGAAGACCACCATGTTGGATTGTGATTCTCTTTTTAAGTGGGGATAACTTCCACCTATGCAGGCAAAGAAAAGTTGCACTAGGCACTTCTAAACCATGTTGTCCTTGGGCACTATTTACCACCTCACACCCCACACGGGATGCAATGAAGGGCAATTGACATTAAATTTATGCCTGCTCAAATCCCATGGGTCAACCTTCGTTTTTGGTTTCATAGGACAATTATTGCCTCATTGTGTCGCAATGGCCAGTTGCAGGTGGTTACTATGGAGATAATTTGTTAGTGTAAATAATGAGAGCTACGCTTGTGTATGATAACTCCTTCTCTTTGAAGGAACCTATCCACAACATGTATAACCATAGAACCAAAGTAAGTGACCTAGTAGACCAATCTATGGATATGAAACTTTGGTATCTTTCACGGCATCTTTTGTAGCATGTGAAAAAGAAAACTGTGTGGCACACCAATTGCCTTACATATGAGGGCGTGTATTGAAGTGATATCCATTCATGCTCATAATTTCTCATGGTCGTCCCAAACATCAAACCCAACTTGGAACCCTCAATAGGGGAGCAAACCTAAGTTTTGAGATTGGGATTGAGGTTTAGGGTGGTCCTGCTCTTAGTACATGTGTCCTAGTTTGTTAACTAGGGGTTTGAGATTTTTTTAATTGTTAATAATATATGTTGCCGTCATAGACTTTAGTGTGGAAATGAGCTTGCGATATTTCTTATACAAGGATTGTAGGTCTTGTCTCAACAAATGACATACCTATCGACCCACCCATCTATGTATCTATGAACCTAGCTATGTACCTACACACATAATAATCTATCTATCATGGGTGCATGGGCCAAGCTAGAATAGTAGTTAGAGGTACTGTGGAAGTAATACACATCTCTTTTGACAACTGATACATTAGCTTACAAATCTTGTCAAATTCTTAATTTCATATGTACATGTTTCACGTGGCTGCTCGGGGAGGTCACTCCATTGTCAAGTTGAACACCACGTGCGTTAAGACAAAATCTACTTTTTCTAAAGGGCATCACCAAAATGGGTCAAAATTTTATCAATTTTTTTCATGAGTAGATATACACGGTATCTATCACACAGTAAAAAATGGTAACCAAATTTGATGATCTCTTTTTTATATAAAAGATACCGTTTCTAACTAGAATGACGCAGAATTGAACTAAAACAATTACTACAAAAATGAAGATGACTAAAAATTTCAAAAAAATATACAAAAGATACTATCAATGGTTATGTATATGTAGAAAAAATATCATAATTTTTAAAATTATTTATGACATGTAATATAGGGGTAGCAAACTTTTAATGCACGTGGTGTTCAACTTGACAATGGAGTGACCTCCCCGGGCGTGGCTGTGAGGGTACATGTCAAACTCAACAATAACATATGGTGTACATTATTAACAAGTTTAGTTGAACCCTATAGTTAAATTAGTTGGAAAACAACTCACAATATTATCCACCCCTGAGGATAATATATATATTTTAACGTGGGGGTGGATGTGAGGTGGATGAAAGTGTGGAGGTAAAGTTATCAAACCCCCAAACAACGAGAGAGAGAGAGAGAGAGAGAGAGTTGAGCCCCCTTTTGAGAGACACATGCTAAATATGACATGGTGGAAATGAAATATGGTATGTTGTGATCCAATCTAGCCTTTTGGATAGTCATACACTTGTATTCAATGACAAATTTTATCCCTTTCTCATAGGGGAGTTGGAATGAAACTTAAGAATATAATCATCCTTAGAGTCTCTCGAAATCTCATGTTTTGGTAGGAAATTTCTCCCCACTATTGACATTTGATAATCTTTAAGGAGTGTTCAAGTGGTGTTGGAACACCTAATTTTGGCAAAATGGAGGGGAGGTGTTTGACTTTAGCCAAAAGACATCTACATAAAAATGAAATGATGGTCAAACCATTGAAGGCACCTAAAATGATGGTCTTGGAAATTTGGCAAGGGGTTCATTTATATATATCCGTCCTTTGACTGACATCCAACTCTTTATTACACTAAAAATAGGGGGGTTTAACACTGCTTAAACACTCCCCAAACATTATAAATGGACCAAAAAATTGGGGCAAAACTCCCTACCAAAACATGAGCTTTTGAGACACTTTAAGTGTAACTCTAATGTTGTGCAAGGGGTTTAGGAAAATAGGGAAAAAGAGAATTATTGTACACAAGCGTACCTCTAATCCATCCAACTTAAAAACTTGACCCCCTATAAGTTTGTGGCTGATTCATTCCAAATGACTTGGACTACACCATTTTTGGTATTTAGTGTCACTTGTTATTTGAAAATATGTAATGCTAAAACTTCTTACTAGATATTTCATATTCGTACCAACAAAGATTAAACAGGTTGTATGGACAATTCTGATGTTGATTAAACAAAAAAATAATAGTGTGATGTTTGAGACGAATGAGATGTACACTCGTATGTGATAATTCCCTCTCTCCGAGGTTCACTACACTATTTTGTCTAATTAGTGTGAGCCATACTAATTCCCAATTACCCACACTATTTTTTTGATTATAATTTGAAGTGGCCCATTGTAATTTCTATGTGAAAAATTAGTGTGAGATTTTTCATCTGCGCATATGGATGAAAATTCAAGGCAAGGCAAATACTATTTTAAACCAAGTCAAGTACTATAAAATTAATGTGGGCCACACTAAATTCCAACCCACATGAATTTCCCACAACACAATGTAACCTCGTGGAAGTTACAAATTACCCCCACTACAGTACCTACTTCCCATATTGAGGAGACATTCTAGCGCGAGGGGGAGGTGGGGTGAAAAAGGTTAGTGAAAAAGTCCCGGAGGTCGCGGGATCGAACCCCTACGCAACCGGTAAACGAAAGGGGTCGAGCGGAGCCCCGAGCCGGGGGTTGAGAGAGAGAGAATCTGCCGGAGGCTTTGTCCACATCTGCTCGCCATAGCCAAGCTGCTCGCGAGCTCCGCCGCTTACGAGGATCGCTTCGGAGGTCCTCTTGCGGGCCCTTGTACGCCGGTTAATCACCACCGCAGTTGCTGCTGAATCTCTTTCTGTCTTTCAATCTCTGTCGCGCTTGTGCTTGCTCTTGGATTGCAGAGAGCTCGGAAGAGCTTGGAAGCTTGGGAAAAAAGCTTGGCTTGCGTGTGTCATGTGGCTGGCCGCGGTGCCGTGGGCGCTGCTGCAACAACAACAACAACAACAACAACAAAAACCATTATCATCACCACCACCGCCATCATCGCAACCACAGAGGTCGAGCAGCAGGCGCTCCTCTTCGTCGTCGTCCTCGGCGTCGTGGAGCCTGCTTTCGTCGTCGTGGTTGTGGTGTTGTTAGGCGCCGCAATCTACTCCCATGTGGAGCCCCTGGGTGAGAGGCACCGACTTCCTCATGTGGATGGGTATGGGTATGGATGGCATGGGGATTGTGGGGTTTGGTGGTGAGAGCGGTGGAATCTTGTGTTTTTCTGTAGAGTTTTGGGCAGAATCTGCTTTGCTTTGTGGTGGTGGGAAGAATCTGGAGGGTTAGGCGAGGGGGGGGGGGTGTGGAGCTGGTCGTTTGGGACATGTTTTGGTCTTCTCGGGGTTGGGATGTTTGTGATTGCGCGTTATGGTGTTTGTCGTGGACCGGTGGGCGTCGTGAGAATCTGGTGCAGTTGCGTATGGAGTTTCGGTGGGGGGGAGAATCTGGTGGCCGCATTCTTCTTGTGTGTGGCGGTGGTTGTTGGGGGGGAAATCTGGAGGATTAGGGGGGAGCTGTGGGAGTTGTTGGAACGATTTGGTCTCCGGTTGGGGTGATTGTTTGTTTGGTTCGCCGTGAGAGTGGTGGAATCGAATTTTGCGTAGGGTGGCGATTTTTGTGGTTTTCTGGATAATCTGCTGTGTGCATTCTGTGTTGGTGGTGACGGGAATGTGGAGGTTTGGGAGGTCTTGATACCGTGCGTGGCGCATGGATTTCTATATCGAGAGGTTTGGGATGGTGTGCTTCGTGAAGGTGGCTACGTGGTGGTGGGGGGTGGGGTGCGATGTGGTGGATGTGAAGTCGATGTGTTGGGTTGGGTTGGGTTGCATGGGATGGGGAGGGTTAGGGTGCATAGGTTTTTTGGGTAGTTTCACATGAGTGGAGTGCTGAGGGTTTTTTTTGAGTGTGTGTGTGTGTGTGTGTGCGCGCGTATGTTTTAGGAGCAGGAGCTGCTGGACTCGCCGGACAAGCCGGGCCCTCATGAGGAAGAATCTGCGGGACCGGCCTTGCAGTTGGCCGAGCCTGTCCCGGCGGGCACGAACGATGTGTTCGAAGCGGGAGCGGACTGGTTGAAATGGACACAGCTTGTGCCGGAGGAGGAGACCATTGCCAATTGTTGGACTGAGATTATCGATGTGGAACAGGACGATGGCAGGGTACTTACAACTTCAACTTCACTATTCCCCTTACCATCTCCCGCCATTCTTAAAATGGACACAGTTTCATGGTAGAGCGGATATTTATATTTAAAGAATCGAGACAAGCATTCTTGGGGAACAGAACCAGCTGCTGCACATCTTGGTGCGCGGCAGCTTTAATAGCTGCTGGACACACAGAAGTGGGCCAGATTCAGAAGATTCCCCTCACTCGACAAAATTAGATTCCCACCAGGGTAGGCATGTGGAGTTATGAGGAAACTGGATAGCTAGCTCTTTCTACCTGCAAGCAGAAGACAGGGTTATGTGGAAACGATGGATGGATTGATGGATGGCAGGAAAGGCAGGAAGATGGGTAGGGTGCATGTCAAATACAAAATAGGGACTATGGGGAGGAGGTGCGGAGGTTGAAGCACTCTCTTTCTCATCTCCATGTGTTTTTCTACTTCCTCATTCTCTTAATTGGTGGAAGAATCTTGTCCCATTTTGAGGGTGTCACACATGTAATGTGTCATGGCATCATCCCCTCCAACTACAGTGAATTTTTTCCACAGGCGGCAGTTTAAAGAGGGTCAGGCAGATGTGGAGATCATCATGTGGATGTGACTGGTTCATGCATTAGCTGGCTGGAAGTAGCTTGATATCTGGAATTAGAGACGAGGATTGAGGATGAGATACACATTGCATGATCGATGCGCGTGGGAATTATGACACTTAGCAGAACATAAATGGGGCGCAAATTGAGAGCTGGAATATCTGGCATGCAGTATCCTGTTTAAATCTATGGCGAATTTATTGATAGTACACACATTAGCTGGTCCATGTGGTGGATTATGGGGAGTAGGCAAAGCAAGGAGATAAGGGCATGGTTTTACTCATATGGAGACTTTGGATATATGTAGCTATGGGCAGAGTTTTGAGGACTCCTTCCTCACTGGCAATTGCATCCTCTTCTGCATCCAGCTTGGAATTGGACGTTACGTCAAATATCTATATTCCACTATATATAGAAATTGTGAGAAATTCAATGTCTTAATTACTTGAAGTTGTTGTTGGAGGAGAACTTAAGCTGGTGGAGTATGAGAATTTAGAATATTGTAGGTCAAAGTGGCACTATATGGACACCTGTTTTGTTAACCACCCTGTCTGTTGCATGTTGCAGACACTCTATCAGACCACGAGGTATACTCCGCTTACGCCTGCACCAGTGGCTTCTGAATCTGCTGTTGTGGAGGCTGCTCCAACGAGTGAGCTTACTTCTGCTGAGCTACATGTTTTCTTCAATATTGTGTATGGGTTGTGGATTATACGCTCCTTTTATTAAAGAGTCTCTTGTTAGGAATATGCTTGAAGTTTGTGGGACAAGACAAGGTGATGACATTGGTTTCGTTGGACACATTCAATCTCTAGGAACAATCACATAGATTTGTTTTATTGATGCATTTCACTTGTTTTGTAGATTCTGCAGGGGCTACATCTCCTGGAAGTCCTGGGCCATCCTCTACTGCAACTGCAGCAATTAATGTGAAGACACGACTGCGATGGACCCCAGAACTGCATGAGAAGTTTGTCACAGCAGTCACACACTTGGGAGGAGCAGATCGTGCAACTCCAAAGGCAGTGCTGAGGTTAATGGGTGTGCAAGGGATTACTATCTACCATGTGAAAAGCCACCTCCAGGTTTGTGCTCACTTAATTTGTCATTTGCAAGTTTTCGATTGGGTGCCAGATGTAGATGATGTGGATTCTTAATGTGTACATTTTTTACTGTGAACTAGACATTTGGCACACAAGCCTGTGTCACAGTTTTTGTGTACTTGATGAGGCCAATGGGAGCTGTAGGAATTTGTCTGATTGAAGTTCTTGGCTTTTACCTTGTTTTAGTTGATGTGGTCAGTCTCTAAACTGTTCTCATATTTCACATCTTACCTGGACTTTGGAAAGTTAGATATGGTCACCCTTCAATTACATGTTCTCAGTATCCACTCTTCAAAATTCTTTGCATATTATTCCCGCTTATTGATGTTATCTTGTATCATGTGTGTTCAGAAGTATCGATTGGCAAAATATATCCCAGAGATTTCAGAAGGTACTTCCAGAAATGCTTCTCACCTGATGACGCAGATTAGAGCATTAGGGTTACCGCAGATGAAGATTAGTTTCAGGCATTTTGATGTCAGCAAAGTACATTTCGCTCATGCTATTTGCACTTTGACTAGTGGTCTTGGCCTTGGTTGTGAAGTCTAACAAAGTGTTTTGGTGAATGTACAGAAGCAAGAGCTGAACGGCGGAGGAATGACAGTCTCCTTTCACCTTTAGAACTCAGCTCGTGAGTGCTCCTGTCCATCTCTGCACAGTAGAAAAGATGATTTCAACTTACAGTTACCTTGTTGATGGTCTACTGTAATTCCTACGTACTCACTGTGTTGTTGATGTTTGGAATTATAGGAGCCACCAGATGACACAGGCCCTCCAAATGCAAATGGAAGTTCAGAAAAAACTTCACGAGCAGCTTGAGGTATATGATGTGTCCACACCCTTTCCAATGGTTGTGATTGCTGAACAGCTCACTGTCTCTTTCTTAATGGTGTTTGGTGGATCAATCACTCTGGATTGTCATCCTCCATTTTAACAGATGATTATGAAGTGAGTCTCATCTTCAATTGCATTGGTTTACAGGTTCAGAGGGAGCTGCAATTACGAATTGAAGCCCAAGGCCAATCGCTGCAGAGAATGATTGAAGCACAAGCTAAAGTGGGAGGTATGGTTCTGAGCTACAGACCTGAAGTGGCAGCTGTTCTACCCCCAGCTTCATCAAGTGCGGCAGTGGCCACCCCAGCTTCAGTTGGGCCATCCACCAGCTGTCTTACTGTGAGTGGTTCTGACGCTCCTTCAGGTGGTCCACTGGTGACCACTTCTAATCCAGTTAATGCTGACAACAACATACCTCTCTCCTCCAGTGAGGTGAGCAAGCGGGAACCAATTGAAACGGAGAACGCGTCATCCCATGAAGAACAGCCTGTTGTGAAAAGGGCTCGGATTGACTCAGCCCCGCAGGTTAACCTCTCTGGCCAGTCACACAATTTTGTGGTCCCTAATTTGGGCCACTCGTCACAACAAGCCTGGGAGCCAAGCTGTGGCATTCAAATTAACAGTGCTGCTCCTGCACAGCAAGACCCGTGGCCTTCAATATCATCGGGAAATGAATTACAACAACATCATCAATTACATGCGGAGAGCAAACATGTCCATAGTTCAATCACCGGAGGACAATCATCACAGAGGGTATCTCCCCAACAAGCCCATACAGCTTGTGTCTCTCAGCACCCTGCTGGGCCAGTCGCACAGAAGCCTGTGCAAGCCTAAGCCTAAAAAGTGGGGAAACAAAGAGAGTGTACTTGTATTATCAATTGCCTACAGACAAAAGGAATTTGTTCTGTAGTTGTAAGTTCATATCACCAACCAACCAACCCCGAAGAAGTGAGGATACCATCTTAGGCTCTCTGTACACAACCTGGGCTGTGCAACCTCTGTTTATGGAAGTTGTGGGTGGAGAGCCTAAAGAGAGTAGAGAGGAGGCTTTCGCACAGGGTCTTTGCACACCAGCCAGATTGAATGATTAACCTGCGAGCGAGCTTGCTGTAGCAAAGACCAATGGGCAACCTTTTTTTTGTAAGGATTTCGAGTTTTTTTTTTTCAAGCTCTTTCAATTGCAAGCCAAATTGTAAGAAAAGTTTGGTCGCACTTTTGTATCGTTGTTGCTCAAGATGATGGGCCACACTTTTTATAGTCTTATGGTCGTCTCTTGTTCCTATTTCTTTGAATGTCAGTTTTGAGTGGATGTTGCATGTTGTGTCTCTCTTTCACACCTACTCTGTAGATTTGTACTGTATTGATGAGTTGAGATTTGAAAGAGGTGAGTTGTTTGTCATTGAGAAAACTGACTCTTCCGGATTGAAGGACTAATGTAGGTGCTGGAAGACCAAACAAATGCGATGTCCATTTCCTAAGGTAGATGAGGCCAATGTGGACACCTCCAGCTCTGTGGAATCATTCAACGGATGGATTCGAGCATTAGAATCTTGAGCATGTTAGCAATTGCGAATCAGGACCAAAGAATTTGAAATCGGAGTTGAGGAAGGTGTCGATCTTTGCTCCATAATCAAAGATTCTCTACTTCCCAATGTGGTGCAAGTGGACAACTTCATTAGAAGATTCTATATGGGTCATTTGCCAATGAAAACCAAGTTTAATGTCAGTATTGGCTGTGTCATGTCTCTTAAGTGGTCACATGTGAGATAAAATGTTGCCGAATTTTATTTTTTTCATTATAGAATACCACAATACAAGTTGGTTGGCACCTCACAGCCACATGCCGCCTCCTAATTTGCCTGCCTTGGGCACAAAAATCAAGTGTGTCATTGCTCGGTAGGTCACACTCATTATGGAGGATGTTGGGTGTAGTTTGACTTTTGCAAAGGTGACTAACCCAAATATCATCAAGTTGGCGGCTAAATCACCATGTATTACCCACCGTCGAATGAAAGCAATTGTACCGCTGAGATTAGGAGCCAAAAAAAAGTGTTTGATTAAGGAAGCTAACCGAATTAGCCTCATCTACATTGGCAGTAGCAAAGAAAAACCAATGTTGCATGTTGTGGTAAACTATCAAATAACCATGTGGCATTTGAGATGGTGTTCTTGGACTTTCCCAAAAGAAAAGAAAACTCACATCAATATAATTACCAACACGAATTTGAGTTGTTGGCTCTATTTGTTCAAGTCCCCTTGGTACATAGTAGGGTTTATTGTCTACCTTATGGTGGGATGATTTTTCTGTAGCATAACTTGCACTCTCAATCTAGGCTGTTGATCTCCATGATTGGAGGGTCCAAAGGGAAGGGTGCCCAAATGGTTGTCTAGTAACCCTGGATGGGCTTCTTGGCTCTTGGGGGTTATCTAGTCCATTTCTGCCCTAGTCATATCAACAATATGGTGAATGTTCACAACACCTATAAAGGGGGAGAGTAAATTGGGGGAGGTGAAGGGTGAAACATTGATTACTATTGTAGAGCCCCGTGATTACTTTTTGAAGTTAAACCAACCCCTAAATTTGGGTCAAAGACCTTGAATTAGCCTACTCTATTTATGGTATTTAATGTCACTTACTATTCGGAGTTACACAATGCTATAACTTTCTACCGTTTTGACTAAGTAAAGATGTTAATATGGTTTCATGTCTAAGTAATCAATTTGATCTTTGTTCATCAATAGTGGGATCTATGTTATAGCATTGCGTACTCTTGAATATTAAGTGATACTAAACACCATGAACAGTGTAGTCAACTTAAATTGGGATGAATTAGCAACCGACCTACAAGGGGTAGGCTTTTATTTGTACCCCATCAATAGGTGTTTGGAAACTTGAACAACACATTGGATGTTGTGTGTAACATCTCCTATTAGATGCTTAGATCAACACTCATTCCTTTTGTCAAAAAACAAAGGTTGTCTTTGGCCATTGTGAGATGATAGGTTTAAAGATGGGGGCGCTCAAAGTGGATGCAAAAACAATCTCTTTATTTTGGTCATTGGTTTATTGAACCATGTGAACCACATGGAAAAAGTTCCACTTGCAAGTGAACTTAAATTAACATGCGGATAAGTTGTACGTAGCAAGTACGGGAAAATGACTCCCAAGTAGTAGGTTTAGTTAACGCAACACTTAGATGCTTGAGAATGGAATGCGGCCACCAAGTAGGCTAGTCACTGCAACTATTCGTATACTTGAGAAATGAAAGACAAGTGTGTGCACACATGTAAGTAACAGAGCAACTTCCTCAAGATGACTTCTCCTTTGCAGTGATGCCAACACAAGTTTGGCACTTGAGCCCATGTGGTGGGGGAATACTTCACTTTTAGCATGATGTGGAGACCTTTTTTTTAATGGAGACCTTACGATGTTCAAGTATTAACAAGTTATTCAAGCCCTTGAGCTTTTGAGTGAGGGGTACATGTGGTATGGCATCTGTGATGAATTTTTTTTTCAATTGCCATTTACAAATGACCACATATTGCTCTTGGTTGCTTGGCGTCCACTACTTAGACTGGGAGCTATGTTTTAGGGTTTTGGAACAAAAACAGTATCATCAACTGCATGATTTGTTGTAATTTCACTATTACATTGAAATATGCAACTTACACAAAAAAAAAATTCAAAAAATGAAAGAGTAGTATATTGGTCACGTACAAGTATAAAGGATTTGATGTCAAAAACAAGAGTTATTGTGCCACTTATTCATTTCATTGCTTCTAATGTAGGTGCACGGGTATTCAAGAGATTTGTGGGCTTCATGCAAATGATCCTTTCCATATGTTGTCTCATAAAGAAAGGTGCCTCCGCTTTTGTAAGTGTGCTAGCTATCCTTTGGACACTTTTTGGACATACATATAATCAATCAAAACTTTGAAGATTCTTATACCATTCATACAATGCCCCAAAACTACAATCCAAGACATGTTAAAAATATCATGTCAACTATTGACAAGGCCCACATCAGTTAATGCCTAAGTGTCTAGCATGTCTAGATTGGGCCTCTCCAAGCAAAACAAAAAAAAACATATTTGGGGGATACATACATTCATTTTTAGCTAATCATGTCACATAGTGACCCTATCTAAAATCAACTTATTCTTCAAGTACATTATTTGAATAAGTTAAACACTTTAATGTCATTGAAGATTTAAGTTCAAATACACAACACGGGTGCCTTCAGATGCAAATATGTATGTTGTACTTTGATCATCAATTTCTAGTATGAGTATATTCTTATTTTCTCCTTGACATAAGACAATGAATGTAAAATATGATTGATGAAACTTGGTGAAGCCCATATAAATTGTGTATATGGTCATATATTACCCTAATCCTTTAAGGGCTAACGTAATCTATAGTATGCCCTCTATATTTGTTTCTTGTATAAGTATTGAAATTTCTAAATGGGGGTTTATATGGGGGATTGTTAAAACGACCACACATTGGTTAGAACGACCATAGTCAATATGTAAGGTGTCAACTAGGCTTTGACTTGTCATCCAAGTTTATTGATTCTAACATAGAGTTGGTACCTTGCTTCTCTTCATGTGTGCGATGAAAATTGTGACATGCCATGTGACCACGCAATGCGTCTTTGTGGTAGTTTTAAGAAACTACGTGGCCGATTTAACAATTCCCTTTATATATATATACTGAAAATCTATGCTCATATGCTTGGAAGGACAATTAGAGTAGAGGCGCCCATAACCGATCACTTAAGAGATTCTCCGCTAGATATGGAGAAGTACAAGGCAGTGCAGAATTTTCCTATGTAGGAAGGTAGAAATAAGGAGGAATGCATTTTTTTTTTGGTAATTTTATTCCTTAAATCGAAATTCATGTGAACTTTTGAAGCCAACAGTTGGCCCAAACATATTACCAATGTCTAGAGTCTACCGTAACCACTCATTTTAACCGCTCACTCCTCCTCACTTTAACACTCAAAACCATGACATGTGTCATGACACTATTGGTTCCAGTCTGATCGAACTTCAATCCTAAACTTGATTGAAATCATGGTACCCTTTAGATTGCCAATGGGGTCCTGATCGGGAATAGGCACCTCTACTATAGTTACACATCTCATCAAAGAATGGTCACAAAAGGAGCATAAATTACCTAGTAAAAATGCCTAGACCGGACGTAACTTAATTTTAACGGGACTTAAGGATCACCATGGTTGAGTGTGCGTGTCAAATTTGTGTGGACCACATTCACGCCAGATGTCATGAATAGAGACACCATTTGTGACACTGTTGTTGTTACGTGCCTAACAACCACATATGAAGTATTTGGCCAAGTCAAAGACTCCATGGTCCCATGCACATTCACATTTTGCCACTTTCAAGCCACCTATGGGTTGCATATAAACTATAACTTATGTATGTGGCCCCTCTTCTTATTGATTCGACACCTATTACGATAGATGGATCTTTGAATGGTTACTTTTTTTTACCCCCTTTCCCACTAGCCCACTTCTCCTAGGATATGAAACATGCGATTAGTACGCAATGGTTTAGCAACATCCAAATCTAGGCCATAGCCACTTGCCTCATAATGGCTAGAGCTCGTATGAATGTCTTGTTCATCATCAAAGTGAAGATTCTCATGCTCACTAAAGTGGTCATATATTATAGCCCCCCCCCCCAATTATGTTGACTATTGAGTTTAAAATTGTTATCATTTTTTGAGCATGTGTCCAATCTCTTTTTAGAGTTTCTTTTTGGTTTCCGTTCTCGGAGCCTCACTTGACCATTTACCACTCAAGTATAGGTGTCCAGTTAAGATCAACACCCAAATAAGGTATGTCTACCTTACTTGATTGATATATGGCAAGGATTGTACTTAATCAAGAGCATACACCAAAAGGACACTTCTTTCAATGAAATTAAACTGTGTGTTCATAATGTATTAACCCATTTTTTAGGTCAATTGAGAGGGTCAACGTGGTCATGAAGAGAAAAGAAGAATCCTCACTTTGACCTCCTACAACTTAATGCATCTCAACTCTCAAACTTGAAATGACAAATCTCCGTGGTTCTAAATTGCTATGTGGATGAGACAGTCTCCGATACGAATCATGTTCCAAAGGGAAACTTTATGTGGAGTTGGAAGTGCCCACAATAAGGCCGTTGGCATGCACCTTAGTTTTTTTAAATTTTTATTTTAATAATTAAAAAATTAATAATTTTTTAAAACTCTCAAATAGCTACATTGATTATCCCACTTAGTGAGGGTGGGCTAGTACTGTGTGTGGGAAATTAGTGAAGGTGATACTAAATTCCTTTATGCTATGAAAATTAGTGTAAGAATGAGATCTAGGGTTTTGGGAGCCCAAAGTGTCGGAAACTCTTAATGCAAGCTCTCTTTAGTTTCTTAGTGTTAGGAGATGCCTCAGGAGTGAGTGACATTGAAAAGAAGAAGAAGAAGCCTCTTTGAGCTCACTAATACAAATTATGCACTCCACAAACACCTTAGAGAACGCATTGATTTTTTTGGGTAAATGAGCATGTATTCATGGCTTTAGTATCACTCAATAAAAATTCCAGCCTTCACTAATTTTGAGATTTGGCAAAATAGTTCATGTTTTGGGATCTAGTACCACACGTACTAAATGGGATAACCAATGTAGCTAAGAAGATGATTCACACAAACTGTATGATTGTACAATTGTTTTCTATCCCATGGGATAAGTATGAGCTGGTCTAGGAATGACCAAAAAAAGGTCGGTGAAACCACATTGTCAACATTTGAGCAAATTCACCCACTCACTCTCATCCTATACCAATAGTACACGAGGCCTAGTAGACTTGTGGAGCTATTAAACATATAATACACAAGCAAATGCTCCTCAACCAAGTTCAAGGATATCTATCTATTATAGATGGAGGGGTAGTACTTTTTTTTGTCTACAACCGGAAGATAGCTCCAGCTACAAAAAAAAACATGCCCCTCCCATGCATGCAAGTGGGCTGAGTCTCGATCACCAAAGTGGAACATTAACAAAAGTTGTTGAGATTTCACTACAATTGTAGATGAATAGAGTTGACATCCATGCATCCAATAGACAATAGTCATCCATGAACCTTCTCTTGTAGGCAATTAAACTTCATGGATGAGTCTTGTTGAGACTCCCCTAGCCATGGATGAACATAGTTGGCATCCATGAGTCTTATCTAGAACTAACCCTCATGGATGAGTGTTGACTCTTGATTGGTAGAGCAATAACAAGAGTTACCGATACTCCACTACAGTAATGGATGGACATAGTTAATCATATGACAAAAGAATGATTGAACCCACCTGAATGAATGTCCAATTTGAGTACCAAATTGGCAAAAGTTGCAAATGATGTCTTCAGATTTGGAGCTTCTCTTATAAACTACAAATTATTGTGTTGGAGGTTGAATACACTTTGAAGTATACCTACTTGAGATCTGAAGCTTAATAAACTCAACCCTATTAAAGATGCAAACAAAATGTCATGTGGAGACTTAGAGTGACTAGAAAAAATGGTGAAAGTTGCAAATGGTGCCTTGAGATTTGGAGCTTATCCTAACATCAATAATGCATTGACGCTTAGCAATCCAATTGACACAAATTTGACCTAACCTAACCTAACCTAGGAGCAACAAAAAGAAGGGTGGAAAGAAGGGAAGATACTTTGTGGGATGTTGGAGCTTTCATCCTTATGTAGGCATGTGAGAGGGAATTATTGCATACAAGCATACCTCTCCTCCACCCAACATAATAAAAACTTAACCCCCATATGGGTTTGTGGCCGCATCATCTCAAATTAGTTTTTGCAAGGATGGCCCATATGAAAGCAACTACTTTGGCGTGGAGGAATAAAGCTATCATGTTACTACCTAAACCTAACACAAGCAACATCCAAAATAACAACATCGGAGTGCTTCAAAAATGCCTCTACATGAGCTTTATTCTAAAGAAGAGAATTAGAGTATCATTGATTATCATTATGGAACAAGCAAACGTAACATTATTCAAATCCATAACATTGTTTTGTAGAATATTGTCAGTCCCACATAACATTGTCATGAATTTGAATAATGTTATGAAAGGCCCCTCGACCAAGTCCAAGGATATAATACGTGGATGTGTTGTCCTTCAAATATAAATGCAGCATGCAAGATTTTTGTTCAAAAAGACCTTCCCTAAGTGGCATATAAAATGGGAGAGGAATAAAGTCAACTACTATAGGAACTACACTTAGATTATCGACCCTTATCCAACATCAACCCATGTAAGTTCTTGCTTGAAATGACCATGTTTTGAACATTAGAGTCTAGTGTTGTTCTTGGACACAACTTACAATTGATACTTTGAGAATTTATAATCTATTCATATGGTGTGTAAAATGCACATGCTAATATGTGGTGACATTCATCTTTCAATTAGCAATACGACCCAACAAAAAGGCAACATAATCTATAGATAAATGAAATTGTTGCTTAAAGTGTTTTACAAGGATGAATAAGTAGTGCATTTACAAAGATGATTGTGATTGTAGTAGTTGTAGTTGACCTAAACCAAAGATGTGTTGCCCCCCAAACACACATCGTGTTGCAAAACAACCATGTTCAAAAAAATCTTCCCTACATGGCGAATACATAATAAAAGGTAAAATAATGCTATTTTCTATGAAAAATTGCACCTAATTGTGACTCATACCCAAAAGTAGCGACCCCTATAGATGCTTGCTTGAAATGAACATGGTTTGAACATGAGAGCCTATGATCGATTTTGGACACACCTACGATCAACACTTTGAAAAGTTGTAGTTTATGCATAGGTTGTCCAAGAACTACATAATAACGTGTGTTAAATTTCTCTATTAACTACCAACATGATCCATAATCTAAAATTGATGGTGATTAGCTGTCATAGTTATACTCAGATGCTTAAGTGCCAATTCTAGAGTAGTTAATGTACACGGTGATTTGAAAGGTGGATGTGTTGCCCCAAAACACACATAGCATCAGTGGATTTTGAAGAGAGGACCAATGGCTACAACTATTGGAGTGACAAAAGCCACATAGGGATGATTACACAAATTTTCTTTCAAAAGTTGGTGATCTCATCCAATTTGTATGATTTCTAGGAATACCTTTGACTATTTCATCCACATAAATCATGGATATAATCTAAGAATATTCCATTTAAAATTTTAGAATAGCATATCACCAGTGCATAGCTGGATTAAAAATCACTGCGTACCATGTGCAAGTCTAATTGCGTTCAAGAAATTCCTCTTAAGTGGGATATAAGAATGAAGATGGGTCTTTAAAACGGTTAACTATTTTCCAACTAGCCCACTTCTCCTAGGTAATGAGACACACGATTAATATGAGATGGTTAGCAAATCAAAAATCAAGGCCATAGCCACTTCCTCATAACATTTCAGAGCTCATATGAATATCTCGTTCATTATTAAAGTGAAGATTCTAGTGTTGGTCATATAGATCCCCCCCTCCCCAATCATATTGACTATTGAGCCTGGAAAGGTCATCGAATTATGAGCATGTAGTCCAATCTCTCTTAATCACATGTGTCTTTGGCATCTGTTCTTGGAGTCTCACCTCACCACATACCATTCACCTATCGGTGTCCGCTTAAGATCACTATCCGAATTAGGCATGTCTACTCTATAAAGTTAACAAACATACAAAATAGTTGGATTGACACAAAATAGTAATTTTGTTGGAAGACAATTGCCACATGTCATGATCACATTTGTCTAGCCCGGTTTTTGTTTCCTAGCACCTACCATGAGGGATGCGGTAAAAACATGCCCATGTAGGTTTATTGTTAATTCATCCTAATTCAACCTCATTGGACTAATTCGGGGTCTTTGATACCAAATTAGTAGTTAATTTTGATTTAAGAGAATAGTCATGTGAGATATATAGCAATTGGCATTTTGACCCTCCCCATTGGTAGGTGCTATGAAACATCACTTCTTAAGCCCTTGTTAAACCCCCGGGGGTGGACTCTTCATTTGCAACCTATATGACGTTTGTGGGTCACTATGAAACTAAACCCCCTATATATGAGAAGGTTGTAGAAAAAAACATATGTATACATACTAATGGCAAACTAGAAAATGAACTCATGTTATATAACATATATGTACATATCGTCGTTTAACAATGGTTTTGTTTGCTTCTATAGTGAACGGAGGACTAGCCAAGTCTCATATTCACTTTGAGACTGAGGGAATATTTGCATCTCAAACCACGGATTCTAATACCAATCGACCATGTCCCCAATGCCCATTGAACAAGATTGAGTTGTTGAAGCATGCTATGTATAAAATTGTACAAAGGGAAGAAAACCATAGTGGCCCGTCTTACAATTTAGAATATATTTGTATTAGAAAAACTAACATTGGAATTAGCAACCAAGACTTTGTGTTGAATTAGTGTGAGTCGATACTATGCACTTTGTATTGGAAACCCGGAGAGAAGCATTTTAATATAGTGTGGGCCCATAGGTGCATTAAATTTCTAGTTGGTGCATTGGCGTTTTTCTTGTATTCTCAAACCCACCTATTGCAACCACCCAAGAACTAGGGTTTATTTATGAGATATCACGAGCCATGAAAATCTTTCTCCCTCCTTTACTTAGTTAGTATGTAATATATATTGGGTCAAATGTTTCTTTTATATTTAGGTGGTCTCTAATTTTTCTAAGAAACCTCCAACATCTATGGGTGTCATGTTTCTTCTAGGGTGGATTTACATGAGGGTCCAAAACCAAAGAACTCCGATATCGAGCAATCTTATTGATTGAGAGTAAACAAAATGGACCTAAGGAGTTTACATTAGGGCTCGAGTTCAAAGTATGAGAAAATGTAGTGTCGTTAATGTGGGACCATTTTTCCGCCAAATCTTGTCAGTCCCGACTCAAGAATATATTCCACCCAAATTGAGAAACCAACCTTTATGCTTGGTTCCAATCTTGATTTCAGAAGCGAGGTGCGTTTAAGGCGTATATTGGACCTGATTGATTGGCCCAAACCCTAATGTAAACCCACCTTTGGTCATCCTTCCCTTATGGGTTTCCCTTGCAGTCTCTTGCTCATCCAAATCCACATTTCCACCTGATAGGTGATGTTATTTGATTCACTATTTTTTCTTCAAGACTCTAACTTCTTTGTGTTAGAATATGTATCATGTGACAAAAGTATTGAGATCAGTTTGCACATAGGCTAATTACTTTGGCATGTGCAATAGCACATTTGCATATGAGATAGGAGGTGGGCAAAATTTCTCGGTCAATGTGTAGTGGTTGGTTGGTAATGTGACATGTGTCTTACCTCCACGACACCTCTTACTCATTCTTTTTTACATCTTGGGTTGTGCACCTCTATTTTGGATATATTGGGGGGGGGGTAAGATAGGTAAGCCAATAGGTTAGTAGGTAGGTTGTCACGTGTTGCTTGCTTAGTTGCCACATGTTGTTTCCTCAAGCAAGCCCAATACCAACACCAACACCATTGTCAATATATATACTAAGGGCCACATCACACACAAGCCAAGAGCCATGACCATGAAATTGTGAGAGCCCAAAGGAAGTGTCCAAAGGCCGTCCCAAGACACTTTCAAAATCATGTAGTGTGGTCGTGGGCCCTCAAGTATTAATGTGAAGTCATATATGACTCAACTATCATATTATACTAGTATCAAAAAATGTGAAATCCTCATTACACATACTTTAATGATATCAAAAAATGAAGGTACTCATCCAACATTGGCCTAAACCTCCTAAGGTATGTATACCCAAACCAACATCTAAAATCTTGTACAATAAAAGCAGTGTGATTATGAAGAAGTACACCATCTAAACATCTCATGTAGGTGTTGGTTTATGTTTTATGAACATACACTCTATTCACTCTGGCCTCCTTCGGAGACCAAAGTTCTTTTTCTTCTAGGTGTTGGTTCTGGGTCGCCCACAAATGAAACTTCAAATCCTTATAACTTTTGCATACAATGTCCATATGATGCATCCTTTGATGCATTGGAATCCTCTCAACCTTGCAAATATGAAATATGCAAACTTGACCATACTACTACTACTACTACTACTACTACTACTACTACTATAATAAATGCTCAACACTTATTATGTTGGTTTTAGGGGTACTGAAGGTAGAGGGTGCTAAAACCAACACCCCACCAAAAGTAACACCTATAAACACCTCCCAATCACCAACACTCTACTACCTTGAATTGTTCCTCATTGAAAAGGAGTGCTTGGGCCCATGAAGTGATGGGTTTAGGTGCTATTGGTGGCACCTCTGCATACTAGCCTCCACTACCTCCATATAAGGCAAGTAACGGGCTCCACTCTATCTTGGGTCGGTTCAAGGTGTATTTAGGGTGGCTTGTCAATGCCTATTCTAGCCATTCTATTCATTGGGGGGGGGGGAGTAGTTCAAGCCCACAAAACCAAGGAGGTAGGCCCACAAAGCCAAAGGGGTCGGTTATGGGTATAAAAAGGGGGTCAGTACTTGGGATGCAAGGGGACAATTATACAAGTGAACCGGGTGGGATCATGAAAGTGGCCATGTTGGGCTTTGATCTAGCTGGGGTCTAGTACCCAACTATGTTGTGTTGGTTCTAGGCAATGAAAGTTAGGGTCGTCATTATATGCAAGGTTGTCATATATGGGGCCTAGGGATTGCTTTAAGAAAGCTAGTGGTTTTGACTTTGAATATTCATCACATATGCAACTGAGGCTAAAAATAAATTTCTTCTTCTTTATGCCTATGTTTAACCCAAAGGTTAATATGAATATTTATTTATTTATTATTTTGATATCAACCACATTGTTATATGTATGTGCAATAGCTTAAAGTGTTGGTTTAAGCACCCTCTACTTTAGTACTTTTACCCTAAACCCTAAACCTCTCTCCTTCACCTGCTTTCTCCGTGGCCGAGGCATTTAAGGCCACCGGATTAGATCTGTAAGAACGGGCAGATACGACTCACTCTCAACGAGTCTGTCGGAGAACAAAAGAAAACAAAAGAAAGAAAGAGAGAAAGAAAGAAAGAAGGGTTCAGAATAGGAGAAAATCTCTGCCTGCATGCACACATCCATTCATAACTTATGCCATACTTACTTACATGTACCTATGTAGAATGCGAATGATATGATGCTTGTTCTCTTGTCCTGTTTGGATGTGGAGGGTCCAAGGAGAAAGTTCGAGGGACGGTAGATTAGATTAGATTAGACGCCATGCTAAGTTAGTTATGTGTCGGAATGGAAGTGGAAGGGAAGAAAACTCACAATTTAGCAAGTAATAAGAAGTTAGGTAGAAGCTGCGAAGAAGAGAGAGAGAAAGAGAGAAGAGAATAGAAGAATAGGTTGAGGTTTTAGTTATTGAAGAAGTTACTATTATTATGCCAAGAAATGGAGTTCTTATTACAGCAGCTTTGAGTTTACCCACCTTCCACTTCGAGGTTTCGAGGTTTCGAGATTCCGTGTCGCATTGACAGGTATTTTGGTGTTTTTTGAGCACTTAACCTACTTGGTACTTCATTTATTTTATTTTATTTTATTTTATAATGTTGTGGGTTTCGGTGAGTTTGATATGCTAATAAGAAGTTGTGACGATGATGGCCCCTTTTTTCAATCTGGCTGTGTAGGGAGTTTCTGTGACTGTGTTGGTTCTCTTTTCGTCTGGAGAATTGAAGAAGCACCCAAAACCTCAGAGATCTAATTTTCTTGATAGAAGGCTCTCACATGCTCCTTTGATTGTCTACATGAACCAATTAAAATTTAATGCAGATGCAGGATATTAGTTTGTGGGTTTCGCTGAGTTTGATGCGCTTATAAGAGGTTGTGGTGATGGCCCCTTTTTTCAATCTTGCTATGTATGTAATCTCTGTTATTTTCTTCTGGGATTGAAGAAACACCCAAAATCTAAGAGATCAAATGTTCCGGGGCATGAAATTTCCTGAACTGTTTGGAGCTCGATATGCCTGTTTGGCAGCTCCAAATTTGACACAGAGGACTCAAACACACCTTTGATTGTCCGCAGGAACCATTTGACTCTGCAAAGTGTTGGTCTGGGTTTTGACACTGGGGGAAGAAGTTAAATGACTGTTTCTTAATGGAAGAGGTGAGGTGAGTTTAATGTGTTAATAAGAATTTGTGATGCCCCCTTTGTAGTTTCTCTGGGGATTGAAGAAACACCTAAAACCTTAGAGACCTGATGTCCCAGTTATGAAATTCTTTGAAATGTTCTGGAGGTCAACTCCCTGGTTTAGCTCCAGTTTCGACAGAGAATACTCACATGTGCCTTTGATTGTCCACAGGAACCATTTGAGCATGTGAAGTGCTGGTCTCGGTTTTGACATTGGGGGAAGAGGAACATTAGTGGCTGTTTCTTGAGGGAGGGAATTTTGGGCTATGGCAATGGCGGATATGGCAGTGGCAGGTGCGCCTTCTCAGCAGCAAGTGGCGAAACCCAAAGTGAAAGAGAAGAAGGCGACGACGATGCCCTCCATGCCTGGGCAGGCGAAGGGAAAGGCAGGAGGAATGGGGATTCGGGGTCCGGACAAGATGGAGGTTGAAATGGCGCGTCAAGACTTGTTTCGTGTGTGCAATCCTGACTTCCGGCGGCCGTTCTCGTCAATTGAAGATGCATGTGAGAGGTAAGGATTTCGTGTCAGATTCCAGGAATTCCTGCTGTTGCGTTTTCATGTGCCTTGCAGCTATCTGTACAGCAAATTTTTTTTATCACCAATTTGCATTGGGTTTTTTGAGCTATGAAAGTCTGCTGCATTCTCACCATTGGCGTGTGAGCTTTCCCAATGCAGCAGTCATATTATATGAAGTCATGTTGGTAACAGACATGATCAGTCGTTACTTCGAGATTTTCAATGACCTGAGTCTGTGATGATTTGGATGAACCTAATATGAAGAATTGGTGAATTTGTCACTATAGATGTGTTCTTAAGCCATGAACCTTTGGGATTCTTTAAACCTTCTACTGTGAGGATTTTGTTTGAATTATTCAGTCACTAACAAAAATTCATCCAGCTTTTTCAATGCAGCATCCTATCTATATGAAGTCTTGTTGGTGACAGACATGATCAGTCGCTACTTGGAGAGATATTCAATGGCTTGATGATTTGAACAAACCTAATGTAGAAATTTTTGAATTTTAACAAGTTAAGTCATGAGTGAGGTTTGTGGGTCTGGTGACCAATGTTTCATATCAGAAGCTTTCAATCTGTGCTTTGTTTTGAGGAGGCATAGAGAAGTATTCTTTGCTAGTTATTAAAGTGTATACAATTAGGTAATCTTGTGCGGGAGTCCTCAGACGAGTCGAGACATGAACAATAGATATTCATGAAGAATTTCACAGCTGACAGTTAAATGATTGCAGCCACTTTGAAATAAATCTGAGAAACTTCGTTGAGGTCAAACTTGGTGAGCCAGTTTGTGCAATGTCAGCAACCAAGAAAACCTTGTCTTGTGGGAATGGCAAGTAGGTTCAGATTTTAGTGGACATAGACATTATCTTCGGTGGTTGAGAAGACAATGTGAGAGGCTGCATTCTTTGAGGTCACTGTCTATAAGGTCCTGGAATTGCAGTCTCTAATATGGCCTGATTGAGGTATTTGTGTGCAAGTGAAGATTCATGGATAGAATTTTTATCATAGTTTCAAAGTCAGTGTCAGTTTGTGCCCTAACATGGACCCATCCTTTGTTTCAGGCTTTCATCTGTGTGTGAGTACCTTGGAGTGATGTCTGGTTCAACACTTTTGAGTGCTAAAAGCTAATTTCCACATTGGATTGAGCAAGGTCTTAAACAATGTGGGTATGACACGTGGTAAGATTATCTCAAAAGATAATTAATATGTGTTGAACCAGACAGCACCCTTATGGGACGCTTTAGACTAGAGCTTGAGGGCCTAAGGGAGCAAGGAAGTTTGAATAGATAATTTAACTACATGGAGTCCTACATGGCATACAATAAATTTTGTTTCACAGTCCAGATTTTGTGTCAAGCCCACCTCAAAGAAGTGGGTCTAACACAAAACCTGGACACCATGAACTTCAAAATCTCTCAACCTTTGAGGTGAAGAAGGGCCCACATCAATAGGATGGTAATGAAATAGCATTCTGTTGAGAGCCTGGTTGCGTATGTCTCTACAATACACTTGAAGGCTCATGACCACACACAAATTTAATTTCAATTCTCCAAGGTAGGGCCTTTGAATGAGTTTCAAGGGCCCTCACAAATTCATGGTTATGGCACTTGGCCATAGTGTAAATTGGCCCTAAGTCCATTTTCCTCCCTGTATTCACACTCTGCTTTTTGCAGTCTTCAGTCTTGAATTCCTTAATTTTTCCACAAACTAATTGTACAGTGATAAACCTGATCCTAATCTCGGCATGTTGCATGTAGACTTTTACCGTACCATGTTGTGGCGGAGTATGATCCGGACGAAATGGAAACATCAACATCAGAGACAACCTTGGTGGTATCCAGATCGCAATCCTGGAACGATACATTGAAAGCCAAGACCAGTGAATACGTGGGGGTGCTGGACAAACAGATACGGACTTTCAACACTATATTGAAAAAGAGATCAGAGGGGGAAATGAGAGGTGAGGAGAGACTCCTCACAGAGAAGTATCTGCTTGTTGACGAAAGGACGAAGCTTGCTGATGCCCGTGCTCAGGTTTGTATTTCTTAAAGTCAAATATTGTTTGTGCAGTCAATAAGGTAGGTAGCCATTCCTCTTAAGATATTAAACATGCAATATTTACGAGATGATTAGCAAACCTAAATCAAGGCTGTAGCCATTTTCCTCATCTTCTTCGGAACTCGTACGAACATGATATTCATAATGAAAGTGAAAATTCTCTTTCTTCTTGAATGATCATACGGGTTCCCCAATTATGTTGACTATTGAACCTAGAATGGTTAACAAATTTCAAGCACTCAGCCCAATCTCTTTTAAACGCATGATGCCTTTCTGATGTCCGTTCTTAGATCCACACCTAATCACACACCACTCAAATATAGGTGGTTCAATTAACATAAGGAACCAAGTTAGGTCCACGTACATTTGATATGATGTTGGCAGTCTTGGCATTCCACGCTCATCATGATGAAAGGATCAGAAATGGCTGGGAATTAATCGACCACAGCATTATCACCCATAATTGGCTATTCCTAATTGGATATGCTATGAATATTTGACTGTATTTGTGTATTTGATACCATTTGGGTCTATAAACCATGCAAGAACCTTCTTAGCTGGGTATTATCACCTTAGTATCCATATGGTTTAAAATGGTATTGGTCCAAATAATAACTCGGGTATACAAATATTCTCCCACCTTGACACACCCACCAGATATGAATATTTGACTGGTTTCACAATCTTGATACCCATGGATCGGAGGTTCTTGAATACCATTATCGATGTTGATTATTGATACCCATGCATTCACCTATATACTGGCCCAACCTTGGTTCACTGATGTCGTATTTCTTGTGCAGATTGAGGCAAAAGAAAAGGCTGAAAAAGAAGCACAAGAGGCACGTGTTAAAGAAGCCCTCGAAAAGGCGCGAGCTGAGGCACAAGCCAGGGCTGAGGCCCAAGCACAGGCTGAGGCCGAGGCTGCGCAAGTGAAAGCTGAAGCCGAAGCAGCCGCAGCCACAGCAGAAGCTGAATCATCATCGCAACAAGCTCAACAAGTGCAACATTCCAATGAGAAATTGAACCAAACCTTTCAATTGGAACCCAGTCGAGAGGACAACAATGACTCCCTGCTGCAACCCAGTGTGAGTGGGCACGAGCTTGAGAATCTTGAGGGATGGGGTGATGAGGATGGCGACGAGGAATTCGAAGACGGGCAACCGGGAATTGAAGAGTTTGACGATGACGATGAACACGGTAACACGGACAGCATGTTAGTGGAGGATGGTGGAACGGCGAATATATTTGAGGGTGGTGGTGGTGTTGATGGCAGCGATGCTACAACGTTGCAGAATGAATGGGGGGATGGTGGGGAACTTCATTTCAACCCCAGAGAGAGTATGTCAAGAGACTAAAAAATTTGGTTATGTTGACGATTCTATCAAGAGCTCAATGGGATCTTCCTTTCTTGTCACCATATTACTTGATATATTTCTGGGTATCTCTTACACTCGCCTTGTCCTCTTCACTGATTGAGAGCGGTTGGTTGTTTGAGTCGTTTCCATCCATTTCCAACCTGGAATCGAAGAGTTTGAGGATGACGATGAACATTATGAACTTTGTTGGACTGGTATATAGATGAACACATGGGTATCAGTAATCAACATCAATAATGGTATCAAAGAACCCACCTGTGGGTATCAAAATTGTGATACCAATCAAATAGTGATATCTGGTGGGTATGTCAATGTGAGAGAATCTTTGCATATTGTAGTTATTTTTCACGTCAATATTATTCTAAACCATATTGATACTAAGACGAGTTTACCAACTAGGTAAGAACGTTCTAGCATGGTTTATAGACCCAAATAGTATCAAAACACAAATACTGTCAAATATCATACCCTACTGGTATCGAAAACATGTGAAATCCTCAATATAGATACCCAATTTTTATTGATAAAAGACAATACTAGTTGGGTGGGAATCGTGTTATCAAATTTGACTATATTTTAGGGTTGTCTTGATGATAGCAATCCTACAACATTGCAAGAATGAATAGGGGATGGGAGGAGGGGGACTTTGTTTCATTCCGAGAGAGAGTACAGTCTAACCTCGATAATGTCACCCTTGTTTATAGAACACCTTGATATTGTCACCCAAAACTTCGAAACCAAATTTTCTAGTGTAAAACTCCCTCGTTATTATCCCTATCACCCTTGATAATGTCACTATTTTTTTCCAAAATATGTAGTGTAAGTGTGATAATAACAAGTAATATGGATGAAAAAAGGCCGGATGGACAACAAATTCTATGGATGACGTTGGCAACATTGAATTTGGGCTTTGATGTCCAAGGCAAGCCTCTAGAGAAGCTTTCTCCATTGGAGTACGTAAACATGGAAGGTGAAGATGATTTTTGAGGTGGAGTATTCTACTGAGGAGCTTGTGCAATTAGTGCAAGATGGCTAGGAGGTACATGATCCTGTAGAAGTAGACCCATTGATTGATGATAGCAATGATGTTGAGTCTAAGGTAGTGAAGTTAAGTGATGCACAAAAATCTGTTAAAGATGTTTTAAATTTTATGGCTAGTCAAGGTTCTCAAATTTTCAACACTATGAAGTTGTTAGGAATGGAAAAAATCCATGACAAGCTCATTAGAATTGGTGTTGCACATTTAACATCAATGTCAACAAAACAATGTGACATTAGGAGCTTCTTTGTCTCTAGTGAGAGGTCTTTACCTGATCTCAATGACACATTATGATGTGCTATCTTTGTTATTCAAGCTTTTGAATTTGATTTTATATTTGAAAACATTGAATTCTCATCTTTGTTATTTTCTTTTGAACATTGTAATTTTTTTTTCTATCTATTTCTTTGATAATATCACATTATGCATAAATCTTCCAAATGTGACATTATCAAATATGTCACACCTTGTTTATATGACACTTTTTGGTGAAACGGATGGTTTGACATTATCAAGGTCAGACTGTATGTCAAGAGACTAAAATTGGTTATGTTGATGATTCTATTAAGAGCTCAATGAATCTTCCTCGTTGTGATCAAATTACTTGATATTTTGAGTATTTCTAATGCCTACATTATCTCTGCACTGGTTGAGAGAGCTCAATTGAAAGATCAATGATAAACAAATTTTGTTCCAACCATATGGATGCAATCTAAAATTTATCATCCACAACTTTGCTTTGTGAGTAACTTCTGCTTAAGCATGTCTAAACAATTCATACTTTATGACACATCCTTGGATTGAGGTGAACTCTTTCATCCACTAAGTATTTTAGGGGTTAAAGTGGTTCTCAAACCCGGGACCTTCACAACACTCACAACATAACCTCCATAGTAAGTCCAAAGTTAAGGTCCATTAACCCCTACAACACTAAGAGGACCTCACAAGACTCACTATCTATTACACAATAGACTGCAGTTGGGTGATGTGTTTGCCTTTCCAAAGATTTTCAACGACCAACCGTCAATGGCGGCATGTTGAGTGAACAATGTGGGATGATCCAAGACGGCACATGTTCAAAATAGAGAGTGTATAATATGCGCTCATGGCCTAGTACAATGACAATACATGATGAAATGGTATATAGAGACATATACATTTATGTTCAACACTCTTTATGACGATTGTCTCCAATCATGAAAAAGTTATTGTTGACAAAATATGTTGAATAAAACTATATTGCTAGTGAGATTATTTATCCAATAAAAAAAACAAAGATTTCTAATAGTGCCTTTATATGGAGCAATTTTGCATCTTTTCTTCTATTAGAGAATAATAATTTTATGGAGACGCCCCATACCTTGGCCTTGGGTGCAAATTACAATTGCCACCTAATCACATGTTGACCAAATAATGCATTATGAGATGGCTTAAAGTGACAAAAACTTGTTGAACTTTTATTCAAAGTTTGCAAGGTAGGCCATGCATGTAGGAGATCACACATGATGTGAATTTGTGTTAAGCATTTAAATCAAAGGTGAAGATGTTCCTTATAGGTCAAATTTTTTAAGATGTATTTAAATCTAAAATAGCATCAAGGACCTTGAATTGTTGAAGGCGTTTTTGGTTTGATACATAATAAAATTTTGAACTAATTTGCCATGTGTTGGAGTCATATTAGTCAAGTCTTCTCGTATTCCACAGTATGATTACCTTTCAGCACTATGAGTGTTGAACCAAACAACACTATACTATATTTTAGTGAGAATAACTTGAGATGAATTGACCATGAAGCATAGATAGACATATCTTAAATAGTTAGTTTTTCCAATTAGCCCATTCTTCAAGGATATGAAACACGCAATTAGTGTGGGATGGCTAGCAAGTCCAAATCGAGGCTATAGTGATTTTCCTCATAATATCTTGAACTTGTACGACTAGGGTATGATATATGCTTCTCTTTTTTTTTTTTTTATCAAAAGGTGTAATCTTTTTTCTTAAATAATCATATAGCTTGATTGACCTATAGTATATTAGGCATGGGTACGTCACTATCTCATAGATTTTGTATATACATATGTTGACGGTTCTTTTTTGTTTTTTTGGGAGGGGGGGCTATTTATCTTTTTCTTTTTTCCCTAATACCCTATTTTTTCTACTTCTACTTTGCCTCATTATCTTGCACCCTTTGGTAGTTTGAGCTTGAATTTTTTCATTTAAATTGAACCTTGTTAATTCAAAAAATGCCTCTTTTGTGTTGTTTAAAATCACCATATATGGTGTTTTAAGGCACCCTTTATCAACAAGCTTAGTAATGATAAGGCAACCCCATTAACATAAGACATGGGTTGCCTTATGCGACTAAGGCTGTCAATAAAGATTGGAATACAATAATGACAAGGGATTGAGACACCAATCAACGATAAGGATACATGATGAACAAGAACACAACTACAAGAAAACTACTAAATAATACAAAAGCACTACAATAACACGAATGAGCATTACATGAACACTATTAAATGCTAGAGAGTTGATGTTGTGAGTGGAAAATCTTGTGACCCTCTACAAGTTTTGTACCATCCTAAACACAATATCCTACATGTAGTTCTACAAAAAGTAAAAAATAACACTTTATGGTATTGTATAGTATTTATAATGCCGAATATGAATATAAAAAATGCTATATTACATCGAACATTTTTCAAAAATTTTGTATGCAAAAGAAAGTGTATCATGTTGCCAACACGTCTCCCTCCAGCACTACTTTAAAGGGAATGGATGAATAATTACCACTACCACATCCATTGAACATTGATTTAGAGTCACCAAAATGAAGAGGAGACTCTATTTTTGTTATAATTATATAGTGGATCCTCTACCTTGGTTTGTACCTCTTTCAATGCCAAAATGTGCTTTCTTCATAACACTTCACGTTTTATATTAAGCTATATGTGGTTATTTTATTCATACTTATACATGAACATGATTGTCTTATATAGTTTGAGATTATAGTATAATGAGGAGTGTAACAATTAATGGTGGTGCCTCCGTTGATTTGGAGCAGGAATTGGAGGGAGATATGGCGGTGGTGTTGGAGATACTCTAAAACGTAGGATTACCGGGCCATAAGCCGACCTCACCTCAGTTCAATACAGAAATGAACTGAGGTGAGGTCGGCTTATGGCCCGGTAATCCTACGTTTTAGAGTAACTTTAAAGTGAAACACCGGACGAGACAGTAATTATACATTGAAGACCGGAAGAACCGGTGAACAGGGGGAGTTGGTGCCAAAACCCTAGCCGCTGCTCGTCTCTCCCTCTTTCGCAGGCTCCACTGCCAACGCTCTCAGCGCTCCTCGACGCTCCTCGCAGCCGGCCACGACCTCCATCGGCTTCCACCATGGTGCATTCCTCTTCCCTCACTCTCATGCTTTCCATCCACCCGCTCGCCGCCAGAAACGGTGGAGTTTTCGCATTGAAACACCTTCTCATACTCTGTTTACCCTAACTTTCATGTTGAAAGAAGTTTTCGTCTCTGGCTGGCTGTTGCATCAGGGAAGATGGGTTCCTGAGCAGTTGGCCACTATCGTCAGGAATTTTGAGCTCCTGTGCCTAGATTTTGTCTTTCAGATATGGGAACCCTAATTTTCCCTTTGCCGTAGAATGTGGCGCCTATAGTGAGATTATCCTGCGAATGTGAATGTATGTATGTGTATGTAGACTGTGCTCCTATACTGGTGCTTGAGATTTTGCCTTCGATATTTTGGAACTGTAATCTGCAGTTCGGCGTGGTATGTGAGACCCACGGCAACTTTAGCCTGTAAAGGTGAAGCTACAAGTGTGTGGACCTTATTTCTGGTGCAAATAGTTATGTAGAACTCTTAGCGGATTCCATCTGCCCATCATCCTGGAGACTTTACTCTTACTAATTTTGCATGTGCTGTCCCGGGCCGTTGCACCCGAGCATATGTACGAAGGAATGTCCCACCGGCCCGTTGCACTTATGCATTTGAAATGAATGTCCCGGACTATTCCGCAGCATTCGCGTTACATGCTACTGTCGATGGCCGACCGTTTTGGAGCTTTGGAATGGCAATTGCATTTTGAAACCCTAATCTGCGCTTCGGCCGTAGAGTGTGAGGTCCACGGTGATGTTAGCTTGTAAAGGTGGAAACTTATGTGTAGATCGTATTTCAGTGGCAAGTAGTAATGTAGGACCCTTACTGGACCTAAGGCTGTATGTACTCCTATCCTGGGTCTTGAGATTTTGCCTTCAAGATTTGGAAACCCTAATCTGCCTATTGCCGTAGAAATGTGATGCCCATGGTGAGGAAATTCTAATCTGGCCTTCGCCGTAGAATGTGAGGCCCATGTTGAGCTTATCCTGCAAAGGTGAAACTATATGTGTGGGCCGTATTCCTGTGGCAAATAGTAATGTAAGACTCTTGGTGGATCTTTTCTGCCGTAAGGCTGTAGACTATGCTCCTATGCTGGGTCTTGAGATTTTACATTTGAGATTTGAGAACCCTAATATGCCTTAACGCCGTAGAATGTGAGGCCCATGGTGAGCTTCACCTGCGAAGGTGAAGCTATGTGTGTGGGCCACATTTCAATGGCGAATAGTAATGTAGGACTCTTAGTGGACTTTGTCTGCCGTGAGGCTATAGATTGTAGTCCTATGCTGGGTCTTCACATTGCAAGAAACAGAGATTATCGTTGAGCATGAAATCGCTTGGTAGAATCTGGTTTTGTGGGAATTGGGTATATGTGGTCCCAGGATTCCTCACATTGATTCGCATGATTATGCCAGGGGCGTGTTAGAACCAAAACCGTGAAGAAGGCCTCAAGGGTCATCATCGAGAGGTATTACTCTCGTATGACTCTCGACTTCCAGACCAACAAGAAGATTGCTGAGGAAGTTGCGATCATCCCATCCAAGCGCCTGCGTAACAAGATCGCCGGATTCGCCACTGTAAGCATATTCTCTACTCGGTTGCAGTGTAGTGGCCTAAAATTAAGTTAAAATTTAGAGGTTTTAACTGCACTCTAGAGGGACTAACTGTTATTTGTGCACACTAGGTGCAGGTGTATCTTTCTCTTAAACTCTCACCCATTCTTAACTAATCATTTACATCTTCTGTTTCCAGAGTATTTCTTCAGTTGGTCTTGGTGTCTAATGCATTTCAATATCCCTTTTGCAATATCGAATTGGGTGGTGTCCTATTGTAAATTTAGATTCACTAAATACGAATTCAGCTTGTAGCTGGTTTCTTCTAAATTAGTTTGACATCTATGCTGTGTGTTGTATAGAACTTTTTAGGTATTGCATTGGAGGTCATTCAATTTCCATCATTATGCATGAAATGTGTTGGCTTGCGATCTGGAGCTGCAAAGTACTGAGAACTTGTGGTGTAATTTGCTTGTAAACAGCATTTGATGAAGCGTATCCAGAGGGGTCCCGTCCGTGGCATTTCCCTGAAGCTGCAGGAGGAGGAACGAGAGAGGCGCATGGACTTTGTGCCAGAGGAGTCTGCCATCAAGACTGATGTTATTGAGGTGCTGTGATTTCTTTCAATAAATTGTCTCAACTATGACGTGAGCGATTCCTTTGTGTCTTTCTTTAGAAGAAATTCTAATTTCTGCTTTCTTCTAATGACGAAATGTAATGTATCTGTACAGGTGGATCGGGAGACAATTGAGCTTTTGGCTTCTTTGAACATGCCCCAACTTCCAGGTGTTGTGCAGCAGGTATGAATTCATTGCCTTCGGCCTTTACTTTCTAAGGCCAAATTTAGAGGAAATATAAGCTTGTGCTGGTGCTGTTCAGTGAGTGAATGAATCAATGCCACCTGATATCCTTGTTACTTTATCTCTTTTGTACTTTTATCCTTTCCTCAGTTATTGAGTTTGGAGATTAAGGCTTTGTTTTGACCCTAGATTTCTTTTAAAGTTGGTGTCTATACTGATGTCAAATGTTTTGTTGGTGAAACAGGCTGCTCCCCCTGCAGGAGGTGGCTTCTTCAAGCCACAGGTGGGAGGATTCCAAGGTGGCAACTTCCAGGGCAATAGGAACAGATCCTGATTGACTCGTGAGTCACAAAATTTGTGGCCTAGTCCAACCCTGGACCAAGGTTTTGATCTAGTGAAAGAAAAATCACATTCTTGGCACTTTGCACGGAACTGTTGTGATGATTTGTCAAGTTTGGTCTTTCAAGCATGGTACTGCTCTTAATCCTGAATTCTCTGGGGGAATGCCAGTAAGTGTCTTGCTTGCGGGCATTTTTAAACTCTGAAGAAATTGATGCGCCAGTCTGAGACTGGCAGATCTTATGTCTTATCTGCCAGACATAAGTGATTCCAGGTTACTTAACAAGTGATGATCTGTGAGATTGCGTCATTTAACTAATGCATCATTCTTTGCATCCACTTTTATGAAGTCACCTATAAGGTGTGGGTGTTAATCGGTTTGTTTATCATGTTCTCTAACTTCCATCGATTACTTTTACACAACGAAATTTGCGTTGTGATAGCAAATCCATGATGAAACATCAGCAAAAAATTGGATTGAAAACCGGACCTCCCCTGATTTAGCTATGCATATAGGCGTTCAAAATTACTGTCTTATTAGAGTAAAGCATGTGCACCAAAGGCCTCGGTATATAAACTCCCGAATGTTTTTAAGCATCTGTGGACGTCTGAGATTATTGCACCAAAAGATTCAAGTGGCCAAGACGATTTGTGAAGATCATTTCCGTATCTCTATTCAACGAGGGCTTTTCTAGGTAAGGCAAGTTGCAAACATGTCATTCGTTTGTGTTTTCATCATTGCGAAGGAGCTTTCGGTTGTGTCAAAATATATGAAATGAATTGTTTCAAGATGCTTTCAAGCAGTTTTGCAATTCTGAACCCAGCATTTTCCAGTTTCTTAGTAAATGCTGGAACCCTTCTCAACAGCTAATTAGGTTTTAGATTGATTGTTTGATCTTGATTACAGTTATCTAGGTGGAAGGTACACTAAATATTCCTATTAGTGTGGGTGGCAAAATTAGCATACTTTAAATAGATTTGATTCAAAAAATCAAGATATTTCTACTTATGGCACCCACTACACCTTATTATGAAAAGTCTCTACATTTTAAAATCAAATTCTTATATACTTGCTTAACAAAAGCTATGAAGAACTTTGACGAATGTAAACAAATAGATGTGGTCACAATAATATATCCGCACTTAATTATCGTTTAAATTACATCAAGCAAGAGGTTTTATCCAATCCATGAAAGCAAAAATATGCTTATGCATTTAGAGATTGAATGCTAAATTGAACCTATTATGTGTACCTTATCACCACATCTTATTGAGTGACTAAAGGGAAAATTAGTGACAATTATTAATAGTCAACACTATTTTGACTTTAAAATATTATAACATTGACAAGGAAAATTGTAAAAGCCTTAAGTAAATGCTAAAATCCCAAAATAATGCTTGCAAATTCAAGAACAGCCTTAACCACAAAATCCAACTTTACAATCAAAGAAATAAAATAAAAATAAAAATAAAGTCATTGAGAGTGAAGACGGAAAGCATGTGAGCCTAGAATGGTATGTGGATGGAACTAAGTCAGCCTTTAGATATTAACTAGAGATTAAATGTAAGAACCTCAGTTAATTTCAACTTCTGAGATGCATATTTCTTGGATTTCAGAGTTTGCAATCACAATTTTGATTGCAACTCGAAAAAAATCATTTGCATGCACGATTTCAAGAGCACAATGGCTACGTTTCCTAATGCTCACTATTTCATTCAGTTGGTGTGTTGAAATATAAATTCAAGAATTTTTACTGAAGTATTCTAATAAGATCGCTTCACTCTTGCTAATAGTGAAGTGAACAATGAGTTGATGTCGTTATTGTACCTTATCAATTCCAACAGAATGTGATGTCATGTGTTAAGAAGAATGTGAACCTTTGCAATATCATCTATGTAAGTTGTATACCTACATAACATTATTTAGATCCACAACAATGTTCTGTGGGACTGACAATATTCTACGGAATATTCCCCACATTCAACATGAATGATGGAATATTCCACAAAATATTGTCAGTCCCACAGAACACTCTTATGGATCTATATAATGTTATGTAAACACTAAACACAAATGGGTATACAATTGGAAGTATCATGGCGATTAATACTAAACTATGAACATTTGTCAGAAAGGCCAAATCTACGACTGCTTCAGATCAAACTCGAGAGACATAAGGTATATGGGTCTTAAATGGTTCACTTTTCCAATTAGCCCAACTCTACTGTGTTATGAAACACGCGATGAAGACAAGATGGATAGCAAATCCAAATCAAGGTCGTAGCCACTTTCCTCATTGTTTTTAGAGCTCACATGAATATATTGTTTAATATCAAAATGAAGATTCTTGTGCTCATTAAATGGTCACATAGGTCCCTTTAGTTAAGTTGATTATGGAGACTAGAATGGTTACCATATTTTGAGTGTGTAATTCATCCTATTTTGAACACATCTTTTTGGTATCCGTTCCTAAACCCTAAACTCTAGGGCAAGGCCACTCACCCGCATCTGCGTCTACAAATGCATTTTTACATCCGCAGTGTAGATGCGGATGCAGGGAAGCCGTCCACTCACTGGCGTGTAATTCAAACTTGGATGAAAAGTGATGTTAGAAACCTCAAACTCCCTACATATGTGAGAGATATGCAGTGAGGGTTATATATAATAAGACAAGAATTTTTTAACCTTTGACCGACTACCTTTCTCTAGTACCAGCTAGTTATAGATGATCCAGGTGAGTTTGAGAAATAACTGGTTGAGGGTTGAGACTTTAGGAAAAATACTAGTTACAGATAATCCGGGTGAGTTTGAGAAACAACCGGTTCAAGTTTGAAACTTCAGGGAAAATACTAGTTATAGATAAACCGGATGAGTTTGAGAAATAAGCGGTCAAGGTTTGAGACTTCAAAAAATTAACCATGGGTGCAAGCATGTTAAAGTGGACCAAAAAAGTGCTCCGGTATACTAAAACCATAATTTTTTTGGTCGAAGGCCTAAAAGTAGCAGCAAAGTGTTATGTAAATTGGACGTTTTTTTATGATGACCTCTATTGTTGTGTTAAATACTCAAATGTAGAATATCAAGTTGAGATCTTCAATACTTAGCATTAAAAGTGATAGTCAAAAGCAAATGGTTGAGTTTGGTTCTAGACGTAGATTTCATGACCTTAGCTATTTTGAAGTTGGAATTTTTTTTATATTCCTTGAATTCATTATCTACTTGAGGGCATCATCACAAAACTTTGTAGAAAACCATTATTTTAATGTAATTTTATCATATTTCAAAAAAATTTAGACAATCACTTGTTCAATATCACTTACTTGCACACCACTTGCACCGTCTTCTAAAATATGTAGACTTTTCTTGGAATTTTTTTGTCATCATAAATTGCTTGGCTTTGTAGATCAATATGTTTTTTAAATGCCTATGGATTTTTTCTTCAAAAAAATTCAAAGTTAGTACATACAATTGAATCACTTTCACTTAACACTAGGCAGGGATCAGGAGATGTCCACTTTACCGTGCTTGCACCCCCATCACAAATGAACCAAACGAGTTTGAGAAATAATTGATTGAAGTTCATGACTTCAAAAAATTACTGATCATTTTAGAGGAATTCAAAAGTTGGCAGGAAAAACAATGCAGGATGAGTGGCAGTTTTGCCTGGGTCTGCATCTGCATCTAGGACAAAGGCCACTTTTCATTCTTGGATGTAGATGTAGATCCAGGAATGACCGGGCTTGCTCTAATAACCGTATACCACTCAAATATAGGTGTCCAATTAAGGTAGGTATATCAATTTAGTCAAAAAATTAATTTAGTTGAAGCAAGAAAACCTTCAAACTACACTAAAAAATTGGCTTTGCTTTAGGTCACAGAAAGGGGTGAGAATTCATAGCAAATACATAGCAACTCAATGCACTGGAGTCCCGGGGGGTGCATTCCATTGTCAAGTTGAACACCATGAGCGAAAAAAAAAAATCTACTTTTTCGCTAAAGCATCACCAAAATGGGTCAAAAATTTATCAATTTTTTTCATGAGTAGATATACACGGTATCTATTACATAGTAAAAAATGGTAACTAAATTTGATGATTTAAAAAAAATTAAACATACCGTTTCTAACTAGAATGACGCACAATTGAACTAAAAAAATTACTATAAAAATGAAGATGACTAAAAATAAAAAAGATAAAAAAAGATATTTTAGACTAAAATATCCTAAGATTGCTTTACTCTTGCAAATAGTGAAGTGAACAATGAGGTGATGTTGTTATTGTACTTCCAACATAATATGATGTCCTGTGTTAAGCACGGGGGGTCACTCCATTGTCAAGTTGAACACCACGTGCGGCCAAAAAAAATCTACTTTTGGTAAGTTGCATCACCAAAATGGGTCAAAATTTTATCAATTTTTTTTCATGGGTAGATATACACGGTATCTATTACATAGTAAAAAATGGTAACCAAATTTGATGATCTATTTTTTTTAATAAAACATACCGTTTCTAACTAGAATGATGCAAAATTGAACTAAAATAATTACTACAAAAAATGAAGATGACTAAAATTTTTAAAAAAATATACAAAATATATTATCAATGGTTATGTATATGTAGAAAAAATATCATAATTTTTAAATTTATCTATTCCATGTAATATAGGGGTAGCAAACTTTGGCCGCACGTGGTGTTCAACTTGACATGGAGTGAACCCCCCGTGGTGTTAAATTAATATAAAACATACCGTTTCTAACTAGAATGACGTAGAATTGAACTTAAAAAATTACTACAAAATTGAAGATGACTAAAAATTTCAAAAAATATATAAAAGATACTATCAATGGTTATGTTTATGCTGAAAAAATATCATAAATTTTAAAATTATCTATGGCATGTAATATAGGGGCAACAAACTTTGTTCTCACGTGGTGTTCAACCCCGGGGAGTGCACTTAATGCTAAGACTAGGAATACACGTGAGTGCGTTTTAATAGCATACCCCCCTATGTACTTGACCTTGAAATAGTTTTTAAATTAAGATTTTTTAGGTGCTAAATCATTACGTATATATCTATCATTTGGTGTAAATTTCAGGACCAAAAGTTTTTAAAATCTTATTAAAAAAATTATAGAAGTTTGAACTGAAATGTGTTGTTTTTCGCTTCAAAAATCAATTTAAAAATATTTACAAGTGAGTATTTTTTTGAAATTTATACAACAAGAACTTTAGATTGTGTTTAACAACTTCATATTATTTTAACAAATTTTAAATGATTTTTTAGTACATACATAGGGGGGTCGAAAGTACGCACTCACGTGATTCCTAGTCTTAGCATTAAGTGCACTCCCCGGGTGTTCAACTTGACAATGAAGTGACCTCCCCGTGGTTAAGAATAATGTGAGTATTTGCAATATCATCTACATAGTCGAACACCTAAACTAAACACAAATAGGTACACAATGTAGTTACACAAGTGTATTATTATGGTATTGATATCTCCGAATAAAGTGACCAACAATTTGTGATATCCACAAAATATGGATTGTAGCAAACTGAATTTCCTTAGCTTTGAGGTTCACTACCATAGTGTTGGACTACCACACAAAGATGTAAATTTCACGTGCAATTCTTGAGTGCAAAGTTAGCAAACCCTACTCCTAATGAAAAAGATAAAACTCTCATACACTCTAGAAATATTGGTGAAATTGACATCATTGGCGCATGCAACTCACCTTAAATGTATAATGTCAGAGTAATTTCACTCATGCAACTGTCACCCATTTGCCAAGACATGAGAATTCGTAAGTAGAGAGGTGAGGAGAGGAACCTGGAGGGGAGAGGAGAGGAAATTGAGGGAAGAGAAGATGTGAGGAGAAGAATTTAGCCTTTAAAGATCGACGGTAGAAATGTTCATTGTCCAATAGATGAACCCAATCCGGCACTTGTTGAGAGTTCGGGCCGAGGAAAAGCTCGTCCCGATTTCATCAAGCCGACCCGAAGGTTGACGCCAAAATTGTGCCACCTAGGATGCCACGTGGGATGAGTGAGTGTTCGGGCTGGCCCCTAGTATAAAGCCCTTGAACCAGATTTGATGAAACCAAGCAATCCTATTGGCCCAAATTTAGAGTTCGGGCTGGCTCTCAATCCAGCCCCAAGTATGAAGTGGCCCAAATAACTAACAAGATGGTGGCACCAACTTTTCTTTTTTGTGCTTCATACATCTGGGGCAGCGGTCAGCTTTGCTAAGAATGCAAGATCCTAACTCCTCCGACTGAGTTCTCCTGGCGGGAAAATTGAGATTCAAACTAGGTTCTAGAATGCTCTCAATGCCAGATCATACTAATTCACTAAGACGTGGCTTTCTAAATGCTGATATGGCAACATATAACTATCAATCCGGACCGCCTTCCTCCTTAATACTACTACCTTGTCTTAAGCTTGTCTTTGTATTCTTCTTGTTCCACCGTGTTTCATGATCATAATCCTGTTCTTGTGGACGCCGTGGATTTTGTTACAAAGGGCATGATTAATGAACTCTCGGTCAGGGGATGTTTCTATCCTGATGATTAATGTGTAGCGATAATATTGGATGTGCCAGTTATAACGTGTCTTGAGGTTCGTATTGTTGTGTCGACCTTTGCCTTGGATCGTTTTTCTGTAAGCTTTAGTTTATTCATTGATCCTCCTCTGTCTTCAAATCTTTGTTCCTCTAGCATCGGAACAAAACAATGGATCCAGTGACTACGTATTCCTGAGTCGATTTCAACCTGCTGCGTGACATGCGCGCAGCGTCCGACCCGATTGCCTCTTCTAATTCCGCAACAGTTGCTAGTGCCGTTTGAAGTGATTGATTGAGAGCACCACGTCCAAAGGAGGTCCAGAGCAGTGACCGGGACAATTCTATGGTCTCTAAAGACCCATCATACATATATGGGACTTCTACTGTGTCTCGAGATTGTCCTTGTATTCTACTTGTTCTGCCGTTTGTCATTGTATGGCCGGATGATATTCCTGTTCTTCTGGACGTGGTGGCTATTGCTAAATCGGGCATGATTAAGTATCGGCCAAAAGGATATTTCTATCATGATGAATAATGTGTAGGTGTATTGGACGTGCTAGTTGTATCGTGCCTTGAAGTTCTTCTTGTGTCCTTCGTCTGGGACCGTTTCTCTTTCCTTCATTGGACACTACTGCTGTGCTGGATCCTGTGGCTGTGGCATTAATAATCCTAGCGTTCTCCCATACTTAGTTCCTTTCGAAATTTTCTCCTACGAACGATTCTTACTTTTTTGGCCTCTCGGCGCTTTAGTCCCGCTTTGATTTACAAGTGTTTTCTCAGAAGTATTGATTCAGAGCAATGGAGTACTGCACGGGTGCGTTTTATATCTCAAGCACTTAGGAATCAGCATAATATTCGGTAAAGGCTACGTGGCCCAGGGCTGAGCAGGTTTCATCTCGATGCTGAAGGTTATTTCCGATTCAATTATCAGTAATTATAATCGTACTATCATTCGGCGAGGAAGATCACTTCATCTCCTTAAATCATAAGGCATAGAATGTGTTTTTAGTAGATGCTGGCTAAATCCTGATACATGTCTTCTCAGTTGTCCTGATGACATCTTAAGCATTGAACTTATGCATAAGCCATTTGAGAGAGATGATATTAACTGGAGCAGTGGCTTCATATATACACCAGGAGGGGAGATACCCTCATTAATTCAACCTCACTAAGCAAGAAGGGCTTAGAATAATCCTCTGTCCAATTAATTCTAGGAGATTGTTCTATGACTAAATAATGCATAGGAGACCGAGCTGGTGTCAGACTGGTAACTCCTATGAACTAATGATACTTGTGACTAGAGTAATGTTCCTGGTCATCCTAGTGGGCTGGTCAAGGCCAGATCGATGTAACATGTTCTTCATTCATGAGGTGGAGCTTCAAAAGACCTTTAGCTCATGATATTTTGCGACGAAACATTTTCCTACTTTACAAATGGAAACCTGATTTTGCACTCCTACCTTGACTCATCGAGGCGCCAGAATGTTGTTAAGAGACAATTAGTCCTGTTTTGAATATTTTGCTCGATTCCAAAATCCACCGGAATCAGCACTGTGTTCGATGCCGGGTTAGGACATATTTTCTTCCCTCTATCTGCTTATCTTATGTATCAAAGACAGACAAGCGAGAGTTTCAGATAATTATGCTGTTTATACATAATATCTCAAGAATCCGACTGCAGAAATAAGAGTTTCTGTATGGACACCGCAGGACATATTTAAGATGTTCTATAGACATGTAGAGAGAACTACGCCTACCTCGTTCCAAGTCCTGCTACTTCACCTAAGTCCTGGTACGTTAGTGAATATCTGTGATGAACAAAATGTTGTGAATACAGAGCGTTTCAGGTTACAATCAGAACCATTCACCAGAGATCGACATTTATCGTTCACTAATATTGAGGCAACTTACAGCAATGTCTGATGCATCACATACTCAGATTAGATAAGAAAAGGGAGTTTGTAATGAACATATCTGCCTAGAGATGGCACTTATTGTTCACAAATAGGGAGTCTACACGTCAAGTCTTACTGGCGCTTCTTCGAAGTCTGCTAACCTGACGAATATTCAATGCACCACACACTATATATGTATTGCTACTACTCTATAGCCGACTAATCATCTAGTGCGACTTGATGCACTTCTCTGGCTCTATGCCTTGATGCACTTGCTCTGGTAAGTGTCGTACTGGTATCCGCTCTTGCATTGCACTCCGCAAATCCCGTTGCTGCAGATCGAATTGCAAGAGCAACAGAGTATTAGTAAACACCCAATATAGCGACGCAGGTACAGATTGTTGTAGCACGAAATTTTCATAGTTAGTATCTACATGTTATGTGGATATGTTAATGCAAACGAAAGCACACAATCTGACATGAAGGTCAAGGTTGGGAGGGTTACACAGACCTGCAGGAGGGTAGGCCGTTGACGTCGGCGCAGGGGCATGACTTGCCACATCCACCACAGTGGTTCACATCGCTGTTGACATTTATCTCACAGCCATCATTCCAGTTGCCATTGCAATCCTTCCAGCCCGAGTTGCACATTGGGGTGCACTTGCCGTTGCTGCAGCTGGTGGTGCTGTGAGGGTAGGTTGGGCACTTTGAACCGCAGTTGCCACAGTTGTTGCAGTCTGTTCCTACATTAGTCTCACAGCCGTCCTTCCAGTCACCGTTGCAGTTCTTCCAGCCTGCATTGCACACTGGGGTGCATTTACCGTTGCTGCAAGTGGTGGTGCTGTGAGGATAGGTTGGGCACACCATGCCGCAGCTGCCGCAGTTGTTCGTGTCCTTGCTTGTGTCTGTCTCACAACCATCAAGCCAGTTGCCATTGCAATCCTTCATTCCCGAGTTGCACACAGGTGTGCACTTGCCGTTGCTGCAGCTGGTGGTGCTGTAAGGGTACGTGGGGCACTTGGAGTTGCATCCGCCGCAGTTGTTTGCATCTGTTCCTACACTGGTCTCGCAACCATCTGTCCAGTCACCATTGCAGTTCATCCAACCTGCGTTGCACACTGGGGTGCATTTACCATTGTTGCAGCTGGTGGTGCTGTGAGGGTAGGTGGGGCACTTGATGCCACAGCCCCCGCAGTTGTTTGTGTCCTTGCCTGTGTCGGTTTCACAGCCATCGTTCCAGTTGCCATTGCAATCCTTCATTCCTGGGTTGCACATTGGGGTGCACTTGCCGTTGCTGCAGCTGGTGGTACTGTAAGGGTAGGTTGGGCACTTGCAGTTGCATTCGCCGCAGTTGTTTGCATCTGTTCCTATATTGGTCTCGCAACCATCTGTCCAGTCACCATTGCAGTTCATCCAACCTGCGTTGCAGACTGGGGTGCATTTACCATTCTTGCAGCTGGTGGTGCTGTGAGGGTAGGTTGGGCACATTGTGCCACAGCTGCCGCAGTTCTTGGCATCGTTGTCAACATTTGTTTCACATCCATTCTGTGGGTTGGAATCGCAGTCCTTGAATCCTGGAGAGCAGATGGAACCGCAGGTGCCCCAGGTGCATGTGGGAGTACTGCAGGAGTAGGATGGACACTTGTTGCCACACCGGCCGCAGTGGTTGACATCGTTCTTGGTGCAGGTTTCGCAGGACTTCGATTTTTCTTGACAATTATCGTAGCCAGTGGGACAGTGACCTGATCCGCCCCAGCCTCCTCCACCATTGCCGCCGCCGCCGCCACCACCATGTCCACCTCCGCCCCAACCTCCTCCTCCTCCTCCACCACCACTACCACCCCCTGCAATTGCAGGACCTGCACAAAGAACCAATGATCCTGCTGTTAAATTCAACTACATGCGATCGACATCAACCTGGGCTACAGTGCACACGAGATGAATGCATCATGAGTGCAAGCTATAAACTACTTAAATCGAGGTACAGAAATTTGAAACTCGAGTCCTTACCAGTAAACGCACAGATCACCATCATGAGGATAGGTGCATGTCGAAGGGCCGCCATGTCTAAGAAATGCAATATTCCGCTACACTAAATCAGTTCCCTCGGAGATGGGTTGCTGGACTGCGAGGATGACTGCATTTGAGTTCTGCTGCGTGCCCTTATATACTCAGGGGTGGGAGGATTGATGAGTAAGTTCACTGTCTTGGTGCTTCGGGAAGTTTTTCCACTAGAAAGTAATTTACCCTACACTGTTTGTAGGGACAGCCCTAAGATAGGCAATATGATAATGAGGTGACCTATGTAAGAGTCTCATCACCGAGATGACACTTTTTGCAGATTTCTACGTCTACGTTGACTTGCAGAAAGGCTTCCCACTACAGCAGAGATAGGGGGACACGCTGCAGGGCTGCTATCGACAATTTGCCATAAAGTCAACGAATTTTTCGAGGAATTATTAAAATAAGTGGACATTTTAGATCAGTACGTCACTCGGGCCAAGCGCTGCTGTAATTGTGCCAATTATCCGGATTTTGCAAGCTGTTCTGTTCATCAGTAATTAACAACAACTTTGATTGACCTGAAGAACCTAGTGAGCTGCTTTGTGATCACTTACTGGTGGGTGGTTGTGGAGAGCTGCGCAATCACCAACCAAGCCCAATCTCTAAAACGTAAATTTAACCAACATCCGCAGCTACAGTATCCAGTGTTAAGTTGTCTCGCGCTTCTCTTCCCTGGACCAATGGACAGCATTTTCTTGCGACGTGAGGGTTATGACAAAAAATAAGAGTGCATCCCACAACCTTACTCTGCCCTCGTGATGAAATCAGAATTGAAGCTCATGCAGAAGTTACTCATGAGCCCAGGGTGGCAACTCTGTAGCACCTGTAGGTGCGAGCGTCTTTGTTACAAGTTGGTTTTGGAATTTGTTTTCTAAAAAGCACTATTTTGGTTCTGCTTTCATATAACAAGCATGTTTTAGTCTACAAATGCTTTGTAATCGTCTTGAAAAGTTGGGGTCTGAATGGCGATTTTTAAATAGTTCCTGATTAGTTCTAAGAACGACATCTGAAAGCCTAAACCTTAAATGTTATGATGGAATCCCGATACCCTCTTTCCAAGGATGGTGCTCGTCTTTGTGAAACAAGAAATCATTACAAGTCATTGAAAGCGATTTACAATTCATTGGAAGCGATCTACAAGTGATTTAGAAACAGTTAGTGTCCTTTACAATCCTGTATTGCAGACGTTTCAGGCCCGTTTCAAGAGCCGCGAAATGTGACATTGCCAGCTGCTGGCATTGCCGAAGCTGTAGGCGAACTATTCAAGCCAAGGATTTTTGTACACGTGTTTATGCAAATTTGATAGATGAGAAGTGCACGAAAACCTTCAAGTAATAATTTAACCGTGGTCTGTGGATTCACTGTCATCAGGAGATATCGGCGAAATCCAGAAAACCTACTAGGCTTGGTCCATGCTTGCGGACAGAAGAGGATTGGATTCGCGTTGCTTCCTGCTGCATTCGCGATGCTTCCTGCTGCATTCGCGATGCTTCCTGCTGCATTCGCGATGCTTCCTGCTGCATTCGCGATGCTTCCTGCTGCATTCGCGATGCTTCCTGCTGCATTCGCGATGCTTCCTGCTGCATTCGCGATGCTTCCTGCTGCATTCGCGATGCTTCCTGCTGCATTCGCGATGCTTCCTGCTGCATTCGCGATGCTTCCTGCTGCATTCGCGATGCTTCCTGCTGCATTCGCGATGGGGGATCGACGGACGGCATGCCAGGTGCTCTGCTAATGATCGAAATGTGCTGGCTAGGCTAGGCTAGGCTCTCCGAAAAGGTGATATCCGGAATAGCTGCATATTTGTGAGCGGATAAGGGAATCCATTAATAGTAGAAAGGCAAACCACTTCACAGGCTCACAGCTGATCATGTCACGCTCGCATGTCTTTAATGAGATGTACCGAAATGATTCAAATTTAGGCATACAGGCGTCGACTCGGAGCTACATAATAAGATTATAGATAGCAGCTACAGGTACCCAATCAAAGGATTGTCCTCCGGGATTTTTGCTCAGGCTCTTATTATTAGGGTTGTGATGCGAGCTTCGACCTGCTAGGGTTCTCATCGCTCGTCTTCCTGGAGTCTTGCTTGCAGGGAATTAGCAGGAGTGCGTCATCTGTGTGGTGATAGTGATGAGTCGTCAGCCCCGCACCTACACTAGGTAAACATCTGATCTAATAGAGTTCTTCGTAAAGCCTTGGCATTAAACTCCCTTGAGTCCGCTAAATCGTGAGTTAAAGAGCTTGTACATAAAATCACCCATGTTTTCATAATGCCTAATCTATGATGCTCAAAGAGTGGTGTCGGACTATCAAAACCCGGATTTCGAGCTTGTCATATTAGAAAGGGCAGGCCAAGCTAGCCTTGCATTGACCAATCTGGGATTAAGGGTGATGTGTCCCATGCAAGGACCTCTATTTTAGATCTCGAAGTTTTCTCGAAAGTTTTTGGGATGACAAGAGGAGATCCAAGTAGTTTCACCCAATTTGCAATTCGAGTAGGCTCTGACACACGACGAGCTTTAAACGAACTCTTGATAGAAAACTCTCCAAAAGAAGAATGAAACCTGCAGTTTTGTCGGGCCTCTTTGAGGGATTTTATGACACTACTGCGTTTGATTGCGTTAGTGTCAACTTATGGAGCACAATAATGTCACGAATATGACACTTTCTCTTAGTGGAAACTAACAATGTCACAAAGTTGACAAATGAATATGACATTAAATATTCCACTGGATTCCGTAGTGTGAATAACTCTAATGTGACATCAAATTAGGTGCACACCATGGTGATTAGAGACTGATCTTCATGATTTGTCATGTAGCAACAACAAGAGTCATATGACACCCTCTTCAATTGCCCCACCCACTGATTGCAAGTCACTTGATATGGGGTTGAATCTTGTTGGCCGCGCTAAATAAGATGTTTACTAATAGAGCACTACGATTTGTGTGCATATTTCTGCTCCTTCCAGAGTCCTTTTACCGGTCATGGCATTTCTTTGGAGCTTGCGATTGATCTTGCCTTGCAAGCCAGAAAATGACGGAACAATGTGGGCTATAAAGCTGATGCATGCAGTGATTCAAGACCTGATTATAAGGTGTACGCCGCTTTTGAGGAGCTCAAAATCTTTCTGAAATAGCCGGTACCGTTGCTTTCGAGTAGAATGGTTGTATGGTACATTCGCAATGGAACGACCTTGGAGAAAGACCATATTGAAAAGATGATGTTCAGAGCTGGAGCAAAACATAGTTACTTTCAGCCGGTCTCCCAGCTGATAAGGTTTGCGCCATGCAGGTGTTATCCGGTTGCTTTTCTTAATCAGGTTCCTGTATTTGATTGGCGTGTGGTTCAGTGAGGATCAAATAACAAACAGCCTAGAGACATGTTAAATGAAAATTGGACTATGTCTTCAAATTTTATTAATTACTCCACACTCAAAAATGAGCACGATTGAGAGGACTAAGTATTCAGTTAAGGATTTATCAAACATGAACTTTCGATAATCATAACTGAATCAGCGGAGGTCCGATTTTCATCCAATTTTTGCTAATACTTCATCGTAGATATGGTCATTCATTAGAGGATCTCTTGTGTACGTCTAATCGGTAGAAGTTGGACAACATGACAAACGAACTGAATAACACCCCCATACCTTCGATGGAATTTGGAAATTCGCACTACAAAACAATCTACTTCTGACAACACAATTCTTCCTTTTGCCTAATATGTACCCTAAACAATGAATGGATTCAGTACTAAGCTGCCTTCGACGGACTAAATCCCCTCATTGTGTAGTGTACATATTAAAAGGTTATGCCACTAAGGTTATGGTAGTAATAGTTAGTAGAGATATCGGAGATACATGGATTGTCAGACTGATTATTTGAATTTAGGAAGAGCCACCTAGGAAAATAGCAAGTGGCAAACTGGACGAAACCCAATAGCCAGGGTAATGTACAAGTTTCACCAGTGGTAACATCTTTTATCTACCAGTTTGATTCCTATTGTCCGTGGTACTTCCGGATTGAGATCCAGAAGCTTCAATAATATTGTCTTTACGAGAGAATTTCTACAAGAGTAGTGGAGGACCAACAGTCTCTTGGAATCCGATCCACAACATTCTTGTCATGCATGTACATAAAATCTAAAGCCAAGATCAAGTCCAATTAGAAGCTTCTCAGTTGGACAGGCAATGACGTACTGCTAGTATCTACAATCTGCAAGATTTTGGACAAAAGGAGATGAATTCATTATTCTTGAGGTAGGCTCTAAGCAAAGCTTAAATCGTCAGACTTGCCATTGAACAGCCAGCCAGTAACTAAAATTCCAGGACCTTCGCCACAGTTATTACGTGAATCTCACACTGACCAAGCCGACCCAGATCACATTCAGTAAACTAATTAAATCTTCCGAAACATTGCATAGATTCACTGTAGATCCTTGTAAATATGCATTGATGTGTGAATCGGAGGATGTGCATTTGATTGCCATGGGTACAAGAGAAGGTTAATAAGCTTACGGTGAGATGTAAGAGCATGATTACAGGAACTAATTCCAGCAAATAATCCTCCTGTCTCCTTATGATAATGAACAACAACTTCTTCAAAGTTGACTCCAGATGGATATTCAAACTGTTGCAGCTGTTTGCCTCTGCGAACACGGACACGGACTCCTCAACCTTTCGATTAACATTCTGCTCGATTAAGCTTAGTTACAACACGTCCCATGCAGTGCTTTTCAGATTAGTAGGTAATATCCATGTCATGAAACTTATTTCGGGTTCTTTCCATTGGATGAAGGAACATAATTACAACCAGGACACCTGAACACCAAACAAGAACCCTGCTCGAAGGTGATCAAGCGGGAGACACTCAGGAAACTGTCATGTCGAACATGATGATCAGCCCTGACGCGAGAGGTACTGCACTTCTTATCGCAACTCAAAAATTACCCGCAAACTGGACTAAAACTGATGATTGAACCATTCTTATGGATCAATTGATAATTTGTTGTACGTATATATATTATATATATATCTCTATTTAATACCACAATATTATCATTCCATCAGCCCACTCATCGATATTCGCTATGCCTTGATGCACTTCCTTTGGTAGGTGTCGTACTTGAATCCGCTCTTACATTGCACACCGCAACTCCCATTCCTGCAGATCATCGAATTGCAAAAGCAGGAACAATTAGTTCTAGTTGGGAATCAATCCAGATCATCACATCAGTGTGACAAGATCTAATCATGGTAACAAACAAAAGATTATTTATTGACATGCATGTACACAAGTTTCCCTGTTGCAAATTTCAGCCTGATTAGTTCACCTGGTTGTGCAGATGCATTTCATGTGAGCATACGATATTTCTGAATTGCGAGTTCGGATATTAACGTTAAAAAAGCAGGAATTTGCTGGTTCTTAGAAAATGCATTCGGATCACAAGAGTTGCACAGAATCTAAGCATGATGACAAAAAATGAATTTGTTGACATCCATGTTCACAGTTTCCATGTTGTTAAGTTCTCCCTTGTGAATTTATGTCACTGGCATACAATAGCTCTGAATTTAAAGGGTTTGAAGCTGATTGGGTATATATCACAAACCTGCAGGTGGGAAGAGCGTTGCCATCGGCGCAGGGGCAAGCCTTGCCACATGCACCGCAGTTGTTCATATCGGAGTTCACATTCTTCTCACACCCGTCCTTCCAGTCGCTATTGCAGTTCTTCCACCCTGGCTGGCACACTTGGTTGCACTTGCCGTTGCTACAGCTGGTGGTGCTGTAAGGGTAGGTTGGGCACTTGGCACCGCAGACGCCACAGTTGTTGCTATCCTTGCCTGTGTCAGTTTCACAGCCATCCTTCCAGTCACCATTGCAGTTCTTCCAGCCTGCGTTGCACACAGGGTTGCACTTGCTGTTGCTGCAGCTGGTGGTGCTGTAAGGATAAGTTGGGCACGTGGCGCCGCAAGCGCCACAGTTGTTGTTGTCCATTCCTACATTGGTCTCACACCCATCCTTCCAATCACCGTTGCAGTTCTTCCAGCCTGGGAGGCACACTGGGGTGCACTTCCCATTGCTGCAAGAGGTCGTGCTGTGAGGGTAGATTGGGCACTTGATGCCACACGCACCGCAGTTTTTGCTGTCCATTCTTGTGTCAGTCTCACACCCATCCTTCCAATCACCGTTGCAGTTCTTCCAGCCTGCATTACACACTGGGGTGCACTTCCCATTGCTGCAGCTGGTGGTGCTGTGGGGGTAGACTGGGCACTTGATGCCACACCCTCCGCAGTTGTTCGTGTCCTTGCCTGTATCAGTCTCACAACCATCAATCCAGTTTCCGTTGCAGTTCTTCATTCCTGAGTTACAAACTGGGTTGCACTTGCCGTTGCTGCAGCTGGTAGAGCTGTAAGGGTAAGCTGGGCACTTGGTACCGCACCCGCCACAGTTGTTATTGTCCACTCCTACATTGGTTTCACACCCATCCTTCCAATCGCCATTGCAGTCCTTCCAGCCGGGGAGGCATACTGGGGTGCACTTCCCATTGCTGCAAGAGGTCGTGCTGTGAGGGTAGATTGGGCACTTGATGCCACACGCACCGCAGTTGTTCGTATCCTTGCCTGTGTCGGTCTCACACCCATCATTCCAGTTGCCATTGCAATTCTTCCAGCCTGGGTGACACACTGGGTTGCACTTGCCGTTGCTGCAGGTGGTGGTGCTGAATGGGTAAGCTGGACACTTGGCGCCGCACCCACCACAGTTCATGGCATCGTTGTTGACATTGGTTTCGCACCCGTTCTGTGGCTTGGAGTCGCAGTCCTTGAAGCCTGGAGTGCAGGAGGAGCCGCAGACGCCCCATGTGCATGTGGGCGTGGCGCAGGTGTAGGATGGGCACTTGTTGCCGCACTTTCCGCAGTTGTTGACGTCGTTCTTGATGGCGGTGCTGCATGACTTGGAATATTGGTCGCAATTGGCGTAGCCTGTGGGGCATCCACTACCACCCCAGCCTCCTCCTCCCCAACCCCCTCCACCTCCTGATCCTTCTCCATTGGCAATTGGAGGACCTGCATCATCAGAAACCAGTGCTCACGATCTTAGTCAACATCAATTTACAAATCTACACCGGCATCGTGGCTTTACATAAAGAGGTGGGACTGCAAGGCATGATGGGACGGCAATTGTAAACACGCGTACAAAATTGTGGTAAAAACTCGACAACCACCGAAGTGATATTGACCTCCATTAGGATAACTTCAAAGTTCACATCAAGATCAGGTGCTGCAAGAGAGCCCATTGAGGCTGCAGTTATTGCAGGACCTCCATGACAAACCTTTGCTCAAAAATTGTCAACCTCAAATAGGTGTATTTCACACTGGATCTGGAAGTGATGATGACTTCACATCAAGAGGTGGAACGTCGAGAGTCAGTCCATCGAGTCAACCACTGCTCGAAACTTGTCGAAAAGGAAGTTCATGTAATCCACACTACATTCATGACCTCCGTTGTACTCACTTTCAGTACATGAGGATGATTAAGGTGGAACTTCAAAAGTGGCAATTTTTGTTGGTTTGCCAAAACAGAAAAATACAAAGTCACTGGTACGTCAATGAGACTGGGGCGCCAGACAACCCATTGAGAATGGTAACAAAGACGACATTCGGTGACTTGATATCTATGCTTCCAAGGAATTTTTTGAAGTTTGGAAAAGAAGTCTTCGTAATTAGTCTGATAACCTTCATCATGACAAAACCACAATAAAGAGGAAATACATCGAGTCTGCAGTTCACTAAGCGATCAGACTGGAGTTAGTGGAGCGGTACTCACCGGTGAACCCACACATAACAATCATGCATAGGATCGCTGCATGTCGAAAGGTTGCCATGTGTCCAGAATTAGACACCTGCATCACCAGGTAATACTCGACCGGTACTACTCCTGTGCTTGAAGTTGGGCTGAGCTAATTCACTCGCTCGAAGATCAGGATGTTTGAGTACACTGATGAGCTCCTGCACTCCCTTTATAATTTCATGAGCATTGAGGACGGTGGGTAGGAGGATGGCTGGGGCGAACCAACCCATATATCCGTACCTTACCGGGGAGGGCAAACGGCTGGGGATTCGTGGCACTCACTTAAAATCAACCATCCTACATATTGTAGATGAAGTGGCTCCAATACAAAAAGACCCCCTATGAGGTTGAGGGCCGATTCATTCGAATGTGACATCACTAGACATCCGGTAAGGTACCAATGTATGGGTCGGTTCGCCCTAGCCGTAGGAGGATGGGGTAGGTTAGTTTCAACTTTCACCATGATCATCTTGATTTTGATGTTTCTGCAGGAATCTTGTACTTCGGTCAACATTATTGAGCAACAACTATTGCTTTATTACCCAGCTACTTCGTTAAATCCTCACAAGTAGGGACAACTGTCAGCTACAAAGATTGTTACCAGGCTTGTTGTTATGTACAGTGTGTGACTTTGGCAGATATAATTTACTTTTGTGACATTTATCCACTGGACTTCGTGTAGAAGGCTTCCGACCGGTGATCCTGTTGGCCAATTGCTAATAACGTCACCGAGACAGGTTGTGACCTACCTTGGATTCCCCTGCGACTTGGTGAGGTTAAAGGAACGCTTTAATCCACAAACCTTGCCTTTCCAACAACCACAAGAATTTGGAGGTAATTACAGTTGCAGAAGTTACTAGAACTCAAGGTATGTGTGACGAGGCTATTGTGGGCACTGCCAACTCCACAAACAATTTTGGCCGTTGGATCGGATTATCGGTAACTGTCTCACCGGTTAACAATGGCGACGGATCAGGAGGATTGTCATTTTCAACGTTTCGTCAGAATTGGAGTTTCATAAGATGCGGCAGCTGTAGGTGGTCAAAGTGAATATTCTCCTTGGCCCTCCCAAGAGTTAATATATTTTGAGCACGTAGTCCAATCTGATTGTCACGCGTGTCTTTTCGGTGTCCATTCTTTGACTATAAACCTTGCCGCCGAGCACCAAGGCCCACCGTTGTTCACCAATGTGACGACACAATAGCCACATCCTGTGCAGAGAATCAAACCATAAACCCTAAATCATTCGGTGTCCATTTTTTAGTTTTATGTTAACGACAATATTAATCATACATTCGGTGTCCATTCTTCAATTTAAATATACCACTCAAATATAGGTGCCTGATTCAGAAGAGTTGATCATGAACTAAGGCCCACAATCCACAATTTTTCTAATTAGTACAATCTGTAATCCGGCACACCATTTGTTCAGCAATACGACGACACTATAACCAGATGATGTACAGAAGATCTGTTAAACCTTAAACCTTAAACCCTAAACCCTACCCGAGAGTAGTTTCAATTCAGATATTAAGAGTAGTACATACTGCATGGCATTTGGCCAGATGCTCTCCAAAGCGTAGGCTTTGGCAGATCCCTCCTGTCGCATTCCTTCGACTGAAACCTGCAGAGAATAGTATTTACTCCCAAACCTTCTGCAAGTAACAACTCGAGAACACACTCATCATCATCACTCTGCGAAAATCAGCTCAAATCCAGCAGCGTGAGTGATCAGACTTGATCCGCGCCTGGATTGGCTTTGCCATTCTTACCTTGAAGCCTTTCTGCTTTTGCAACGGAGATGAGTCATGATCGCCACCGGATTGGTGGGTGTTGGGACTGAAACACTGAATTGTTCTAGAAACGATGAGCGAGCTGAATCCGGGAACCTGGGCGGGTAATGGAATCCATTAATAGAGTCGCGGAGGGAAAGCAGCTGCATTTATGATAAAATAATAATAATAATAAGTGTGATCATATCATGTCACGCTCCCATGTCTTGCAATCCACCAATGGTTCTTCTCCACAAGATTGAAGTCTTCAATGCCCTTCAAATGCGTATTGGCCCTTCAAAATATACCTCTCTCAAAATAGCCCTTCAAAATGTAACCCCGAATTGAAAATGAAGACGTCACTTGAAGTCCTCAATATAATCTGCCCACCTCAAGAACCAACAAGCGTAGGGCATCATTACTACAAGAAGTGGAGTTAGATGGTTGATTCTTAATTCTTCACATTGTACTAGAAACATGTATCATATAATTCATGCACAAGTTTAATATAAGTTTCGTATTTCATTTCTATATTCTTGGATTGACGTCTTGGATTTGAACCAACCCTTCAACTGAAGGGCTAAAATTTGAGAGCCCTTCAAAATGAAACTCATATGGGGGCTTCAATCTTGAACATTGTCTACATGCCACTCATCTCCAACTTGCGCTTGAACATCGGAGAGGACCCAGACTCCGGAGTCTGTCTTATTGTTAAGTTAGGGTTAATCCTCGTGTCTACTAAAAAGTTGTACTAATTCCAACTTGGAGTCCAAACCCCCATCTCTTGGGACCGCCCAAAAATAGCATATATGACACTAAAACACTTGAAGTGGGCGCGCTTTCCTTTGGTTCTTTATGCATTTGGCGTTGGTTTTTTGGCCTTTTGTCTAAAACATTTAATTTTAAATTATTAAAAAAACATTTGATTTAAAGTAGATGTGCCTAATTTGGTCACTTATCTTAATTGGACACCTTTATTTTATTTGAGTGGTACGTGGTTTGGTGTGGCCCCAAGAATGCATAACATATCTGCAAAGAGATTGGATCAATGATCGGGGAGAACCGGCAGTTAGTTACAAATGAACCGGTTGAGTATGAGAAATAACCGGTTGAGGTTCAAACCTGCAGGAAAATTACCGATCATTTTAGAGGAATTTATAGAATATACCCCAATTTAACGAAGGAAAACCGGAGGATGTCAACATGTAACCGGTTGGACTTGCAAACACTAGGATCTCAACCGATTATGCCCAAAAATCTCCCCGATCACTGGATTGGATTATGAGTTCAAACTATGATAACCATTTGAAGTTCAATAGTGAATAGAATTGGGAGGACCTAATGACCATTTAATGAGCACAAGAATACTTTGATGGGTTTCAATATGAGTCAGGAGTTTTTTGTTATTATATAAAAATAAATAATTTTACTCTTGGAAGCTTGTAGGTACTGCTATTTCCAACCCCATCTTTTGGGACCACCCAAACATTGCATGACACTAAACATCTGATTTAAAGTAGATACACCTAATTCAATAGTTACTTTTCTTAATCAAACACATGTATTTGAGTGGTATGTGGTTTGGTGCAACTCAATTCGAACAGTTATCAAAAAGACGTATGTTTAATAAAGATTGGACTGCATGCTCATTGCTCTAAATATGATAACCATTCTACTAGTAAGTTCACTTGTGAACGGAATTGGGGGGACCTAGTATACGACCATTTAATGAGCATGAGAATATTTACTTTGTCAACAAGTAAGATATTCATTTGAGCTATGAAACTTATGAGGAAAGTGGCTACTGCCTCAATTTGGATTTGCTAAATTATCATTTCATAGTAATAGCGTGTTTTATACTCTACGAGAAGTGGGTTAGTTGAAACATTTAAGACCCATCTACCTTTGTGTAGCCACACTATTTCATCATTGACCCACATTATTTGTTTTGCAACCACTAGGAGGTAACTTGAGAGGGTGTCACATGACACTTGGTGCTACATCATACTCATCATGAATATCGCTCTAATCAACATGGCACACCGATTTTAATGTCACGCTAAAACATATTCTGATTAGAGTACTTATCATCATATGTGTGGTGATGGGTTTCAATATGAATTAGGAGTTTTTTAAATAGATAAATAGACAAAATAATCTAGTAAGTGGTCATCGGTTCAGTGTCATTTAAGCATGTGAACAATGAGGAGATTATGATGTTAAGGTAGAAGTGCCCAAGTTTACTAGTATATTATAACAATCTATTATTTGGATAGCACCCCCATTTTGTGTGTACTAACAAATCTGCATAAACAATAGACAACAATCCAAAGACGACATACAATTTTTATATATGAAATCAACTCTTTACTCCTTCACTCAGTCATAACATTGCTCAATTGATGAGTTGTGTTCAGCTACCCTGACTTTAGATTCAAACTTGAAGCACTGGGATTTCGACATCCAAATGCTTTATTCTCAAATCTATTGCGGGGCCCATGAACACAACTCATCAGCTGAATAATGATATAATAAGTTGTATTGTTCTACAACTTGTAAACAATGAATACTTCCTTCTTATGCTATTGTCCTATATCAACAAGCATGTGGTTGAGTGATTCTACAAACCTACTACAATCTTCTAAGAGACAAATGAACGAACTCATGATGGATGAATATATTGGATGAATGAACTAAAACCAGCCATATAATTACTCTACAGTCTTGTTGGAATTCATGATATGTGAAATCGTAGTCTATTATAAGTCACCATCTGTAGGGCTGGGGCGAACCAACCCATATATCCGTACCTTACCAAGGAGGGCGAACGGCTGGGGATTCGTGGCACTCACTTAAAATCAACCATCCTACATATCAGGGATGAAGTGGCTCCAATACAAAAAGACCCCCTATGAGGTTGAGGGCCGATTCATTCGAATGTGCCATCACTAGACATCCGGTAAGGTACCAATGTATGGGTCGGTTCGCCCTAGCCCCATCTGTAGGGGGGCACACTTCTTTAGAGAATAGCCATTGATTGTTCCCATCAATGCTAAATTAGAACCAGTATTAAAACTACACTAAATATCGTGTTTAGTGTCACCAATTCTATGTGGCTTGTTCAATTCTAATTGTAATCCGCCCGTGAGGGTCACCAACACCAAATGTAAATTTGTCATTCCTTGTAAAAAAATAAAAAAAATAAAAAACCGGGCCTCATAGATTTACAGTGTAGGAAATATTTTCACTTACTAGGTAATTTTTCATCTAACTTTCAATCATTCATGACAATATTTCATTACAGAAATGTTAGGATGCAAAATGTACCAAAAGTGGATAACCTAAAAGTAAGTTGGGATGACAGTATTTGTAAACTCATTCATAAGAAGTGTCATTAGGAAAGTTACCATAGTGGCATAAAATACCATATGACATTAAATGCAATACTTAGTGTAGTGACTATGTGGAGAATTTAATCATGTTATTTGATCTAATACATAACATTATTCAGATCCATAATAGTGTTCTATGGGATTGACAATATTTTGTAGAATATTCCTCACATTCAACTTGAATGATGGAATATTTTGTAGAATACTTTCAGTCCCACAGAACACTGTTATGGATCTGAATAATGTTATGTAAGTTGAGGATGTTTGGCAATGCAAAGGTAAATCTCATCGAACGAATTCATAAGAGAACAATTCTACGAATTGCACATTCGCCCCATTCGAGGCAGAGATTTTAACTTGGGGAGTCAACACCACTAGACAAAATTATCGCATACGAGCGTACATCTTGCATTTATCCAACATGAAAGACGTCAAATAGTATGTAGTCCGGAGGTCAAGGTTTTAGTTGAATTTGCACTAGCATTTGCTTCAATGGCCTTGAATTACTCCAATCAACATTATTTGAGACAAGTAGCCACAAACCTATAGGGGTCAAGTTTTTATGTTGAATGGATGAGAGCTATGCTGATATGCAACCATATCAGTCTTGATCTTCAACACATTGGCTAGATTGTAGCCGTTAAAAAAGTCAACACAAGTGTGAACATGGAGATTTTAACCCAGGGAGTCCCCATTAGATTATTCATTAATCCCAAATGTCATCCTCTGCTACGGCTACAACATCATTCACTAGCTATGGCTACGGCTAGAGCTACATTCACTAGCTACGGCATCCCATGGTTATATTCTCGGGTCCCACATGAACAAACTCACACTGCTTAATAATGTTATGTGTTCTAGAAGTTTGTCGTAGGTGATATTTACTCAACAGATCGGTTAGAATACCCGAGACACAATCGAGTCAATCTACACACAGATCTGGGACAAGGAATTGCTCGTGTGGTGAAGAATGACATTCACAGTAATTTAGATTTTTGAAATGTGAGAATACTCATTGTTTCTTCCATCTTTGCACATTGAAATCCGTTCATGATTCTGTGGCCATCACCAAAGACGCCGATTCTCATTCAAATTTTTATGACAATATGGAAGGTTGGTCGGTCACTGTGCTGATTCCTGAACTATGATCGGGGAGAACCGGCAGTTAATTACAGATGAACTGGTTGAGTTTGAGAAATAACCGGTTGAAGTTCAAGACTGCAGGAGAATTACCGATCACTTTAGAGGAATTTATGGAATATGCCTTAAATTAATATAGAAAAACCGAAGGATGTCAACATGTAACCGGTTGGAATTGCAAACACTAGGATCTCAACCGATTATGCCCAAAAATCTCCCCGATCACTTTTCCCGAAACAGTAACCTCTTGCAAATCTAATCACTGTTACTATTAAGCATTACAAATTCTCAGTTATTTAGTGTGCATTGTGGATAAGACTCATACTACAGTGTACCCAAAAACAGAAGAAAATGTCAGAACTACTGTACATAAAATTTTGTGGATCAGATTACTGTTACACATGAGTGTAGAAAATGCCGGATGCTAAAGAACCGGCTGGGGCGAACCAACCCCTATATCCGTACCTTACCGGGGAGGGCGAACAGCTAGGGATTCGTGGCACTTACTTAAAATCAACCATCCTACATATCGTGGATGAAGTGGCTCCAATACAAAAAGACCCAGGTAAGAGTTTTTTCAACATGACTTGGTAAAATTCATATGTAGTTAGTTTTTTGCTATCACTTAAAAACAACAACCCAGGGAACTAGGTCACAGGGAAGACTGAGCTAGTGTCTATAAGGGTTAATGTCACATTGGATTAAGGATTATAATAACAATCTACATCTTTTACTCCTTCATTCCTCCTTCCTTATACTTACCCTTCACTCTTATGGTTCATTTGTGATATTTTTGTAGTGAGTGATTTCCGTCCTATCTCAGGGTGGGCTCTATCACTCTAAGGCTTTGACCTAATTCAATCGTGAAGCTCAAAAGCTTGGTAAGTTGTCAACTAACTCATAGGCAGGACAACATGTCCGGAGTAACGTCTTTTGAGTAACCATCCTTGTCTTTATTTGTGACGAATTATGCTTGCAATCAATTCAAATTAATTCCTCTTAGTTTTACTTACAACCATCGGTCACTTCTTCAGAGACTGTAACCACCACCGTCTTCTCCCGATAAACCTGGTAATTCATCTCAAAGAATATCCATTTCGTCAATACATTAAATATGTATAAATTCATCAGGCTATATCCCTTGATTAACCAGTTGTTATTATCCAAGAAATTTACATGCAAGTAGCCTTTTCTTACAGGGTAAAGTCTTCTCCTCTCCCTCAATCCTGACTCTGCTGTCGCGGACCTCTCCATAAGAATTGCCCGAAACACCTTGGGCACAAGGGGGACCCCGGAGTGACACCTGGGACTTGTGGCGCCGTTGGTGAGAGGGCCCAAGTGATCCTAGTGTGGGTGAGGGCCCCGGGCGTTGGGAACGCCTCCCACCCACGGAGACTAGGAGGCATGAGGGTGGGGCCATAAGCTATGCGTAGCTTATGGCGTGCCGATTCTAGAATGCTTTAGAACACCTCATTTGGAGGTGTTAGCTAGAAGATATGGCAAGTTGAGTGGGGCGCTGTCCCGGGACAGCGCCCTGGACCAGCAGTGGCCTGGGAGTGGCTCCCGGGACTGCGAACCTTTAAAGTGGCATAACTTCCTGTGTACTTGCCCGAATGGGGCAAATGAGTAGTCCATCGTGATATACGTGAAATGTAGATCACGATGGAGTGGTCGATTGTTACAATCAAAGATTGTATGAGGAAGTTATGGGGTTCTGAAGCTGTTGGGGCTTTCTAGGCCCAGCGGCTAAGGGAAAATGTCTACTTGGCCCCAAGAGTTGGGGGAGAGACAAATGGTTACTTGACGGTGGGGTAGGGGTCCTGCCTAGAGTCCTAGAGGCTTATATGGGTGAGGTGGTGTGGCCTCACCCACCCGAGGCCCAACGGCAAGGCCTCCAAGGGCATTGGCCCATTGTGAGGGCATAGTTGCCTAGTAAGGCTCGGGTTGTTGTAGTGTTGCTCTGGCAACACGATGTGCAACATAAGATTGGACTTCCATGGATGGAAGTCCACATCTAAGAATTGGTTACCGATTATGCGGTGAGTCCCGAAAACCAAGTAGGAGGTTTGGTCCCCCTCTTATGAAGTGTTGGGGTCCGCGGTATTGGGAAGCTAACCTTTCGCATGGCGGTATGCGAAGGGTTAGCGGTCGTAACTCTTGCTAGAATCGAAAAATGGACCGAGTTAGCAATGGGGACCTAGCAAGGGTTGCGACATCTGCAGTCAATACTCTCGTCAGTCCTTGTCTAATCTTTACTCACTGGCTGGCGATATGTTGTTAACTGGCCCAGGCGATATCCTCTCTCTGGGAAACTACCACAAGGTAATGTCTATAGCTCTTAGGCTTCTTTGTACTGGCTATGGCCCGTCAAACTCTCTCGGTCACGTCTCTGCCCATCCCAGGCCTCTCAGACAGTAACGTTCATACTTTGGCTACTTGCCTTCTCTGTCTGCCTCTCAAGCTTTGGCTATCACTTTATTTCCTCTAAGCTTCTCTTAGGCCATTGCCCTCTCACCTTCCCTCTGGAAGTTATCCATGTCTTGACCTTTGCTGGTCATGCCTCTACACCGAAGGCTCTAGATTATTGCCTCTCTAATCTCTCATTCAGACTCTTACTTCATGACCACTCGCCAAGAAACTTTGTGTTCCGACTGGGAATGCTACCTCTCTCATGACAGACTCACTCTTTGATTTCACAGCCTATTGCCTTTCAGGCACTTTACCTATGTCTCGATCTCAAAAGACCTTTGCCTCTACAGACATAGCCTTCTATGAGTCTCGCACTCAAACTTAGTATTTCTCCTCTCTGCCTATCGCCAAAATGTTTCAATATTACACTTGCCTTCTTTTCGACAGGCTGACCACCTTCGTCAAGTCCCTTCTTGGACTAATTGCCATGCCATTCTCTGGCCTCTCATAAATTATTGCCTCACCGGTTCTTCTCATGTCGCAGCTCTCAGTACCCATTGGTATTGCCTACACTTCTTTCTTTAGGTGATCACTACAACCATATCCAGGTGGCCACTCGCCATAATAAAGTTTACTGCTCGACTTGCCTTCTCGACACAAACTTTGACTTAAGACTCAATTATATCACTCTTTCAGCCATTACTCAAGACCTCATTCCACTCAAAACAACTCACTCTCATTCAAACAGTCATTACCATTATCAACATTGCATTGCATACACACTGCAAGACTATTGCTTATCAAAATAATATTTCACTCATATTCAGATATAATATTGTCAAAGACTGAATCACTCAGTTCTTCTCTGTCTATCACTACTTCTCCTTCTCGGAGGAAGACTACTTGCACTCAGACTCAATCACTGAGATCTGATGCCACTAAAGCCTATTGCTACACTGGGAGACTACGTCTGATTCTATCCTTTGAAAATAGCCTGTCTCAACAATGGCTAGCCTCCTCCTTATCAACGGGGGAGGTGAAGGCGGTTGCAACCGTCTGCAAAACGGCTATTGCCCTCTATTCACACTGTCAATGGTTTCCTAAGTGACTATTGCCTCTACTCTTCACTTACTTAGTGATTTTAAGCTTTAAAGCTAGGCGATGGCCAAAAAATTGAGTTTACATCATCTCATGGAAGTATCAAGTGCAGAGTTACATCAACAGTTCTCCATATAGATGTCACGGTATTGAAGTATGTGTCAGCTTTGCACATTCAGAGCTTATTTGGAGACATTTCTAGTCATTTATTTAGATGTCGTAACATTGTAGCTCAAAAAGATAGGTGCAATTGGTATAAGTCGTACAAACATTTAGGTTCTATTCTCAAATGCAATGGAGAGCACAAGACAATGTGAAGAGTGTCAAGAATTTGCGAGAGAATGAATTTTCAGAACATTCTTCAAGAGTATAAATAATATTCAAAACATTATAACATCAACTTGATTGGAAACCAATAAGTCAGCCTCAGATTGGGTGCACTTGATATGACTCGCGCAAATACTCCGTTTCTTTTTCAAATGCAATGTAAAGCATAGGATAATGTGAAGAGTGTCAAGAGTATGCGACACAATATATAGTATGCCAATCTTCAGAATTCTGTAACATCAAATTGATAAGTGAGCCTCAAATTTTGTACAAAGCATGAAGTTAAGTTCCAACATGGAGTGCCAGGAATGTAGCTTCACTAGACAGAACATTGGAGTGGAAAAGGAATGCATGTGTTTGAGATGAGTTGACAAATCAGCAGAGTCTGGTTAATCCTCATGAACGAGAGAATTGACTCCGCAAGAGATCCAATAACTACCTAGATGTAAATCTTTGCCACCAGCTCTCAACTCAACATTTCTTTATTGTTGGAAGAGAGTTTTGTAACAACAGCAGTATTGTTACTCTTCTTTGATGCAGTTTGTAGCTGCAAGAAATTGTGAGGCGATCACGTTGTCCATAAAAAATCAATTCAATCTTGGTGCAAGTCCAACGCTTGAAGGTCGTAAATCAACATAATCATCAGATATAGCAAAATTTCATAACATCACATCAACTACTAGCACATAATCGAATTAAATGCGATTAGAAATATTCATGCACAACCTACAAATCATGTGAGCATACGCACAAAACAAGAGGATGTCTACACTAAGCTATATAATCTTAACATCACAGGCTTAGAGAGCAAGACCACTTGACTATAAGCACTATTTGTATGAAATAGTTGTGCACACTAACAAATTCAGATTCGTTAATTTCGTTACATACCACATTTTTGGATCTGGTGGATGACATATTTCTGGATCTCGATCTGGTGCATGACCAGTTTTGGATATGGTGCATGACACATTTTTGGATCTGGTGCATGACACAATTTTGGATCTGGTGCATGACACAATTTTGGATATGGAGTTGGTGCATAACACATTAGCAAATTTCGTTTGCATAACACATTAGCAAATGTGGTGCAGATTCGAGGAGATGGGAGCAAGGAATGTTCGCAATGTCCAATAAAGGTATGTGGCTTGAAGGATGACTAACGTGGTTGGAGCTGACTCCGTCCATGGTTCTGTCCGGTCAAGCAAGCTACGGGCAACAACGTGGGCAACACCAGTAAATTTTGGTCTGGGCACTAGCGGGTGGACTAGGGACAGCGGATTCTTAGGCGGACAAAGCTCGATAAGGGTTCTTTAGTGTCCGGCGTTGCTACACTACATATGATATTCAATGTCAAATGGTATTTTATGTCACTATGGAAACTTCTCATATGACACTTCTTATCAATAAGGTTACAAATATGGTCATGGATGATGGATGAGTTCATCCATTGGCCAAAACCCTACCTTCTCTTGTCAGCAACCTGTGATGAAATATTGTCATGGATGATTGAAATTTGGATGAAAAGTCACTTGGTAAGTGACAGTAAAATTTGCAACACTGTAAATCTATTATCCCCCCCAAAAAATTACAAAGACTGACAAATAATGTTGGGTTAGCATTTAGTGTTGGTGACACTACACCACGGCTTACAATTGGTATTGAGGAAGAATATTAGAATTGGTGACACTAAATATTATATTTAGTGTAGTTGGAATTGCACTTGCTTTTGAAGATTGGATTAGAATAAATAATGACTGGGTGATAGTAGCTGTGAATAGAAACATACCAGTGACCACGTTAATTTAGATAATTGCCACCGTCAACTTCAAAGTTCAGTACACTAACAATGGTCATAAATCACAATGGTAATCAGAATCACAATGTGATTCATAAGGTAGACGTGCCTAATTTGGTTACTTATCTTACTAGGACACCTAGATTTGAGTGGCATGTGGTCCCAAGGAGTTGGACTCTTCATACCACATATGAACTAATGTGAGTGTAAGAAGGGGTATTGTTTGGCCAAGGATTCGTGGCACTCACTTAAAATCATCCATGCGGATGAAAAAAATGCAGGAATCATCTAAATGACTATTTTTAGGCAATTTGATTCCGGAAATATAGTCAAAGGCCCCGAATTAGTCTAGTGATGTCACATTCGAATGAATCGGCCCTCAACCCCATAGGGGGGCTTTTTTTATTGGAGCCACTTCATCCACGATATCTAGGATGGATGATTTTAAGTGAGTGCCACGAATCCCCAACCGTATTGTTTGAGGCATTGGCGTACATAGTATACATAAGGGAGAGGTATTGTTTTTCTCTAGTGTATACATCTAAAAAGGTGATTAAAACTTATGAAGTAAAGGTAGATGTACAAAAGGGGGCCTTAAGGTTTACAGAAAAATATGACAATAGATGTGTTAGTTTCATCCACTTCATATTTTCATCCATTGTTTGCATATGGTCATAGTCCTCCAATGTCTACCATGTGTCTTCTTGTTAGGGTTTGCATTTGGGTTCTAGGTTTTTACAAACTAAAGGTTCTTGGAGCTCTCATGGGCTTCCTTTAGTTTTGCTCTCTAGATTATGGCTAAGTTATTATGCTCTTTTCTTTGTTTGTTTGATACAATCTTTGAATTACATGCTATGAATGAAAATCTCTCTCTCTCTCTCTCTCTCTCTCTCTCTCTCTCTCTCTCTCTCTCGTAAAATCTTGAAATCTTGAAATTCAAGATTCCCCCACGGGCTGCCCGGAAACTGTGACTAAAAAATGAGGGACTACAGGAATAGCAGAGTAACGACACCGTAGAGGTCACATGGACACTCCGGCACCGGCACTCTCCTGCACAAGAGAACACTCCGAACTCTGTATGCTCATTGACGCAGATGATAGTATCTCTGCACTCTGTCTGATTCACTGCCGCACTCGGTAGGAGTAGTCTCTAAGTCTCAAATTCAAGACAGAAACTACAAGTACTCACAGAGGAAGCAAGATGAGCAAAGCAAGCTCAAAGACGGACGACTTCAAGGTTGATTATTATGAGTTGATCGTGGATACACCACACTGCTAAAAAGGCCATATATACTTGAATTGACAAAGTGTTTGTTCGGGATGCCTGCAGGTTTCTTTCCATCGGTCAATCTTCTTAAAAATGTATACAACAGTATATGTAGAGATGGTGTATATTAATTACTTCCAAGAAGGGGTAATAGCCTTGTTGACATCGATAACAAGTAAGAGGTCTGATAACACCTGATGTACGCTCTACTAACATGCTTTGTGGTATTCTTGGGGAGCATGGGCACAGGTGAGGACCTCTTCTACAAGTGCTACACGCCTTCCGAAGATTTGTCCACTCATTTCAATTTTCAAGGACAACATGCTTTATGTCCGGAATAGTGAATTTGAGTCTATCTTTCTTGTTTTACACCAACATTTTCTCTCTACTCTTTGATTGACCCCCGATTTGAGCTATATGCACATTCTGTTGATAAAGCAGTCGGGTTAGGAAAAATAGATCAAAAATAAGACAACCAGTATAGTCATTGAACTATACAAGAAGAATCCAATAGTTCTGTGATTCTTGATTGTGATGAAGAAAATAAAAGACACAGACAGGGGAGCTCTACAGATAGTCATAGACACCCGAAACGATGCATACGGCTATGACTTCTTGACATTCTGATCGAAGGGGAATATGAGCTCTATTAAAGTGTAGCCATGAACAAACTGAATTCTCGTCACAGTGAGTGAACATGCTACCGAAGTGTCTCTGTCTGCAGTTGCAGTCACCGGAGAATCAGGAAATATTCAAACCAGATAACCTACCGGAAATATGGTGTGGATTAGTTTCATGATGGGTTTCTTGAGTGATTTCTTGATAAGCTTATATGCTGGAATTTCATGAGATAAGGAAAAGTTTCCGATGGCAACTAGATGGTGGGTTATGACCTGACTACACCAACGAAACTGCTGTGGAACTTATATAAATAATCTGGACTCAGAATGGGAAGTGGCAACAATTACTGTAAATGACCACATAAACATTCGAGAACGTGGTTTTATGAGAGGGAAGAAATTGGAATGTTAACCAGTTACAAACTTAACAGGACCCTTCATGAAAGGGATGTATGTTGTCATTACTCATATTCTAACATGACTCTAAATAGTGATGACATATCCTATTTAGACATGTGAAAGATCAAGACAAGATTAGTCAGCTCTCTCTCTCTCTCTCTCTCTCTCTAGGAAGTAAAAGTGGATTTTATATGTAGTGAAGGCATTTATCACATCAAATTGAAAAGCTTAGTATGAATACGTGAGTCCAGTTTTTAACATGCCATTAGTACGTATACATTTGTTTTTCTTTATAAACTTCTCGTATGTAAGGGGGTTTAATATCATAGTGACTCACGCACGTTGTATAGGTTTCAAATGAAAAGTCCACCCCCTAGCACATGTGATTAGGTGTAGCTCACCCAAAAAAACATGTGTTAAAAAGGGGATTGGACAAAGTGCTCAAAATTAGATACCACCCAATCTAGGCTCAACAGTCAACATATTTGGGAGGACTTCTATGTCCATTTAAAGAGCGCAGAGGATCTTCATTTTGATAACGAGTACGATATTCATACGAGCTCCAAAATTTATGAGGACAGTAGCTCTAGAAGGAAAGAAGGTCCCTTTTGACATAAGGGCATGACACAAAAAAACTTTTGTGTTGGAGGTTTGAGCTCCGTGCTCAAATTTTAAGCTCCGCGCAATATTTCTTACATGTGTGGGAGTTGTGTCACTTTATTGTCATGCAAAAGGTCCGTGAAGAAATGTTCTATCTTTAATTAGTTTTATAAATCTTCTAGCTAGATCTAGACCTAGATGTGAGTCATCTTCTTCATTAATTACTAATTAAGGTAGGAGAGAGGCAATTACCGCATACAAGTGTATCTTTCATTCGTCTGACATTAAAGCATTGTAATAGCACATAATAAATAATAAACAATAAAAAAAATTTATAAATAATAAATAATATATAACATACCATAAATAGTAAATAATATACCATAAATAGTAAATAATACTAACAGACTATCAATAGTAAATAATATAGTAAAAATATAGTAAAAATAAAATAATATACTCAAAATAGTAAATAATATTACAGCCCGTAAATAGTATATAATATATTATAAACAATATATAATAAGTAATAAACCGTAAATAGTAAATAATATATTATAAATAATAAATAATAAACAACAGACCGTAAAATTGTAAATAATATACTCTAAATAATAAATAATAAACAACAAACCGTAAATAATAAATAATATACTATAAATATTAAATATTAAATAATATACTACAAATAATAAATAATAGGAAATAAATAGTAAATAATAAACTATCCATAATAAATAGTAAATAGTATGTAGTAAACAGTAAATAATAGACAATAAATAGTAGATAGTAAATAGCAGATAGTAAATAGTAGACAATAAATAGCAGACAATAAATAGAAGACAGTAAATAATAGATAGTAAATAGAAGATAATAAATAATAGACAGTAAATAAAAGACAGTAAATAAAAGACAGTAAATAGTAGACGATAAATAGTAGGAGTAAAGAGCAAATTGTGGTTCCAATATACAAAACCTTAAAGCATTCCATTTATATCACGTGAAGTTGAATAACCTAGTGGCTAAGGCTTCCAAGTGGGAACCACGAGGTCCAAGGTTCAAATCCCTTGGCCCTTCCTCCCATTTCCTAGCCCTTGTAGGTGGGTGGGCACCCCCAGACTTAGGTGGTAGGTGGATAGGTCGGTAGGCATCTACCGGAGGTATGCACATACCTACTAACTGCGTTCCATTTTTAATGAGATATGTATAAATAAAAAAATTAATGAAATTACCTTTAAAATTTGCCCATAACCAGAGATTTAATTACTGCCGAGGTCAAAGTCTATACTTGCTAAAACCACGACACGATTCTGACACCGATTTTTGAAAAAATAGGACTGGTCCAGAATGACACCTTCTCCACAGTGGCTGCAACTTCAATGACATGTGTGCTGGTCATTAAACAATGTCAAATTAGTGTCCTTTTGGTGTGGAAAATGACCATGTTTCCTTCTAGTGTAGCTATAATTAACCTCAACTTGGTTTTGCTCACCATCTTGTACTAATCGCATGTTTCATATTCTAGGAAAAGTGGCTAGCTAGTCGAACAATGTAGCCATTTTAGACCCATCTCTCTTCCTTATACACAACTGTGCAAACCACATGGACAGCATTTATTTTCTTTGAGATATTCTTTAGTTGGTTCTGAATATATCTGGATAACCTGATTACAGGGCAACTGGAAATGCAAGATGATGTAGCTTGTGAATTGTAACCAATATGGAATCAACTAGCTTGGAACACTCAGATTGCGCCTCAAAACACTACTGTGCAATGATGCAGAGGAAGAAAAAAATGCCATCTTTCTCTGCAGCCACAATGGACAGCATCACAACAAATGAAATGAAATGAAATTCAACACAAAAGTAGGAGGATCAAAGATAAGTAATCACCACATACTTGACGAGAAAGTGGTCAATCGGCTGAGTCAGAGTCCACATGGAACCCTGGACACTACTTGCGTGCCTCGTCTATCTGTCTGTGGCCATTTTGAGGTCACTTGCGTTGCTGGGTGGTCACTATTTGGTTCTCGATCCAAATCTGGCTTGGTGCAGCAACTTCTGGAATTCAGGTAGGCTTATTTCTCCCGTCTCCATCTGTGTCAGCTTCATCTCGCAAAGTTTCTACTGAGCCTGTAATTCCTGTGGCCTGCATATTTACACAGTTACAAGCTTGTTGTGTGTCAATAAAGTCGCACATGTAGCCGAGGATCACAAGCTCTGAAGGCTACAGAAAGACTTCTAAATGCAGTCAACTCAAGTTTACGAGCTGCAGCTACCAAATCTTACAAGTCAGGGTCTTAGTGCGTGATTTTGGTCACAGGCGTATCTCCCAGAGTCCTTGGCCTTTGGAAGAAAATCCCGGATCAACGAATGTAGGTTCCACATAGGACAAAGACATCCTTTTGGTTTGGGAGATTTTTCCAGATGCCAGATTTCTGAAAACGTGTACTCTTGTTCAGATTGAACACAATCTATACAACAATGTACATTCATGCTGCCACTGTTCCCACTCAAGGTGGATTGAAAATTGTGATGAGATGGACCAACTCCAGAGGGCCCAACTAGGGAACGAGACGGGATGCGAATGTGGGATAAAAACATTCAGGTCAAGGGAAGGAACTACTGAAAATATAAGAACCTTTCTCATAGACAACGAATGTCTCATACTTACAATCTTCAGTTCGTCAGCAGTAAATGTAACCATCCCCATACACATCAAATTTCGAAAATGCAGCTTTTGAGCGGCTTTGCCACTTTGCAGAATTGTTCTCCTTCGGCGGATGAACATGGAGTGTAGCCGCAAGAAACTCATCGAAATCGACCATCCCATCCATATTACTGTCCATCTGGAGTCTCAGAATACCATTTTTCTATTAGAGAAACAGTTCCTTCCCCTTTTGGTTTGCAACTGACATATACTGAAAATTGCTGGAAGGTACCTGAATACTTAGAATGCACAAATATCACCACTCTAAGTCAATTCTCTTACAGCTTGAAGAATCTCCAGGACTTTTGATTCCTTCACTGACCAAGGCCTGTCCTTTTGCAAAGGCCGATCCACACATCACAAGACCAAATAAATTGTAAATGCCAATTCAATTTCCACTCATCCAGACAACCACCTCATGCAATCAGAAAAAGTTGGTAATGTATAGTAATCTTGAAGCCAATAACATACATGTCTTATTTCTTCTAAGGTGATAAGTGCCATTTCTGCCGACATCCATCGCATCAAATTGATCCCGCAGGTCATGAATCTCCTCTGGATCCAGAGTGCTTGCCAATGCCTGCAGGTCAGTACACCAGTAAGAACAAAAGATATGAAGACACAATTGTACCATCAGAAACTTCAAGCACACTTCTTAACAAACTGCAAACCTGTTTTGATGCAAGAAAGAGACTTTCAGAATTTCCAAACCCGGAGTTATTTGGCAGTTCAGAAATACCCTTAAAGCTAGCTGCTTAAACCGAGAGTGCTTCACAAATTCGCGCATATTTGAGAGTACAGAAATGTCTAAAGACATATCAGAACCATCTCTTCCTTACCTTACCCAGGGATGTGCTGCACCCATTTACAGGGCTTCAAAGGTTAGATGCAATTCCACAAGTAAATGGAAGTTCAATCTTCCTAGTTAACCCATGCACACCTACAAAACTCATGATGAGCACTCAATCAGCAATTTTTCAGACAAGATGTGTTATGTTAATTGAGGGGTAACATACACAAGGCTTGTGCAGCAGTAAGTCTCAAATGTGGGTCCTTCACCATCAATTCCTTCACAAAATCCAGACCACTGGCAGTTATTGAAGGCCATGGTTCTTCTCGTGTCTCTGGTTTCTTCTTCAAAACCTGTCACATAGAACGGAATTTTTTATTTTAAGTATGTTTACTTTTGAAGGGGGCGGGGGCACTACTCTCTAACCAACAAGAGAACATTCACAATTTACACTTGACTTGATGTAGAAGCAAATACTTTACATCGTCCTCGTCCAAAGGTATACACTTGTTTGAGCAAGCAATCCAGAAGTCCAGAACATCCGACAATTGCTTATGTCAAACATGAAACTTCCAAATGCTCGTCTCACCTACCTCATTGAAGATGCCTGCTTCTGTTATGATATGCCAAAAAGGTCTTCTTCCACATAGCAAAATGTACGTAATTACACCAATACTCCATACATCAGAGTTTGGTCCAGATTTCCTCTTTAGAACCTCAGGAGCCACATAGTAAGCACTTCCAACGATGTCGTGAAAACGTTGGCCTGTGAATTTTACAGCAAATGAAAGCCTCTCGGATACTTATAGCCTGACATACTGACAGGCATTCAAATGGCTTCGTATTCAGGATGAAGCTAACTATAAGCATTCCCAGGAGTTGTTTCATAACATTATTCAGACCCATGCAGTGTTCTGTGGGACTGACAGTATTCCGGGGAATATTCCCGGAATTTTCACATTCAGTCTGAATGTGAAAATTCCGGGAATATTCCCCGGAATACTGTCAATCCCATAGAACACTGCATGGGTCTGAATCAGTGCCCGGGAAGTTTTTGGGCATAGTCGGTCAAGATCCTAGTGATTCTAAATCCAACCAGTTACATGTTGACATCTTCCGGTTTTGCTTCATTCATTTGAGGTATATTCTATAGATTCCTCTAAAATGATCGGTAATTCTCCTGAAGTCTCCAACTTCAACCGGTTATTTCTCAAACTCAACCGGTTCATCTGTAACTAACCGCCGGTTCTCCCCGAGCCCTGGTCTGAATAATGTTACGTTAGAGGCTAGAAAGGTAGATACATTAAAAAAAATCTAGAAACATATGTTGACCTAAGTGCAACAATCAACTTGCTCCAAGAAACCTGACACTCCAATGTGCCCTAAACGGTTGCATAAATACTCTTGCGCGCACGATATGGTTTTGAACTAAAGTTAATGTGTAGTATCATACTATTGAAGTACAATAGAACTAGAGATCATATTACACAAGCAAACACATACACAAAGGCATATGAACAATGTTTGGAGTGAAATGGTCGCCTCCACTCTTTGTCTTGTTCTTTACTGCATTTTTTTCCTTGGTTCATACAATGCATACATGATATTTCAACTCCCACTTCCCACAAACCATATGGGTTTATAAAAACCTTATTCATTTTTATACCTATAACATTTTCCATCCTATGACTACAACCAACTTAATCCTCTACCTTCAACACTCTCACTCTACAATTAGTCAAAGGATTGCAATTCATTGCCCTTGATAGTGACTGTTGCATTTTTATTTTTTTGCAAATGTCATTTCTCAAATAACATGGCTCTGGACAATTTCAAAAAACCACCAAAATATACTACATTGGCCCTTTCTTCTCCATGTTGGTGTAATATGTGGTTCTTCCACCAGACTCCAAGTGCCCGGTGTTCCCTTGTCATGTATCTTCGCTCCTCTAAAGGTTGTCCCTCTCCATAAACACTGAAATTTGGTTGCATTCCATCATTGTAATTGTTGTGAGGCGGAAGTGTTTAAGAACATTTTTTGTTTGTTGGTCCTCTTTCTTCTTGAATTGCAACTAGGTTATCCCTCATATTCCTTATACTCCTCAATATCTTCACCGAAATTAATCAATAATGATTTGGAAGATTTGTCCACTCCAACCATCATGGGAGCATCATTTATCCCACTTGGACGCATTTCCAAATCTCTCTCAATACACGTACTATCATCTATGAATATCTCTCATACAACCAAACACATCTGAATACACTATCTCCAATGGTTTATTTATTTGCCTTCCACCATCATTTGGGAAACACTGTCCTAAGTTATTACCCCTCAATGTATATTTCCCAAATTGACGAAAATGTAGGACAAGAAATTTTGCCATTGTTCATGTCACTCACCATGCTTTGAAGTGCATGAACACCATTCATATTCAAATGCCCAAGCCGACGATGCCGAAACTCAAATGCACTGTCATTTTTTGATAATTGTACCAAATTAGTTGTATTCCATACACATTTGTAAAGTTTATTTCGTACAAATTACCTTTACGTAGTACCATTACAATCATTTCTCCATCCTGAGCCCTCACAATATATTCCTTTAGGTTGAATTGCACTTTCAACTCATTCAACAAAACATTTCTCACCGAGAGTAAATTTGTTTGCAACTTAGGTACATAAATGACATCTTTAATACGAATCCTTTTCGTTTTTCTTTCACCATCACTTCAACTACAATGATGGGCATTGCCTCCTTGACATTGCTTTAGTATTATTTTTTCACTTTGGGATTAACCTTAGAAGGTGGAGCTTCCTCAAATTCGTCCACAATTCTCCAAAGGTCCACAAAAGTCAACCCCATCTCCAATTTGAACCTAAATGGACCTATGCACCCTCAAAGCACTCAAATTAAGTCTTCTTCAATTCAAATATGTCTATGCACCCTCAAACCACTCAAACCAAATTCTCTTCAAATCTAATGTGCCTTTGTATCCTCAAACCACTCAAATCACTTAAATCACACCCTCTTCAATTCTAATGTGTATTTTCATTCTCAAGTCACTCCAATAAGACCCTCTTCATTTCAAATGTGTCTTTGCACCTCAAATCACTCGAATCATGTCCTCTTCAATTCTAATATTTTTGTATTTTGAACTCACTCCAAATGGACCTTCTTCATCTCAAATGTGTCTTTACACCCTCAAATCAGTCAAATCAAGCCCTCATTAATTCTAATGTGTCTTTCTACCCTCAAGTCACTCTAATTACGCCCTCTTCAACTCGAATGCGCCTTTGCACCCTCAAATCTCTTAAAATTATACCCTTTTTAGTTCTAATATGCCTTTACACCCTCAAATCACTCAAATTCGGCCATTTTCAACTCAAATGCTCTTAATATCCTCAAATATGCACAATTACACTCAACAACCTCAAATCAGGTCATCTTCGGCTCAAATAACCTTACAATATACTCAACTATGCACAATTGCAGTCAACCAACTGAAATCAACATTCAATTGCATCAAACATGCATTCAAGCATTACAAACATTCAAATTAATACTTACATCTTCTAAATGTGCAATTGTACACCTACAATGCTCCGAATCTTCAAATCTTTGAATCTTTGAACCTCAAACACCAACCGATCCTCCAAATATGCACAGATGCAGCCCCAACACGAAGCACCCCAAAAACTCCTCCAAACACTAGAAACACTCAAGATCCAGTCCCTAACCAACTAGCAACCAAATATGTAACTCTAGAACTTGAGTGAATGGGCCCATAACTTATTGAAACACGATAGACCTAGAGATCGGATTGCACAAATAAATACACATACATAGAGGCATATGCTTGGAGTGAGATGGTCACCTCCACTCCTTGCCTTGCTCTTTATTGCACTTTTCCTTCTTGATTTTTACAATGCATATGAGATTATCAACTCTCATTTCCTACAAACCATATGAATTTATTAAAACCTTATTCATTCTTATACCTTTAACAATCTCCATCCTATGACTACGACCAACCTAATGTTCTACCTTCAACACATACTACATTTGTATAGCCAGAAATCAAAAAATCTTCGTTTGGAAAATTGACTTCATTGATGGTAGTTTCTTAGTTGTTGATAGAAAAGGCTTGAAATGATACACATATATGGCTTTATGTATTCAGACGATCCAAAACCAGTTGCCATAACATTATTCAAATTCATAACAGTGTTCTGTGGGACTGACAGTATTTCATAGAATATTCCCCATATTTAGTCTGAAATGTTATGCTAGGAAAATCCTCTTTCTGAGATGTAAAGAAAAAGTTCTACATGTCCCACCCATTAAGGTGCCACTATCTTAGTTGAGTTTGTAAACGGCACTAAGACCAGTTTCATGATAAAGGACATTGTACATATAACCACAAAAGTGATTCCATTCTCAAATACCTCAAGGACTTGGAGATCATACCTCTGGATTCATATCACGGTGCACAACACCATTCAAATGGCATCGAGCGGCAACATTCAACATTTGCCTGACAATTCTAGCAACATCTTTCTCACTATAATAGCCATCTTTCCTACACAAACCATAGCAATACATTGATGATCAACAAGAAGATTATTAACTCCTGCATGATTGCATAACTAAGATAACTTATTGATGCAAAAATTTGATCGCCAACGAAGATGCTGACTCCAGAGAAATTCGTGCTCTCAAAAGACAAAACGCTGAGGCACCACAAACTACTATACTGCACATCAATTGTACCAAGTCGAGGAAGTCATAAACCATCTCATAGCCTTCGCACTCAAGTCAACAAAATCACAATGTCACTATCTGAAAACTGGTTAACTCATAACTTCACACTCATCTGTATCGAGTTATGTCTTTGTTATTAGGTGTGGAATGAAATTTAGGTACTCAGAGAAAGCAACCAATTCTTAGAGTTTAGCAGTCGCTTACTTTGCAAGAATTCCATCAAGCAGTTCACCACCTCCACATAACCTGCAAAAAGAAGATAAAACTAAGTAAGAGACAGCATATCCACCAGAAAAGCCCTCCATCTGGATTATCCAATTTCATGTTGTGTTGTCAAAGAACCAGCTCAAATCTCCAAAGTTGGTCCGCTTTCCTAGAGAACCTCGCACATTCCCTTCACATCTAAATCCAGTGCGCAGCAGAAGCAGGCTCTTCTTTTAAACATGTGTATTTTTGGTATCTATTCTTGGAGCTCACCCAACCACATGCCACTCAAATATAAGTGTCCGATTAAGATCGGTAACCAAATTAGGTATGTCTACCTTAACATCTGATTTAGTGTGGCCCACACGATTCATCATTGATCCACATTACACCCCTCACCTCCGTAATGTCACCCTCTGTAATGTCACTCCTTCTCTTGTATCCCGAAACCCTAGAAATGAATGTGCTCAGTTTAAATATCCCTCCTTGTTGTCACATTTCCCTCTCATATATCATGGGTGTTGACATTAAAATAATCCACCAAAGAATCCAAACCACACGCTCATGCTTCACGTTGTCATCATTGTCATTATTGCAATGTTGACTTCGTGTTATTCCATAATGTCATATGCTACACTAATTCCCTATTATCACACATTCTTTGTTAACATTGTAGACAGCCTTAATATCACGTGCGCTCTAGTTACCACATGCATGATAGCAGGGAGGTTAGACTATAATTGTCTTGCACTAACTTGAATTTGGATGGCAACAAGAGAAGGTGTCATATGACACTTGGTGCTACATGACAAATCGTGAAGGCTACTTTAGTTGAAATAGCACACCAATTTTCATGCCATACAAAATTAGATAGGCTGGGGCGAACCAACCCATATATCCGTACCTTACCGGGGAGGGCGAACGGCTGGGGATTCGTGGCACTCACTTAAAATCAACCATCCTACATATCGTGGATGAAGTGGCTCCAATACAAAAAGACCCCCTATGAGGTTGAGGGCCGATTCATTCGAATGTGACATCACTAGACATCCGGTAAGGTACCAATGTATGGGTCGGTTCGCCCTTGCCAATTAGATAGTTGTGTACCGTTTGCTATGATAGCTTCAACACTAAACAATTCATCTATGAGGCCATAATGCTACATGTCATATAGCTATTGACTGGTAAACTTATTTCCGCATTGGGATTGAATTGGAAGTTGTCTCATCATGCTTGCAATTGCGAATCACACGAATTGTAATTTCAAGTTTCATAATCAAATTGAGATGCAAAAATTACAACTAAGAGGTCAAAGTAGAGAATCTCATTCTCTTTAGACCCTTCCAATTGGGTTAACCCCTATAGGCCTACAAGGACATGAGAGGTAATGCATTTTCTTAGATGTGCTATAAGATAATAGCAAATCTAAGTATTCCTTGAGAACTTGAAGAAGAGAAGTTGTGAGGCACCTTCAAAGCATCACATCCATATAATTAATAACGCATAAAATGGTCTTTTATTACAAATTTAAAAGTGAATTGGTTTAGGGAATTTTGGAAAAACATTGATACTCATGTTTGGTAAATTTTATTTTCGAGAAATGAATTGAATATTGGATTTTTAGATTCAGAACCGCCCAGGTAGCATGGTACAATAGTTGATATTACAAACATTGGTGGAGAGTTGCAAGCATAAAATGATCTTGAAATGATCAAAGTGCCTCTTGAGATGTGAGCACTTCATGAGGTATACAGAATAATCATGCATGCAATTTCATGTCAGACAGAAATGTCCTTTTAGGCCTTTAGGGGTTGAATATGCAAACTTAGAATGGTTAGCATATTTCAGGTAGGTGATATGACACATGATTGATTCCACAATTTGACATATGGCGGGCCATCTTGAAAGTTGAAAGTTGAATGCATAACATTACTCAGCTGATGAGCTGTGTTCCACTCTGAAGCAGGGAGATTCTGGCATCCAGAGTCTTTATTCTCGAATCTGCTGCTGGGCCCATGAACTCAGCTCATCAGCTGAGTAATGTTATGTGCATGCAACAAAGAAGGAAGAATGCACAAAAATGCTGAAGTTATTCGATGTCCAACTTGTCTCCACATTAAAAGAAATGCAGCCCACAACGGATGGAAGTGTTGCAAGACCAAATACCTGAAACTAAAATACATGAGTCATCTGTTTCACCTTTGAACAAAAAATGATACAGAACAAAACCAATACTCAACACCTGTTCAAAAGGTTGAGCAAGAATTTCCACTCACAGCTGACTATGATGGCAAGAGAATAACAGTGCTCTAAAATATTGGGAGTGGAGTTACATGACGCTTTTGTCATAGCCTACCTACAACGCTCTGCCTAACAGATAGCCCACAAATGACCAATTTAGAGGCTGAAGCATAAATTGAATTCACCTGACCCAGAGAGGTATCAAGCTCAAATCGACCAATGAAATCCAAATTTCCTGCAGACACTGCCAAATCTGTTACCCTAGAGAGGGCTCTGTCCCTTGGTGCAACTTGCACCAATTTTTCATGGAACAATGTCACTGACTGAAGCTCAATTCCAAGTCTCCACACCAGGTGATAAGTAGGTAGTCAACAATGTCAGTAATAACAATCTGTCATCGCCTACCTTTTCCTCCTCCGCTTCAAATCCTTTTCTATTCTTGGACTTTTCTTCTCTACCTTTTCTACCTCAGGTGCAGCAGGCTCATCTTTTTTCCTCTTCTTAGGTTTCAACTTTGTAGATGATTTGGGTTCCTCTGTGCTAGGGGTCGTGCTAGAAGCAGGTGCTTCAACTTTCATCCCCATTTCAACTTGCACACTCTTCAGAACATCTTCCCATGTGACATCCTCTTCATCACTTCCATTTGCATCTTCTTCACCTGCATCCTTTCCTGCAGTTGTGGCCTCTTCAGCATCTGAATCTTTTGACGCTTTCACTGAGCCTGAACACAAAAGGCACACATCAGCTGGGGGAAAATGGAAAAAAGACTACTACTAAAAAGACCAGGAAATAGAGTTCTGGGCTTAAGACATGTCAATCGTGGTAAAAGGCTGAAAGACAGAACCTTGGCAGAAAAGGGACATCCACAGAAACAGTCGTTATAACAAATCAGGATGCACAAAGAGCACCCTCTGAGATTATTAAAAGAGACCACAGCATGAACTATCATGTTTGAACATCACTTGCAAACCCACCTGGAGCAACTCCAGCCTTGTCATCATCATCTTCTTCCTCTGCAACTGCTTCTCCATCCATGTCTTCATCTTCCTCTTCTTCAGACTCTAACAGCACACCATCTGGGTGTGCATCTTCTACATCGAAGAAATTTTCCTTCACAGGTACTTTCTTGATCCTTTGCTTTGACACCACTTCAGCTATAGCAGCTGCAGCAACTTTAGCAGCTTTCTGCTCATCAGTTTCTGGTTGTACCTCGCCTCCTGGTGTTTCTACTACAGCTGGAGTGGGTTTCGCCTCTTCCACCTTCGGTTTCTCAGCCTGTGGAGGGGGGATGAAGAAGGGAATGCGGCCCCTCACCCAGTCATGAAGCACCATCTTAGCTGCTGTTTTTAGATCTGGCTCTCCTCCCTGGAAAACAAGAGCAGAACAAACATGGGTATTATGACACATAACCTTGCATGTATGAAGCTGTCCCTAAAACTCCAACAAGAGTTACATGACCTCAGTAACAAAACTTTGTGAAAACTTCTAGTTTAATCAGAATTTCTGCCACAACACCAACAGTGAATAATGCACAAAAACCATGGGATGCCACAAAGGAATGCAGAAAGTACCTTGAGCAACTTCCCAGTTATTCTGCACAGCTGTGTGAGGAAATCATTGTCATCTACCCTGCACATCCAAGGGAAGCACAGGTATAACCCTTAAAAAATGCACCCACGTGAGAAGGTGGAGAAGAGTCGACATACAAACTAACTATGACAAAAATCATAGTCAAGGTAAAGTGATCATAACACCCCAAGACAATAGTAACCTGCCAAAAACTGAAGAATCTGGCAGTGGTTGCACCTGCACAATATTATACCAGAGAGGCAAACTAGCAATTTCACAGAGATGAAAATTAAGATGCCCAACAGTTAGGTATGGCTTACCAATTGTGGACTCGGTATGCTCGTGTGAGGTAATCCTTTTTCACACGACTCAGAACTTCTCCAATGTGTTCAGTGGCATCCTCTAGATTTCCCACTCGGACCTGAAAGGAAAATTCCACCCACTTAGCTAACTTTGAAAGACATTTAAGGGGTGCAAATCAGCACACAAAATCTCAACCCTTTCAGATTCATGATCAGGTGATACATTGTAACATACAAAGTGCATAAAACAAGAAGCAAAGTACACATCAGTACAGAATGTTTACGGACTTACCACCCCTTTCAGGACGATGTCAGTCTCACTATCAGTACTGTGATAAACAACACCTGGGCAATCAATTAAGAAGATGCGCTTTGTGAGGGTGATATACTGCCACACTTTTGTCTCTCCAGGAATAGGGGCCACTTTGCACACCAACTTTGTGCGCAGAGTGTTGATGACAGATGATTTCCCCACATTTGGATATCCAACAAATCCAACAGAGATTGCCTGCTTGTCACTTTTCAAGCGAGCCAGTTGTCGAAGAAGAGAGAGAAGTGAACCCTGCTCATGTGTACAAAAAATGATATATTCAGAGTGAGAACATGTGACACTAGAGGAGACTTATTAGACTCTGCACAGGTGCCTAAAGTAATTATTTGTCTCACGTCCTCAATAATTAGGACGAAGTAGATTTTAGTTAACACCCACAGTAAGTGTGCAAACTCTCTAGAGTAACCACAGTAGGATCAAGAAAACCAAATGAGAACACTAGGAAATGACAAATGATACAACCAAAGCAGATATATGTAGAATTTCAGAACTAGAGTTGGAAGTTAAACCTTGCCAAATGGGTTGGTGACACTAGCATGGAATGCCAAGGTTGGGAACTCCCTTGAGAGAACATGAAGCCAACCCTTTGTTGCCCATGATGGAATCAAATCACACTGCAGAAACCCCATCAAACAAACTCATCAATTATCACATCAACAGAACATCAGCCAGTTACAGCAACATAAGCTAGAGATGAAACTTTTGTTGCCAATTGGACTGCATTCATCATGCTAAACTCACACACTCCATCCACAGAAGTGTCCTTATTCCCTCCAAAATAAATTGTATGGTATGTTTTGGTAGAAGATCACAGAAAGAATGCAGCTTATAGACCTCAATTCTTCTGCATTGTTTGACCAGAATCAACCAAATTGAGAAAAATTGAGATGATTCTCCATACTTTATATTTTGAAAATCACACCTATGAAACAGTATGTATGCTATCTGGTACATCTCTGACCTTATTGAGCAGTAAAATTAAATGCTTATGCTTGCAGTTCTCCCGCAAATGCTTCTCCAAGTGTCGACACCTTGTTCCCTGTGGATCCCTGGCGTCCAGCACCTGTGTTGAGGTCAACACATCAGAATTTTCCATGCAAGCTATTTGTACAACTATATATACAGTGTATTGTTGCACAAACTGGTAGATGGCTACCTCTCGTGGGAATGTGGGTAGTGATAATAATGTACCTGGATAACAACATCGGAGGAGTCAATGACTTTGTAAAGCTCGCCCCAAATTCGTTTGCTTTGACCTTTGTCAAACATAGTGTGTCTAGCTGCATCCCTCGTACCATCGTCTTTAACTGCCTTGCCCAAAATAGGCTTTGACTCATCATTATCATAACTATCTGCAATGACCCACCACATTGAAATCAGTAAAGGTCACCAACCCTGCTGAGTTTTGCCGCAATGAAACTGCTGTTCTCTCAATACATAAGTCCTGAGAGCAAAATTAGGTACCTCGCACTTGATCAACTTTCTCCGCCAGAGCTGCGAAGTCTTCAACTGCCAGTTTTGATCGCCGTCTTTTCTTTTTCGGTCCAAAGGTGTCCTCAAAAGTCTCTGTGTCCAATAAGTGAACTTTTTTTTGCTGCGTGATGAGAACAAATAACCCAGTAAACTTCTCAGTCGATATGATAGTATCATAACCTGTAATGCACTGTGTATAACCCTTTCACTCTTATTCCAAGCCCAAAATGATGATGCTGAGCTGCTCTAGCCACTAGAACCCTAAACCCCTCACAAAGATGTTAAAGCGCAGCAGCAGCAGCGCACCTTTTGGTTATCGTTGAGCAGTGCCAAGGGCAATTTCTTATCCTTCAAGATAACCGTGTATGCATCCGACACACGAGTGCGCATTTCCTCACGGAAAGTCTCAAGTTCTTTTTGTCCCACTACCCTTGTATTCCCTGCAAGGAAAAATAAAACAGAGTGACACCACATATAAGGATTACTAAACCACTCCTTCAGGGAATACATTACACATCCTGCCATCCATGGCAAGATAACAGCAGATGACAAATTGAATTGTTGACAATCATGTACACAGGTTTCCATATTGCAAATTAAGTGATGCATGCAAAATCCTAAACCCTGACAAAGCCAATTTGATCATATCTCCTGCAATTCTGCACTTACCGAACCACCGGCGGTCGGGTTGAATCCTCGTGGACGGCAGGGCCTTAGACTGGTACTCGTTGGACAGCATGTGACCCTTGCTGTTACGAACGGGACGCGACTTGTACATCTTAAGACGCCGCACTGTTGCGGCCGTTCGTGTGCCATTCTTGCCATCTCGGCGTCCCTCGTCCAACGAGTGCTTCGGCTTGCCCTTCACGGCTGCCCCTCCCTTGATGTGTTGCTTCGGCATCTTGCCAAGCTGATGAAGATGAAGATGAACAAGAACAGCACCAGCAACAACAACAACAAACAACAATTGGTCGAAGCGATTGAGCAGAGGTTCCGGTGCTCTGCCGGGGCCTTGCGAAAGACCTCCGAACCCGAGAGGACCTGCAATGAAACCCTCGCTCGCTATGCTCCCAAATTAGGGTTAGGGTTTGGGCTCCCCTGTTCCCACCGGTCTCCACCAATGATGGACCGGTGTAATAGGTGAAAGCATGGTATTTCATTAATAATGGTATGAAAGAACCTTACCCATAGGTATCAAAATTGATATTTGGTGGTTATCTCAAGGTTAGAGAATCTTTTTTTCTTGACTTATTATTTCGGTCAATATCATTCTAAACCATGTTGATATTGTAGAGAGCTTCATATTTCATCTTTACATGTGCCGGAATGTAGTTTCCACGTGGGATACAAGTGGGTCATGGCAAATGTGAGCATGACACATGGCAGAATTTGAGGGGGAATTAATGAATTTGTGTTGGAATAAGGGAGCCCTTTATGATATTAAGGCGATTTTATCTAGGTATGAAGGTTTTGCATGGTATACGGACCCCAATGGTCACGGGGAGATTACTTTATTAAGCCACGTGAGAAAAAATATAAGGTATTTTTTATTTAATAGAGCAAATCTCATATAGTTTTTGGAATTATTATAGCTTGGATAAAATGAACCATACAATACTACATCTAAAGTAGGGCAGGTGAAAAAGTATAAGTGGTATTTAATTTTTATTAATAAAATAGGGTATGTAATATTTGGACTGATGAAGAATTTATGTGAGGTTCAATGAATGTATTTGGATTGGATGAAAAATTGCCTCGGTTTACTAAAAATTTATCCAATCTAGAAGTTAGCATTGGATATCATAGTTTAGGGCCACTTCACACACAAGCCAGGAGCTGTGATCATGAAATTGTGAGACCCGAAAAGAAGTCTCCAAAGAAGGCCGTCCCAAGACACTTCCAAACGATGTAGTGTGGTCACATGTCCTCAAGTGTAGTGTGAAATCGTATGTGACCAGCCCCTCAACCAAGTGCTATTTCAAGGAATTTCTATTCAACTATAATTTCTTCAATAGTTAAAGCTATCAAGAAACGTAGCAAAAGGAGACCGCTCAAGAACAAACGCCCTAGCTTTAGTTTTCCAAGGAGTTGACATAGTAGTATGTAGTGGATTGGGTAGGTTCAAATGATGCAAACAAAAATTGGCACAAAATGGGATTTATGTAGGCAACCTATTGACCTCCAAAAAAGACAAGAATTTGCATTTGAAAAGGGAGTTGCCATCCCGACATTGGAATTCATGATGCATTGTTTTTCCCTTGCTCCAAGACACCTCAAATTCCACTATGACCAAACAAATTGTAAGTGTGTAGATGCATATTCAATTATATCAAATGTGACAATGGAGTATGATCTAAATGAGAATATTTATTTGTTTGATCCCGTAGATGGTAAGAGCTTAGATGAATATGTGGGGAAATCATAGTTATAAGAATTACATTGTCATTGATCAAGCTTGAACACATGCCCCTTTGTGAGGCCAAACCCCCCACCCTTAAGCGTCCGTAGTCCGAGTAGTGGGTTTGGGCTCACATTCCTCCGCGGTATTGGATTTGGACTTGGATGAGTCCATAGTGCAAGGTTCACCCTTCAAGTGGTCTTGGATTTAACTTTGGTCTTTGCTTCCTTTGTCTTGCCATCGCGAGAGTGCTCCACATTCTCCATTAATTTGTGCACGTGGTTTATTTTTAAAGAGAGGATGCAAGTGTTAAAAAACACTATTCTCTATAGTCAATCTCAAATACATTTACTTGTGAAAGCCACACATAACACTAACTAGCATAATGTAACTAACTACTTGTCTATGAGCTAATTAAGTAGGCTATCTACTAAGCTCCTTCATGAACCCATCTCTTTACTTTCTAATTACATAAACCTAGCTCCTTCATAAACCCAACTCCTTCATGAACCCAACTCCTTAGCTTCTAACTAAATAAACCCAGCTCCTTCGTAAACCCAGCTTCTTAGCTTCTAACTAAACAAACCCAGCTCCTTTATAAACCCAGCTCCTTCATAAACCCAGCTCCTTCATAAACCCAGCTTCTTAGCTTCTAACTAAACAAACCCAGCTCCTTCATAAACCCAGCTCCTTCATGAACCCAGCTCCTTAGCTTCTAACTAAACAAACCCAGGTCCTTCATAAACCCAGCTCTTTACTTTCTAACTAAACAAACCCAGCTCCTTCATAAACCCAGCTCCTTCATGAACCCACAACTTTGTAGTTGTAATCCCCAACTACCTCACTAATTATCCAAGCCCTTAACTAATCTTCCTACCTAATTTTCCTAATTCTACTAACAACCCCTTTCTAATCACACAATTCTTCTCTAATCCTAAAATCCTAAAATCCTAGAGAGGAGAGGGGGAGAGAGAATTTCCTAACTTCACTAAGACTAACTAATCCACACAAGTATATTTTTGCACTCATCACAACCTCAAGTGCTCAACTCTTAAACATGGAACTTGCAACCACGTGTATTCAAAACATGAACTTTAAGTACCACAAATTGGAATCATGAATTAACTTTAAAATCCTTCACGTCAACACTAATTCTACCAAGAGGTCAAGCCCTCTTCAAGGCTAACAAGCCTTGGCTCTCAAACTAAAAACTAAGCACACACATGTGCTCCAATATGGCTTCCCACACCCACACTTATAACTCGTGGGGTGCCTTGGAGCACAAAGGAAAGAGAGGATGAGTGAGGGAAGAATGAGGGATTATATAGTAAGCTTGAGGGGGTGAGCACCCTCAAGGCTCACGATAAGCCCTTGAGATTTCCTCCTACTTAGTAGGCGCCAATCCTATCTTCTAAGCCTTCCTCCCTCAAATGATCAACAAGGATCCTAATTCGAACATTTAACTAGCCTTGGCTTTCTACCTACCACACTTTACCAAACTTGGGATGCTTCAACCCAAACTTAGCCTCCTTCGCTTTCCGCCGCCATAACTTTCTCCCCTTACTTTCCCAAATCGTTGCTCACCACTTAATTCAAACCACGATGCTTAACTCGTGATTTGATTGGTGCTTTGAGAATTTGCTTATCCTCCACCTTGCATTCTTCCTTGGACCTTCCCCATTAAGTGGCCATGATGAGGTGGTCCACTTGTGCGCTCCATGTGATCCTCCATTCATCCCAATTCGAATGCACTTGCCTCTTGAGTCACTTTGGTTGTCTCCATCCATTTGTACTAGCCTACTCACTAACTACTCAATCCAAGTTCTCCTTACCTATCCTCATTCACTCAAATCCTTCCGAAGATAAAAACACAATAACAACTCACATCCTAGCCTCTTACAACATGGTACTTCTAAGACTAACATTTCACTCTTTTTATATTTTTGTGAAGTAACATGCTACTTCAAAGTGCATCAACTAACGTTTCAAGGGTCTAAGACTAAATGTGGGCACCCTTTTGGGCTCACACCCTTGTAGACAATGTTGTTGGACTTTTGATTCTTTGCATACAATAATGTTGGATATTTGACTCACGTCGTAGGTTCATTCGGTTTTGTATCTTTGAACACATTATTTGCATGTGAGAACCATCTAAATTTTTTTCTTTGTTCTAGTTTTCGTTCATGTTTTTGAAAATAACCACACCAAATTGCAACACTTTAGACATTGAGCATAATTTGTATTATTTGAAAGTTTCATCAATGCATTGTTATCGTTTTGTTACAGATCAATGTCAATTTAGTGTCATATGGTATTTAATGCCACTATGGTAACTTTTCGGATGACACTTCTTATGAATAAATGAACAAATTGATGATTAAAGTTGGATGAAAAATCGCTTGGTAAGTGACAGTGATTGCAACAATGTAAATCTATAATCCCCCAAAAAAATTACAAGGAATGACAAAATAATGTTGGGTTGACATTTAGTGTTAGTGACATTATACTGTGGTTTGCGATTAGTATTGAGCATGACAATTAGAACTGGTGACACTAAATATGATATTTAGTGTAGTGCCCTCCCCGTGCCAATGGTATCAAACACAAAAATATTGTGAAATACCCATACCTTACAACACTATTTTGTCTAATTAGTGTGGGTTACCATAGGTTATATCATATTCTTCGTCGTGCATATTAACTACTCATGTTATTTGGATAAAAAACGATACTCTCAGTAAAATGTCATAGCAATGCATAACTCCGAATGGTAACCCACACTAATTAGACAAATAGTGTAGTATAATGAAATGTGAAATCCTCATTATAGATATGCGACTGGAATTTTTGGTATCAAAGGATACCAACCCAACATTGGTTGAGACTCTCTCCACTAATATGAATTTCATATTTCCACGGTCAAGGGGCCCTCGTGTTCTAAGTAATGTAAAGTGCCCACGAGCCTTTTACGTGGTCACTCATTTTAATAATTTGACATCTAAGGCATGTGGTGTTATTCGGTTAATGTTTCATATTCTCCAGCTTCTTTGATCCAATTTACACACAACATTTGTGTTGCATTAGCAAATCCACAATGAAGCATCAACAAAAAATTCCAAATTTTTAAAAAATCTACCCTAATTTATTCATAGTTTATCATGCATGCATGTTTGTTGAATTCGTAGCTAAATACTCAGATCCTCCCATTTGTGTTCATTGTTGAGTGTGGAGTAGTTGATAAGATTTAAAAATGTGGTCCAATATCTTTAAAACATGTGTGTTTGTGATGTTTGTTCCTCGGGGAGATCACTCCATTGTAGAGTTGAACAACCACGTGCGATCATTTTAGATGTAAAAAATGTAAAAAATGTAAAAAATGTAAAAAATGTAAAAATCATCACCAAAATGGGTCACAATTTTATCAAATTTTTTTCATGAGTAGATATAAATGGTACATGTTACATAGTAAAAAATGGTGACTAAATTTGATGATTTATTTTTTTAATAAAACATACCGTTTCTAACTAGAATGACGCAGAATTGAACTAAAAAAATTGCTACAATTAATGAATATGACTAAAAATTTCAAAAAAATATACAAAAGATACCATCAATGGTTGTGTATATGTAGAAAAAATATCGTAAAATTTAAAATTATTTATGACACGTAATATAGGGGTAGCAAACTTTGTTCGCACGTGGTGTTCAACTCTACAATGGAGTGATCTCCCCGAGGTTTGTTCTTTTGATCCTGACCTAACCACACACCAATCAAACATAGGTGTCGTATTAAGAGTAATAACCGAATAACACACGCATACCCTACATTGGAGAGGTATGATATGGCAAGGATTGTAGTTAACAGTGGCCACGAAAAAGACAAGTGTTATGAGGAGATTGGACTATGTGCTCAAAACATGCTAACTATTCTAAGTTAGCATATTCCACCCCTAAAGGCCTAAAAGGACATTTTTGTCTACATTTTTGTCAACATTCCCATACAAGTTGCTTTTTAAAAAGATTGTAAGTTATTCCCCCTATTCATAGCTCTCGGAATTGTCTATCACCTCCAAAGACTTGATTGACATGACATTGCATGCATGGATATTCTTTGTACCTCACATAAGTGCTCACATTGCAAGAGACACTTTGATCATTTCAAGATCATATTATGCTTGCAGCTCTCCACCGATGTTTGTAATATCAACTACCATCCTACCTAGGCAGTTTCGAATCTAAGAAACAAGTATTCAATTTATTCCCAAAATTAGAGTTTTCAAACACTCGAGTATCAATGTTTTCCAATTTTCCTTCCAAAAAATGAAACATCTATAAACATAATTCCATAAATTTGAGTGTTTTATGGAACAATATAATTTCCATCGAAGCCGCCCATGTAGGACAATAATCATATCAAGAGTCTCATCAAATTTATGAGATTTTGTGACTATGATGAGTTTTCAAACTAATTCACTTCTAAATTTGTAATAAAAGATACCTTCTTATGTGTTATCAATTGTATGGATGTAATTCTTTGACGGTGCTTCACACTTTAAGTTCTAAGAAACACTTGGATGTGCTATTTTATAGTGCATCTAAGAAAATGCCTTACTCCTCATGTCCTTGTAGACCTTTAGGGGTTAACACAATTGGGAGGGCCCATGTGATCACTTACTACCTAAAGAGAATTAGATTCTCCACTTTGACCTCTTAGTTGCAATTTTTGCATCTCAATTTGATTATGAAAGTTGAAATCATAATTTACATGATTTGCAATTGCAAACATGATGAGACAACTCCCAATTCAATCCAAATTGTATGTGGAGTTGGAAGTGCCCACAAGAGGGCCGTGACATCATACCCCAGGGAGGTCACTCCATTGTCAAGTTGAACATTACGTGTGTTACAAGTTTGCTACCCCTATATTACATGCCATAGATAATTTTAAAACTTATGATATTTTTTCTACGTATACATAACCATTGATAATATTTTTGTACATATTTTTGAAATTCTTAGTCATCTTCATTTTTGTAGTAATTGTTTTAGTTCAATTCTGCGTCATTCTAGTTAGAAACGGTATTTAAAAAAAATCATCAAATTTGGTTACCATTTTTTACTATGTGATAGATACCGTGTATATCTACTCATGAAAAAATTTGATAAAATTTTGACCCATTTCGGTGATGCCCTTTAGAAAAAGTAGATTTTGTCTTAACGCACGTGGTGTTCAACTTGACAATGGAGTGACCTCCCCGGGCATTATACTACCTCATTTCAACTTTTCACAGTACTTCCAAGTACATTAGGGGGTTGTTTACACCATGGACCATGAAGTTGTCCCAAGGCCTTGTAAAATTTGTAGTTGCATGTTGGACTCATTCCGGGATCACTTTGGTTTACACCAAGGAAAAAATGTCAGAGTGACCATGGAGTTGGAGGTCCTACAGTGGGAGCTCGGGGGGGTAGTCATTGGTTGGAGTAGCAATATACGTGCGAACAAATGATAGGGTATTTTAAAAACATGGGGGCTAAAAAATATAATTGGACTTAAGAGTAATATAGGGTATCAAAAATGGCACTGGACATTTTTAAAGTACTATAGGGTATGAATAATAGGTAATCTAGAATTATAAGTAATGCAAGCCATTTTTCTATTAAACCAAAGTAGAAATTTACATAATGATAGCATGTGAAAAAAAAAAAGAGAATTGAAAGTAATACCCCCTATAAAATAATGGTTGTTCGCACCTATATCCTTAAATTTTTAACACATTGCCCCCCCCCCGAGAGTGGGAGAGGCAAAAGAGGTGTTATTATAGAAAAAGGCAAGGCCCCATGGCAGAGAAATATTATTATAATGATTTTATTATGGAAAGAGAAGATGAAGATAAGAGAAGACACAAAAATGGTCAAATTTGAATTATTTCAAAACTGCCCTTTTTGGGCATATATTATAAAAAAATTACCACATTCACTTTTTGGTGTATGGTTCTTCCTCTTGGTCCACATTCGATTTACACCTAGTGAGGGGCCCAAAGGCTTTGTAATTTTTTTTTGAAGGAATTGGACCATGGAAGTTGGAGTATCAAGTCGGACCATGGAAAAAGGCCATCTTCCATGGTCTGACTTCATGGTCCATGGTGTAAACCGGCCCTAAACATAGCATTTTAGCATGATGTTGGCATGCCATGTTGACTAGAGTGGTATGTGTGACTTGTCATGTAAGTAGCACCATGTGTCATGTAGCACCTCGTGTAGTGGCCACCCACTGATTGCAAAATAACCAGTATGCATCAATGATGGCAAGAGAGAATTATCGCATACAAACCTCTCATGCATCCAACATTTAAACTTTGACCCCCCTATAATAGCATGCTCACACTAGGACCAACAATTGGCTCATAGCAAAGGAGCGTTTCCGTCTTGATAGGAGTTTATGTCTTGTATGCAATGAAGTCAATGGGCAAAATTGTAGTACATTATATCCAATGAAATTGGGTCACTAAAACTACAATAAAAGTCCTACTACTTTGGGCTTTCTAGAGCCCACACTATTTCCTCGGGGTGATCACACCCCCTTACGTTTCATAACCACATGCAATAAAAGTTTGCTACCCTATATTATATGCCATAGATAATTTTAAAAATGTGACATTTTTCTACATATACATAACCATTGATGATATATATATATATATATATATTGAAATTTTTAGTCATCTTCATTTCTGTAGTAATTTGTTTAGTTCAATTTTGCGTCATTCTAGTTAGAAATGGTATGTTTTATTTTTAAAAATCATTAAATTTGGTTACCATTTTTTACTATGTAATATATATTGTTTTTATCTACTCATGAAAAAAATTGATAAAATTTTGACCCATTTTGGTGATGCTCTATGTAAAAAGTAGATATTTTTTATCACACGTGGTGTTCAACTTGACAATGGAGTGCACCCCCCGAGACTATTTTTCAACCCATGCCAAATCTATAGTTTACAATTGGCATAGCCACAATTAGTTGTTTTCTAAACATTGATGTGGGTGATTAATAAACTTTATGTTATTTTGTCCTATAAATTATACTCGATGTATTTGGTCAAATGTCTATAGGAAGACTTATGGGAAAACCCGGGGTCTTCGGCCCACGTTGTTTCCATCTTGACTAGAAAATTAGTATGGCCCACATCAAGTATTTCCACGCTATTTGTCCACTCACACTAGCAAGACTATGTAGTGTCAACTTGATGTCAGAGCAACTTAAAAAAATAATGTATGAGATGCATATTTTTGAAGGACTTTGATGTTGGAAAGATACAAGTTCGTTTGTATGCAACAATTCCCTCTCACCACTGATGATAGATAGTGTGACCAAGCAACACTAAATTAGATGTTTATTAGTGTACACAAAAAATGTATTTAGTGTCATACGGTATTTTATGTCAATGTGGTAAGTCTTTTAATGACAATTCTTGTGAATAAGTATACAAGTACTGTCACGGATGCTTGAAATTTGGATGAATTTGTGCCAATTATTGCGGCAAAGTTGGTATAGTCTGCATCCTAACAATTCTATGATGAAATATTGTCATGTGTAATTGAAATTTGGATAAAATCATTTAGCAAGTGACAATATATGCAACATCGTACATCTATAATGCCCAAATTTTCTTAAACAAAGAATGACAAATAATGTTAGTTTACATTTACAGTGACTCACAAAAGTACTTGGCCACTACTTGTGAATCCATTTGGCATGCAATTGTAGAGAGAGGTTATTGAAGCCGCCTCCCAAATTAATTAGGGTTAATCAACATCATTTAATGCAATATTAGGTGGCTTCCTTTGGGTAATCCAAGTGGTACATTTTTGTGGGAGTGGTTCAAATAATCTCAAGGGTGGCCAACTACATATGTTGACAATAGTGACTTCTTCTTCCACTCGTGTTTCCATTGAGTGTATAGATCTTTGAGAGCTTCCAATAGTCTTAAGTTGAGATTCTTCACATTTCTAGCGGTCACAATGAAGAAAACAAGTTTTCATGAGCGTTCCCAAGTCATAGCATTGAGTGAGCAAGGATTTTCACAACGTTTCATAGCTGGCCATCTTCACATTCCTCGTAGCACAATTGGCCACATTCTAGTTCAGTTTAAAGAAAATGGGGAGGTGTATGATCATCCAAGATCTGGGAGACCACGTCTTTTGAGCATTCGGGATGAGAGGCTTGTTGTGAGGACTCTCAATCAACCGAAATCAAGGACTGCGGCAACTGTAGGTCGTAGTTTGAGAGCTCAAGGTCTTTGTTTGTCTGATGAGATTGTCCGTAGAAGTTTTCGGAGGCAAGGGCTTGGTGCTAGAGTGAAGAGGAAGAAACCATTGTTGACAAAGAGGCATAGGCAGAAGCGTTTACAGTGGGTGAAGGTTTCACAGGACTGTGATGTAGAAAATTGGAGTCATGTCATTTGGTCAGATGAGTCCAAGTTCAATATTTTTGGTTCAGATGGCCGTCAATGGTGTTGGAGAAATCCTACAGAGCCTCTTCGTGATTGTCATGTGCAACATATGGTTAAACATGGTGGAGGTAGCATCATGGTATGGGGATGCATGAGTTGGGTAGGTGTAGGAAACCTTCACCGCATTGATGGCATTATGAATTCACAAGTTTATCTTTACATTTTACATTCGCAATTGTTGGGTACTATTGAGAGACAAGGTCTTGATGAGGTAGAAGTGATTTTTCAGCATGATAATGACCCGAAGCATACATCTGGTCTTCTACAATGATGGCTAGGTCAACATGATTTCTCTGTGATGGAGTGGCCACCACAATCTCCCGACCTAAATCCTATCGAACACTTGTGGAATGAAGTAGATAGACGCTTACGATTGTTTGGTGATTCACCCAAAAGTAGAGATGATTTGTGGGAGAAGATCCAGGTTGTTTGGCAAAACATTGAAGTAGAATTTGTGCAGAAGCTAATCCGCACAATGCCAACAAGGGTGGTTGATCTTCTTGTAGCTAAGGGTGGATACACACGTTGGTAGACATGTAGTTGTTGTACATATGTAGCATTTGCTACTTACTAGCTTTTCATTTTGAGTTTTCTTTGTGTTATCATGATTTCCTACTTAATCAACATAAGTTTTTGGCCATGTTTTTTGCATACTTCTTTCAATTTCTTTTTACCATTTAGATTTTTTTTCACAAATTTTTGATAACATGTTATTGACAACTTGTATGGTATCTATGACAAATATTGCTTATTATTTCTCACTAGTCTAAGAGCTTTTGTCCAATTTTCACGATCACATGCAGCGGCCAAGTACTTTTGTGAGTCACTGTACATCAACAAAGAACATAGGAACCAAGAATTAAGACTAACACAATCCAAATTCACATACATAGACAAATGGACATCCAACGACCAAATAAACCACAAACTCTCCAACCAATTTTGGAAAAACCCGGGACCACAGACGCCCAATCACACAAACTCTAAAACTCCGATATGCCCAATACATGGGTAACCACTGTAAACATATATTCTGGCCCAACTTATACCCAAACCCGAACTGTACGCTATGCCCCAACAATGCCATAGATACATGGCCGCATCTACTATCTACATGTTCAAACCCACACATAAAGGGGCTACGAATAGCACGCCATAATAAAGTTGTCCACCAAATTATACATGCGCTTCAATCAAATAAACACACAAGATACTATACACTCGTAAATGCAAGCCACCAAAACTCTAGACCACAAGACAACACAGTCCCACAATGGCTACTACAATGCACACGTCCCACTACAACGTGCACATGCTTAGCTAGGTTGAGGCCAAACATTTTATGCATACTAGTCCCACAGACAACCAACCCCCTTTAAAGCACACCTCATCATACACCATACAATTCATTGAATTCACCTACTGCCATGACAGATTCCCAAACAATGCACGCAATGAAAAACTGCTAAATACAATCCACTCATACACACACACTGAGAAGAGCCGGTTGGCAAGTCAACCCTCTCATCACCATTACAACAAGTGTTAGAGGGGCTATTCACGAACAACCAATTAAAGAACTAGAACAACTAAAAATACCCAAAACCGAGATAAAAACACTTATGAAACACCTACACCAAATTGCCATCAAATACCTCACATATCTAATATTAAACAAAGGAAAGTTAGTCAACAAACAACCCCCAGTAGGCCCCCCCCATTGGACCTCAGCTACACCCCCCATACCCCTATATACTCACTAACCGTTAGGCACTACACCCCTTTTGAAAATATAGGAGCCCACCTCTCGAGAGGGAGGAAGTACTCCTACTGTGCCGCTTGGTCAAACATGAACACGGTAGAGAGGAACATGCTCCCATCCCGGGGAAGTCACTCCATGCACATTAGGCCACTACGTGCAATAAAAGTTTGCTACCCCTATATTATATGTCATACATAATTTTTAAAATGATGATATTTTTACTAGAGATACAAAACCATTGATAATATCTTTTTTATATTTTTTCAAAATTTTTAGTCATATCTTCATTTTTGTAGTAATTGTTTTAGTTCAATTCTGCGTCATTCTAGTTAGAAACGGTATGTTTTATACAAAAAAGAGATCATCAAATTTGGCTACCATTTTTTACTATGTAATAGATACCATATATATCTACTAGAGAAAAAAAATTGATAAAATTTGACCCATTTTGGTGATGCCTTTAGAAAAAGTAGATTCACTTTTATCGCACATGGCGTCAACTTCACCAATGGAGTGACTTCCCCGGGGCTCCCATTCACGTCAAAGTATAAACCAAACTCCGATGTTACTTTTATTTTATTTATTAGCTTTTACAAATGAGTAGCCCAAGTTTTTTCTTGAATGCATGCCTTTGATATTCCCCATCCCTTCTCCGTTTCGCTACAAGGTGGGCCACACTATTTCTTACATTGTCCTAAATTAGCATACAATTTATTATTATAATGTATTTTAGTGGTAAATATTATTAAAATTTCAAATTTAGATAACAACTTATCATATTATATTGTATTCTGATCATAATGAAACACAAATGGTGTGGGCTAAATAATTATAATGTATCATGATTAGTGTCATGTTCATAACTTGGGCAAGTTGAGCAAAACTTTGGTTGGTCAACCTGAACTCATCTCTTAAATTGATCAACCTTTGGTTAGTGGTAACCATGACGTGCGACCATGCAATCGGTTAGCTCACATATGAGTTACTATAGAGGGCTCCCTATCCCATCTTTACATGTGGTAGAATGTAGTTTCCACATGGGATACAAGTGGGTTGTGGCGAATGTGAGCATGACATGTGGCAAAGTTTGAGAAGAAATGATTGTTTTCCTTATTGGAATAGAAAGCCCTCTATGGTAGTTGATATCACTAACTTGCATTGTTAGCAAGTTCTCCTAACTAGGTGGTGCGGCCATGATTTTAGTTAGCTAGAATTTTGGTTAGCTAATCCTCACTAACTCGTCAGTTAGCTAATTCTCTTAACTAGGTGGTGCCGTTGGACCCTTAAGAGAGGAGTTAAGGTTGACTAGCCAAATTTTTGCTCAACTTGTCCAAGTTTTGAAATGACACTAATTATGATTAAAACAATAAAAACTAAAACAATGATATTGATCTAAATTTGGACACCAATAATGATATGTTAATATTATTATATCATTTCATACTTATTAATTAAATATACATGCTATTTTAGGACGATGTAAGAAAATGAAAGTCGGGCATTCAAGAAAAAACTTGTTCAAAAGAGTTAGTTACTCATTCAAAAGAGTTAGTTAGCATTAAGGATACATGTGAGTTGAGATTTATTCACAAAAGCAAGGTCCCAAAAGTTAGCTAACTTCTAATTTGATAGCTTTCATTTAGGTTAGCTACCTCATATGTTAGCTAACTCTCTAACCGGGCCGTGTGGGCATAATATAACTAATTTGAGTGGTTACTTAGAGGTGATCATGAAAAATTGTCCCAAAGCCTTGTGAAATTTGTGATTGGTTGTTGAACTTGTCCTGGAACCACTTCGGTTTACACCAAGGGAAAAAAATGTTAGAGTGACCATGGAGTTCAAGGTCCCCAAAAAACATATTTTAAGGCCTACATTATCACTGGCATGGTCCAACGGGTTTTGTGTATGGAGAGGCAAAAGAGGTGCTGCTCTAGTAGAAAAACGTAGGGGCCCACGGTAGAGAAATGATGTTATAATAAAATTTCAATGAAATGTTTTTTTGGGGAAGAGAAGATGAAGACAAGAGAAGACAAGAGAATGGTCAAACTTTTTTTTTCTTTCCAAAATTGCCCTTTTTGGGAGTATATTAAAAAAAAATCAGCACATTCACTTTTGGTGCACGGTCATTCCTCTTGGTCCACATTCGGTTTACACCTAGTTAAGGACCCAAAAACTTTGTAAATTTTTTCTTTAAAAAATCGGACCATGAATGTTGGACCATCAAGTCGGACCATGGAAAAAGGGCAACTTTCATGGTTTGATTTCATGGTCCATGGTGTAAACCGGCCCTTACTCCAACCAGACCCTTTAACCAGGATGTGTGACCGGACCCTACGTATAGTAACCTTTGGGGTCAAGTTCTCTAAGTCGGCATGGCCCACCTCATGGGTGGGGCCCATACCCTACTACAGTCAAGACTCTATAAGTGTTACCCCTATAAGCGTTATAATTTCATATATGTTAAGAAAATTTTACTCCCCTACAAAAACACAATTGGTAAGACTAGTGAGTGTTATAACATGCTCTACTCCCTTCTTTGTTAATTGCACCTCTATAATATATGAGAGCATACATTTTAAACATGTAATCACATTTATCCCATATTCTAGGGAGATAGAGGAAGCTAGGCGCTTGGTAGAGATTGATGAAGTTGCTACTCTACTTCATCAACTGATGTTGTTGTCATCTGATAGTGAGGTGGGTGACGTGATGAATGCTCATGAATACCTCAATTATGAGATGGAGTTTGATTTAAACAACCCCTATGAATCTACCGATGAGAAGTTTTTGGATACGTATTCCTCAGAACATCAAGAAATTGATGTTGATGAGGTTATGGTTGATGTGGTAGAAGAAGTTGTAGGATTGAGTGTTGCTGAGCGTTCTCTAGAGACTTTGAAGAAATACTTTGAACAAAGACCAAATGATGCCCTATCACACATCATGAGCATTCAAGGACTCCAAAAGGAAGTTTCATCTCGTCATTTGGAAGCTTCTCGTCAAACTACTATAGACTCTTTCTTTTGGTTAGTTTAGTTGGAAGAATCTCGTCAAGTTACTACTATATAGATTATTTCTTTCAATTAGTTTAGTTGAATTATGTATTATCATTTGTATTTTGTATTTTTTATTTTTATAAAACGTTATGTTCTTCATTTTTGAAAATTTTAAGTGTTATTTCTATAAATGTTATTAATCATCGATATGAATTCTATAAGTGTTACTTGTTATAATTCTATATATGTTATTTTTTTGCTACTCCCGACCTGTAACATTTATAGAGTCTTGACTGTAGTAGGTGGCGGGGCAGCATATGCCACCATGGCTATTTCTAAAGACAGTCCAAAAGGAAACGAAGCGCGGAAAGAAAAGGCAGTGCGTAAAAGAAAAGTATAGAAAAAGAAAAGCGAAGTGGGCAAAGAAGACGATCCTCCTCACTTCCCCTCTTGTGTCTCTTTTCTTCGCTCCTCATCGTTACCGTCTTCGGAGGAGCCTCACACCATTCGCAGGTCAGTTCCATTCTCCCCTCACCTCCATCGATACCTCTTGCACTATTGCACTCATAGTATTTCTCTACTGTTTCCCCGTATTTTCCCACGTTTTTCCACGTTTTTTCGAAAAAATTCAAATTTCCTACTGTTTTTTTCTCTCACTTCTATGTAGCAGATTGAAGGAGTCGGACGCCTTGGCAGGTCAGTCCGATTACAAGAACACGTCCCATTTTCAGAGCATGCATTATTTGGAAGAGTACATGCATTGTATTGCATTTATATTTTATTTTCCAAATTTTTCCCATTTTCAGAGCATTGTTCCATCGCTTCTAGCAGATTGAGGGAGGCTGAGAGCTTTGTGGATGGTTTCATGTGGAGGTTGAGGTTCTGATGGTGGTTTAGGGTTTTGGTATACTGGTGCTACTGTTTCGTTGTGTGGATTTCTTTTTTGTTTGAGGAAGAGGGAGGGGTTTGGTTGCGGAAGGTTTATTAGCAGGGGCTCGATCGAGGTTTAGGTTTATGTGATACTGCCGTGTGTTTGGTGTTAGGGATTTTATTTTTAATTTTTGGCGGAAAGAAGTGGTGATTGGTGATGGTGACGGTGACGGTGAGTAAGGCATTGATTGATTGAGGGAGGTCCTGGTAATGTTGATGGCTGAGGGGAGAATGTCTTACCCACCATTGAGAGGGAGGCTGAGAGCTTTGTGTAAGGTGATGATGTGATTGGGGTTTTGAAGCACCAGGAAGGTTGGCACGGTGCGAGGGAAGAAGGTGGAGAGTTAAGGGCATCGAGGTTTAGTTTTAGGTTGATACTGCTGTGTGTTTGTTGTTGGGGATTTAATTTCTGTTGGTGGAAGGAGGTTTGGTGATGGTGTGATTGGGGTTTTGAAGCAGAAATAAGGTTGGCGCGGTGTGAGGGACGAAGGGGGAGAGATGAGGGGGTCGCGGCGGCAGCAGCATGTGATGGCGCAGGCAGTGGTGGCGCTGGCAACGCTGCTGATGAGCATGGTGGTGGTCGATGCCGCGGCCGTGGTGGAGGTGTATCGGATGATCCAGTACGACCTGCGCGGCACACCAATGGGCTCGCGCCGCGCCCCGATCAACCACCACGCCTCCTCCGCGCTCTCTGTGGCGGGAGCTGACCTTTCTCGGACCGTCGTCATTCTGCCGGTTCTCAAGGTTAACACCACTACTCTCAATGGTGAGTAAGACATTTTCTCATCAGATTCCCTAAGGTTGTCTTCATCATCATCATTGTCGTCGTAGTTTTCCTCCTGTTTCTCTCTGTTTCCATGTTAGCAGCCCCGATCACGAACAAAATGTGTTCCTCACATAAATGTAGAGGGATTAGGGTTTAGGGGTTTCTTAAGGTTCATACCACTATTTTCAGTGGTATGTAAGACGTTCTCCCCTCAGCTCTTGCTTGTCTTCATCATCATCATCATCATCATCCTCGGCCTGGTCCTGTTGCTTGTTGCTTTCATGTTATCAGCTTTTTCGGGAACAAAACGTGTTTCTTACATGAATGTAGAGGGACTAGGGTTCTGGGTTTTCTTAAGATTAACACCACTGTTCTCAATGATGAGTAAGACACTCTCCCCTCGGTTCCTAATTGTCTCCCTGATTATGATTATTGTTGTCGTCCTCCTCCTGTTTCTCTCTGTTTCCATGTTAGCAGCTCTGTTGAGGAACAAAATGTATTCTGGCTTAAATGTGGAGGGGATTAGGGTCCTGGGGTTTCTTAAGGTCAATACCACTACTCTCAATGGTGAGTAAGACGTTCTGCCCTAAGCTTCCGCTTGTCTCCATAATCATCATTAGCGTCCTCCTCCTGTTGCTCTCTGTTTCCATGTTAGGAGTTCTGATCAGGAACAAAATGTGTTTCTCGCATGAATGTGGAGGAATTGGGTTCCAGGGGTTTCTGAAAGTTAATACCACTCCCCTCCATGGTGAGAAAGATATTCTTCCCTCAGCTCCGGCTCGTCTCAATCCTCTTCCTCCTTCCTGTTTCCATGTTAGCAGCTCCAATGAGGAACAAAATGTATTCTGGCATGAATATGGAGGGTATTACGGTTAGGGGTTTCTGTTGACGAAGCTGGGCCCACATTGCTCTTTCAGAATATTTGCAGAGTAAGCGGTTGCATGGGGGGCTCCTCCTGCTGCTTCCTCAACATTTTGGCAGGCCAGCCGAGTCGCCTCAGAGTGATGCAGAGGGTGATGATGGTGACGATGAAGTGAGGAGCTCTATATCAGAGCTGGAGCAATGGCTTGTGCAGAACACCCTCCCGGTATGATTAGCAATTGAATTGTGTCAAATGCTGTTGCATGATTCCTAGAGAGCTGGGCTGATTCTCACCTCCTCTTAAAGCTTTGGAAGCTTCTCTACCTATTACTACTTTGGCATGGGATTCCTGATCCCATTGTGTCATGATAATGTGCTACTTGTCCATTCACATCTTCACTTCCTGAGTGCTCGAACTTTGTCTGAATTTGACATGAAACTTCCTGAGCACTTTGGACTGAGTCTGAATTTGTAAAACCTGTTCTGCTGACCTTGATGTTAGCAGGTATACTAAGAGCAAATCAATCACAATTTGATACATCATACCTTAGTTGAAGAATGTAATGAGGGGATTTATCTTAAAGGCATTGACAACTTTTACCTAGTTCTCAGTGAACTTCTACACTGATGCAAATACATGAGATTTGCTGAGGAGGGGTGGTGTCTTCTTTGTTCTGGCTGAAAGAGCAGCCCCTGTGGTCTGATCCCACATAAGGTTAGGGAGTCTCATAAGATTCAGCGGCTCTTTCGGCCCAAACAATTATTATTATTATTATTATTTTTTAAAGCATTTCTTTGTTTAATGTCCTTAATTTGGACATTTCTGTAGCTAAGTGTATGAGCATAGAGATCACAAATGCCATATCTATATACCTGTAGCATAACAGAAGGGTTTTGGGTTTTACTGCAGTACCCAGTTTATTTTGCATACGAGGATGAAAACCTGCAGAGCATTCTGAAGGAGGTGGCAGCGAATGATGCAGCAGGGAGGCCTGCGACAGCCACAACTGGAGGGTATGTGGAGGGACCCTGCTCCAATTGAATTTTTTTGCTTTCCAAAATTCTAATTCTTCAAGGTTTCCTTTCCTGTCTACAAAAAAACTTTAGGTTTATGATGAGCTGCATAGATGAGATTTCTGAAAGCTAGCCAAAATGCATCACATTTTGGATATTTTGCAGGTACAAGCTGGTCATACCTGTTGCCGATGCCAAGAAGCTAACAGCACCAACTCTGACAAATATCCAAGTATGTCCTGGTCACATTTTATTTCTGACTAGTTTGATGAAAACAATGGATGCTGCTATTAAGTGTGTGACTTGTGGCTAGATAACATGTCTTTATTGTTGTAAAGGTCCACTTCATGAGGGTCTACTCTAAAAGTTTGAGTTTTAAATTGTGTTCTCCTTTCTTCTCTTTAGCTTGAGTGGAAGCATAAACCTACAGATTTTGATGGACTGAACCTTCTAGCTGTCTTAATTTGTAATAGTGGATGTTACTAATGGTTTGGTGCGATTTTCTGTACACCATATAATTGCTTTTTCTATTGTTCTCAGCAGTCAATTTGCATTGAGTGTTGGAAATAAAGTGAGCTAGCTGTTATATTGTGTTCATTGAACATTGTAGGAGTGGACATCCATGGTGGTGTGCTGGTGCTATCAAATATGATGGGTTGAAGGGCTGGAGTTGTTCAATTATTTTGGTCTGAAGCACATAAGAGTCTCTAGAGTTCTACACAGTAAGGTCTACTATTATTCTGTTCGCTGCAAAAAATGCTGAGAAGCTTCCTGGATATGCAGGGGTGGCTGCCTGGGTTGCGAGCTGAGGGTGATGATTCCATTCTCCCAACTATAGCTATTGTGGCATCTTATGACACCTTTGGAGCAGCCCCTGTAAGTTGCAATAACTCGCTGTACTGGAAATCATGTATGGACTCCAAAGCAGCAACTGCTAGCAGGTGTAGAGCCAATGTCTGTACAAGGTGGCATCTCTGCATGTTCTTGTAGAGCTGGAGAGTGTCAAATGAGCAGGTTGACTGCTTTCTCACTTGTGTTTGTGCTCCAAGCAAAGTAGTAGGGAAGGTTTTATAGCCATTATTGCTGAGTGCAGGCCCTTTCTGTTGGAAGCGACAGTAATGGAAGTGGAGTTGCTGCCTTACTGGAACTGGCCCGTTTGTTTTCACGGCTATATGCCAACCCAAAGACACGAGGTCGGTACAACTTGCTGTTCGGCTTGACATCTGGGGGACCTTACAACTACATTGGTTCCAACAAAGTGAGTCTTCCTTCACATTTTGCACTATTGGTCTAGCAGTTACTTTGGCATTCCACACATATGCTGCAATCGTTTTCTATAGTGTGCTTTGAATTTTGTTGATCCACTAGTTTTCTATATCAGTGAATGGAAGGCCTTAAGACTTGACTGAGTGTGTGGTCGAGCTAAGACTTTGTGGACCAGAGTAGCTTCTTATGTAGAGTCTGACAGTGTTTTGGAGTGATTTGCAGTGGTTACGGACTTTTGATCAGCGAGTTACAGAGAGCATGGAGTACACATTGTGCTTGAACACTCTGGGTTCATCGAGTGATAAGCTGTGGTTGCATGTTTCTAAGCCTCCTGAAAATGTTCTCATCAAAGAGATTTTCAATGTACACTCTTGCTCTCTATTCCAATCCACATATTTTTGCACCACTTATATTGCAATAGCTAGAAATGTTGAAGTGGCAGTAGGTGTACAGACCAATTTTAGCCATGTTGCAGAGTGAGGAGTGTCAGTAATGAGGGATTGGTGCATTTTTAAACAGTTTATTAAGTCAGTATTAGTAATGTTTACCATGGAAGTTATTCATTTCTTCTTCCTCCTGCTGCTTTCTATTCAAGATATTGTATAGTAGTACAACAGGTGTGATATGTGGACAATGTTTTGCAGGAGATAGAGAATGTGGCCCGGGACTTGCAGTTGTCTGTGGAACTCAAGCATAAGAAGATCAATATCTCTGATTCACGAGTATGAACAATTCTTGTCACCTGATAGGTGCTTTTGATGTCAAAAGAAAATTGCTGCATCCGTAATTAATATGTGAAGAAATTATGGAAGTGAAGTGATTTTGTGTGCAAATACCTACAGGTAGCTTGGGAGCATGAGCAATTTTCTCGCCAACGGATAACTGCAGCGACCTTGTCTCAGTTGGAGGTTGCTCCCAAGCTGCTCCAGCATGCTGGTGGCATTTCTGACAGCAGGTAGGTGTTAAAATATCTTCCATTAATTGATCATGTGTCTACTCCTCAAACAAGGAGGTGTGTATGAAATCATTTTTCCAAGGGTCTTTTGAAAATTGTCATGAAAGAGAATTCGTAAGGCACCATCAAAGGATCCCATACATATGGTTAAGAATTGGAAACATACTTTTAGTCCTCTTTTATTGACTTTAGAAGCAATTACTTTCAAAAAAATCATCATAAACACAAACCTCATTACATGGAGGAGAAACTTGATTTGATTGGATAAATACCATTGTATGTTCTTCAAGTGGCAGAAATATTAAATAGCTTGTGAGATGTAAACACTACACGAGGCATAGATTATAAGCATCCTTTTGTGAACATCCTTTTGAAGCTGATAGACAATTTCAATAACTACGCATGAATTTGTTGGTTCCTCTAAAAATTACCAATTTTTTTAGCAGGAGAGTTCCATTTATCTGTTGATTTATCTGTTTAAACTTGGAGAGTCCCATTTTGGGACGTTTAGACCTTTAAAGGTTAACATGTAGCCTTGATCCATTTGTTTGTCGATCCATATTTAATCCTGTATCATATTTGCTTTGATGTACAGAAGGGCTGTAAATGAAGCAGCTGTTAGTAAAAGTGTCAAGCTTGTAGCGGAGACCTTAGCGGTAAGCCCCTCTGACTCCTCCTCAACAATGTCTAGGTTTTCTGCACCATGGAACTAGGTGTGGCTTCCTGCTAATGTTTCTAATTTGTAATTTGTTGCTATTTTTTTAGTTTGAACCAATTTGGTAGTCAAGCCCATACTTTTGACGTGGACAGAGATGCTGTAGCAAATCCACTTGAGAAAGAAAAACAATTCCATCCTGATCTGTGGCAAAATAATGATCTACGTGTAACCTTGGTGATTATCTTGATTTTTATAATTACTGTCTATAAAACTGGGAGTAAGAGGTCATTTCAGAAATGACTCATTTGCACAAACTATATATTCAACTCTGCTGCATTTGAATGACTCTATATATGACCAGTTTCTAAGTATCGGGGTTGTCCTTGGGGCTGTCATACTGATCATCCACTTTTAACTAAACAGAGGCGAATTTATGGCCAGCAAGGGAAGCAAGTTGATGTGTTTTCAGAAGGAAGCAGCCTGGCTGTGAATCCTTCTTATGTGCGTTTGTGGCTGGACTTACTGGCTCGCACACCCCGTGTTGCTCCATTCCTCGCAAATAATGCTCCTATCATTACTGCTCTACACAAGGTTCGCAACTTACCTTCGACATAAATTTCTGAGGATCTAGACTTGAAACTTTTTATTAAATTGTTGCATCAGTATCCACCTAAAATATAATATCACAAAATGTAAAATTACAGGTAAAAGTGCATATAAAATCACAAATTATCATGTAATTGGACTGACATATGAGAACATAATGCCTCTAACAGATAAAATGAAGCCACAATGTAAAATGGTCATGTATTTGACCTTTAGATTTAGGATATTGGCCTCAAAAGAACAATGTCATTGTTGAAATTCTTTCGTGGATCAAATTTACAAGTGATGAATAATGATCTCTTTTATTCAACAATGTTGCGATATATGCTAATCATGCTGGAACATTTGCAATAATGTAACCATGAGATGTGTGCACAATAGAATTTGAAACTTCTTGTCATGCAAAGAGCTTTATAGAGTTGAGTTGCAAAATTAACAGAGTTGGCATAGCTTTTGTCAAGGAGATGTGAACATTAAATACATTCTCTAGATTGTTATGTGGCTTAAATCCTAAAAAACCTCAATTTGAGGTGCCTAAAATGAAAGTGGCCTACAAATAATTTATTTTGACACCTGTCAAAACTGACCTAAAGGTACAGTCTGTAATATAGCAATTGTTATATGGGGGTGGCTACTTAAAGGGATGGGCCTTTTTTAATAAATTTGCAATTTACATCTTCCAGGATGCTGTTTGCATATCTTGTGCTTTGGATGATTTTTCTGTCTAGAGAAATTTTAATGAGCTGGAACTTGATTTACACAGGAATTAGCTGAACATACCAGTGAAGCAACTTTAAAGCATGATACACTAGATTCCACATTTGTATTTTATGATTTGACCAAGGCTCAACTCAGTATATATCAGGTACCATTCTTACAATGACATATCCTTCTATGACTCTGCATGGCATTTCTTACAATTAATCGAATAGTTGTTGCCTTTAGCGAAGAGAATTGGATCTCGTTTGGACCTTTTGGATGATAATCACAAGGTATTATCAATAGTCTTTAAAAAAAACTTCCTATTTGAAGTTCACTTTCTGTCTACAGTAGAAGTTTTTTAAAAGATTAATATGGGTTATGTCAGCTATGTCAATCTTCAGTTTGCATCACCTTAATTCAGTCAATGCTGATTAGATATTTGGATTTCTTGAGAAAGCCCTCAGTTGTACTGAACTTTAAATGGTTGGCTGACAGGTGGCCAGTGTAACATTTGACTTGTTCATTATGCTTGCCGTGGGAAGTTACTTGGCACTTTTGTTCCTTGTTCTTTTAGTCACTACAAAGGTGCCTTTTCCAGCTACTCTCGATTCTTTGTGATATATTGCCAAATGCTGTACATACTACAAATCTGGTCAGAGGTCAAGCAAACACATTTATCATGTTCCATGATTTAAGAATTGACAGGTCACTACTTAAACAACGGTGTAAATTTTTTAATTGGGTCAATTTGCAGTGTCTAATCTCTGCACCTAAATCATCAACACTAATTAGACATGGGAATCATACCATTTATAGTGTGACATAGCCTGGGCAACCCTATAGTGTGTGGCCCATGGTATACACCACCATCAGGCAAGAAAATAGTGTCCAACTCTGATTACACTTGTTATTCCCCTGTGGTATATCTACCGCCTTCCCCTAGGTTGGAAGTATTTCAAATACACACTATTTTCAATCCAATAGAAATACTGTAACCTACAACGTGGACCTCTGATTTTAGATATTGGGGATTGGCATATAGTTACCCATAATATTATGCACACTTTTTTAGTGTCTAAATAAGCTCAATAGTGTGGCCCACAGTATTTACTAAAATCAGTGTAGTATGACTTTCTGCATAAATAGTCAATTTGTAGAGCCTCAATTAGGCATCATGGAATTCTGTTTGCAGGGGTTTGATGACCTGGTTGGAGCTTTCCGGAGGCCACCATCAAGGAAGGTCAAATCAAACTAAGCTTTGCAGGCTTAAATTGCTTCACCCATCATGTAGGTGCTCCTCAATTTTGTAGTGGTAGTCGAGTTGACTGCTTTTATACTTTTGGGCGTAGTCTTACCTGGATCAGTGTCAAACTTCCACAGTTTTTTAGTGCGGGCAGTTTTAACACAATCCTTTTACCAGGTGTACTCAGGTGAGCCTCTCTCGAGGTTCAGCCAGATGTAATTGACACAAATCATGTTGAGGGTTACAGATATAGATCTATCAAGATCTGTCGTGTGTTTAATGTCAATCATGTGATTGGCAGAGCGTATGTGGCATATTAATTTTATGAAGCCAGAAGCACCCTGTGAATTTAGACGATGCAAGAAGAAAGTAATACTTATTGGAAGCATTTTCAACTCCTTCCTGTCGACATTTTTGCTTGACGAAGGATGACATGTTATATTCTCCATGTGAATTGTAATTGTAGTTTTAACTTATGTTGAAAGGTCAAGGGTTCTTGTTGTGAAGGTATTTACGAGTGTGGGTATCTTCAAACTTCAAATTTAAATGGTTTTAAAGCTTTATTCTGTTTTGATTTCTAATTCTTAGGGTAGTGAAATATACAATCAATCCATGGGCTGCAACATCAAAGAGCCCAGTAAGCTTACATGTGCCATGTTGTGTAAGCATATTGCCATAGTTTGTGGGTGTTTCAGTAGGGACAAACAATCCACCTCAAATATATAAAGGAATGTGACCTATTGTCATGGACATTGCTGAATGAGATGACAAGTGGTAATACAGTAGCATGGCCTAGAGTTGCATCTTGAGCAATTCTAGCATTTAGATAATTTCACATTTCTTCAATACTGTTCTTCTGTAAATTGGAAAATATATACTGTATCTGCATCCATCTATTTTATATCTTTTGGACATGATATGATTTAGTTATGGATTTTCAAAGTGTTCTTCTAAAGTGTTGTATGACAGACTTAGTTTTTATGTTGTGATGTAAACAATTTAGGTTTTTGTAGACATTCATCTTCGTAGTATTTTGAGTTATTATTATTATTATTATTATTCCATTGATGTTTTTTCCATTCAAGAGCATGGAAGTGATACAAATTTTAATTACAAAATTATGATGCTCTCAATCAAACCAATATTTAGGTAATTCCGAACTATTGTAGTAGATGGTATATTGACAGACATGTGGGTGGGATGTATGGATAATTGTGAACATGTTTTTTTCTTCATGATATTTATGTACCACAACCGAAATCAAACATTGTGCACACAGAAATCAATACCATCCTACCTAGGCAGCTTTGAAAGTAACAATTGAACATTTGATGTATTTCCAAAAATGAATTTTGACAAATTCAAAAAGCATTTTTTTCCATGCAGTTACGAACAAAACTGAGTACATTGTACACAAACTCAACTTCAACTCCCATTGTCAGCCGATTCAAATCACAAATAAAGTGATGAAGTGATCAAAGCAAGAGTCCAAATAATCAATTGCATAAATATGAAACCAAAAAGTGAAAAGGAAATAGGGTTTCTAAAATAGGAAATGTTGAAGTGGTTAGGATTACTGTACTCGCTTTTGTTCGCCACCATTCTTCCAACATCCACATATATGTGTGCATAAGAACGTCGTGAGATTTCATGTGCATTGTGTAGCCTTGTTTCCATAGTACGTGAGGTGCAATTTGTAGAATCATTTGTAGCCGTATGCCTCCATTGTCTCAAGAACGAAAGCACCAAGCTTTGGTGCAACTTAGAAGCGGTGTTTCTACTCGCAAAGTTGCCACTTTAGTGGGCATGAGCCAATCTTCTGTAGCGCATCTGAGGAAGGATGTAAGCAGTTTGATTGAGAGACAAAGAGGAGGGCGTCCAAAGCTTCTTGCAGACCTAGAGAAGAGGCATTGTGTCGCTCTCGGTGTTGAAGGTTGACTTGGAATTGCATCTGCGACAATAAAACAAGTTCAATCTAAAACATGTATATTGTAATATATGATATCACTGTGACGCATGCTTTGAGAGAGGTTGGATTGGGTGCACAAGTGCAACAAAGGAGGCCATTTCTGAGTTGCAAACATGTTCTCACACGCCCGAGGTTTGCTCAAAGGTATGAGAATTGGACCATTGATGAATGGAAACGTGTGATTTTTAGTGACAAAACAAAGATAAATAGGTTTAACTCAGATGGTAGGTCATGGTGTTGGATTGGAGATTGGGAATGCGTTGGACCTCAAGATGTCCATCAAACCGTAAAACATGGTGGTGGGTTGGTGATGATTTGGGGATGCATGACGGCTTTTGGGCTGGGAGCATGGTACAAAATTGAAGGTAGGATGGATAGGCATTTGCACAAAATAATTTTAGAAAATTTCTTGTGGTCCACTATACAAAATTACAATATGGATCCAAGTAGGTTGGTCTTTCTATAGGATAATGAACCCAAGCACACGAGCAAGATTGTGCAAGAATGGTTGGCATCACAACCATTTCAACTCCTTCAATGGCTTGCACAATCTCCAGATTTGAATCCCATTGAACACTTTTGGGCACTCAAACGACGCTTGAACAAATTTATGACACCTCCAAGAGGTATCCAAGAATTGTAGGAGTGTGTGTGTGTTCAATGTATCCCAATTTTAGTTAACATGATTGCATGGGGCTTTATGAGAGTTGATGTTGAGTTGAAGAGTAGGGATTACTGGACCAATTACTAAAGATTTTGTAGGCAACTTGAACAAAATTGAGTATCTTTATATAGTTTCTCATTTGTCTTTGCAACATACTTTCTTACTATTAATGTAATGTGAAATTTTGCATATATGTGCACAAGTTTGTGTAATATCATATCCAATTTACAAATTTGAAAAAGAGCTTGTGAATTGTTTGTAGTTGTTTGTTGAAGATGAGTATGTTCAAAGTGTACTCAATTTTGTTCGTAATTGTATGTATCTATTGCAAATTTTTGGTAATTTATGAAATAATACATTTTCCATCAAAGCCACCTAGGAGAAACAGTTATACACATGGCTATTGTATCTCAAGCCTTCCTATTCATTTTATCACGCTAAGGCATGTCATAACATTATTCAGATCCATAACAATGTTATGTGGGATTGACAGTATTTTGCGGAATATTCCTCACATTCAGTTTAACAATGTTATGTGGGACTGACAGTATTTTGCGTAATATTCCTCACATTCAAACTGAATGTGAGAAATATTCTACAAAATACTGTCAGCCCCACATAACATTGTTATGGATCTGAATAATGTTATGGTTGTATTGTGTTGCCATGTGCTATCCTTTGTGTTCACTTTTTAGGACAACGGGTCCCATGCACATACCCTTTTTCAGATCTTAAATTTTTTTCAAAGTTTGAGAAGTGGGAAGAGGAGGTCTCAAAATTTACACCCAACTTTCAAAATAAGCTCCAAAACACGATGAGCTAGCAAGCTCTTAATAGAAAGGTTTCTCACAAAAGAATCAAACCCACGATTTCGTCCCTCTTTGAGAGACTTTACATATTACTCTATTGTCAGCTTGTTCTCTTTGAGGAGTTGCTCCAATAAGTTAGCCTTCTGTTGAGCCAACGTGTTGAGCTCCAAATTGAGGTGGGTGAATTGCATCAAATGGATAATTTAGCAAGTTCCATTATGGTCTATCGTCCACCATAGCAAAAGAGTGTTCCTCTTGTCAACTCCTTGGAGTATGCAGAACATTACTACACTAAATATTGTATTAAGGTCGAGGCATCCATACATAATGTTACTCAGGTGATGAGTTGTGTTCAGCTGACCTAACTTCATATTCATTGTGAAGCACTGGGATTCTAACATCAAGAGGTTTCATTCTTGAATCTACTACAGGGCCCATGAACACAACTCATCACTTGAGTAATGTTATGCAATCGACCAGGTCCATTTAACCGCTCACTGGGGTCATGTAATGGATGAGATCTAAAGAAAAAGAAAAGAAAAGATAACGCCTGTAACCCGGTACCGGCGTGACTAATGAGCCCGTTAACCCAATGTTGATCATGGATGCCCATGATGCAGCATGGGGTGTTATGCCTCTTATGAGGTGGGCTCTATTGGTGAGCAATTTGCTCCATGTCATTAAGGTGGTGAGATAGGTTTTTGTTTGTTTTCAAGCTTTCTTTTATTTAGGATGAGGTATGTGAGATATTTGATGGCATTTTGGTGTATATTTTTCATGAGATTTTTGATGGCTGCTTTTGGGAGTTTAAGGTTGATAAGTTTATTAATGGAGTGTTCGTGTATGGCGCCCCTGACGCCTGCTGTGATGGTAATGAGAGGGTTGGTTCTCCAACCTTTGCTTTGTATGTCACTGATAAGAGGGTCGTATTTGGTGTGCTTATGTGTTAGTGCTTGGTCCGGGTATCTATCATGACAATACGTGAATTCAATGAATTGGGTTGTGATTGCGGGGGATGGTGATATTGGTGTTTGGGTGTGGTTTGGGGCTCCAATGAGGCATAATATGTCTGGTCTTAGTTTGGCGAGGCAATGGCATGGTGTTTGTTGGCATGTACATTTAAGGAGCCATTTTGGGGTTGTTTGTTCAGGTGGTTTGTTGTTGAAGTTACCTGCATTAGTTAATGTGAGAAATCGAGTGTTTTTGTTTGCTTGTAGGGTCTGGGTAATGTAGTGTACCGCTTTGTTGTGTTGTGCGATTCTCAGGCCTTTTAAATATGGGTGTTCACATGTTGATAGTAAGTGGGGCCACGTGTCTCTGTCGTTGAGGTGGCATAATGTGCAGTTGGGGTTTTTATGGGTGAGGGGCCAGAATATGGTTTTCCAGTGGTTACCCATGTATTGTGCATATCAAAATTTGAGCGTTTGAGTGATTTGGGCGTCAGTCACGTTTTCATTTTTCCATAAGTGGTTGGATAGTTTTTGGTGTATTTGGGTATTTGATAACCATTTGTCTACGTATGGGTATTTATTTTTGGCAGCTGCCGATTCGCGGTTGCGGTGTTCTTTTGTTATAAATGTGTGTAAATTGCGGATGGCGCCATCGTGGGTAGTTGTGGGGCAGCTTGCCAGCCAATATGGGGTGGTGTGTGTTGTGTGGATGTATGGGGTGTTGGTTGGTTTTTCTTTAAGTGTTCCTTCGTTGGCCAGTATGTCGGCTATTTCGTTTCCTATGATACCCGAGTGTGCGCGTACTTTGTATATGTGTATAGTGTGTGGGGTCCAATGTATATGGCGTACTATTGCTGCTATTAGTAATTTGTCTGGGTGGTGATGTTGTGATGTCGGGTGTTGAATGTGGTTGTTGATTAGGAATATGCTATTTAGGCTATCTGTGAATATGTGTGTGTTGAGTTGTGTGGGTTGTATGGACTTTATGGCAATTAGTATTGCATTTAGTTCGGCCCGGAGGATATTTTGGTATCTTGGGAGTCTTTTTGCTATTCGGGTGTTGTTGTTGGGGCTATATATTCCCGAGCCTGTTGTGTTTCCTTCTATATTTCCGTCATAGTTTTTGGTGGGGGGGATGAAGGAGCCATCCATGTAGATGCATTGTTGTGGGTGGTATCTAAGGGGATGAATGTGGTTGTATTTGTCTGGTAGGGGTATCATAAGGGTATTTATTGGGGTTGGGGCAGTTGTTTTGGGGGCCTCTTTCCAGGTTTTGGAAATTTTGACATGGTAATATGTGGGTGTGGGTTTAATGGGGCGTGTGTCTACGTGTGTATTAAATAGGGTTTTAAGGAGGTTTTGTAATTCTGGTGGGGTTTGTAAATTCACTGTTGGGTTGGCTTGATTATGTATGCATATTATTGAAGTTAGGTTTGGTTCCGCATGTTGGTAATATTTGGGCCATTATGGTGTGGGATCATATCGTATGGCGTGGGGTGGTATGGTTGCTATTACATGGATGTCTGCTTGTGTGTTGATTGGGGGTTGTTGTGGTGTCCAATCATTGTGGTTGATTATAAGGATGGTGGTTGTGATGGATGGCTTCTAGGGACATAGTATGGTATGTGGGGTATGCTAGGCCTATTCCTTGCCATCTAGTGGCTTTTGCAGGTCCCATAGAGCCAAATATTATGTCTCGGGTGTGGGGTGAGTTGTATTGCCTTAATTGGGTGGGGCATGTGAGCGGAGAGGAGTAGTACGAGTGTGTGATTTTAAAGGATTCTATTAATAGTTTGGCGATTCCTGGGTGTAGTGTGTGGTGGTTATTGTTGGGGTGTATGGTTTTGGTTTATTTCTTAGGTAGTATGGTTATGTATCTTTGTATGAGCCATAGTATTTCAGTTTCAAAGTCTTGTGGTGGGGGTTGGAGGGCATTGGTTAGGTGTTGGAGGTTTTTGTGGGAGTATTGGTTCCATAACCAATAGAGTCTTTCCGTAGTGATGGTGGTCATGTAGTTTCCAGTCTGGTCGTATATATGAGATTCGGAGTCTTGTATTTGTACGGTTGGTTTGTCGGTGAGGATGTCTTTGTATGGGTTGCATTCTCGTGTGGATATCCTAAGGTTGGTAATTCTTAATGGTGGATGTATGAATTTGTTGTCCTTTGTTTGGATGTGGTTGAGGTGTTTGTCATAGGCTTGGGTGGTTTTTTTGTTTTAGGGCTTTCATATGGTATTGTGTTATGCGGAGTAGGTTGTGGTCTAGTAGCATGTTGTCGGGGTTTACAAGGTCCTCTTCTTTGCACCATCCTTGTGGGGTTTGCCATTGGCATAGGTATGTTTTTTTGATGGCTTGCGCTCCCCATTTATCTTTTCTAGTGGTGATTTTCTCCATGGTTATGGCTTGGATTGCTTGTCCTAGCATGGGTTGTAGTGGGGTGTTTGGGTTATGCTCTTCGATAGTGGGCGTACGTTGTGTTGGTTGTGGAGGGTTGTAGTGGGGTGTTTGGGTTATGCTCTTCGATATTGGGCGTACGTTGTGTTGGTTGTGGATGGTTGTTTTGGGGGGTGGGGCGTGTTGGGGGGGGGGGAGGGAAGATTGTGTGGGCTTGTTTTAGTGCCTCCTTGATGAGTTTGGGCGCATATTTGTGTTTGGTTCGGAATTCCTCCGGGGTGAGTATAGTGCCAGATTCTTTGTTTTGGATTTGTGGTAGTGTTGTGATGCCGTATGTGTATAGTTTGTCTAGGTAATGTTGGATTCTTGTTTTCGCATTGTCTGTGAGGTTGGCATATGTAGGGTGGGTTTTCCATGCTTGTTCAATCTGAGTGTTTTTTTATAGGGAATGCTCGGTTTGTAGTCGTGGCGTGTATTTCATATTCTCGTTCGAGCAGAAAGAGTGTTCTAGCGATGGGTGATCTTGTGCATGCTTGTTGTTTGAGCTTGGGAAGGTGTAGTGATCCTCCGTATTTGGCGGTTATATATTTGGTTAGATGACACCTAGTTGTCCTAGATCGTTAAGGGCTTGTAGTAATTGTTGACCTATGCAGTTTATATAGTTTGGGAGGAGTGAGGTCATATTTATGCCGAACTCTTCATGTGGAAGGTGAGTGAGGATGTTGGCTGTGCTTTTGGGTATGTTACAGATTTCCTTGGTGAGTTTACTGATTATTTTGTCCAACTTTGTAATGTCTGGTTTCGAGAATGGGACTGATGAGATCTACATTTTATAGGTGAATGAAGTTAATGTTTTATGTGGTGGCGGCTTGTGATTGATTACCCTCATAAGAGTTTTGGCAACTGTCATAGCCACGCATTAGCATTTAGATGAGCGGTTATGGGTTAACCTATAGATCGACTGTGTGTTATCCTAACTTTACCGCTTTAAAATTTGTAACAATTTCCATATTCATGAAATATATATTGCATTCTCCTTATAATTTGTTTCTCTATGAAAGAAAAATAAGTCCTTACTATTACTCCTCCTAAACATATGCAAACTCTCCTATGTTATTGGTTATAGATGCCCCGACCTTAGTATCACCAATTCTATTTAGGTTCATTGTGGGTCAAACTCATTTTAGAACCTCCTAGCATGCCAAAATGAGTTTTGACCTTTTAATGATTCTGATACAGATGGTCCTATGTTCAAACATGCACCCGAAACTTATCGTACATGAAAGGTGTCATCTGCAAAACAACCAACTCCCAACCAAAAGGCTTGTTGAATTGTACAGGAAAACTCTAATATACCTGGACACATTTCCATGCATGCATGCAACAACTAGAGATTCGTGGTGTCTGCATAAATTCATCCATTATGAAGGTGAAAATACTATAGTTTATAAACGATTGTCAAGAGCATCTAAGTCCCCAAATTAATATAGTGGAGTCCACTTGGAATGAATCAACCCTCAATCTTATAGGGAGACTTGTTTTGACTAGAGTCCTTTCATCCATAATGGATGAGTTTACATAGATGCCACGAATCCCCAAGCCGCATGCAACTCCCCTCATAATCCTCCTATCTAAGGGTATTAAATTCAATTCAAACACCATGCATATCAATGACTTCATGAATGACATAGATATCACACATAGACTTTTGCACTTGTTCATTATGCCCTCATTTTAAGAAATCCACAAAAGTTTCTTTTGCTAAGGTTACACAACCTAAGGGATACACAATAGTGTTGGACTCTTCTTAGCTCCAAAGTAGTTTTGGGTTTAATATTGGTTCAAACATAGATGTATTAAAACGAATGAGTGACGAACTCCATCGGCCCTTAGTATCAATAATTTCGGCAACTCTTTGTAATCAAGACAGCTTATCAAGAGACCATCGCTCATGAGATCAAGGGTTGCATTTCAAACTTCATTTTTTACTTTAACTACATGTTCCGGATTAATCTTGTGCAAGTTCAACTAATCTAATCAAAACCCATATAATGTTTGAGGTTGAGTGACGTTGTATAGGAGCATCATATACTAAGGGTGTTATATCCATTTCTTCTTTTTGATTGCATGTCGGTGATATTTTGAACTATGTGTTAAGTAAATCTAGAGTTATGCATGATTTATGGACATACTGTAATTTTATAGGTTCATTCTTATCGGTGAAGGCTATGATAGAATTGACAACAACCAATCCTAGATGTAGGACTGCATCGCTCGTTGTAGCACGTGTTAGTTGCATGCACACTGTGTTGTTTGTGGAAAAACACACATCTGGAGGGAGTTTTTGACCATATTGCTTCTCAAAGTATGTATAGTTGGGGTTTTCATCACAGTCTTCGAGTTTCTTCTTCCCAAATGATTTGTTTACAATGTGCATGTGTCAATTGTGCAAAATTAACCCTCAAATGCATTAGAAATATTGGAAAAGTCATTTGTCCATAATTTACTAAAGTCCTAGTTTTTGTTGCATGTGATGCGAAACATTGAAACAACTCGGGAGGACAATTATCACTACGTGGAACCTACCCTACTCAATCAAAGGCATATTGTAATGGGCTTTGTAGTCTACTTGCATAAACCATTTCAATGTTGGGATCTTATTTTTAAATTTTTGTTACTTTCAATGGGTGCTATGAAAGGCCGGCCTTAATCGGTCCGAGACGACCCTAAACTACTGGATGATGGTGGAGAGATACCCAAATCTTAAGGAAGAGGTTGGCGGTTCGATTCTCGGCTGTGAGATCTCCTCTCTACTTGACAAAAACTTGCCAGGTGATTTGCCTCCTGTGTTTTGGCGTTGGCCTATCGGCTTTATGTCTCAAAAAGAAAAGAATAGAAAAGAAAGGCCGGCCTCAATCCTATTGAGGTTTCAATGAGGTTAAAGCAGGTGCAATGAAAGTCAGATCTCAACATCTATCGTCATCCAATATTGAGGTATTGTTGTGGGCAGTGCCCGGGACATTTTTGGGCATATATAGTCGGTCAAGATCCTAGTGATTCTAAATGCAGCCGGTTACATGTTAGACATCTTCCGGTTTTGCTTTATTCATTGGAGGTATATTCTATAGATTCCTCTAGAATGATCCGCAATTCTCCTGAAGTCTCCAACTTCAACCAGTTATTTCTCAAACTCAACCGGTTCATCTGTAACTAACCGGCGGTTCTCCCCGGACAGTGGTTGTGGGGGTTGAGCTTGAAGTGGGATTCTCTAAGCTCTCCTGTCAGTCTAATTATATATTATAATAATATGTGAGCATACCGTAGTACCATAGCAGGTTCGTCCTAAAATAATTCTAAAAATAAAAAACGTAAAAATTAGAAAATTCTGAAGACAAAAAAACGAAAATAGAATAAATTAGTTTTTGAAATATTTTGCTATTTCTAAGCTATTTAGGGTCATTTTTACTTATTTTTTGCTAAAAAACGAAAATTGAGAAATTCAGTTTTTGAGAGGCGAACCTTATTTTTTCAAAAAAATTAAATATTCGTTCGCCAGGTGGCGAACCTGCTATGGTGTTACGGTATCTGTTCTCCCTCTTTAGTATGACACGTTTCGGAAACACACAAAAAGTCGTATTATCGAGGTGTTGTCTTCTCATTAATATGACAAATGGCATAAAATTGTCGTGCTATTGAGGGAATACAAAAACATAAGTAATATGAGCTTAAAAATATATACAACGAGTTTAAGCAACATAAGGTAGAGGGTGCTTAAACCAACACTTTAAGCTATTGCACATACATATGGCTATGTGGTTGATATAAAAAATATATATTCATTTTAGCCTTTGGGCTAAACATAGGTATCAGAGAAAGAAAAAATATTTTTAGTCTCAATTGAATATTTGATGAATATTCAAAGTCAAAACTACTAGCTTCCTTAAACCAATTCATAGGCCCCGTGTATGGTAACCTTGCATATGATGAGGACCCCCACCTTCATTGCCTAGAACCAACACAACATAGTTGGGTACTAGACCCAAACTACATCAAAGCCCAAGTAGTAATGGTACGCAAAGCCACACGGCTACCTCCATGATCCCACCCGGTTTGCTTGCAAAACCATCACCTTGCATCCCGGGAACCGACCCCCTTGCATCTTGGGAACCAGACCCCTTGCATCCCGGGAAATGACCCTTTTGTGCTTTGTGGGCCTACATCCTTGGCGTTATGAATAGAATGGCTAGAATAGGCATTGACAAGCCACCCTAATCCCACCTTGAACCAACCCGAGATAGAGTGGAGCCCGTTACCTACCCTACATGAAGGTAGTGGAGGCCACTATGAGGTGGCACCACTAATGGCACCTAAAACCATCACTTTGTGGGCCCAAACACTCCTACACCGCCGGGTAACGGTTCAAGGTCGTAGAGTGTTGGCAATTGGGAGGCGTTTATAGGTGTTGGTTTTGGATGGGGTGTTGGTTTTAGCACCCTCTACCTTAGATGGTACGAAATAATAACTTATAACTCCAAACAAATACAAATATTCTCAAGAACTCTTGAAATGGAGTCCAAAGATCTCTGGTGTTGCCTACCCAAGTTAGCAACTGTCATCTTATCTAAATTCCCTACTAACTTTTGAAAACTAATAATTTCATTAACACCAAACATAAAGAATTCTTCAATAAGAAGCTAGACAACAATGATGCATGATGTTTAGCATCAAGGAACTGGTGATACTATATCACCCGTGTACAAGGCAACATACTAGGTAGGAGGCCACTCTAACCCTAACCATGTCCATTCTACACTAGTAACCCTAATTGTCATTAAGTTCCCAATGATAAGTGAAGTTCCCAAGTAGTTCCCAAGTGAAAATGGATGTATTTTAGATGTACATAACGTAGATGAAAGGAATTATAGCATTAACTACCTCTTTAATATGACAAAACGGAGATTCTAAATGTCGCGTCATCGAGTGTCGTAGTCGTATAAAAGCGGGGGTTTTGAACTAAAAAGTTTGGTCTCGCAAAAATGTGTCATAATATCAAGGATGTCGTATAAACGAGTGTCGTAATAACGAGGTTAGACTGTATAACAATAGCAACGCACCTATCGCACATCCAACAACAACAGGAAAACCCCGTTGCATATTCAATGTCACTGTGGTAACTTTTCGGATGACACTTCTTATGAATAAGTGACCAAATACTGTCATGGATGATGGATGGATGAGTTCATCCATTGGCCAAAACCCTTTCTTCTCTTGTCAGCAACTTGTGATGAAATATTGTCATGGATTAGTGAAATTTGGATGAAAAACCCACTTGGTAAGTGACTGTCATTGCAACACTGTAAATCTACAATTCCCCAGAAAAATTATACAAGGAATGACAAATAATGTGAGGTTCGCATTTAGTGTTGGTGACACTACACTGCGGTTTACATTTAGTATTGGGCAAGACAATTACAATTTGTGACACTAAATATCATATTTAGTGTAGTTGTTTGTTTGTAAAGCTAAAAGCTTCCCTTCTTTGAACATAAGTGATAGGCGTGCACGTTTCAAACTGCCAACAAAACTTAGGCCGTGGGATTGGGCCTCCGTGTTGCATGTCTTGCAAGGTGCCCGTGAAAAATGGATGAAATAGTGTTGTCATGAAAGGATGATGCTCCTCTTGGATGAAAGCATGATCATCCGCGTGACAACATGCCACTAAAAGTATCGACCGCGGCATCATCATCATCGTCATAATAAGTACTTTGAGGATTCCATCAACTGGCTGTGAACTTAAAAACGTTCTTATAATGCACATTAATTACTACTTCAAACGATCCCGTAAATTTTATGTTGATTGATAGATAGATAGATCATGGCCACTGGGATTTGATGTTTATATTCCTGGCAATAAGCCTCCAGATGCACACCCAAAATATGCTAAGATAGATAAGCTTGTTACGGGTTACTTCCAAGAGGTTTGAGTTTCTTTTTACCTCTTCTGATGTGTAATAAGTTACAGTTTTTTTTGTTTTTGTTTTTTGGTTATATATATATTTTGAGACTGAAGGCCGACATGCCAACACCAAAGCACAAGAGGCATTTGACAACCTGGCAAGTTTTCATCAAGTAGAGAGGAGATTTCACAGCCAGGAATCGAACCGCCAACCTCTTCCTTGAGATTTGGGTATCTCTCCACCATCATCTAGTAGTTTAGGGTCATCTCGGACCAGTAAGTTGCAGGTTTTAGAAGAAGAAGAAAACCAGTTCATTGGCAAATATCTTACGAACTCAAAGGTCATAAAGTTTTTATGCATAATTTGTGATGGGTTTTCAAAGTGCAAATATGTGGTGTTCTCACGTGGTTAGTGGTGAGGGTGAGTTGAGCACTCACCATTTGAGTCTCCCAACCATGAGATGTCCATTTGATGCTTTTAATGATATTATAGGTTAGCCTTCGGTTGAGCGAACGTGTTGAGCTCCAAATTGAGGTGGGTGAATTGCATTAAATGGATCATTTAGCAAGTTCCGTTGAGGTCTACCATGGCAAAAGAGTGTTCCTCTTGTCAACTCCTTGGAGTATGTAGAACATTACCACACTAAATATTGTATTTAAGGTCGAGGCATCCATACATAACGCTACTCATGTGATGAGTTGTGTTCAGCTGCCCTAACTTCATATTCGGTGCGAAGCACTGAGATTCTAGCATCGAAAGGCTTCATTCTTGAATCTATTACAAGGCCCATGGACACAACTCATCACTTGAGTAATGTTATGCAATCGACTAGGTCCATTTAACCACTCACTAGGGTCATGTTATGGATGAGATCTATATTTTATAGGCGAACGAAGTTAAGGTTTATGTGGTGGCGGCTTGTGATTGATTACCCTCATGAGAGTTTTGGCAACTGTCGTAGATGAGCAGTTATGGGTTGACCTATAGATCAATTGTGTGTTACCCTAACTTTGCCGCTCCAAAATTTGTAGCAATTTCCATATTCATGAAAAAATTTGTTTTTTTTGTTTGCATTCCCTTTAGAGTTTGTTTCTCTTTGCAAGAAACATAAGTCCTACTATTACTCTCCTGTTTTATTGGTTATAGATGCCTCGACCTTAGTGTCACCAATTCTATTTAGGTTCATTGTGGGTCAAACTCATTTTAGAACCTCCTAGCATGCCAAAATGAGTTTTGACCTTTAATGATTATGAGACAAATGGCCCTTTGTTCAAACATGCACACTACCACCAATCATGCACCCAAAACTTAATTCAACACCCAACATCACAACACCACCACCCAGACAAATTATTAATAACAGAAATTGTAAAACAAATATACTGGACCCCACACACAACCCACATCCACAAAGTGCGCGCACATTCGGGCATTACCAGAAATGAAATTGCCGATACACTAGCCAATGAAGGAACACTTAAAGAAAAACCAACCACAACACCCCGGATACACACAGTCCACCCCACCCCCTAATGGCTAGCCAGCTACCCAACGGCCACACACGACGGGGCCATCCGCAACCTCCACACATTCATAACCAAAGAACATAGAAACCGAGAATCTGTAACAGCCAAACACAAATTCCCGTACGTGGAAAAATAGCTATCCAACACTTAAATAAATTAGAAACTCTCTAACCACTTCTGGAAAAATGAGAGCGTGATAGACGCCCAAATCACCCAGACTCTAAAATTTAGATATGCCCAATACATGGGTAACCGCAAGAAGAATATATCCTGGCCCCTCACACACCAAAACCCTAACTGCACATTGTGTCAAAATAATGACAAAGACATGTGACCACACCTATTATCAAACTGTGAACACCCATGCCTAAAAGGCCTAAGAATCGCACGACACAACAAAGCAATACACCTCATCACCCAAACGCTACAAGCCAACAAAAACACGAGGTTCCTCACATTAACAAATGCAGGCACTTTCAACAACAAACCACCCGAATAAACAATCCCAGAGTGGCTCCTCAAATGCACATGCTCACAATCAGCCTGCCAATGCCAAGCTAAACTAAGGGCTGACATCCTCTGCATAATAGGAACCCCGAACCAAACACAAACACCAATCGCACCCTCCCCTACACTCACAGTTCAACTCATTGAATTCACATACTGCCATGATAGATTCCCCGACCATGCTATCATACGTAAACCTACCAAATATAACCCACTAATTCACAACTTACAAAACAATGGCTGGAAAACTAACCCCCTCATTACTATCACAGCCGGAGTACAAGGGGCTATACGTGAACACTCGATTAATAAACTTACCAACCTTAAAATCCCAAAACCCAACATTAAAACTCTCATGAAAAACATACACCAAAATGCCATCAAATACCTCACATACCTTGTCCTCAACAAAAGAAAACTTGACAACGAACAAACACCCGTTCCCCCACCTTCATGAATTTGGAAACTACTTACACATCGCCCGAGCCCACCTCCCGAAGAGGTAAAATACCTTAAGCTGCATCACGGATAACCGTGATCAACATTAGGTTAACGGGCTCACATTCACGCCGGTACCTAGCTACGGGCGTTATTTTTCTTTTCTTTTGCACCCAAAACTTATCGTACATGAAAGGTGTCATCTGCAAAACAACCAACTCCCAACCAAAAGGCTTGTTGAATTGTACAAGAAAACTCTAATATACCTAGACACATTTCCATGCATGCATGCAACAATTAAAGATTCGTGGTGTCTACATAAATTCATCCATTGTGAAAATGAAAATACTATAGTTTATAAATGATTGTAAAGAGCATCTAAGTCCCCAAATTAGTGTAGTGGAGTCCACTTGAAATGAATTGGCCCTCAATCTTATAGGGAGACTTGTTTTGACCAGAGTCCTTTCATCCATAATGGATGAGTTTACATAGACGCCACGAATCCCCAAGCCACATGCAACTCCCCTCATAATCCTCCTATCTAAGGGTATTAAATCCAATTCAAACACCATGCATATCAACGACTTCATGAATGACATAGATATTGCACATAGACTTTTGCACTTGTTCATTATCCCACAAAAGTTTCGTGTGCTAAGGTTACACAATGGTGTTGGACTCTTCTTAGCTCCAAAGTACACTAAATATGATATTTAGTGTTTGATGATATTTTATGTTAAACCCTACCCTGCTCAACACTAATTTTCAATTCCTTGACAATTAGTGGTAGACATAAATGTGTTGCTACCTTCCCTACTGCCACCTCCCTTCTTGTGAAGCACTCTTCTTCGATTGCTTCAAGAATCTCTCTTTTTCTCTCTTCCTCCTCACTTCCTGGAATTCTCCTTTTATCATTGTTTTTTTTCATATCCTTACTAACACTAAATTCAAACATGTCACTTCCACATATTACCATAGTTGATATTTAGTGTTTGAGTTTACATTTAATGTTACTTACTTTCATAGGGTTATCGACATTTAGTGTATGCATTCGTATTTAGTGTATCAAACACTAAATATCCCATTTAGTGTAGTTTTGGACTTAATATTGGTTCAAACATAGATGTGTAAAAATGAATGGGTGACGAATTCCACATAAAAAGAGGGCCCAAACTTTAAAAAAGAATGATATGGATGGCAGATGGAAAGACTCGGCCCTTCTTAGTATCAATAATTTCGGCAACTCTTATGATCAAGATATCTTATCAAGAGACCATCGCTCACGAGGTCTAGGGTTGCACTTCAAACTTTGTTTTTTACTTTAACTACATGTTCAAGATTGACTTTGTGCATGTTCAACTAATCTAATCAAAACCCGAATAATGTTTGAGGTGGAGTACCGTTGTATAGGAGCATCATGTACTTAAGGGTGTTATATCCCATTTCTTTTTTTCTATTGCATATCGGTGATATTTTGAACTATGTGTTAAGTAAATCTAGAGTTATGCATGAATTCTGGACATAGTGTAATTGTATGGGTTCATTTTTATTGGTGAATGCTATGATAGAATCGACAACAACCAATCCTAGATGGGGACTGCATCGCTCGTTGTAGCACGTGTTAGTTGCATGCACACTGTGTTATTTGTGAAAAAATACACTTCTAGAGGAAAAACTGTCATGGATGATGCATGACTTCATCCATTGACCAAAACCCTTCTTTCTCTTGTCAGCAGCTTGTGATGAAATATCGTCATGGATGATTGAAATTTGGATGAAAAATCACTTGGTAAGTGACAGTAATTGCAACACTATAAATCTATAGTCCCCCCCCCTTCAAAAAAAACAAGGAATGACAAATAATGTGGGGTTAACATTTAGAGTTGGTGACACTACACCGCGGTTTACAATTAGTATTGAGCAAAGACAATTAGAATTGGTGACACTAAATATCATATTAAATGTAGTTGTTTGTTTGTTAAGTTAAAAGCTTTCCTTCTTTGAGCATAAGCGATAGCCGTGCACGTTTCAAACTGCTAGCAAAACTTAGGCCGTGGGGGATTGGACGTTTGTGTTGCATGTCTTGCAAGCTTCGCCACGGGAAGGTGCCCGTGAAAAACGGATGAAATAGTGTTGTCATGAAAGGATGACGCTCCTCTTGGATGAAAGCATGATCATCCGTGTGACAACACGTCACTAATAGAATCGACCGCGATGTCATCGTCATCGTCATAATAAGTATTTTGAGGATCCCACGATCCCATTTTATTCCGACTTCCATCAAAGCCGCCAAGATGCTCCGGCAACATATGTGGTTTCGGAGCATGAAGTTATAGATTCCCAAGTCTCACATATATTTTGCATGTAGAATTGATTCATCCATCCTTGGAATAATGCGGGAATCAAATTGTCCAAGTTGGTCGTGCCCAAACTGCACTTCAATGATCAACCCCGATTCCATCAACTGGCAAAAACGTTCTTATTATGCACATTAATTACTACTTCAAACGATCCCGTATTCTTATGTAGATAGATAGATAGATAGATCATGGCCACTGGGATTTGATGTTTATATTCCTTGCAATAAGCCTCCGGATGCACACCCAAAATATGCTAAGGTAGATACGCTTATTACGGGTTACTTCCAAGAGATTTGAGTTTCTTTTTACCTCTTCTGATGTGTAATAAATTGCAGGGGGTTTTTTTGTTTTTTTTTGGTTGACAGAAGGCCGACAGGCCAGCGCCAAAGCACAAGAGGCAGTTGACCACTTGGCAAGTTTTCTGTCAAGTAGAGAGGAGATTTCACAGCCGGGAATTGAATCGCCAACCTCTTCCTTGAGATTTGGGTATCTCTCCACCATCATCCAGTAGTTTAGGGTCATCTCGGACCGGTAAGTTGCAGGTTTTACAAGAAGAAGAAACCAATTCATTAACAAATATTTTACGAACTCAAAGGTCTTAAAGTCTTTATGCATAATTTGTGACGGGTTTTCAAAGTGCAAATATGTGGTGTTCTCAAGTGGTTAGTGGTGAGGGCGAGTTGAGCACTCACCATTTGAGTCTCCCAACCATGAGATGTTCATGTGATGCTTTTAATGATATTATATGTGTTTTTTTAGGCGAACATTGAACCATATTTTAACCCATGATATTATTAGGTGTTTGAATAAGGTGGCGTTTTGAATAAGACGTGTCTAGATGGTATCATGGTTGCATATCGTGCATGGCATATATCACATTCTTGTACTAAATTGTTTGAGAATTTTATTTTTTTAATTTAACAAAGGGTTTAGGGAAGAAGAAAATTGATAATTCTATGCAATAAACTAAAAGAAATGTTTGGCACTACCAAAGTGTTTAATATAGTAATGTGATAAGCAACCACGATACTTGCATACCTCTAAATTGAATAGGATCTTGCTTTTTGAGTTGGGCCTCCAATGTTTGGGTGACACATCATCAACTACATTGTTCTCTCTCTTTCTCTATACTTTGTTTTTGCTTTACCATAAATGAATCAAATAGGTAACAAAGTATAACCCCAAAGGACTATAACTTTAGGGTTAGGTAAGTTTTACCTAACAATTATCCACCATAGATTTGGCTCTATGCATCTACGGACAAGGATGGTTACCTAATCTTATATTAAGTGAAAGGAGACATGAGAACCTCCTTTCAAAAGGTTAAGCCACGGTAGCAGTTTACCCTAAGTAACTTATGGGATTAGTGTAAGAAGTGCGAGATTGTAGGAGGTGTATGCTACATGCCTCAAATTTTGGTCACACAAGGATTCAAATGGCTAAGGAACATGTAAAATATTCAGTGGTTGTATGGGTATTCAATGATACAAAATGTATGATTATGTTGTATTTGATTATGTGACATAGATAATAATTGGGTTTTGTTGTTATTCACCTCATGTATGTTACTAACCCTCTCTTTGGATTTGGTTGGTGGCATGGGCACATGTGAGGCAGACCCTTCACAACTTTGATGGCACTCTTAGGTTTTGTATATCATCTTCTTTTAAAAAATATTGTGTGTATAATGCTTAGGTATCCTACTAATGATGAGGAATACAAAGCATTGGTGAGTTGAGTTTGAACCTTGAAATACATTTTATACATGTCTTACATACTTTTTGAATTTGATTTTGTAAGTCTTGGATATGGCATGCCACACATTGTTTAAGGGTACAAATGTTACAATCTTAGTAGTTTGATGCTCAAAGGTTCAAATTTTTAGATACATACCAAGATGAGTTAGCGATGAAAGTATAAGGATAGTTATGCAATGATATGACCAAGAGGGATGGTCCCACCCACCCTCCCAGGTGTTGAAAGGCACATAGATATGTAGAAGAACGGTTGGCCACTGAACATGAGGATGTATTAAGAAAGGACTATGCTTGAATGTAGCATAGATCTACTCAAAAAATGCCCAACTCTCTATATACTTTGTTTTTACTTTGCCATAAATGACTTGCACAAACAATAAAATATAACCCCAAAGGACTATTTGCTTTAGAGTTTGGAAAGTTTTATCTGAAAAATATCCACCATAGATCTGGCACTACGCATCTACGGACAAGGATGTTTACCTAATCCTATATTAAGTGAAAGGAGACATTAAAACCTCCTTTCCAAGGCTAAGCCGCATTAGCAACTTACCCTAAGTAACTTTTGGGATTAGAGTAAAGTTTGTGGACTTGTGGAAGTGTATGGTAACTACCGCAAGTTTTGGTCACTCAAGTACCAAATGGCTAAGGAACATGTAGAATACTCGATGGTAGTATTGGGTATGCATTGATACAAAATGTATGGTTATGTTGTATTTGATTGTGTGACATAGATACAATTGGGTTCTGTTATTATTCACCTCGTGTACGTTACTAACCCTTTCTTTGGATTTGGTTGGTGGCATGGGCACATGTGATGCAGACCCTTCACAAACTTGACGGCAAACTTAGGTTTTGAATATCATCTTTTTTTCAAAAGTAATGTGTATATGATGCTTAGGTATCCTACATAATAGTGAGGAATACATAACATTTTTTGGTTTGTGATTGAACTTTGAAGTAGGATGTGAACGTGTCTTAGATACCTTATTGAAATTTGACAATGCAAACAATGGGTATAGATTACCACAAATGGTTTAAGGGTACCAAGAATGCAACTTATGGAGTGTGGATGCTCAAAGGTTGTATGGTCTTAGATGTCTACCAAGATATAGTTGTGACAAAGGCATAGGGATGGTTTTGCAAATGATATGACCACGAGGGATGGTCCCACCCACCCTCCCGAGTTTTTTAAAAGAACATAGATATGTAGAAGAATGGTGTGGCCTCTAAATAAGAGGATGTATTAACAAAATGACTATGCTTGAAAATCAGCTTAGATCTATTCAAGAAATGCCCAACTCTCTCTCTCTCTCTCTCTCTCTCTCTCTCTCTATCTATATATATATATATAGCATTCTATGACTTCGAATAGTAAGTGGTCCTAAATACAATATTTATTGTAGTTTATGGGCGTGGGCAAAACAATCTTATGCTTAAATTTTCATAACAAACTCCAACAAAGTTGAAACTGGCACTTAGGTCGAGGCATCCATAGTCAACCATGTCCATTTTAACTATTCACTAGGGTCATGTGATGCTGACATGGATGAGATCTATATATTTTTTAGTTGAATGGAGGTAAGAATTATGTGGTGGTGGCAGTTTGTGATTGATTACCCTCATAAAAGTTTTGACAATTGTCGTAGTCAAGAATTAGCATGTAGATGAGCGGTTATGGATTAACCTATAAATCAATTGTGTGTTACCCTAACATTTTCCGCTTCAATATTTGTAGCAATTTCCATGTTTATGAAATTAAAATAAAATGGCATTCTCCTTAGAATTTGTTCCTCTTCGCAAGATGCCTCTGCCTTAAATTTTTGCTATCTCCTCCACATACATTTGCAAAGTACCTATTTGGTCAATTTGAATGTTGAAGATCGACCACGAGAAGGCCTAGATCTTCGACAAGTGTCCACCTAAGACATGTCTTGCCTTTACACCGCAACTTTTGAGTCCCTGAGCAAAAAAATGATATTGTTCTTTAGATTTTGTTTGCCATTTTCCGCGAGATTTTGTGTTGTCCCCTGGGCGAACTTCCGGAATAATCTGCTCGCTTATACTATTCCTTTTATTTTATTCTCAGTTTTTGCATTTGCATGCGAGCTACAGACTATAAGAGTGAATGTTGCCCTTATTCCATCAAAGATTCCCAAGATTCCACCATGGACATGGCCAACCTATCTACACTAAATAGTCCTATACGTGTGAGTGGGAAATTAACATGGGCATAATTAGTGTGGGCCACACTAATTTTCTAGTCAAGGTGGTATTAACGTGGGTCCAAGACCTTGGGTCTTCCCCAAGCCTTCATGAAGAGTTCCGACCAACACATTGAATTTTAGTTATAGGACAAAAGTAATACAAAATAAATAATCACTCACATTAATTTTGTGGGAAAACAATATTGTAGCCCACGCTAATTTTTTTACTAGAAATTTAGTGTGGGTTGAACATTAATGTGGCCCACAGTAATTCTCATTATGGAAATTAGTGTGGGCTCTAGAAATTTATTGTGGCCACAATAATAGGATTATTTAGTGTACTTACCAAACACTGCAGTATCACATGGCCCCTCACAACGTAGCCAAGAAAACATGCTTTAAATTTGACCCGACCAATCTATCACTACACTATTTTTCCTAATTAGTGTGGGTGAGAAATTCATGTGGGTTTGAATTTAGTGTGACCCACATTAAGTATATAGTGCTTGCCTTGGTTAACATTAGTAATTTTATAGCACTTGCCTTGCCTTGAATTTTCATCCAAATATACAAACAGAAAAAACCACACTAATTTTTCACATTGGAAATTACAGTGGGCCACTTCAAATTATAATCAAAGAATAATGTGGGTAATTGGGAATTAGTGTGGCCCACACTAATTAGACCCAAAAACAACGTAGTAGCTGAAAACATGGTCCCAGACAATATGCTTGAAAAATTGGCACGGTCAATCTATGAGGGGTCTAGATTGCACACACACCAATTAACCAAAGTCCTTGTCATTCATAATGCAGCCAAAACAACTATATTATAAAACATGGCAACTTACCCTTTACCGCAACCAAACATGGCCCCTCACAACACGGGCAAGGAAACATGCTTGGAAAAGTTGGCTCAACCAACCAATCACCATGCCGTTTATGGCATTTAGTGCCACGTGCGTAATAGTGTCACTTACCCTATTTTGAGGACTATGCTATGTTACACTATTCATCAACAAGTTCCTAATTAGTGTCACCTCGTGACACTTGGCGTTCAAGTGCGCTTACTAATATCTTGGCATGAGTATGCTCAATAGTGTTATGAGGTGTATGCTTGTGTTACATAAATGGTCTACAAGTTGACTAAAGTGTACACAAATGACACTTGGAATTAGAATTCTCAAGAATATCTTCCTCTTGCATACTGAAATTTAAACACATGCAACTTGTGATTAGTATGCTCAACAATATCTTCTTCTTGCATGCTAAAACACATAACTATCATCTCAAGTATCTCAATGTGTTACGCTGACTGTCATAATGTAGATATATTTTCACTTTAAAAGTTGACAGATAATATCATATTGACGATTAGCGGACGTGACACTTTGAGACCTCTAGGCATCTAGTTTAGGCCCTTCACAAATAGTGTACCTGACACTAAATACCATAAACGGTGTAGTTGAAAACGTGGTCCTCAACAATATGGTTGTAAAATTAGCACAATGAATCTATGTGGGGTCTAGATTAGGCACGTCGATTAACCAAAGTTTGTTGTTTACTCATGTCACTTGTAACACGACCAGTGAATTTTTTTTGGGCGATTCTTCGCACTAAATGCTATAACCTAAATGATGGTACGATATTCCCTATTATAAAAATCAAATCTAGCCCTAATCAAATCGCCTAAATCTGCCCTAATCAAATCACCCATAGTTGGGATTTGCCGCCCCCGCCTCCCACCTCCAACCTCACTTCGCCGTTGGGCCAGGTTGATCAAGTCATCCATCGCTCCACTCCCTTGCGTTGCCGCCCATCCATCGCTCCACTCCCTCACGTCACCACCCATCCATCGCTCCACTCCCTCATGCCACCGCCCATCCATCGCTCCACTCCCTCACGTCACCACCCATCCATCGCTCCACTCCCTCATGCCACTGCCCATCCATCGCTCCACTTCCTCACGTAAATGAGGACAATATGTTTGTCGATTTAGGTTGAGTCGACCTAAATGAGGACAATATGTTTGTCGATTTAGGTTGAGTCGACCTAAATGAGGACAATATGTTTGTCGATTTAGGTTGAGTCGACCTAAATGAGGAGAATACGTTTGTTGATTTAGGTTGAGTCGACCTAAACCTAAATGAGAACAATATGTTTGTCGATTTAGGTTGAGTCGACCTAAACCTAAATGAGGAGAATATGTTTGTCGATTTAGGTTGAGTCGACCTAAATGAGGAGAATATGGTTGTCGATTTAGGTTGAGTCGACCTAAATGAGGAGAATATGTTTGTTGATTTAGATGGAGTCGACCTAAATGAGGAGAACATGTTTGTCGATTTAGGTCGACTCGACCTAAATGTTAATAATATTATATTTGCAGCCATAATGTACATGCCAATTCAGGTCGAGTCAATCTGAACTGTTATCCTAAATGGTCAATTTTAGGCAGCACATCACTTCGTAATTTACGGCGGGAAATCAAATGTTATTTTTTTGCTTGAATTCTACAACTTTCCAGTGGTTTTCATTTCATTCTTGGATTAATAGTTTGCTTTATGTACTCAAATGGCTTATTGGCAATGTATGCCATTCTGAATAAAGAAGTGGTTTCCTCCTAACTTTTTTCTACAAAGATTTGTGAGATGTAGTTTCGCATATTTACTGCTGCATTTCCTTGTTCCAATAGTGGCCTTGCAATATTTTATTTTTGTCACTTAGCTAAAGTTCCAAAAGCCATTCAAACAAGTATCGCATTTGCAATTCTCTATGGCCATTTTAAAATAGCGGCAATGTTATTCTACCACACATTTCATCGCAATATTTACAATTTCCTAATCTGCTCACATAGCCGAAATTGCAATGTATAATACCGTTAAAATAGCCATTTCACCTCCCAGTAAAAAGTGAAAAAAAATTCCCTGAACACGACCAAAACAACAAGCTTATAAAATGACTATAGAAATTGACATGACCCATCCATCCCATGAGGGATCTAGATGTGTTTTTTTGGGGGGGGGGTGTCTACTATGCACAAGTGCATGTAACAATGACCTTGTATTGTGTCGAACAATTTGAAACATATGTAATATGCCATGGGTCAATTGAAGATACCTTGTTGAAAGTATGAAGGTCTCTTAGGGGATGTTTACACCATGGACCATGAAGTCGTCCCAAGGCCTTGTAAAGTCTATGATTGGCAGTTGAACTTGTCATGGGACCACTTCAGTTTACACCAAGGAAAAAATGTCAGAGTGATCATGGAGTTCAAGGTCCCCAAAAGACATATTTTAAGGCCTACATTATCCATTGACATGGTCCAATGGGGTTTGCAATGGGAGAGGCAAGAAAGGTGTTATGGTAGAAAAATGTTATAATAAAATTTTAATGAATTATTTTTTGGGGAAGAGAATATGAAGACAAGAGAAGACAAGAGAATGGTCAAACTTGATTTTTGTTTTTCAAAACTGTCCTTTTTGGACATATATTACAAGATTCAGCACATTCACTTTTGGGTGCATGGTTATTCCTCTTCGTCCACATTCGGTTTACACCTAGTGAGGGGCCCAAAGGCTTTGTAAATTGAATTTTAAGAAAGTGGACCAGGGAAGTTGGACCATGAAGTCGGACCACGGAAAAGGCCATCTTCCATGGTCCGACTTCATGGTCCATGGTGTAAACCGGCCCTTAGCTACTACACTTATTAATGTTGTATTTACTATCATATGGTATTTTATGCCACCGTGGCAATTTTTCTAGTGGCACGACTTATGAATAAGTTCCACAAATATCATCACCCTAACTTACTTTTAGTTCATCTACTTTTGATGTGTTTTACATCTTAACATGTCTATAAATGAAATATTGTCATGGATGATTTTGATTAGGTTTGTGAGAGTGAAGCTTTCTCATCCAATAACATGTCATCCATTGAACATTGTTAAGATTTGGAGAACTTAGGACTACCACACTTTAGCCAAAAAAGGTTCCCGATCACGACAAAAAGCTGTGAGACAAATCCAAATGATAATAGTGGCTCTCAAGGACTCTAGACCTACTAGCAAATATATTTTACCTTACACACATCCACTTTACAAATGCGTTTGGATCAATAGACCATGCTAGACTATTAGTAATTATGGAAAAATGGGTTAACCAAATGATGCATAAACTAGTTGGAAACATATATTGTAGGTTGATAGCCAGTCCGACACTAAATGAATAGAATCCAAAGTATTTTGGAAACAATTTATTTATTTTGTCAAACTTTACTTTTATCTACCTCACACATTTGTCTAGATATGGTTTTACGCAAGATTGTGTGCATATAAGGTGAACCTAACTCATTGCAACAATTATGGGTTAACATGAAATTGCAAGACTATGAACTCACGACTTGGTCTACATCCTGAACACATAGAAGATGAGCTTGTTTGAGATTGTGTCCAACCCATAAAAGTTGGGAACCAAACAAAGTACCACCTCCAGAAGAATTTTGCGATTTGTAGATTTTGTGCAAAAGATATGAACAAATTTTTTGCAAGCATTTTGAAGAGGTGTAGGACGTCTGAAGAGAGAATGTGTTATGAATAGTCATTTTGGAACTTGATTGTGCAAAAATGAAAGCCTTCTTTTAATAATTAGTTTCAACTGAGAAAATTCATAACAATCAACAGAAAGGAAGACGCCTTCAATGTTTCCACCGACGTGTATTATGGTGTTGCTTCATTTTCAAGTTGTTCCAAGTCTACATGTAATCACGAATTGGGTTATACAATAATTAGAGGGCCCCCAACAAGTGAACCTTATGGCGGGACACCGGTGTCCCATAATGCACTGGTTAAACCTTAAAGCCCCCTATCGACATCAAAAATGGTCAGTTGAAGGCGATCAAAGCGGCGTTGAGATTATCTCGACATCTTGTACACGATCTGATGTTCGAAGTTGGTTCCTATTTTCGATCACTTGCAACCACAAAACCAATCATTAAGGAGGCTCCGATTTATTTGGGACACCGGTGTCCTGCCATAAGGTTCAAGTATTGCATTCTTTTTTAACAGATGTGGACAAGCTAGCCAACACCCATCTCCCCCAAGGGCAAGCCCCTGGGTCCCCACATGGGCTTATTGAGAATATATTGTTCACCCAGATACCATCACTATGATTGGATGGATCATAGGTGGAAGTGTGCACCAAAAACAATGTTTGGGGAGATTTTTGGGCACAATTGGTTGACTTCCTAATGTTTCCAAGTCCAATTGGTTACAACGTGACATCTGTTGGTTTTTCTTCAATAAATTGGCTATATTCTCTAAATTCATTTGAAATGATCGATAATTTTCATGAAGTCTTGAACTTCAACCGGTTATTTCGCAAACTCAACAGGTTCATATGTAACTAGCAGTCGGTTCTCCATGTTCATTGATTGGAAATTAACAGAGTGTCAAACATAGCACCACATCCAAAAATAATTTTGTGTTTAGAAGATCATCTTATACAAAATGTACAACCAAATACATACAAAATGGCTACCGGAGGCTTCATCCTTCAAGTTTACACATCCCACATGGATTGTGGACACTACTCCTGCTCTTGTAGAAAGAAGAGGGCTTTCTCCCAAATCTCAAAATTATTTCAATGTGCATATTGAACACATGTCACCTATTCATTGCGTATTGGTAAAGAAGTTGAATTTGAGAAAATCTCGAAAAGCAAAATGATGAAACCTTTTGAATTGTTATTTCAAGTGTTGAACTGATTTTTGGCAAATTATTTACTTATTTGGCACAAGTGTGCTGGACCGGCTATCAACCTACAATATACCAACTCTACCACGTCTTTCTATGGCCACCACTTCATAATGACACCACCCACCCATGGGTAACAAAATTGTAATTACACTTGTCAAATATTAATATTTGGTGGGTATGTCAAGGTGAGAGAATCTTTGGATGTCCAAGTCATCGTTCGGGTTGATACCATTCTGAACCATATTGATACTAGGGTGAATTTACCTAGGCACAAAGGTTCTTGTAGAGCTCGAGAAGATGAAGAGCAAGCCACAACGGGGGAGCACCGAAAAGAGAAAGAGAGAAAGACTAAGGGCTGAGGCTTGACCCCTCCCCATTGGGAACTAAGCTTGGGAACGGAGGGTGCAGCCGGGAACAAGCCGATACAGCCCAGGAATGAGTTACTAAGCCCAAGAACGGAGGAAGCAGTCGGGAACAAACCGGTACAACCCGGGAACGAGCTTGTATGTTGGGGGAAACAAGCCAATAAGTTTGGGAACGAAAGAGGTGGCTCGGGAACACAAGGGAACCGACCGAGGGAGTAGCCAAGTAGAATACTTTGTAGAACACTACAGTAGTGATTAGGGTTAGACTTGGATGAAAGTAGGTGGTAGGTGATGGACATACCTGCGGATGTGTAACCTCTAAATGAACACCAACCATTTTTGGATGAATGCAAATGAATGAGATCTCATGAGGCATGTCCGAAGACCTTGGCACATCTAGGCATGTGGATAAAATAAACCACATGTCTCTCACAGTTACATGTTAATTAAACACATGTCAATTGCTTCAAATAGGTCCGCCTGAACCAAAATTAGAAATGAGATATCTACAACCCTAAAATAAGTAAAACAAGACATTTGGCAATAGGGGAAAGAGGCATAACTGCCACATTAAAGAAATTGTAGATTTGAAACCCTATATAAAGAGGGCACAAAGGGGTTCTAAGGGAGCTCATTTCATATCGACTATCTCACGTGAGCGCCACGAAGACTATCGGGAGCGAGAAACTTACCACGAAGGCTATCGGTAGTGCAAGGCTTGAAGACTCGGGAGACGCTTGAGGATTTGAAGGCGAAAATACTTAGCCAAAATCCGACGAGGCTTGAAGAACTTTTGAAGAAAAGGACTTCAAGGCGTAAAAACCCCTCAAGGCGTAAAAACCCCTCAAGGCGTAAAAACCCCTCAAGGCGTAAAAACCCCTCAAGGCGTAAAAACCCTTGAAGGTAAAAAGACCCTTGAAGAGACTAAGGGATTTCAAGACCCTTGAGAGACTAAGGGATTTCAAGACCCTTGAGAGACTAAGGGATTTCAAGACCCTTGAGAGACTAAGGGATTTCAAGACCCTTGAGAGACTAAGGGATTTCAAGACCCTTGAGAGACTAAGGGATTTCAAGACCCTTGAGAGACTAAGGGATTTCAAGACCCTTGAGAGACTAAGGGATTTCAAGACCCTTGAGAGACTAAGGGATTTCAAGACCCTTGAAGAGACTAGGGGATTTCAAGACCCTTGAAGAGACTAGGGGATTTCAAGACCCTTGAAGAGACTAGGGGATTTCAAGACCCTTGAAGAGACTAGGGGATTTCAAGACCCTTGAAGAGACTAAGGGACTTCAAGACCCTTGAGAGACCAAGGGATTACAAGACCTTAGGCGCAAAGTCCCTTGAGACTGAGGGACCTAAAGACCTTAGGCGCGGCCAAATCGAAGACCCTTGAGACTAAGGGACCTAGAGACCTTAGGCGCGGCCAAATCAAAGTCCCTTGAGACTAAGGGACCTAAAGACCTTAGGCGCGGCCAAATCAAAGACCCTTGAGACTGAGGGACCTAAAGACCTTAGACACGACCGACTTGGAGACCCTTGAGACTAAGGGACCAGAAATAGGAGATAGGGAAACCAAACAAAAAGAATTACCAAGTACTCGGAAGTATCAAACCAAGTACTTAAGGATAGAAATTCCAACAATAATACTTGGAGATATTGAAAAGACTTAAGAAGTGATACAACGTCATGTGAAATCAAACGTTAGGAAATTACCAAACATACTGAAGATTTGAAATTACGACGGGCACGACAAAAGAGAAAAGTGTGGGAACTTTGCAAGAAAGCAACTCATGAAATCAAAAGAATGATTTCCAAATCTTTCACTTAGCTCTAACTTGTTGACCAACAAGGCATTTCGCAACTAGCATCAAATTTGACACATCAAGGTAACTTAAGAATGACGGATGAAGTCAAGATGGAATGGACGGAATCCATCATTTGAGAATAAGGAGTACAAAGTAAAGGATGCTTCATGAAAAACCGTCAAGTAGGCTCAATCATACATCATCTCATCCATGCTTTTGAACTAAGATACCAACCTAAGGAGATTAGGTATAAACAAATAGGGAAACATTCAAACTACAATTATAAAGATCTTGAAACTTGACTAAGCATATTTGAATTGGATGAATGAATATGGTTATAAGCCATTCAAATCATGAAAGATATAAGAGTAATTCCACATGATATTGGACATAGGAATGGATTCCCCTCCAAAGACTCTTAACCTTGACATTAGGATTTAGGGGAACATAAACTTGTAAACCTAGGACATCTATCCCTTAGGGATTCTTGAGAACTCATACAAGGAACGTTATACAAAACTAAGTACCGATATTAGCATGCATATGACCACCTTCGAAGAAAATGGAAATCTAGAGCAATCTAATTTTGGTGGGAGTGATGTTCATGTAAACTGGTTAGCAGCGGGTTACACTGTTTAAGGTTGAGGTTGAAGGTGACCTCGACAATTCTTGCATGGTATATAGATACAAATGGTATTGAAACCAAATTATTGTCAATTCTTCATTCCATACCAATATCAATAGTGGTGAGATCCTCATTATAGATACTCGAATGGTATTAAAACAAAGGGAGGTACTATACCAACACTAGTGGTGACATTCCTTGTTGGAGTGGACCACATGGATGGGCTGGGACTAGACACCCACCTCTTTGACATGGGCCTTACCAACATTTCCTGAGGTGAAAATGCATTCATTTTCATTATAGCGTACATTTTTTTTAAGATGACTTGATGCCAAATTAGCATCAAGGACCCCAACTTAGTGTACCCACTTGAGATAAACTAACCACAACTAGTGTAGATGGGGTTTAGGTTTTTATTGGACCCACTTCACCTCAATAATATTGGGAGGGGGGGAGCTCAAAGAGGTGGATGTCTAGCCCTGGCCTAGTGGATATAGCACTTGGTGGATTGTGGCTTGGAATTCATCTACGTAATCCCGTCCATCGTGGATGAAAGGGCTCTAGGGAGGGAGAAAAAAACAACTCCTCCACAAAGTTGAGGGCTTGTATATTCCAACTTGACTCCACTAGACTAATTCAGGGTTTGTGGTGCTATTTATGGAATCAATGAATCCTAAAACAACAATTCACATGTTATAATATAAAACACTATGTTTTTCACCTTCGCAATGGATGAGTTTACGTAGACATCACGAATCCCAAAGAGAGAGAGAGAGGGGGGGGGAAGATATCGCATGCGAGCGCACCTCCGATCATTCATTCATCCAACGTGAACGCCTTGAAATAGTAGCATGCAACATGGCGATATCCATTTTCAGTTGATCCGACACTAGAATGAGCTTCAAAACCCTTGAATTGGTCTAGTCCGAATCATGTTGAAGTGAATCGGCGACAAATGCACGTAGGGGCTCAAGTTATGGTGTTGGATGGATGAGAGGCACACTCGGATCATGTTATGCGAAAATTCATTCTCTCTCTCCTCGAATCCAGAGGCGGAGATAATGTCATGCCTCGTTGCCGCTTGCTACTATACCTAATAGATTTTATTTTATTTTATTAATTAACTAAAAAAATAAAAAAATACTGCTTTCCTGCAAGTGGCCGTGCGGAGCCCCAGAAGCCCCTCATAATTAGGAGGTCATCAACTGGCATTTCGGAAGGAAGGAAAGAAAATAAAAAATAAAAAATAAACAAAATAGGAGAGCGGCTGCCCAAGTGGGCAGGATTCCTGCCCCCAAAACCTCCATCTCCATTGGCATTGATTCTGTCCAATTTGTAATTTCTTTTTTAATTAACAATTAAAAAATATAAACCTTAATTCCAACTGGATTCCAGGCAAAAACTCGGATTAAGTTACTAGTACAGCGCTGCCACCAGGAGCATCATTTTTTCCGGGGTCAACTGCTAAAATAATTTAATAATATGAATTTAATATATATATTTATATACCTCCAAGCTTCTGACCGCTTGTTTTTTAGGAAAAGGACAGCCCTCCTCCACTCGACAATATTCCCAATATCCAGTTCCACGGGCACTTCCAGCCTGCCCCACTCAGCTGCCCAGATTAAAAATAAAATAAATCAATCATGTTATATTTAGTAATTAAGGCGATCCTGGTTGACATAATTAGCCTAGTGAATAACTTGGTCTGAACAATTGGGTACGAGGGCACGGAGATAGGGGATGATTATCGTACATTTGCATCCACGTATGTTGCCTTTTCATCCATCCGACATAAAAACTTGATGACCCCCTAGTTAAAGGTTTGTTGTCTCACGCAGCGTCCGAAAAGTTTTTGAAGTTATTAAGGTTAATTGCCTACCTCTTTAAAAGGGCATAGGCTATTTCCCTCATGGCATAGGTTGCATCCTACAATATCAAATTTTTGTAAGTTGAAAACCTTTTGAGTTTTTAAGTTACCCGCCAATTGCCTTCAAAACTAATTTTTAGTAGGTTAAAATCCTTCATATCTTTTAATGTTGTAGGCTTTAAATTCAAAATTTGAGTACTAAGTGGTATCCTTGGCAAGAATTGAACCTGGCTAAGCCCTTCACCACGTTTGAAGGCCAAGGATTAACCAACTCTTTTTTAAAGAGTTGATTATAAGTTATGAAAGGTTGCTAAAATTCAAATGAGTTTAAGGATGAAAGTCCTCACCATCTTCTGATTCAACCTCTACTCTTCCTGCAAGATATTTCTCAGGATTAGTAAACAAGAATCGAAACTTTCTTGAATCCTTCCACAAAGATATAGCTTCCTACAAAATAAACTCAAATTTTTTGGTTGGTCCTTCAATCGCCACCCGCATCACACTATCCAAGTGTGTTGTTGTCATTCGATTCCTATTCTTCTGCTTGATGTTATTCTGCACAGAGAAAGCTCTCTCACAAGTAGCAGTACTAACACATTGGCATCTTGCAATGTCGGCAAGCGTTAGTAGGTTAGGAAATTTCAGTTTCAAAGGACTCCAACTTATAGATGTCCACAAATCCTCGAAGGTACAATCACTCCATTCACAACTACCTTGCACTTTGAAAGCAAAGAATTCTTGCTTACAAGCTGCAACATTTACCAATGGAGGATATGTTGTGCCCCCAAGTATTAGCCTAAAGATATGTACTTAGGCCAACTAATTTCCCAATTTGAAGAAGGATGAATGGCTAAAATCCTCTCTTTTAAAAAATTTGTAGGCAAAATTTCCTACATGTTTTTTATCACATAGGTTGATATCCTATGTTTTGAAATTGTCCATAGGCTCTTTGTCCTACACTTTCAAAATTTTATAGGCTAAGTCACAAATTTTGTAGGCTGCATTTGTATTAACCTTAGGCTCTTGCCGGACCCTGGTCTCACGTCATCATCTTCTCAAATGACCCCTCCCATATTGATGTCTCACGTCACGGTGCGTTCTTCGATTATATTGTATCGTATTTTGTTGGCTAGATGTGGAAGAACTTTTCATAGAATTATACGCTATCAAGTTCACTGTAGGCTTTCAACAACGGCTCGTCCTATCTATCCCCCTCCTTGGTTGGTGAGTAAAGTGGTCTCACTTTCCAGACACATGACTGAACGTGGATTTTAACACCTATCACAGATCGACGACCATGTGGGAGACATCATGGGGTTTGTCTCATTGTGACGCCCATGACAACCCAGTTGCATCTAAATTGACATATGATGATATCAAGGAGGCCTTTCCTGCTAAAGAGTGGAACTCTTTCTATCTCTTAGGGAAGAAACTAGATTACCTCAACCTCAAGGGTTTCTCAAACACGAGTGTGAACTGTACTCGAAGCAACCATTGATACCACCACAACGCAAGATCATTGTCGCTTACCGCACCTCGAACCATGAATTAGCCATTGAAGTTGGGCGATGGTCAACTATGATCCCTATCTTTGGAGACATTAGACTATGCCACTTTTGCTCCTAGAATGCAGTTGAAAACGAGGCATGTTTCATGTTGGAATGTCCCCGGCCAGGGCGAACCAACCCATACATTGGTACCTTACCGGATGTCTAGTGATGTCACATTTGAATGAATCGGCCCTCAACCTCATAGGGGGTCTTTTTGTATTGGAGCCACTTCATCCACGATATGTAGGATGGTTGATTTTAAGTGAGTGCCACGAATCCCTAGCCGTTCGCCCTCCCCGGTAAGGTACGAATATAGGGGTTGGTTCGCCCCAGCCAATGTCCCCTATATAAGCCCATTAGAAATAAGTTTCCATCACTATTTGAGGATGTAGTCCTAGGGAGCCTCTTTTTTTTCCAGTTGGACCACCAAGTTGACATTAGCCTCTATCTCACGGAGGATACCGCACTCCACCACTCTCAAAAATTAGTCAATTTGAATCCATTATGATGTACTTTCAGTCCCATTAGTCTTTTTCAGCTTCTTGGACTTTCAAATGAATTTTAGTTCAATAATAGACTAATTCGGGGTTTTAAAAAGCTAGTTTCAATGTCAAATCAACTTCTACAAAATAAGCACCAATATACCCACACATGATGAGGCGGCGCAGTAGGGGGAGAAGGGTTTATTGTATACGAGCATACCTCTCATCCATCCAACATAAAAAACTTGACCCCCTTCAGGTTTGTTGTTGACAAATTGTCTCAAATGACTTGGACTATATTAATTATGGGTCTTTAAGGCCAATTCCCGTGCCAATTTTTTTCCCAAAGTAAGTACCAGTAATACCCACACGTGATGAGGTGGCGCGGCATTGAGAGAGGGGTTTATCGTAGATGAATGTACCTCTCATCCACCCAACATAAAAACTTGACCTCCTATAAATTTGTTGTCGATTCATCATCTCCAATCACCTTAAGTACTAGACTAATGCAGGGTCTTTAAGACCAATTCTGGTGTCAAATAACATTTGGGTTGATTATAATGTTAGGGTTGTTATGTTGGATGAATGAAAAGTACACTCATATACGACAATTCCCTCTCTACTCAGGGCACAACTAACGCTTGATGCCCACCTCTTTGAGTCGGGCCCCTACCACTATTACCAAGGGAAAAGAGGTCTAGTGAAAACACAACCGCGATAGGTTTGTGGTTTATTCATTCTAAATGGATCTTTCTAGATTAACGTGTGACTTGTTATGTTAATTTTGGGGTCGAATTGTTAGGAAATAAAAAATCTAGATGCTATAATAGAATTGCATGCGTTTTTGGTTTGAGTAATAGTGATAGGGGCCCAGCTCAAAGAGGTGGCCGTCTAGGTCGATTCCAATGGAAGCACTATGACGGGCACTTTGAGTTTGAGCTTGGGAAACCCTTCACGTGCTAAACGAAGTTTAACTGAAAACTAAAATAAAATAGCAACTCCACGTGGAGATCACCTAAGGCAGTTGACTTCTACTTCAAATTGTGACATCTTTGTGATTTAGATGCGAGTACGTACTTCCATGGGGAGTAATAGAAGTACAATCTAACCTCGTTAGTACGACACTCGTTTATACGACACCCTCGATATTACGACACATTTTTGCGCGACCAAACTTTCTAGTTCAAAACTCCCTCTTTTATACGACTACGACACTCGATAATGCGACATTTAGAATCTCCGTTTTGTCATACTAAAGAGGTAGTTAATGCCAAAATTCCTTTCATCTATGTTATGTACATCTAAAATACATCCATTTTCACTTGGGAACAACTTGGGAACTTAATGAGAATTAGGGTTACTAGTGCAGAACAGACATGGTAAGGGTTAGAATGGCCTCCTGCCTAGTATGTTGCTCAACGTCATGCATCATTGTTGTCTGGTTTCTTATTAGAGAACTCTTTATATTTTGGTGTCAATGAAATTATTAGTTTTCAAAAGCTAGTAGGGAATTTAGATAAGATGACAGTTGTTAACTTGGGTAGGCAACACCATAGATCTTTGGTCACCTATTTTTCAAGAGTTCTTGAGAATATTTGTATTTGTTTGGAGTTATAAGTTAATATTTCATACCATCTATATTGCTTAAACTCGTTGTGTGTGTGTGTGTATATATATATATATATATATATAAAAGCTCATATTACTTATGTTTTCGTATTCGCTCGATAATATGACAACTTTACACCATTTGTCATATTAATGAGAAAACGACACCTCGATAATACGACTTTTTTTGTGTTTCCCAAACGTGTCATACTAAAGAGGGAGAACAATACTTATTTTGAGTCCACTCAAAACGAACTTTTCATCCACGGCCTCAAAGTCGAAAATGGTTGAATAGCATGTGAATCCATGTGAATATATGTGTAGATGTTTTGGGGTTTAAGTATTGCCCAAATAAAAGAAAGTAATAATGTGGGTGAGTGTAAATTCAAGGATGGACACCAAAAAGATATAGTGTTGAAGGAGATCGAACTAGACGTGTTAACCATTCTAGACATAATCCACATAATGGAGAGGGGATAATTACATGATCATCTTACGGCTTCGACACTTTTGACTTTGAGAAATCTTAGCAGCGATATCGAAACTTACAAAGACTCCACAAATTGATGCTAAATTTTCATATCACATTCATGTTTGATGCTAGAATTTCATATCATGTTCATGAATCCAAGGAAAAAACCTAGCTCCGAACTCCAAGTTAAGAATCATGTCAACCGGCGTTAAAAACTAACCATTTAAGACACATTCACCTTATGTGAAGGTTGAAAGTATTGTTAGTACTTTTGAAGATTTGGTTGAAATATGTGCAAAGATTTCCTTGTATGTTTCGTTGGAGAACCAAAAGAGGCTCTTGCAAAAGCAAACTTAAAAAGTCTACGTGAAGTGCATGTAATCACTTACTTGTATTTTGGGGCCCTTCAAATTGAACAAAATGCATGTGAGGGCCTCGATCTGGAATCCACCAAATTTAAGGTAATAACTGGTGGCGAGTGTGTATTTAGCATGCAAGTGCCTACAGCTAGGGCGAAACAACTTGTACATTGGTTTCTTGGAAGTAGGGCTGCAATCATCCAACAAAGGAACCGGTGCATGGGTAGGGTCGCCCTCTCCATGTGCCTATTATGAATCACAATTCATGATCGAAGGATAAGTGTAGTCTTCCCCATCCACACAAAATTTCCAACGCACCTGATTTTGTATCCGTCATTGTCGTTTTGACTCCTCGTGCAAAGAGAATAGATACCTACACTCATATGGTTTGAGATTTGTTGTGTCTACGTAAACTCATCTGTCATGGATGAAGGGACTATGGTAAAATAAGTTCCCTACAAGATTGAGGGCCGTGTCAATCCAGTTCAACTCCACTAGACTAATTCAGGGTTTTTGACTATTTCGGAGCCAACTCGTCTAGAAATAATAACTTACATGCTTCTCACTATATGAGTTTACAGAGACACCGTAAATCCCTAGCCCACGCATATGTGCAATCAGCTTGCTCCATGCTAATATATCAACATTCCACACTATTTGAATATTTGTTACCATAGTAACAACTTACCATAATTGTGTTTTTTATGTGATTTCTATATGGACGAAGGAACAAAGTTATGAGTTTTTTTGTAATTTGACTTTGATCCAAGGTAACTTGCATAGGTAGAGAGACAATATGTTTGCAAATGCAACCCAATTGTACACCTCAACGCACATATATGGATATGTGCAATTAGGCTGCACCGTGCGAATTTATCGACAGTCCACACTATTTTAGTATTTAACAACATACAATAATTTTGTTTCCTATGTGATTGCTATATGGATGAAGAAACAAAGTTAAAGAGTTTTTTTGATTTGATTTTGACCCAAGGTGATTTGCATGGCAACATATTTGCGAAGGCAACCTAATTGCATGTAACAATGTGCATACATTGAAATGTGTGACTAGGTTGCCGCATGCTAATTTATCGACATGCTAACGTTTATTACCGTGGTAACAAAAGACAAGAAGTACGTGACTTCTTGCTATGGTTGCTATATAAACAAATATATGGAGTTACAAGTTATTTGAATCCTCTCAACATGGCTTATTAATCTACTTGATATACATAGTGGAAACACATTCGACTATATTACCTAGAGCGTGGATACTAGTTTCTTTAGTTGATTTGACTCCAAAATTACTATCAAGGACCCCAAACTACACCAAAACTCAATGGGATATTTGGGCTGGTTTACACCATGGACCATGAAGTCGGACCATGGAAGATGGTCTTTTTCCATGGTCCGACTTCATGGTCCAACTTCCATAGTCCGATTTCTTAAAAAATCAATTTACAAAGCCTTTGGGCCCCTCACTAGGTGTAAACTGAATGTGGACTGAGAGGAATGACTGTGCCAAAAAGTGAATGTGCTGATTTTTTAATATATGTCCAAAAAAGAAAAAATTGAAAAAATCAAGTCGACCATTCTCTTGTCTTCTATTGTCTTCATCTTCTCTTCCACAAAAAAAATCATTAAAAATTTATTATAACAACATTTCTCTGCCATGTTGGTTATTTATTTATTTGTCATGGATGATTGAAATTTAAATGAAAAATCACTTAGTGTAAGTGATAGTAATTACAACTATGTAAGTCTATAATGCCCATTTTTTCCCCTAGGATTGTCAAATCATAATGTTAGGTTTTACATATAGTGTTGGTGACACTAAACACGGGCAATTTCCAATTATTAGTATTGAACAATATAAATAGAATTGGTGACGCTAAATTTACAATATTTAGTGTAGATTTCCACACTAAGAGGATTATTTAGTGTAGATAGCCACATAAGACAAAGTGACCACACAAGCATACATTCATACCTTAATCTAACCTACCCTAAACCCTAAACCCTAAACCCTAAACCCTGAACCTTAGCCTAATCTCCCTCAAAATTCCATTCGTAGCATCCCTGGCCCTAATCTTGCAAATCATCATCGTCATTAAAAGTATTCTTCATCGGAACTCGGGAAGCATCTCGACGAAGTGAATCTAAAGTCTGATTGCAAGATTACTCAATTATAATCTACTGCCGCTTTTTAATGGACTTTTGGATTCTTAGCTTTTGTAAAGCTATCAAACCTGCCTCGCCGCCTCCGTGGTTCTTAATGCATTTGGCGTTGGATTTTTGGCCGCTTCTGTCTGAAAATAAAATAAAATAAAATATATATTATTTTTACTGCACCTACCAATATATAACTTTACCTATCAGTATATGCAACCTTTGCGTATTCAAGCCCTCGCCTAATTCGAATCTGCAATGGTAGTCGAGCATTCCCGGAGTCCGGCGATGCTGTTTTCTGTTTTTAGAAATTTGTTTATTTATAGAAATCACTCCGGGTTCAAGTGGCGTCACTGTGGGCGCCGGGGATTCGTCGGCGACTGCCGAGCGCATCAACTTTATCACCACATGACTCAAGAGTCCATCCAGACAGATAATCTTATTACATGCCTCGACATGCATCACTCTCGTCGCCTTTCGAAACTTTCGGCAATGCTGCCAACCCTGTGACGCAGTGGTGAGTCGAGCACCTTCAACTTCTTGTTGTCAATGCATTGTGGTTTGGTAAGCTTATTAATCTAAGTTACAGCTATAGCTATGCTTAAGTGGAGCATTGATCGGAAGAGAGTCATCGTGAGGTTTCTTGTTTTTTTATTTGTTGTTGTTGGAGGATTTCAGAAGCAGTGAGTTTCAAGAATTGACAAAACATCGAACCACCGGAAATGATGACACTTTATCTGTCGATGATGAATCTCGTGAGTTTAGTGGATTTTTAATCATATGTAAGCTATGCTGAAGTAGTAGAGTATTGGTCGGAAGAAAGTGCAAGGACTCTTGTTTTGTTGTTGAAGGAAGAGTTAGGAGCTGAAGTGTCAAAGCGTCGAACCACCGCAAATGATGGCACTTGAAATGTCATGATAATGAATCTTGTGAGTGTAAATTGCTTGCATTGAACTTCATTCTTGTCTGTGTTGCTTCCGCCTTCGACATAGTACTAGCCTGGAGGGAGATTTCGCAATCTTGTGAAATTAGCGCCGCTTGAATATATTTGACCTCGAGATTCAATGTGTGACTTCTCAAGTGTTTTAGTGACAGGCCCAGCCATGTGAGATAGTGTTTCACTAGAATCTGAGTTCGCTCGAGTCGGCAAGTAGGTTGCACATTACCTAGATCGGATCCTCCAAACTCTTGGAGCAATCGCCTCCTGTTTAGACGTTCAGCGGGGATCAGACATAGGTCGGTTCGAGGTTAACCGACTTGGATAGATAGATCTCTTTCCTCGGGGGCAGGAATGAAAGAGGGAAGCAAGGAACGATCTCCGATAATTCGAGTCTTTTGATTCAATTGTAGATACAAACGAAGAAACTCTTCATGATTTCACATTCGCAAAATAAGTCGATTGCAAGCAACTCTTCAAAGAGTGCCCGGGTTTTACCAAGTTGCTTCCTTTTTAGACGTTCGCTGGAGGTCAGCCATAGGTGGTTTCGAGGTTAGCCGACTTGGATAGGTAGATCTCTTTCCTCTTCCGGGGAAGGAATGAATGAAGGAACGAACGAACGAACGAACTCCCGATGGTTCGAGTATTTTGATTCAATTGTAGATACAAACGAAGAACTCTTCATGATTTCACATTCGCAAAATAAGTCGATTGCAAGCAACTCTTCAAAGGTTGCCCGGGGTTTACCAAACTCTGTGGCACCCAATAAAAAAGCTTGTGTACGAGTTTCACGTATCTCTTGTGCGATTGCTGCTACTCAAGCTCCGGCTGATGCCTTTCGTGTTTCAGATACTTTATTAGGCGGATGAAATTTCATTGGTGGCTTCAACGTTTGTGATTTGATGCCTGAGGTTTGGTTGCATGCCAGATTTTTTACATCCACAGATAGGTAAAAGGAACGAACTCCTGATGCATGTGCATTCGCAAAAAATGTCTGCAAGCAACTCTGTAAAGAGTGCCTGGTAGACCAAGATGGTTTGAATCTCTGTGGCGCCAGAAAAGAATGCTTGCCGATGAGTCTCACGTATCTCTAGTGCTATTGCTGACTGTTCAATCTCCGGCTGATGCCTTTTGCATTTGAGGTTCTCCAATAGGCAGAGGAAGCTTTGAAGTAAGGTTTATGGATTTGAGGTTTATTTGCCTGCCAGATTTCCTACATCTACTGCGGCAGTGGATCTGAGGTTGGGGTGAGAAGGCGGGGCATGACGGAGCCGTAGAGGAAAGGAGAGGAGAGGAGCAGTCGCAGCAGCAATCTCGTCACTTGGAGTGCAGCATCCTCAACGATGGGGAAGACTTCGTTGATATGGAAGGATCACATTGTGGGCGACTACCAGTGGAAATTCCTGTGCATGCCTTCACCGCCCTGGAGACACGACCGCCCTTTGCCTCCCTTCTACGGCAAGAATGACAAGCTCTCCTTCCTCGTTGCCGCTGTCATGGGGCTCCAACATTCCCTCGCCATGGTAAGCTCCTCCTCCCTCTAGCTTAGAGTGTGCACACTAGACCAGGCAAGTTTTCTTGCTCCCAGTGGTTTTTTAGGCTTTGTACGGTTTGACGGCATGCTTGGCCCTCCATTTATAACCATAATTGCACATTATCTACCGATTTTTATTATAGACTCCTTGGACGCTTTCACTGGGCAAACTTTTCTCATATTTTCCCGGCAAAAGCTTCCAAAGGGAGGCCCTCCATAACATAATGGGTGGACAACGAGCGTTTTTGGTTATCAATGGACGAGCATGCTGTCATACCTTAGCTTCAAAAGCCGATGGTAGTAAGAAAAGTTGGCCGCTCTCGTGGGACGTTCTTAGCCTAGACTGTTGTCTTTCTTTCTTGCTGCAATTTAACTTCCACGTTGACGGTCACCTCCGTGAAAATAAGAGAATTGAATGTCTCATCACACTTTTGATGATTTTCTGACTCGGTACGTCTGGCCCCGGTGATGAACAACAGACGGCAGGTATCATCACGACGCCACTTTTGCTTGCGTCGACTGGAATGTCTGCAGAGACAAAGGAATGTAAGATTCTGGATCATTAACTCTGCCAGCGTAGTAGTTCGCAGCTGCAAAAGTTGAGATTATGAAATCATGATGGGAGTCTTGATAGGGTGGACAAAACTTTGAGCGAAGCTGTTATATTGATACATCCGATTTTAATGTTTAATGTCGATTATGTGTGTGTGGGTACAACAGATTTGGTATCTGCAGCATTGATTGTGGCGGCCGTTGCGTCATTTGTCCAGATTATCCAAGTCCGCATTCCGGGAACTCGACTTGTAATTGGTAAGTGAATCTTCCTAAATCCGGAAATTTGTAGAGGACTTCGCCGGTTTATGTTTTTGAACGCACAGTATCTCTAACGTGAGGTTGAGTGCACAAGGTGATGATGCCAAGGAAATCTGTAGAGAATGAAAGAAAATCTGCCATGCCGAGTGATGGCGTAAGTAGTAGGGTGAGGCATTTCAATCGTCGAGAGTGCATTTTCTCCCGGAGCTTTTTTTACCAATTGCTGGATGTTTTTGACGGAGCTTAGAATTTATCTTCACAAGTGCAAGCACTATCTCAAGTGATTTTGTGTTGTGCTCTTATTTCTGGACTGCAGGTTCAGGTCTGCTTTCGGTGATGGGCGTGTCCTTCTCGTTTCTGCCTGCCGGTGAGATTCCACAAAGAGCTCTGTAATATTCCTTTCATAACCGGTCGCTCATCCAAGTGAAGAGCACTTCGAACATCTCTCATGTGCTTTTCAATCCACGAAGAAAACATTCATAACCTTCAGTTATGTCCATCAGCAGACTGGTTATGTCCCATAGACGGCTTGAGTAGATGAATGTCTTGCTGCTATCGCAGCTCATATTCGACATGATTAAGTGTCTCCTGCTGGAAAGAGATTGATTGGGAGGAACCACTCGATTTGTTTTTCGAGAGCGAGCTTTTTGCAATCCACCGTTACATTAGTACTCATCGATGCATTTCTTGCAATGTTGTCTGATCTGTGCAGCTCAACAAGCGATTGCAACTCTGACCCAATGTTCGTGTAACGGAACAGCGTGCATCCCGGGCATGAACTGTGGCACCTGCCCCACTGGTCTTGTGGGGGAGTGCAAGACACCCGAGGAAGCTTACGGCAAAGTTCTCGGCACCGTAAGTATCTCTGCTCAGAAACATTAGCAGATGTTGAATATTTTCCTTCTTTCTGAACTACTCGTTATACATTAGAGTTATCCTTAAAGTTTCTCAAAAAATCGTGTTTTGCTAGAGAGTTTCGCCTCACTTTTGAAATTTATATGTTTAAGGAGCATTTAAGTGGTTCGAGTGTTGTTGAAATGTTAGACCCCGAAATGTGTTTGATTTTTGGCCAAGAGATGGTTATGTAAAAATCAAGATCTTGTCAAACTTTTGAGAGCATCATTTTAGGTGGCTTCAAAATTTTGCCATGAAAGTCATTTTTATATAACCGTCTGGTGACCAAAGCCAATCGACAAGCCTTCATTTTACCAAATTTGGGGGTTCCAACATCACTTGAATGCTCCTTCAATATTATAAATTGTCAAAAGTGGGGTGAAACAGTCTACCAAAACATGAGTTCCTGAGGATAACCCTATTGGCGAATTTGACATAATAACTGGATCGGGTTGGGTGTGATATTGCAGATCTTGGTGTGCTCCTTGTACCAGGTCGGAGTTTCCCTCTGTCCACCGAGAGTGCTCCGAAGAGTCTTCCCTCCGGTGGTGACAGGGACATGCCTCGTTCTGCTCGGATCAGCGTTGATTTCCCCTGGCTTTTCGAACTGGGGTGGCGGTACGTACTGCGCAAGCCAGGTACCATTCTGCCCAGAAATGTTTTCTTCACAGGCATCGACATCTGGTGAATCTTTGGTTCACCTATATCAATGCAGATTTGGGGATTAATTTTGCGAAATTGGATGACTTGACATGGCGATGTGTCTTGGGTTCAGGTGCTGACAAGCCAAGCGCCATGCACTGGCAACGGAGAAGTGGTGCTCGCGTTCGGCGACAAAAATTACTTGGGCCTGGGGTTGGTCGTCTTCTTCGGTATCATCGCCGCTGAGCTCTTTGGATCGCCATTCATCCGCAACATCGAGGTCAGTCATTCTCCGAGCAATCATGCGCTTTCCCTCAAATTTACTGGGGTGTTTATTTATTCTACAAATTTCTTTTGATTCATCTTTGAACTTATCCTCGGAGGTTGTGGTTGCTATTACCAGATCGTCCTCGGGTTGGTAATCGGCATGATCGTCGCTGCCAGCGTTCACTACACCGACTGCTCATCTGGAACTTGCGTGAATCTTCGGTAAGTAGATGTCAGAACTTTCGAAGCATTTCGAAGCTTCTTTTCTGAAATCGTTGTGAAACATTTTGAGGATGAGTTCGGCAACGGTGGATGATGGGTAAGTAGATGTCAGAACTTTCGAAGCATTTTGAAACATGTCGATGATGATTTTGGAAATCGTGGAAAAATGAGTTGATGTCAAAACTTCATTGTGCATTTTGGAACATTTCGATGATGAGTTTGGCAACGGTGGATGGTTGCGTGTCTGTGCACAGGTATGTGACAGGAAGCCAGATAGGAAGTGCTAAGTGGATTACGTTTCTATGGACGCACCGGATTCCTATAGGATTCTACGGGCCATCGGTGCTGCCAATTCTGTTTGCCTATATGGTGACAACGATGGAGTGCATCGGTGACGTGACGGCCACCACCGAGGCCAGCCATCTGGAACCCGTAGGTGAGAAGTTCGAACGCAACGTTCAAGGCGCAGTGCTAGCAGACGGCATCAACGGTTTCTTCGGAGCTCTAGCTGGCATCAGTCCAGTAACAACCTACGCACAGAACAACGGTGTCATCTCGCTCTCTCGTTGTGCATCTCGGTACGCTGGGATTGCATGCTGCGTGTGGCTGTTCCTGTTCGGTGTGATTGGAAAATTCGCTGCCATCATCCTCACCATACCCAACTGTGTTATTGGGGCCATGACCACCTTTCTGTTTACCAGTGTTGTGGTGTCTGGTATCCATGTGCTTAATCTCCGTGAAGGGCTTACCCGCCGCAACCGGTTCATTGCCATCATGGCCATTGGGGTCGGCATGGGTGTCAATCTCGTCCCCACATGGGTGAACATCAGTGGCCAGTCGAATTATCCTAACCAAGGCAACTTCTGGCCTGTCTCTAGTAGCTGGAGCCCCGGCTTCCGAGGTACGTCATTATCTCTCCATTTCCTATATGACGCAGTCTGCCTCCAAGAGTTGTGATTTGAGGTTTCCAGAGGAACTCGTCCTGGTGTGCAGCTCAGGTTCAAGTAATGAATTGATCATCATGATGACGACAGCTTGCAACAACTAGGAACAACTCTTGCTTAACCTTTTTGAGGTTTCTGTTTTGAGATTTTTAACGAAAACTCAGTGATATGCAGTTCCGTTTCAAAATTGATAAGAATGATGACAGCTTGCAAAAACCCGAAACAACTGTTGAGAGGAACTTAAATTTCCTATTAATCGCACTCACTGGAACCTTTCTCGAGATTGTCAGGGTCTCTTTGGAGCTTTCTGTTTTGAGATTTCCAGAGGAACTCGCAATAATCTGCAGCTCGGGTTCAAGTGATTTGATCACCATGATAGCAGCTTGCAACAAATCCAAAGAAACTCTTGTTGAATGTTCCAATCGCAGCACTCACCGCAACCCTTTTGGAGATTGGCAGGTTTCCTTCGGAGTTTTCTGTTTTCAGAAAACTCCGAAGAAACGGTGTTAATCTTAGGAAGGTTTGCAGGTGAGTGTTGCGATCGAAAAGTTTAGCAAGAGTTGTTTCGAGTTGTTGCAAGCTGTTATCATGGTGAAATCACTTGAACCTGAGCTGCTGATCCTCGCGAGTTCCTCTGGAAATCTCAAAACAGGTCTCCAAAGGGACCCTTGACAATCTCGAGAAAGGTTCCAGTTAGTGCAATTAATAGGAACGTTTCATTCCTGTCGAGTTGTCATAGGGTTTTTGCAAGCTGTTATCATGGTTATCAAATCACTTGAAACTGAGCTGCAGATCATTGTGAGGTTCTCGGAAAATCTCAAAACAGAATACAGTGAGTGGGGTTGGAACATCTAATGATCTGCTGCTCAGGTTTGAGTCGGTCATAGCTTGCAACAGCTCGAACAACTTTTGTTAAACTTTTCATTCGCAAGTCTCACGGCAACCATTTTCGAGATTGTTAGGGATTCTCCGGCTGTCCAAGTTAGCAGCAATCAAAATCCTTCTATCGGCACTCCGATGCAGAAAATCACATCTCGAGACTTTACCATTGAGGGTTTTGTGTTGTTGAATTTGTGTAGGGTTCAGAGATTCCCTCATCATCGTCATGTCCACCAGTTTCTCCATCGGAGGAATTATCGCTCTTGTCCTCAACCTTATCCTACCCTTCGACCAATTCGACACGCGTATGGGCACCAAGTAAGTCCTCGGATTGTTGTCTTTTCTCATATCAAAGTCATCCTCGGACTGCGTGAAGAAATGGCCCAATACCTTGGAACTGTGATTTTACTGCAATTATTGAGGGCAAAAATGGAGGTCATCCTAATTCACATGAATGAACCATTTGATACTATGTGTATTCTGAAAAGCCTAGAATGTCATGCTTCATTTTGTTGGACAGATTAATAAGTTTAAAGTGCCCACCCCAATGTTTCGATTCATAACAACTATGAACTTCGTGAATATTAAGGTTGTATGCAGTGGGGCGATCTAGCGTCATTACCATTCCTATATTAATTTGAGACGTGGGAGAGTCTCCGGTTAATGAAAATTGTGTTTTCTTGTAAATAGCAAACTGGTAGGTGAATGTGCTCAACTGAATCATCAGAATAGAATTGAAGAATAAAAAAACAGAAATGTATTTTCTAACCATTCTGACTGTGCCTTAACAGGGAGGATGATAACGCCATCGACAACAAAGTTCTTCCGGGGCCATAATTTCTGGCGATCTGCAGCTACAGATTCGCCTAGAGTCGATTACTTCCATTCCCTTTTCTTATGCATTAAAATGTGTTGATTTTCACATTGTATCTCTTTAATCGACTCCTCATGTACATTGCACTCTTGGAAACTTGAAGCATTCTGTGCGCATGCTAGCAAGTCTTCCTTTCTGCACACCCTGTCGATCAAGGAGTCGAAAATCTTCAATGCAAATTTTATGGAAATGCTCATCTTGACTTTCCAGCTTTTTGCTTGCCTTGTTAACAGCAAGGAGTTTATTAATATACATTTGATGTCAGAAGAGACCTGGAATGTTCATTAAAGGTCCAGTATTTCACTATGAAGATGTTTCTTGTGAAGTTAATAGAAACCTGCAATTGTGAGATTGAAGCACTTGTAATTTCATGGATTTCATTGCTTCATGCATTGGAAGGCTTTTTTTAAAAAATCTTAGAGAATGCATTTCTGCAACAGTCATCTCAAATTCACAGCTTTTTGTGCTTACATTGTTAACAGAATGGAGTTTTGTGAAGTTAGAGACCCGAGTCCCCAAAATTAAATACCTTGTGAGAAGTTGAACTAGAACACAGCAATTGAAACCTCAACCCCCGCAGGATGCAGATTCTTGGTAGCGGTTCATAGCAAACTCACAGCTATTTGTTTGCTATGCTTAAAAGGAAAATGAATGTGAATCACTTAAACTCATCAGGGCAGAAATTGCAAGTGCAGTTCGATCAAGTTTAGCAAAGTGAATTTTGCAAAATCTGTTGCACTCTGAAAATGTTGGAGCATTTCCAAGTGAAAACATAGTACTTATTCATGTAAAGCTATTACCTAGTTGGGGGCGGGGGATTTGGAGCCCTAGATATTTAGAAACTAAATAACTTTTTCCATTGCTCATGGCTGTCGATAGTACTTTCACCACATGGCCATTGCTTTGATAACAACATTCATGAGTATCATTCCATTAAACACATAGTTCTAATAAACATGTGAAATCATCCGAAATCTCAATAGACTCTAATATCCCATCAAAAAGAAAGACAATGTCAGCTGAAAGAAATAGGACGACAAATATAGACCCAGATCTTACCAGTTCTCAGAATTTTATATTTAATCTGGTCAGTAGAGTACAGGATTCCTTGAACCTAGGTGCGTCTGGATTTGGGCGAACCAACCCACACACTCGTTCCTTGTTGGATGCCTAAACCCTTGCCTTCAAGGAACCAGTGTATGGGTTGTTTCGCCCCAGCCGGTGGGTCTGTGGAAGAAAATTCAAATGATTACGCAATTAACCACACTGAAATGCATGTGTTTCACTTCGGAGTACAGAGTCCCCAAATATGTATGGCTTCAAACCAGTCTGTTTGAGTCCCAAATAGTGACACAATGACCCACGTAACCAACATTATAATCCAGCTCTATGAAAATTATAAAGTAGTTCTCAGAATTTATGATCTTAAAGACGTCTATGAAGGCAGATCCCATTGTATGCCAAACCACGTTTGAGAATATTGTTCCCGAACTCTCAAAGTGCTAGAAGTGGCACATAATTGATTAAGAGTAAGATCGCACAAAATGCCTGGCATGTCACGAAAAGAATTGAGCTCACACTCACAAACATTGAAAATTTGTTGCAACTTCAAGTGATAGATTTTAACCCCTTTGGGATGTTGAGGCCAGGAATGGCCTCGAAGTTCTGTATTCTTCAATTTCGGGTATGAATCGAATGGTTTTTGCAAATATGGTAAAGGCGAAATCTGTTGGCATGGGGTAGGGGAGAATTATCATGATTTAAAAAAAATAATTAAGATCCACGGTGTAGAGTGCACATTCATCCGAAGTGAGGTTTATACGTATTCTGGCCCCAAACTCGTCCTACGGTGACGAGGTACATGTTCAGATACGTGAACCCGAACTTGGACAGCCGGTCACACTTCCGGCGTGTGAACTTGTACCTCCCGGTGATGCACCGACTGTACAATCGTCCTCGGATACATTCCCTACATATACTTGGCCCGTATAGAGCACTGAATACATTGGACCACCCCGCCGCACACCCTCCCCGTTTTTTATTTGTGGCTTTTTTTACACAACAGACAATGCTCTCCGAACTTTTGCGTCGTCTTTAGCACTACAGTATCCATCTACACTAATTTTCCGACGCTAAAACAACCTCCAGACCGTATGCTAAATCAGATACGTACTTCACATATTGCAAAAATACGCCTCACGACACAGCGTATCTCCAGAACCCAACATCTCAAAGGGGTTAAGGTCAAGTTCATGAACATTTGTGATCCCAATATCACCTCAAACCAGCCATTTGTAGTCGGGTTTCAAGGAGACTGTTCGATCAAAGCTTTATTATACAATTGCAGAAAGGTACCTCAAAATATAGAGAAATCATCTCCCAAATTGCAGTGCAAGCATCCATTTCTCAAAATTTGCATTTTTTATGTTAGCCAGCAGTAACATCAATCTTAGAGAGATTTGGAGCTAATCTCAAAATGTTATGAATTATGAAAGTCCACTAACAGTGTCATAAGAAGGCCACAAACATCCCCACCAATTATGTTGACTATTAAGCTTAGAATGGTTAGCAAATTTTGAACACTGAAGTCCAATCTCGTGTGTGGTTTAAGTGTAAATCTAAGAACATCCACCATAAAGACACATACTTAATAGAGACAATTTGGACTATGTTGTCAACTTTTACTGACTACTCCACAATCAACAGTCAACACAATTGAGGGGACCTATGAATTCATTCAAGGAATCAACACAGATGCACTTCTGATAATTACAACTACCATCAAGTGAAGTTCGATTTTCAATCCAATTTTTGTGGATGCTTCATCTTAGAATTGCTTAGTAATGCAACACAAATTTCAAGACCTAAAATCCAATCAATAGAAGATGGGGAACAAGAAAAACTAACCACTTAACACCTGCATAACTTCTTATAATTGTGAAGTGCAAATACATCATCAACATCATCACCATCATTTGGATCAGGTTGCTTCCACAATGTTCAGTGCTTTATTGAACAAATTCGGCAACGGAAAGCCTATCCTCCTACATCGCCACTCATGAATCTTTTGCAAACTCAAACCGATCAGACTTTTTTTCTTTTATTTTGCGAGTTTTCAGTACGATTCTACCTTATTAGTACATTGCCGCAACTTGCAATCCTGTTTGCAGCTTTCTTCCTTCCTACATGTAACCTTTCTGACACGTGTCGAGAACTAACCAACTAACCAACTACCCATCCATTTTCAATCTCCCCAGATCCTGTCTACTCAGCTAGTTCTTCTGATTCATTCTTGCAATTCCTTACCCTAACTTACTTGCGGAGACACACCCTCATTTGCATCATCTTTGCCTCAGGAATTGATCCTCTGCATGCATTCACAGAGCGACAGCCCAAGTTTACCTTCACAGACAAGAGAACTCACGGAGCGTCTTCGCCCTTTTGAAGTTCTGATGGTATGGCATTGCACCGCATCGCATCGCATTGCATCGCATATCCGACGTTTCAGTGGATCCACGAACACCTGAAGCTGTTGCTGCTGCTGGCGCCGGAGAGATTGCTTGCTTGCTTTTTCTCAAGACATCACCCTTAAACCCCTAAACCCTTTCTTGCGAGATTCAGGCATCACTTTTCAACCCATCACCCTTTCTAGTGAGATTCAAGCGTCACTCTTAAACCCATCACCCTTTCTAGTGTGATTCAGGCATCACTCTTAAAACCCTAAACGCTAAAGCCATTGTGGCGAGATTCTTGTGCAATGATCTTGTGCAGATGGAATGTTGCTCAAAGTGTAACGGTGGGGCCCCGGGTGCCACCGGTGCCAAGACCATGGTTGGTGTCATCGTAATCCGAGACGCCGTGTTTGGTGATATCATATTTCTCGCCATCGCCCCAGAGAGCGTAAGCTTCTTCGCCGTGCACAGCGTCGTCACCGATGAGCAGGTGCTCCTCCGACATGCGCAACGGGACGACGAGCCGGATGAGGTTGAGGATGAGGCTGGTGACGACCACGTTCCAGCCGATGATGAAGCTGGCGCCCACCAATTGCTTTCCGAACTGCGACCCTCCGTTGCCCCCGTAGAAGCCTCCTCGCTCGTTTAGGACTCCCAGGAAGTAGTTGCACAGGTGAGGCTCCGCGAATAGGCCCGTCAGGCTTCCACCCAAGAAGCCGGCGACCGCGTGTGTGTGGAAGACGCCCAATGTATCATCGACTTTCTGGAGAAGTGTCCATCGCTTGTGAATTACCATCATCGTGAACCATGGGATGCTCCCTGAGCAAATGCCCATTACAAGTGCCGCCCATCCCTGCACCACACCTGCAAACAAAAAACAAAAACAAAAACAAAAACAAAATGAAAAATATATCCCCACCACAAAAGTTTTTATTGAGTCAGACTAATAATCATTATGAGCTTGTTAAGAGTAATTATGGTCAGAAGAATTAGTCATCTTGGTGCAATCCTGATGACAACAAACTTAGATCTTCGTTGTGAATGTGATGGTATTTTGTTAATCTTTATTCAGTAGAAAACTTTCAATTCCACTTGTAATTCAACTTCGAACAATGAGGCTGATGCAAGTCCCATAACCCCAATTTCTTGGTACAACTATATATCAATTGCACAACTCAACTATGACATAATGAGGTGCGTGCTCATGATCCCTCCACCATTCCTGGAAACCCAAGTTAAGATAAGCTCAAGTTCAGTCAGGATATTAATTTGGATGCGATGATCCTGACAAAAACTTCTTCGTCAACATGATCATCGGTCTTTAAATACAACTGCCAATTCCATAACTCAATTCACAATGAGGTTAATTTATGCTTCAAAACCCCCAACACATGAGCTTCAGTTTTTGGTCAGAAAAATTATCTTGGTGCAATCATGACGACAAACTTCTTCGTCAACATGATCATCGGTCTTTGGGTAAATTCTAATTCCACAACTCAATTAACAATATACGAGCTTAAGTTTTAGGTCGGAATATTTTTTTCTGGGTGCAATGATCCCGACAACCCAAAAAAAAGTTCATCAACAGGATCATTCGGTGTTTCGGTACAACTATCAATTCTACAACTCAAATCAATCACAACAACGGCTGATGCATGCCCATCCATGCACCCTTCCTGCTACAACCCCCAACGCGTGAGCTAAAGTTTATAAGAATCTTAGTGCAATCCCGACAACATACTTCTTTGTCAACAATCGGTCACAAAGCTTTGTGCAACCATGATCAATCGCTCTAATCCCAAAATCCCAAGTAGCGCGTTGTTTTGCGTAACCCAACACCGCTTCAAATTTTGGTCAGGATCTTGGGAGCAAGTTTCTCAAACTTTGACATTTGGTCGGTCACAAATTTAGTGCAACTATCCATCACTGCAAACCGAAAACCCCAGCGCTAGGTTCACGCAGCCCGTGAAAAAGGGATTGATGCAAGCAAGTGTGTGTATACTGCCACTCAATCTCGTTTCTGGCGCCAAAGGGTTCAACTCACCCTTTCTGGCAATCTTCGAGTTAAACTTGCACCTCCTGAACAAAGAAACGTCGACTTGCAAAAATTCTCCGAGGTAGACACACGGCTTTGAAGAATCATAAGAAATCTCTCAACTGTAAGGTAGACAACCCTTAGTCGATCACGTTTCTTATCAGGGCACATTACATTCTTATGTGGTTTGGTATGGCTCCAAGAAAAGGCGTCATGTGTTTAAAAGAGATTAGACTGCGTGCTCAAAATATGATAACCATTCTAATTCAACAGTCAACATAAAATGGGGACCTATATAACCACTTGATGAGCACGAGAATCTTCACTTTGATAACGAATGTGATATTCATGAGAAGCTCCAAAAATTATGAGGAAAGTGGCTGGTACGGCCTTGATTTGGATTTGCCAACCATCTCTTACTAATCGCGTATTTCATATCCTAGGAGAAGTGGACCGGCTAGTCGGAAAAGGTAACCATTTAAGACCCTTCTACCTTAATGGTGAAGTGAATGTTGTGATGGTTGATTACCTGCGGCGGGGGTGATGACCACAAGGCCGGTGATCATACCCTGAACGGCACCGATGACGGAGGGTTTACCGAACACCAACACATCCATGAGTGTCCACACGAGCAAACTCGTGGCCGCGCAAATGTTGGTGTTGATGACGGCGATCGATGAGTCGACGTTGGCCGCGTACGGGTCTCCTCCGTTGAATCCCGCCCATCCCAGCCACAGCAATCCCGCGCCCGCCAACATCAACAGCACGTTGTTCGGAGGAAACCGCTCCCGGTCCTTCGTCAACCTCGGCCCAACCTGCCAATTTCAAAACTCACATAGATACATCGCCAGGACTGATTAATTGATTGGTTTATTACCACCAAGATTAATTCATGCCAAAGCATCATCAAGAGAGGACGATCATTACCATCAACAATCTCTCAAGCAGGATTAGTTGACACCAAGATTCATGCCTTTCTGCTGCAGTCCGCTTAATTTCCACAAACATGCACCATAATTCGGCGAAGAAACTCAATCACAAAAGATTCATGCCAAACCATCAAGAAAGGGCAGGATTAGCTGGCGAAGAAATCATCGTCAGCACGCAACTTTGCACACACACAAATCTGCCATATCCTGAATCCTTGACACATTCACGCAGCAATTGCATCCAAATTCTTTAGCATGGTCTTCAAAATGAGAGCTCAAGTTTCTTAGCTGGAGAAGAAATCATTGTCAGCAAGAAATCGTCGCAGCTCGCAAGTTTGCACACAAACAAATCTTCCATTTCCCGAATTCTTGACACATTTATTACGCAGCAATTGCATAAAATTTCTTAACAAATCCTTGATGAGAGCTTAGTATTTCTTAACAGGCGAAGAAGAAATCGTCAGCAAGAAATCGTCGTAACTCGCAAGTTTGCACACAAACAAATCTGCCATGGCTCGAATTTTCATTGACACATTCCATTCATCACGCAAATTATAGCAATTGTATCCAAATTTCTCGACATAGTTTTCAAGATGAGAGCTCAGGATTTCTTAGCTGGCGAAGAAGATATCGTCAACAAGAAATCGTCGCAACTCGCATGTTTGCACACAAACTAATCTGCCATGTCCCGAATTCTCATTCACACATTCACCACGCAGCAATTGCATGGAAATTTCTTAACATAGCCTTGATGAAAGCTCAGGATTTCTTAGCTGATGAAATCATCGTCAGCAAGAAATTGTTGCAGCAAGCCGACTTTGCACACAAACAAATCTGCCATGTTTCGAATTCCCATTGATACATTCCATTCATCACGTAAATTATAGCAATGGCATCCAGATTTCTCGACATAGTCTTCAAGATGAGAGCTCAGGATTTCTTAGCTGGCGAAGAAGAAATCAGCAGCAAGAAATTGTTGCAGCAACTCAAGTGTGCACACAAACAAATTTGCCATGACCTGAACTCTCATTCACACATTCATCACGCAACTACAGCATTGCATCCAAATTTCTCAACATAGTCTTCGAGATTAGAGCTCAGGATTTCTTAGGTGGCGAAAATGAAATCATCGTCAGCATAAAATTGTTGTAGCAAACCAAGTTTGCACACAAACAAATCCGCCATGTCCAGAACTCTCATTCACACATTTATCACGCCAATTATAGGAAATTACATCCAAAAACTTCTCAAGAATGATGTGGTTAAGCTTACTTACCCAATAAGCGGAGGTGAACCCTGCAACTCCGGAAGACAAGTGGATGACATAACCCCCCGAATAATCAATAACCCCCCACTGAAACAGAAACCCTCCGCCCCAGATACTAAAAGCTCCCACGGTGTAAGAGCAAATTAGCCACAACGGCACAAACAACATCCACGCCAAGATGTTCATCCGTCCAAGAACCGACCCCGCCAACAAAATTACGGTAATGGCGGCAAACACGAACTGAAAGTACACCATGGTGGCCATGGGGTAGAATGGCTGAATCATGGGTACACTGGAGGTAGTAGTGGCGGGAAGCTCGGCTCTGGATTGCAGGGTTAAGTATCCTAAGACGGTGGAGGCTTTCCCCCACATTGGGAGCAGTTTTTCACCAAACGACATCTTGTATGCGCAGAGTACCCACACTATGAGGACTGCTGCGAAGGCATAGAATGCCATGAAGGCGGAGTTCACTGCCCACTTCTTCTTCACGATGCTTCCGTAGAGGATTACGAGCCCCGGGACTGATTGCATTCCCACCAGCGTTGCCGCGGTCATTTGCCATGCGTTGTCTCCCTTGTTCAGCCAGTCTGGGAGTGGGTCGCCGGTGTTCTGGTAGGCGGTGGGTATCGACCCTGTTGGTGTGGCTTCCGCCATTGTTGCTGCTGCTGCTTGTAGCAAGGAGGATTTGGTCTGATCTTATCTTGTTTTGAAGGAGGAATTCTGCGCAAATTCAGCAACAACAAGAGGAGTTAGTTATGGTGTCAGAATTGCTTTGGAAACTTCACCCATTCATGACAAAGTGGATTCTATTCGGTTTCAAGTGATGGCTCTAATTCGGTTCCGGTTTCGTTCATATGTGCAGCTCGAATTTGAACACAGGACTTCGTCTTCCTGGATTTCTGACTTTTCCAAAAAAAATTATCAACCATCAACCATTAAGCAGCAGCAGCACCACCACCACCACCACCACAACAACAACAACAAGAGGGTACTTCTGGTGTCAGAATTGCTTTCGATACTTGACCCATTCATGATAAAGGTGTGTGGGTAGTGGATTCGGTTCCAGTTTCATTCATGTGTGCAGCTCGACTTGGTACACAGGACTTGCCTTCCTGGATTTCTGACTTTTACAAAAATTCATCAACCATCAACTATTAACTACAACAACAACAAATGGCGTCAGAGTTCATCAACCATTAACAACAATTGGTCTTATCCCGAAGGAATTATAATTCTGCACAAGAAGTTAGAACATCAACAGCATACTTCTGGTGTCAGAATTGCTCTCGAATCTGAACTTCCGTTTATACACAGGACTTCCGTTTACAAACAATCATCAACCATCAACCACAACAACAACAACAAGAACAACAACAGAACTTTTTAATGATTTGGATTGCTTAATGTCAGAATTGCTTTGGAAACTTGACCCATTCAAGACAAGATGTGTGGGTAGTGGATTCTTCGGTTTCGAGTGATGGCTCTAATTTGGTTCCGGTTTCATGTCACATGTAGGCCGATCTTGTACACATGACTGTCTTCCTGGATTAATGAGTTTACAAAAAAATCATTACCCATCAACCAACAACAACAACAACGGCGCCAGAATTTCTTCCGAATGTTAACCCCCGAGTCTAGATTCATGACAAGTTGTGTCATTGGGTTTCAAAATCAGGCTCTAATTCGGTTTCAGTTTCATATTACATACATAGGCCCAAACGTTTTACATAGGACTTCGTCTTCCTGGATTCTCTGACTCTTATAAACAAACATCAACCTCACAACAACAGCAACAATCAAACAACATTGTTAACCCCCTAGTCTGCATTCCTGACAAGTTTTGTGTCTAGTACATCATTTGGTTTCGAATGATGGCTCTAATTTGGTTCCGGTTTCAGTTTCATACATGTGTAGCCCAAATTTGTACATAGGACTTCGTCTCCCTGTGTTTCTGACTTTCACAAAAAAAAACCATCAACCACCACCACTACAATAACAACAAAACGGCTTCAGAACTCTTTCCGGAACTTAAACCCTCGGCATTGACGAAATGCCCAGGGAGAAATGGTCGTGTCTATGCAAATCTCGACAACAAATTGATTACGGCGTCAGAATTCATTTCTGAAACTTAACCCCTCTGTATTGACGAGATGCCCGGGAAACACGTTGTGTCTACGTAATTCGGGCTTCTCATTCAGGCTCTAATTCGGTTCCAGTTTCCGAAGAACACCAAATCTGTACATAGAATTCATTCTTCCTGGATTTCTGACTTTTCACAAACAACCCACAACCGACAACGACAACAATAGCAACGACGCAACGACGCAACAACGTTGACCCGAAATTTTCTGCAAAAATCAACAACAACAAATCTAAAGCCCCTCTGCATTGACGAGATCCCCGAGGAAAAAGTGTGTCTACATCCATCATTCGGTTTCTCAGTTAGGCTCCATTTCGTTTCCAATTTTGAAGCCCAAAATGTATACAAAGAATTGGTCAAGTTCCTGGATTATGTCTGTCTGACTTTCACAAAGTAATTTACAACCCAACTCAAGATAAGTCACTCAAAATATTGCATATATATTGAAAATCTGTCAAATTTCAGAACAAGAATCACATGGTAGACTCCATCTATCTTCACCGATTCCCCGGAAACTTGTCTACATTCCATAATTTCTCAGGCTAGACTTCGTAGATTCCAAATTCAAGCCCAACTTGTTTATTACAAAAAGACTTCCTGGATGTCTGACTTTCACAAACCGCAAGTAACTCCATACTCATCAAGATCGCCACCCGGACTCTCAGAACATCAAGAAGATACGACAAGATTCTCCATCTTTATGGATCACAATCATGCTCGGTTGCAGCTGCAAAGATTGGAATTTTTTTAAAGTAAATCTGGGACTTTTGGGTCGTGAATCCAACAACGCACCAAGATTGATTCAGGTGCGAAGATAGTAATTTTTGACCCCAAAACTATCGTGGTGATGATGATGATGATGATGATTTCTCTGATCTCTACCCTAACCCTGAAGAATCTGGTGCCGAGAAACAGGATTTCAAAACTTCGAAAACTGCGAGGCCACCGACACTCGGGTGAAAGAGAGGCACTGACTGAAAGCATGATGCATTGACCTCTAATGAATGAATAAATGCATTCAAGCAACTTCAGTGACTACCCAACTTAATAATTTTAGTTCGCCAGATGGCACTGCAACTAATTCAAGCTAAGGAAACTTCAACTGAAATGTGCTCCCGTAACACTGGAGCAAAAAAGTTCATGCCAGATTCCAAATTTAGCTCCTACAGGCGAAAACTTGATGGGAGATTCAACCCAGAAAATGCTTAATTTGGTCAGAGAAGATGCTTTTTTCCTAGTCTAATATACTTATTACCTGCACTTCGACAGACAATCCTCTCCCTCCCATTCACAGCGACGTCGACAAAACCTTCGCAATTTTCCAGCGCAACCAGACGAGGCGACAAGTTTCTAGCCTCGCAACTTTCTAGTCTGCGGCTAACTCGGGAGTCTCAAAGTTCACCGCGACCACACAAAATGCACCGTTTTTTTGTCCAAATTAAGAGAGAAACCGTAAACCAAAACCAAAACCACGCACTCCGAAAATCATCACCAAAACGAATGGTTACAACACCACAATCAATCACAAAGGATTCATCAAGATTCTTGAGTTTGACCCCAACAGCGAACTTAGGCGACTCAAAGTTCACTGCGACCACCTAAAAATGCGCCCTTTTCCTAAATTAAGCGAGAAACCAAAAACCAAAAACCAAAAACCAAAACCCACGCACTCCGAAACTCATCACAAAACCGAAAAGGTTGTTAGCACCTCCATCACAAGTCGAGGACTCATCAAGATTCTCGAGCTCAACCCAATAACCCAACCAACCAACCAAATGCGACACTTTTCTAGCAACCGTCTTCAGAGGCAGTAACCTCCAAGTGCACTCCAACTTCAACCCGACCTCAAAGTTCACTCCGAACCATCTAAAACCCCCCCCCCCCCATTTCTAAATTCGGTGCAACAGTAGCCACCCCCCACGCAAACTCACACACACACACACAAGAATTTCCCTAGCTTTCAAATTCCTCAAGAAAGAAGAAACTCCCAACAACAGCTACTCACACCTCAAAGCCTCCAACGTCACCAACAACAACAACAACAACGAGGGTGAATCACTCGAAATCCAAACCTCCAAAACCCACCTCAGATGATCGATCCTCCGAACCTGCCCAACACAGCAAATTCCCACCAAAACACCTCTGGCACCTCAACAAAACAACTACAACTACAACTGACCTGAACACCAAAACTCTCTCCCCAACCAATCCCCACCGTCTGTTGCCGGCATGACCACTTTAGGAAAACTAGAAAGAAACAAGCCAAACAAAAACTTTCGATGATCAGTCAACAGCCATATTTAACTAATAAGTACTACAATAGTTTCTGAAGTCCTCCTGACTTCCCTCCTCCTCACCTGCCACCAACTTAGAAGTTACCACGTCGCATACTAAACTCCTCCTCCTCCTCCTCCTCCTCCTCCTTCCCGTACACGAAATTTCTCCGGCCTGACAGACAAGATAGATAGACAGACAGAGACAGAGATGGCAATTACTAGTCTCTCTCTCTCTCTCTCTCTCTCCCTCTCCCTCTCTCTCTCTCGCTCTGCTGCTTGAATTTTTTAAATGAATTATAATCAGAAATTCATCAGGATCGGATCTCCACCAGGTTTTATTTGTGTTTTGCAAATTTTTTGGGAAGAGATTTGCAGTGCGGGTGTGGACTCTGTCTAGTCTATTTCAGTCAGTTTTCTTTTGGGCTTTGCTCATCGACCAAAACGCTATACAATTTTTCTCTTCGTTTTCGTTTTGTTTAGGCAAGCGGATGAATGATATCGTCGAAACCTGCCCAATTTTGGAAAGGTATCGCTCGCTTTTGGATGAAGGTGCCTAAATATTTGGATGGACATGTGTATTTCATCTGTATGTTTCATCCTTCATCAAATATTATGGATGTGAATGTTGCAGCTACTTCTCTCTTTGAGTGGATTGCATACTGCACTCCCAATGTATTATTATTATTATTATTATTATTATTTGTTTAATCCATGATATCTTATGTGTTTAGGGGACTCGTGTGGTTTGACTGAGAGCAAATTGGATCTGATCGGATTCAGACTCCAGAGTCAGGTGTTGAAAAAAAATTAATTAATTCGATTATGAAATAAAAATAAGAAAAGAGAACGAGAGAATGATGGTGATAATTAATGATGATGATTTTGAGGGTATTGAATCAAGTTGATTGAGTCGAAGTTTGATTTTAAGTTCCGAGTCGTTAAGCAGCTTCCTTGATGCATTAGCTTTGCATTCACACTCGAGTCTGAAGGCTCCGTCCGCTTCCTACTTAGAACGACGGGGGAGGAGGGGCTATGAATGAAAAGTGTACGGTTTGGATGGATAAAAGGGTGATGGATGGATGATGGATGTGTGGGTGTGTGGGTGTGTGGGTGTTTTGAAGGCTAAATCTAGATGTCTTGGCATCAAAGCTTGAGTCCACACTAGTACAAAGAACAAGGTCCTAATAGTGTTATTTCCAACAAGATGATTGTCAAAATCAACATGTCATTGACCAATGTTCAAAACAAGATAGGGTTCCACGCACGGGCCTTTATGAAAATTCAGGGTGAAAATGTACTCTGGAACTATTTTTATAACACTTTATAACTAGGATTTAATTAAATATGAACAAAAGACTTGCTCAAAACTAACAATGCATTTGAGTTTTAGTTTCTTTTTTTGCGCTGTCAAGATGCACATTTCAAACAATTTTTTTGGGGAAAGAGATCAGAAGAATATGATGAAAACCCTATTCATACATATTTGGAGAAGCATTGCGGTCAAATAACCACTTTAGATGTGTATTTGTTTCACAAGTAATGCAATGTGCATGCAATTGAAACGTGCTACAACAAGAGATACAAACCATTGTTAAGATTGTTTTTTTGTCAATTATATCATAGGGTCCGCAAATAGAAGTACACGCTTACACTTTTCATTATGCCCAGAGTTCATGCATAAGTCTAGATCTACTAAACACCTAGTTTGATAAGCTACTATAGTTGATTTGACTTCAGAATTAGCATTTAGACACCAATTTTTATCTTCTTAGAGCACATGTGAGTCATGTGGCAACTAGGGTGTTCACTGTGTGGCCACAGGTGACAGAGCGATGGTTGACACATGGTCGTTGCAACATCATACTAGGTGTACCTACCTTACAAGGGTCCAACCACACATCCCAGTTAAGGCTCCAGTTAGAGTAAGTAATCACTCAAATTAGTTATATTGTGCATGCACTACCCAATCAAGAGAGTTAGCTACATATGAGTAGCTAACCTATGTGAGATATAATCTATCTCAGGGTTGCACCAACTAGTTAGAATTAAGGTTCAAATAAAAGTTATCAAAATAGAAGTTAGCTAATCCTCTCCCATATTTGGCCTTCAATTTCACTCTTGGTGTCACACAATGACAATCGCAATCAAACTAGAACCAATTTCTTTGAAAAAAAAATAAAAAATCTACAAGCATCGCAACTACTCCCAACTACACCTCGTATCATAGTTGGGCAAGGAGAGAGTAGTTGTGGTTGTCGTCCAATGCACCTTATTTCTCCTCATCCCCCAGAAAACAATACCAAAGAAATTTAAAGTATAACCATCAACCACCAAAACAATGGTTGTATGTAAATGCGCCTTCAAAATGAGGGACCAGGAGGGAAGACTCCGGTTGGATGCAAACTGATGGTGATGAATGACCGGATGGATGGATCCATATTAGGTGTCCCCACCTTTATAGGGGCAAAGAGGACCCAAAACAAACCCACCTACTGCAAGGATAGGCAGTAAACCCTACCTCTGAAACAAGGGGCCTCTTGTTCATATAGGACCAACCAACTCAAATTCACATCGGTGATAAACCACAAATGTTCATTTATTTATTTTTATTATGCGCAAGCAAGAGATGTTACATGGAGGTCACATGTGAGCATACCTCACATCCATTCATGTCTAAAAGATTCCCTCTATAAGTGTGTGACAAATTCACATCAATTGTGCTCCCATGGCACTAATGCGGGGGTTTCAACACTAATTTCGATGTCAACTCGGTTTCCAAAAAACAACATCCAAAACACACACTATTTTGGGCGTTTTGGTTGGATGAAACGAGACGTGTGCACTCATATGCAACAATCCCGGAGTCTCGCCCCTTACATACGTGATATGGAGAACCAATCTTAGGGCATGCGTATTAGTTCATACATAGGAGGATTTGAATGAGGGCCGGTGGATGAGTTCTATCTAGACTAGGGGGGATGGATGGATGGATGGATGGATGAAGGGGTGGATGAATGAAGGGGGGCAAGATAGGGCGAACACAAGGTGCTTCTAAAAGCAGTCTTTCCCTTGTATGCTTGCTCCTTGTATGTGGGAGCCATTTTGATCCAACCAATTGCTCGTCCATAACTTAAAGGTGGGACGTCCGAAGGAATATAGGAAAGTAAGACGAAATCCCTTTATTAGTTCGTCATTGGAAATCGATGCTAGAAATTTCTTCATAATTTCCAATCATTGTCGATTCACTTGGGCCGCATTTTGATTCTTCCATATTTCCCAAAAACCCTAGAAACTTTATGTGGCCGTCATAAAAGAGTTACGGTGCTCGATGTCCGGGGAGGCTTTTGGACGTTATCGGTCGAGATCCTACTACTCTAGTGTTTCCAAGTCCAAACGGGTTACATGTTCATATCTCCCGGTTTTCCCTTTATTAACTTGAGGTAGATTCTCAAAATTCCTCCGAAATTATGTGCAAATTTCCTTGAAGTCTTGCACTTCAACCGGCTCATCTGTACCTAGCGGTCGGCTCTCCCCGTTCATTGACCATGGTCCATATATAGGTCCGTACAATGCACCATTAGTGGGGAACAATTGCATATTACCAATGAACGGGGAGACCCGGCCGCTACTTACGGATGAAGTGGTTGAGCTTGAGAAATGACCGGTTGAAGTTCCTTCGAGACTTGAGGAAAATTACCCATCATTTTTAGAAGAATATTTGGAATATATATATATATATATATATATATATATATAGTTAATAACTAAAAACCTTAAGGATCGAACATGTAGTTTGTTGGACTTGGAAACCCTAGGATCTTGATCGATTGTGCCCAAAACCCTCCCCGGGCACTATCGCATAGGAGCTTAAGGTAGACGTGCCTTCCATAGATATCTTTGCTCTCTATAACTCACTTCTAGTAAGATATGATGGAACACGCGATTAGTGCACAATGATAGGCAAATCCAAATCGTTCCATAGCAATTAGTGCACGATGATTAGAAAATACAAATATGGCTATATTCGTTAATTTGAGACTTTCTCTTGTCTCAAATTAATATATGGACCACAACAACATGGTCTAATGTTTGGGTCGTCCTACCCAAACCATCTTGATATGAGTTCTGAATTGGGTTCTTGGTATGAACACCCGCTTCAAAGTATTTGCATCTTACAACATTCTCCAATATCTGTGTGATTTTATCCATGTTCTTATATTTGTAACTGTCTCAAAATGCCGAAAAAGCCCCAAATTAACAAATATAGTGATACATGTAGAGTAAGAAGTTATTGCATTACATCATTCCCTATAGTAAATGACGCTAAATACCATAAACAATGTAGTCAAAAACACCAACCCTAGTGTACAAACATTCTTACACACATTTTACATGTATACAACCAAATACAACCATGTAAAATAAAACCAAATACAACATGTAAAATAAATACATGGTTGGAATTTTACATTGGTGTAAATTTTTATCACTGTCATGTTACTCTTGGAGTGTTGCAGAGAGAGGGAATTATTGTGTACGAGTGTACCTCTCATTCGTCCAACATAAAGACCATGAAATAATATGTAGCCCGAAGGTTAGTTTTTTCTAGTTGATTTGATACCAGAACTAGCTTTATAAAGACCCCAAATCAGTCTACTCGAAGTCATTTGAGATGAATCAACAACAAACCTATAGGAGGTCAAGTGTTTATGTTGGATGGTAGAGAGGTACACTCGTATATGATAACTTAATTCCCTCTCACCGAGCATAACATTACTCAGTTGATGAGTTGTGTTCAGTTGCCCTATCTTCAAATTTGGTCTAAAGCACTGGGATTCCTGACATCGGAGACTTTATTCTCAAATCTACTGCAAGGCCCATGAACACAACTCATCAATTGAGTAATGATACGAGTGTTGCAAGGAGGTGATTCGATAGGTTGTAAAGTCTTGCGGTTTCGGTCAATTTTTCTACTAAAAGATACGTAATAGTAAATTTATGTATGATAATTTCTTTGGTAAATTTTTTTGTTGTAATTTTTGAGCCCCGTGATTATCAATTCAAAGATGAAACTGCACTATGGTGATCAAGTTTTATATCATTTCTAATCACCATTTTGATCCATGAATCAAGTGGATGTTTATTATCCACTGTTGTGATTCAAGTTATGTCAATTAATAGCTCTTGAAAGACTCAGTTAGATTCTTACAAAGTTTGATTGTGTCTCAATTTAACAATGTGGATGGGGCTTATGTTGAGCATGGACAAGAATCTAAGGGCCGCTTTACACCTAGAGGCCGGGCCAATTTGTTGTGTAAGAGCATCCGCACCCTTGCTCTGAATCCACCACTCAGCAAAGGGCCAGTAGAGGGCTCCACAAGGGTTGAGTGACTCGCCAAAAATAAAGACCCCCACTCTCGCTCCATAAATCTGCAGTCTGAGATACGCCGTGGTGGGAATAATGTTGTAGCAACCAACAAGGAGTGCATGGTCGCCGTCGGAGGAGGAATCTCCCAAAAAACACCCGGCTTTTGGGCGCGCCCAGGAAACTCACAGACTCTGCAAAATGGCGCGACATGGGAGTATTTTGGCAAGCCCGCTCTTCAAAGAGCCGTTGCCCGGGTTGCGGTGGGGGGGTCCGTCATGCCCGGGCCCGCCAAAAGCCAGTGCGGCCGGGTATAGAGAGCAAGGGTGCGGATGCTCTAAGAGGCTTGAAATCCTCACTTGTGATTGGCCAAAAGGTTGAAATCAGCTCCAACCCCTTTACACCTAGAGGCCAGGGCGATTTGGTGGTATGAATTTTTTAATCAAAAAATGCATGGTTTGACATGGCCTGAGCTCGTCGAATTGGGTGCACCCAAAATGGAGGGCCAGTTCTTGGCCTCGGGGCCAATGTCATATTTCAATTAATTTTTCAAAATAAAATATGATTTTTTTCAACAAACCATATCCGTTGGATTATGTGGAAATCTAAATAGCTCTTATGGTTCATCGTGACTTCATCCTCTCCTCTCTTCTCTTCGTCTCTCTCTCTCTCTTTGAATTGGCATGGCTTCTTGGCCCTAAGGCCTTTACATATGAGAAAATTGGCCCCCGTTATAATCTTAGTGTAATGTGTAGTTGAGGTCGGCCTCCAACCCAATAGGGGCTAAAATTTCATGCAATCGGCCTCAAGGGGAATTGGCCCGGCCTCCAGGTGTAAAGCGGCCCTAAGCTAGAGCTAATGCATCATGTAACAAACTAAATAATAGATAGGTATATCATAACATTACTCAACACTAGGAAGTTGAACCTCTAAAGCCGGGAATTCTGATAGAATGATGTCCCCCTTATGTTGGTCCACCCTTGCAAAATGAACAGTATTCAACATGAGTATCGTCCACTTTGCAAGAGTGAACCAACATTTGGATTTTAGACTTCGAATTGTATCTACTAGCATTATTTCTTTATTTTATCTAGTTCATCCTAAGTGTTAGCCGGTTTGCATACATGTTATGTGGGACCCGACATCAGAGCATTGCCACTAGTAATGGACTGAACTGCAAAACGGATGTAGAGTAGTTCAGTTCAGTTTGGAATTGCCCCACCCATCTGAAATTGGATGAATTGAACACCGAGGCCAACCTCAGTGCACTGATTGTCCTACAAAACGGAGCAAGTTTTCAGTGCACCAAGATGACCTGAACTCCAATGAATTGAGAATAAGACAATAGTATTATACTCCTCCAAGACTTACTTCCTAATTAAAAAGTTATTGGGTTTGAGGGTGCTCGTTGAAGCCGGACTCAAAAGCAAGTTTGTGGGTGGGGCATATGCCTCCTACCCAAACTGAACATGGATGAATCTCTGTTTTGTGTTTAAACTTTTGCAGTTCAGCTTCATTCATGGGTGGTGATGCTCTCAAGAGGGCAAGTCGCAGCTAGCAGCGCAAAGAACATGCACAACTGGCTTCATGGGTTATGTTGGGCTTCAGATTGTGTAATGTTATTATATGCATGAAACCGAACCCTTTGAAATATATAGTGAACCTCACATTTCTAGATGATTAAAAAACTTGGCATGTTAGTGCAATATTGTTGAGGACAGTCCTTTTCTTTAGTGAGACTAGGTTCAATGAGGGAATAATCTATGCATTGTCTTTGCAATTTTTTAATTAATCACATTAAAAAGAAGGGTTGACTTTGGTAGTTTGTAGATCTTCGTGTCATTTAACACAATGGTTGCCATTCTCCTTTATGATGACGATGTTACTTTGCTCTCTTAATCGGAAGCATGCTTACAAAGACTTATGAACAAGCTATATGAGTTTTGCACTTCCTCTAGCCTTGACGTCAATTTATCTAAAACCAAAATCATGATCTTTGGTCGCAACAAGAGGAAATTAAACCAAGAGGCCTTTTACCTAGGCAGGGGTCGAATTGAGATAACCCATGAATATAGATACCTTGGGATCCATTTCTATTCACATGGTTACTTTGAGCCATTAAGTAAAAGACGGCAAATCGCAGGTATGAAATCCTTAATGCCACCCTAAGGAAAGAAGCAGTAGTTGTAGTCACAAGTTGGGAACAATTCCCATCTTTTCAAGGCTTTGGTGCTTCCAACTTTCACATATGCCATTGAATTTGAGGAGATGACTTGAAAAACTCTCATTGGATGGTTTTTTAAAAGTGCATGAAGATACACATGATGTCTAACGTCAAAGTGCATTCATTGACAACCTACCATATTTTGCTAGCTGAAATTGGAGAACTTTCCATTGAATTATATGCTCTTCAGCTAACTATAGGTCTTCAACAACGGCTTGCTCACCTCCTCTTGCTTAGTTAGTCAAGCAACCTCAATTTCTCAACAGCTTGCCGAACAAGATTTGACACCTCGCACAAATTGACAACCATGTGGAAGGCATCATAGGGTCCATGATATCCCAACACCCTCCCAAAAAAATTACATCTGATAATATGAAGGGGGTTTTTCTTGCTAAAGAGTGGAACTCTTTCCATTTATGGGGGAAGAAACTACACTAAGTATGATAGTTAGTGTCACCAATTCTAATTGTCTTGCTCAATACTAATTGTAAACCGCGGGTGTAGTGTCACCAACACTAAATGTTAACCCAACATTATTTGTCATTCCTTGTAAATTTACAGTAGTGCGATTATTGTCACTTACCAAGTGATTTTTCATCCAAATTTCAATCATCCATGACAATATTTCATCGAAAGTCGCTTGACAAGAGAAGCTAGGGTTTTGGCCAATGGATGAACTCATCCATGACAATATTTGTTCACTTATTCATAAAAAGTGTCATCCGAAAAGTTACCCTAGTGACATAAAATATCATATGACACTAAATATCATATTTAGTATAGATTCTCTCCACCTCAAGGATTTTCTCAAATACAAATGTGAATTGTACTTGAAGCAACCAGTGACACCATCCTAACGCAAGATCATTGTTGCTTACTGCATCTCAAATAGACTTACCATTGAATTGGACAATGGTCTCCTATCCCTATCTCTAGAGATTATAAATTACACCACTTTTGCTAGTCTTACAATGTACTTGAAAATGAGCCACACTTTGTGTTGGAGTGTCCCCTATAGAGCTCCATCAAAGATTTGTTTTCAATCACTATTTATGAATGTGATTTAGGGAGTCTCAAGCCTTTCTTTCAATTCGACCATCAAGTCAACATCAGCCTCCATCTCACAAAGGCCACCGCACTCCGCCACTCGAAAGAATCAGCCAGTTTGACACCATCTTGAGGCACTTTTAGCCCCACCAGCCTTTTGACTTTCCAGACTTTAAGATCAGTTTCATTTCACTACATTTTCACATAACATCATAAGTATTATCTTATAAAAAATATCATAACCATTCAACCAACACAAAGGGTTGACTTCATCCATCCGAATTGTGTAAACAACTTTGAATACATACATGTTGGGCCGTCGATGGATCCCACTCCAAAAGCATCCCCTATATTGTGGCATGAAAACGAGGGCCTCTCTCCGAAGGAGAGGGATCGGAGGGCCATTGTGTGTGGGCTTGGCCCACCGGGGGCTCTCGACCAACTAGTGGTTTCGGAGATATTAATGCAATTGGAAATTATCCAAGCACCGTATCTTTAAGTACACGGGACTAGAATGAGAGGCCCAACTTGGGCTCGGGCCCGGGAATCTTGCCCCACAATGTTTGCCTCTCATTTCCCCCCCTTCCTCACAACGTGAAGGTGAGATAAGCTTAGGATGGGTCTTAGGGCCGGTTCACACTATACACCTTGGTTGGGACTATCTATAAGATCTACATGTGATTGTGGGGGTTATGGATTATATAGGGTTGTCAATTATCTCATTTATTGTAGAATGTTCTTGGTTTCAACGTGGTATTAATAATCCGAATGTGGTAGGTGTAGCAAGGATTTCAAGTATCGAGGTAGGCCCGGTTCACTCGGGTCCCGAGTACCAAGTCCCAAGTCACTTGAGGTCAATCGGTGCAATCTCAGCCGTTGAGAGCATGGAAGTTGGGACTCACCACTTCACACGGGTCCCAAGTCCCAAGTCTCCAATATGACATGGATGCCTACATGACAACACTTTTTGGAAGGTGAGGCTTGGGACTTGTGCCGAGCAAAAAGTTAGACCCAACTCTCAACACAATTCCCGTGATTGTTTTTGCATAGAATAATCAAGATCTGACTTTAATGATAGTCAACCATATTTTAATGGTATCTTGAGGCTCACAAGTTGGGAATTTGCCTCCATGGTGGGACATGCTAACGTGAGTGGGACTTGTGAATGGTCATTGTTTATGACTAGCCCACTTCTCCTAGAATATGAAAACCATGATAATTAGTATGTGACAGTTAGCAAATCCAAATTTAGGCCATTGCCACTTTCCTCGTGAATATTGGAGCTCATATCAATATCTTAACCATTATCAAAGTGAAGATTCTTGTGCTCATTAAATGGTCACATAGGTCCTCCCAATTACATTGAATATTGAGTTTAAAATGTTGATCATATTTTTTGCAGACACACCTAACCAAGTATCACTCCCAAGGGGTGGACTCTTCATTAAAAACCTAGATGACGCATGTGGGTCACTGTGAAATTAAACCCCTATATACGAGAGGTTTGTAGAGAAACCCAAAAACTACAAATGTATACATACTAACGGCATGTTGGAAAATGGACTCATGTATTTATATTGAGCTCTTTAATTTATTGCGATAAATGCCTGCTAAGTATACAAATTATAAATCATGAATTAAATAGGCCCTTTATTACATATAGATTCCACTTTCCCTTTGCAATGGGAATGTCATTGAACCTATTTTCATCCATAGCATGTAACTCAACGATTGCATCAAACAAACGAAGACAAGAGCACAATATCTTAGCCTTAACATGTGGAGCAAAACCCAAGGGAACCCATGAGAGCTTCAAGAATCTCATATGTAAAAACCCAAAACCCGAATGCAAACCCTAACAAGAATGAACAAGGTAGTCATCAAGGACTATTACCATACGACAATAATCAATGAAAAATGTGTAGTGGATGATTATTTGATCCTCACCTAAGTACACACCAATCAAATACAGGTGTCCAATTAAGAAAAGTAACCAAATGACGCCCACATACCTTTAAGTCCTTATGTTTCTTGCATAATCTCTACGATGTTAAAACTTACAAAATCATCAACTTGAAAGGCTAGTCAAGATGGGCGATGTTACATGACCCATGATACAATATGTTGCATGTCTATTCTTCTAAAACATGACCTTGGCATAAATTTGGTTATGAATTAAAATACACTCATTATGGTCAATAGTGTGGGCAGATGTATAGTGTGTTGTACAATCCAAGTAGTCCTATATTGTTGGCCCTTATTATACAACATCAAGAAGAAAATTAATGTGCAACTCTAGTTACACTTGTCACGCCATTGAGATGTGTTCTTGGTTGGAAGTATTTCAAATGCACAATAATTTCAATCCAATAGAAATATTGTAACTTACAATGTGAACTCTGATGTTAAATAATGTGGGCTAGTGAAAAGTGTGCACTCACAAGGCCCCCAATGTTATATTGTGGAAATAAGCTCAATAGTGGGGTCCACAATGCTTATCATGATTGGTGTGGTTTCTTAACGATCTTCAACAAGAAGGACCACTCACTCACCACTAGAAAATTCAACATTATGGGTGTTAGTCTAAATCCAAATGGCACAAAAACATTCAATTAATATAAGAAATAACGAATAGTGATGAGCTCCCTACTCTCTCACACAAGAATGTCTCAACTTAGAGAAGCAAGAGAACATAAAACGGTTTCCCAAGAATGCTATAGTTGACATGATTGGTGTGCACAATAATTAGTGTGGACCACATTAATGTAGGAATAGTTTATTAGAATGGAGGGGGATTGCATATTAGTGTGACCAAATGTTTACCATCAACGACTCACCACCCCCAAGTTGCTCGTACACGAGGTGTCATAAACCAATGTGCATTACGTTGGATGCAACACAGTACATTATTCAGATCCATAACAGTGTTATGTGGGACTGATAGTATTCCACGTAGTATTCCCGGATATTCCCCACATTCAGTCTAAATGTGGGGAATATCCGGGAATACTACGTGGAATACTATCAGTCCCATAGAACATTGTTATGGATCTGAATAATGTTATGCAAATTGATGTGGTAGATATCCACACACATGGATTATCTTGATATGTATTGAATTTGGGGTTGACTTTAAAATAATTGTGGACCACACTATATAACAAAAATGAGGACACTCTAAACTTATTGTTGTCTATGGTACCTCACATAAAAGGTGTGCTTGTGAGTAGGTGGGTTTCTTTTATTTGGTGATTGCTAAAAGATAAAACAAATCCTCTATATTTAATATTCTAGAATCTAGATTGAAAGAATTTGTGGGTTTGAAGTTAGTGTGGAGTGCTAACATTTTGGCTCTCTCAACTAGAGTCCGGGGAGTTCTATAGAGAAAAGGGATAATTTCCTAGCTTCTAGGAGGTGGCTTGGATTTTCAAATTTTACCCGGAAGTGGGCCTAGAGAGTGCAAATTTTATCGGTTGATATCCCCCATTTCCTAATGTATTTAGGCAATTAGCCCATTTTTTTCATTTATCCAATTTCCTAAATGTCTAAAATGGGGCCGGTTTTGTATTTTGGTGGCGGATGTTTATTCCCTCCCCATTTTTTCCCCTTTAAGTTTCATTGTCATTCATTCCCTTCCCTTTTTTCAAGTGTTCAAGGTTAAAGAATGTTGGCATTCACTCTCTATTTTTTTGGTCTAAATAGTATCCTTAGCAGGAGTTGAACTTGGCAAAGCCCCTACCATCTTAGGGCCAAGGATGTAGCCTTCAGAAAATACAAGATCCACAAAGGGTTCAAGTGTTTTCCGGAGGCTGGTTAGTATTGAAAGTCATGAAATATGCGTACCATTGCCATTAGTATCAACTGCCCCAAATAAACAAGACACATCACTCACACTCAATGTATTAGGAGAATTCAAATAAGAAGAGGGATTAGCATACAAAAACGGTATTTACTGTCATTCTTCCAAGCAATGGTAACTCCAAGTCTCCAACTATGCATAGTATTAAAAAAATTCCTAAAAAGTATATGTTTGGTCAGCTGCCCGCCGTGAAAAATGCCTTTCAATTGGTAATTTTCCGTGGATACTCCTAGGGCAGCTTGCCTAAATGCCGGCATCTTTTTTTCCCTAATCGGCCCATTTCCAAAAACCTTGATTTTTCTTCTAGAACCCCTTCCTAAACATTTCTATTTCATTCGGAAATTCTCAAAATCAACCGGCTAACTTGTAACTAACTGTTGGCACTCCCCGTTCATTGCTCTCAACTAATAGGTTTTATTTTAGAGTAACATCATTAACATTCTACTTAAAAGCAAGTACTTGGCCACTTTGGGACCAAATTTAGTTGTTGGAATTGATCAATGACAGAAACAAATTGAGCATTTCTACAAATCATGGAGTTTGCATTCAAACTACGAGAATAGAAGAAGAACAAAGAGCATTACAAGGCAAAGAACACACTCACTTGAGCATCGAGCCTCTTGGAAAACCTCCTTTTGGCCATGTTCTTCACTTGCAAATGAGAAACTTTCAACCCTAGGGTCATAAACACATTGCCACCACGACAATAGGATACCTCGGCATTGATAATCCTCACTAGCTTCACAACTCCATTGATGTGCTACAAATTGACACAAAATGCATGCATTTGTTCTTTAGTTACAAATTATTGAAGTCTCTCATCATAACAATAACTAACTTGTATGTTATGAAAGCACTAACCCACATCAATTTGTGTTCATGATAGATTATGTGGCCCATGATTAAAAATAAAAATAAAATTTTTAACACAAAAAAACATCAACGAGGGAAAGTGCTACTAGATAAAGAAAATAACCCACAATAGTTAGCATGTTGTTCTTTGTTATGAATCAATGAAAAACAGTGTGGCCCATCACACACACACACACACACACATATTTATAGTGCAGTTACACATAAGGATTAGTACACTATATGTTGACAATTTAATCTTTTAATACTTCTTTCAAAATAGTTTAAATGGTCACAATTGTTCAATGAGTGTGCACATGACCTAGTAAGTTTCTAACCCAATTCTTCTAGATTTATCTCTAACTTCCATATCACTCATTGCTAATGCTTGCTCTCCATAACATTATACAACATTGTGTGTTTGTTCAATGGACCATGTGAAGCACTGCCAATTATGCTAGAATAAAAACATGAGATGCAAATCCTGACGGGAGCTCAATTTGAATTTGAGTCTTCCTATTGATAAAAAAAATAGGATTAAAATGAAGAGAGGATGCTAAGTAATGTTATGTCATTGGTAACTTGTTGCTTTTTACTCATTTCTAAATCTTTATAGAGCTCCACGAACGAATGGCCCAAATGGAATAACAAGGCCCACATATTCCATAGGCTGCAAGGAAGGATTGCCATCTATAAGAGGCCCAAATTGCGGCTTAGATGTAGAGTGGGCTACTAGCTCCAATAAAATATCCGTAAGTGTCAAAAGGCGAAAGGGGGGAAAAGGGAGATTTTTGCACTTTTCTCGGCACTTTAAGAGCGGAGAAGTCTTTAGAAGTTATCTTGTGTATGGCGACAAAGTCTTCAATGCGGGAATTTCAATTGAGTCATGATAACAAATTCAAATGCTATTAAATGTATTATTTTTAATAATATCAGTCATAGTGCTTCACCCAAGTTTATCAGGTTAATTCCGTTGGCAAGAGAGAATAAGCATGGTATAGTTTTGAATAATATCTAACTTATTCCCAGTCCCACTGAGCCTGTAATGACCATTGAATAATGTTATGACCAATGTGATGCATGCCATTATTTAGTGGCGTGGGCCCTTAGAATATAACAATGGAACCATGAGATTTCAGACTATACTGAGTCTCTACGCTAACTTTTTGAGCACCCCACTGTTATATTCTAAGAGCATCACCACCCATGAATGAAGCTGAACTGCAAAAGTTTAAACACAAAACAGAGATTCATCCAGGTTCAGTTTGGGTAGGAGGCATATGCCCCACCCACAAACTTGCTTTTGAGTCCGACTTCAACGAGCACCCTCAAACCCAGTAAATTTTTTACTAGGAAATAAGTCTTGGGAAGAGTATAATACTCTTGTCTTATTCTCAATTCATTGGAGTTCAGGTCAGCTTGGTACACTGAAAACTTGCTCCGTTTTGCAAGACAATCACTGCACTGAGCCTGCCCTCGGTGTTCAATTCATCCAATTTTCAGACGGGTGGGGCAATTCCAAACTGAATTGAACTACTCTACATCTGTTTTGCAGTTCAGTCCACTACTGGTGGCAATGCTCTAAGGACCAACGAAACGAAAGCTGCACGTTTAGTAATGTTATGTGACCAAATTATCATAAGTCAAGCCCCCATTAAAGTGTGTTGGAGCATTGCTCTACAATCATAGATTTGTGATATTGGTAATGTAAGGACGTGTTACATTCTAGAAGATAGTATGCGCTTTTTATAAAAGGTGTTCAATTTAGGCTTGGACCAATGTTGGGTGGGTTTTATAAATGGCACCAAATCCTTGTTGCTTATCTAGGCAATTCGTCATATTCTTAAACGCAGTTCTCAAAATTTCAAAGCACCGGACTTGATTCATAACTGTGGTTCTCCAAAAATTAAATAACCTCCTAAAAACCGTTGGTTCTTTTCCGGTTCCTTGCATTTTTTCTTAAAGAATCGGGACCGGAGGTTCTTTTCTTCTATAAGTTTCGAAACTCCCAAATTGAAGGTTATCAACAACACCACATACTCGGCCAACATTGGCTCAAAACATTGGCTTATGGGCATAGCTAGGGATTAGTGTTCAAGATTGAAGTCTTCAATGCCCTTCAAATGCGATTTGGCCTTTCAAAATATACCTCTTGCAAAACAACCCTTCAAAACGCAACCCCAAATTGAAAATGAAGACATCACTTGAAGTCCTCAATATAATCTGCTCACCACAAGAACCAACAAGCGTAGGGCATTGTTACTACAAGAAGTGGAGTTAGATGGTTGATTCTTAATTCTTCACATTGTACTGGAAACATGTACCATATAATTCATGCACAAGTTTAATATGAGTTTTGTATTCCATTTCTATGTTCTTGGATTGACGTCTTGGATTTGAACCAACCCTTCAACTGAAGGACTGAAATTTGAGAGCCCTTCAAAATGAAACTCATATGAGGGCTTCAATCTTGAACACTGCTAGGGATCAACCACATTGTGAAAAGGTGGCACCAAAAACTGTTTCCAAGCTCTAGACTACATTACTAAACTACTGCTACATTGTTTCTGGTGTTTAGTGTCATCTATGACTTGGGTTTACGCAAGGTTATAGCTGAATCTTACTTTAAATTTCATTTTTGTTTGCCAAATAGGTTGTATGGACATTATATAACACAAATGATTTTACTAATGATTTAAAACTTACATTTTTAGCAAAACGTTAATAACCCCGAATACTAAGTGACACTAAATATCATAAATGGTGTAGTCGAAGACATGCCCTAACATAGTTTCCAAGGTGGTCATCGATGCATTTACTTTGAAATCAATATCATGGGTAATAGTACCTTCCTGGTTGGTCCGAGACGACCCTAAACTACTGGATGATGGTGGACACTAGACAGATACCCAAATCTCAATTGAAGAGGTTGGTGGTTCAATTCCCGGCTGTGAAATCTCCTCTCTACTTGACATAAACTTGCCAGGTGGTCAACTGCCTCTTGTGCTTTGGCGTTGGCATGTTGGCCTTCCTGGTAAATGTAACATTGGGTGTAACACCAAGAATCTTTCATTATCACAATGTCACACTATATTAGTGTCTTGTGTTCTTATTTGTCCTGAGTGATTCTCAATGATAATAAAAATAAGATGCAACTGTATTTTGGCATTTCATGTGGAGTTCTAAGGGAAATGCCTTGGGGAACCCTAAAATACACTCCTATCTTGTTCTTTATTATTAATTTATTTAGAGAAGATTCCAATGTTTCTTGTGAAGAAAAGTTCATTAGTATGGTCGGTATTACTTTGAGAAGGACATGGTGTGGGTTTAAATGTCCTCCCCCGCACATGCACTTGCGTAACACCTAAACACTACCATTGAAAATTTGTACAGTAGTGTTCATTTCTAAGCATGCTCAATCCTCCTCACAAAAGGGGAGGGCGAACCAACCCATACATTGGTTCCTTGTTGGATGATTGCAGCCCTGCCTCCAAGGAACCAATGTATGGTTTGTTTTGCCCCAACCCTCACAAAAGACTAAGTCCTTTAATTTTGTCCTAAAATTGAAACACTGAAACATTGTAACACTAGAAACACCGAAACACTTGTTGTGGTAATAACCGGATTTAGTCGCCCAAATGACCGTTGGGCTCTGTTCTTGTGGGCTACCATGGACATGTGAACCCGTGCCTTCTCTATGGCAATGCATCAATAAAGTAGAATACATAAAGCGGTGAAAACAAGATGATTCGGCTAGAAAGAGTGGCTTGAAATTTGTGCTATATTTTCAGAGATGAAGTAGGGGAAATGATGTGGAACGCAAGTTGTTTCGTATTTTTATTCCTTGCAAAAAATTAGTTACATTCTCTCAAGAGGCAAGTAAGTCAACCCCCCCCCCCTACTTGTATAGTACTGTCTCCCTCATCTGAGCATCAAAATATCCTACTATGCATACGAATGCACACAAAATGGTCAAATCGATGGCACCCAAAAGTGATTCCAAGTGGTGTGAAACAAGACCTATCTGGCCAATCACTGCATCCGGCCTATCACTGCATCCTCTTTGGGCCAACACTTTTACAATCAACCATTTTGGGTTCACAAAATAGTCATTCTACTCCTAGTCTAGTGCACCATTAGTGGTTATTCACCGTGTTCTGTTTTCCCACCTTACCCACCATGGTAAATTATGTGGTTGGGATCTAAATGCCACACTATAAAAGTCCTCATATTTAGTGCGGTATATTGCGTATGGATGATAACCAAGTCATGGATGTGAATCTTCAATGGATGTGAACACCCACTCAAAGGGCCAATGAGTGGAGCCCAATACAAATGGGAATGGATTCCGACTTCCAACTGGCGGCCCAGTGGCTCCGGCACTCATGAATACTTGCTTATTTTGTGGGCTGTAACCCCCCTGAATGTTGGGCCACTGGGCAACTTTTTGGACTTTAGAGAGTAATTATGCAAAAAAAGTGCTGGTATTTGTTGCTTTCTGGTGGTTGACGGTCACTATAGGACCAGCAGTTGCGGTTGCCTAAAATTAACCTAATAATCTTTTGACTTTGTGGCCACATGAATTATCATGTCAATTGAGTGGTGGGTAAAAAACTGGGCAATAGAGTTATCCATTAATTATTGGTTAATTTGATGGTGAGTTTGGATTTGGGCGAACCAACCCATACACTCGTTCCTTGTTGGATGCCTAAATCCTTGCCTCCAAGGAACCAGCCCCAGCCGTGAGTTTGGGCCCGCGCCCCCCGTTTGACCCTTGCATTTGAGGGTTAGTCGTTATTTATTTATGGGCATTGGATGCCAACAAGTAGGCGGTGACCACACAAACACGGGTTAGCATTAGGCCTAGCAAGTAGGCTCTCTTTTACTTAAGCACTTGGTACAATTATTTTGAGTGACCCATCCTATCACACCTGACAACTGCACGTGTGTACAACACAACAAGATAGTCTGAAACATCCCGCGTGTCGTGTTGGCCAACTCCCTACGAGGCCACCAACGCCTAAGGTACGTACAGTATGCCAAAAACCCATCACCAAACCCTAAAACCATCACTATGTGCCGCATTCATACATGTGGAAACAACAAATGTATGCATGTGATACATAGTGGTGGTGGTTTTGGTATGACATGTATCACTATGTACCACATGCATTCATTTGTTGCTTCCACATGTATGTATGCAGTACATACTGATGGTTTTAGGTTCGGTGATGGTTTTGGGCATACCTGCCTTACATGGCGACTACATTCCCGTGGTTTGTATTCACTACCGAGTTCCATGTTCCCGTCGTTCCCATCCCATCATGGCCTAGCAAGGCCCATGGTCACCAAGGCCAACACAAATCAACATACATGCCAACCCCACGGTAAAGTGACTTAGAATCATAAGATTACGTACAAGGTTACTTAGCATGCTTATAAGTGGTAGGGGTGTAGTTTGTTAAACTAAGATTACGGAGTACGTCTTTGAATTTATCTTAAAACTCCGAACTCATTTGTGAACATAATTGGGATGACCTATGTTTTTAATTAAGGAATCAACAACCCTACGCGACAATGATAAGTTATGCATGTAGCCTTTCAATTATAATTACTCTAGCCATAATTGTGCCCAAAGCCAATATGCAAGTAAAATTCATAGTTCATGTGAGTATCTTACTGACTACCTACATGTCACTTGTTACCTATCATGTAAAGCATCGCTTCCAATTTCTTAGCTTAGGGTTTAGGGTGTCCCATGCACATAATGACTAGGTCTTGCCATATCTCAATTAATGTACCCCTTGACCTTCTACTACCTCATCTCATTGTGTTATGCTCCAATAATTTGTATTTTCTCACAATATCAAATTGCCATGTTCTATGTGAGTGTCAATTATGTGTCTATTGGTCACACTTGCATTCTTGACAATAACGCAAGTAATAATACATCCTTAGGTTGTCCTTGCCCTCAACCCTCAACCCTCAACCTGGGGTCTTTTAGTGTATGTCTCATGCTTTGCCTATTTGGTGCATTTCATGTTTGGGCTTAAGGTCGTAGCCATGAGATTGAGCATGAGTGAAATGAAGAATCCTCTCTCTTCTAATTCTTCAAGTTGGGAGGATAGTTCAAGTAGTGATGAGGACCTCTTTGGCGAATTGGACAGTGATTCCGTTCTCGAATTAGAGGTTGCACTTGTTGCTAACCAAACTAAAGAGTTATCCAATGCAAACAAGCTCAATGAGGGCGGCCAAGCTTCAATGAACACTGGCATTGGCGTTTTAGACGGGCTACTTAGTATGTGTGCTAGGCCCCTCATGTTCAAAACCTTACTAATTTCACTCTAGATAAATTCCTTGACTTGTGCTTGGATGTTTGTCCTACTCTTCTCTTGCGCTAGGACTACGGGTGAGATAAGTGCTCTTGCGGGACGCCCTTATAAATTTAGTCCCAAGCAATGACTTTTGGCTTTCCTCCTCTTCACGAAGCATGACAAAACTTCAATTTTTGAAGCATTTGAGTGGAATTGGTCTAAGAGTGCTTTAAATAATGATACGATTTTCATACAAATGACATCAAATGATGATATGATAATGTTGCCCTCAAGTATATAATGGATTCAAGGAATTTGAAAAAAATCCAACTTCAAAATATTGAAGGTCATGAAATCTACATCCAAAACCAAATTTAGCCACTACCTTTTGAATATTAGTTTTAATGGTAAGTTTTGAAGATTTCACCTTGATATTCTATATTTGATTACCTAACACAAGAAGAGAGGGCGCCATGACAAAAAGTCCAATTTAAACAATACTCTGCTATTACTTTTAGGCATTTGACCAAAAAATTTATGGTTTTAGTATACTAGAGCATTTTTTTAGTATACTTGACCGTGCTTGCTCCCATCAAACCATTTTACCGCTAAGATACAATACTAAACCTCTTAGCTCTTTGGGGTAACACCTTCAAAAGAATCTATAGATGCATTGTAACTCTTTGGAACCTCTCGTGCTCACAAATTCAACAACAATGCACATCGCATTTTGAAGTCATGGTCACTCACGATCCCTAGTTCCTTTGCCTTCTCTAGATGTCTCATTCTTTGAGTCACTTGTTCTTCAATAGCAAACATGCACTTAGCATTTTCCGATGCTTGTCTAGCTTTGAAGGCTCCGGCCTTAAAGCACAACTCCAATTCCTTAGCCTCTACTAACTCTAACCTACTCACTATATTCCCTTAGACGTTTTTGTTAATGCACAAATAGACTTGCTAGTTCTCGCCAACATCTACGCCTCTATCGTTGGTTTCTCAATCACAATTGATGGTGAAGAAGGTGATTGCGACAATGGTTTCTTGGACGGAAGTTCCTCGGTTAGCTCGGGTACATCCATCGTTGCGGAAGTCAAGTAAGTGGGTGAATACCAATGTACACCCTAAACTCCATAATATCAACCTCCATAATGTCACTCACTCTCTAATATCCCGAAACCCTAGGGAACAGATGTGCGTAGTTCAAATCTCACTCTTTATTGTCAACTTTCTCTCCCTTGTATCACGAATTTTGTCTTTAATGCAAACCACCAAAGAAGTCAACCCACACCCTCGCATTGCGCCATGTGTCAATATGTGGAGTGTCACCTTCTTATTCTTCTTCTTCTTATGCCACTTGTTGAATGTTGGTGCATGCATCCGCCACATCACCCGGGAAGGCGAAGCGGAGTGGACCACACCACACCATTTAATATGTTGCACTTTGTGTTATTCCATAGTGTCACATGGTACACTAATTCACTGGTATCACGCATCCATGTTAACACTACAGAACTCCGTAATATCACGTGCACTTTGGTTGCCACAGGTGTGATACTACGGAGTTTAGAGTGTATTATGCTTTGACAACACTTCAACACATTTCATGTCGCATGCCCATCCATTTGTTTCAAACGTGCCAACACATCTTCACATTGCAAGTTCGCCATGTTGTTATTCGATTCATTTCTAGTACCCATCTTAACCTCCTTCAACCTATCATGAGAGTCTCTTCTTGTAAAAGAGAATCCGGATTTTCCAACAAGAAATTCGCATAGACCTTCTTCCACACCACACTTGGCACAAGTTGGGTTACTTATGTCATTCCTTTACTATAGCTTGCAAAGTGCTTGTAGTAGCTTGTTGCCATGGTGGACCTAGGTACCTTCTCTTTGTGAGCAGGCTTGGAAGGCGGTAGAGGTGGCAAGGTGGCGGAAGGCAACTCATCTATGGTTATCATGGGTTGAGGGGCTGATCACACGAACTACTTTTGGCACCATCTATTAGCATCTCCGACTGTAATAATGTGAAAAATGATGGGCCAACATCCATTTCTAAACATAATCCCCAACAATTTCATGGTTGGAACCGGACGGAAAGTTTGGGGTGATCAAGGCATGAGACCATGCCTCCTAAAAATGGCATATGCCACCCTTTGCCACTTTTAGCTTAAAATTGGCACACCAGGCAAATTAAAAGTGGCATTGGTGAATTTAATGTTTTGATTGCGCTCCAATTTTGGTTAGACGATTGTGTTGCTTGCTATGAAAGATACCCTTCAGCGCCAAGTTGGTGAGTGAAGTTTGATTCGCGTTCTTCTCTCATTTGAGAATGGAAACACTAGTAGAAAACTATGCCTAAAAAAACCACAGCCGAAATCAACTGTAGTTTTTTTTGTCCAGCCTCATTTGTAGTCGCTAAACGACTACAAATTTTTCTTTTTGTTATGCGACTACATTTTTAAATTTTCGGGGCGTGTAATATACCATTGGAAAGGTCTTGAAAATACCTTTCCAACGGCATATTACACACCCTCAAATTTCTAAAATTTCAGTCGCTAAACCAAACCCAGCAACACACACACAACAAGTATAATAAAGTTAAAAGTGGCACTTCCGCAAACTCAAAAGTGGCACAAGGTGACACTATGACGGGCATCTGCCATTTTTTAGGAGGCATGCATGAGACATCGCCATGGTGCTCCGGGTGGTGGTCATTGAGAGAACACCTAAAGCTGCAACATGGAAGGCACACAATTATATAGAACTTGTAGTCATCCACACATAAGCCATAAATGAGATTATACATCTCAATTCAAATAATTGCCATAAAATAGTTTCACATGAATTTCATTAATTTCAAAGCCCAAGACATTTCGACTAGTGAATGCGCTAACTATGATACCATGCAATTTCATATCATATGCTAACTATGATACTAAGCAATTGCATATCATACGCACTACCCTAGGTCTACTCAACGTTGTGGTAGGTAATGTATCCATTGCACATTCTCAACCTCTCCCGGGACAAGAACAAGGTTTTTAGGGCCACTTGACACTAGAGCTTGAGGGCCCTTATGCAATGAAATATAAATTATGTGGTTGTTTGAAAAGCCAGAGACAATCCAAGTTCACTTTACACAAACCTTGAAGGCCCGAGGGACCAAAGAAATTTGGATGGATGAAAAAATATACTTAAAATGATAGTAAGTTGATAATGTTTTGTAGTCTTCTGTATATTGCGCAAAACTACACACCGTTCAATCAATCGAAATTTCCAATGACTCCTATAAATATTACATTCCCATGGTGGGGACCCGAACCTAGACATATGTTGCAGTCCCTCAACATAGTCCACTTTCACTTTACACTAAGCTTGAAGACCCATCAATTGCAAAATTGGATTTCTTTGTCCCAAGGTACATCCTTTGGATGATTTTCAAGGGCCCTTAGGTTTTCTTGGTCACATCTTTTTGTTATGTGTGTAAAGTAGCCTATAGCTCTACATTTTTTTGTAGCACTCTTTCCAAATCTCCAAGGTGGTCAACATTACAACAATTTAAGGCCATCAAACCCTTTAAGCATGTAAACCACCTATGAGATGTGTCACGTGTCTCATGCATCTATTCTCATTAATTTGTTGAGCGACTTCATCTTCTTACGATCCATAACCAATCACTCATTCAAGGGCACAAGGGTTATTAGAACTTGTCACAATTTTTCATCCATGAAGATGCAATATTATTCGTGATTTCTAGATTTTGTTCATGAGCTAGTCAGTTAAGTCCAATAACCAACTTGAGTAGGTGAATGGCTTGCCATCCACTCTCCCTTCCTTGGTTATCTAGTCCACAAACAACCACATGAACTAACACACAAACCCATTTTTTTTAAATCATTTTCTCGTTGTCCATGTTTTGATCCACAAGTTACGATATAGAAGAAAAATTATAGCTCCAATTGAAGTGGTGCATATGAACTCACTCTACATGGCACCTACAAACAAATCAACATGGAACAATTTAAGTCGTAAGGTGCTTGAATATGGGTTTGTTCTTTGATAATCCCCACAAGTGGGATGTTGGGGTTAGATTGTTTTCAATACATGATTGCCTCAAAATTTGCAAAGATCCAATCATCCCGTCTCCATGGTAATTAGGAATGTAAGGATCGATACTAATATAACACTCACTTCCCAATGTTCAAAGATAAAATTTGATCGGTTAAATTTAAAAAACACTCAAATATCTTGAAATGAGAAATAAGGTGTCAAATACATTTATCTTTAGAAACTAAACATTTTGACCACAAATAGCTGAACCTTGAAGCACCTTGTCAAATAAGACTCTCACATCAATTCATACATGACTTGACAATTTAAGGTAGACTTGCTTAATTTGGTTGTTGCAATCACTTGGACACCTATATTATAGTGGTATGCAGTTAGGTGTGCATCTAAAAACGGACACCAAAAAAACATGTGTTTGAAAAAAAAATTGGACTACATGCTCAAATTTGTCAACCATTCAAGACTCAAAAGTCAACATAAATAAAGGCGGGGAGGGGGAGGGTTCTATCTGACCAAGTTATGGCTCCTTGGCTACCACCTTTGAAAACTCATATCAATTCATGGTGGGTTTCAAATTTCCTTATGATTGAACAACGCTTCCCCATTCACATTCACATGTCAACCATAATTTAGAGCTTACGCATTAAGGTTACATTCCATGGAAAAATAATCATTTAATGCATGCTTATCCTACTAATATGTGTAATTAGGTTATCCCACACTAATTTATCAACAATCTACACCATTCTGAATATCGATTACCACAATAACAAAATACATGATTTTTTTTAAAACAAAAATGTGGTTGCTATACAGACAAATATGCAAAGCTATAAGTTTTTGTGATCCAATTTTAACCAAGTATAATTTGCATGGGTGAAAATGCAACCTATTTGCAAAGGCCACCTAATTGCATGCCGTATCGGAGTAGAACCCATTGCCCGGGATATCAAATAAGTAAGAATGAGTCGCAAGATCTTGAGTGTGAACTTCAATATTTCACATTTATATCCTTTTACGTCACGGGGTTTTGTGGGCAATGACTTTTGGGGCAATGTGTGCTATAAATGGAGGGACCCTAAGAATCAAACACAAGCCCACCTCATCTTGCGCCCCGCCTAGGGTTCCCCCCCACCCCAAGACCAAAAGGTGGGTTCCTAGCCCAATGGGAGCAGCCATGTGTCACCTAGTCAAGATTTGGGGATTTGTGGGGATGTAAAACCGGGCTTTGGGGAATATATAATTGGATGCTCCTTGCAAAGCAATTTCAAGCTAAATTTGGGAGGCATGGTCAAGGGGTGGAGTGGGGTTGGATTTTGTGAGTGGGGTTGGATTTTGTGCATGTGCCGCATCACATGACCGCACCCCTTGGACATTGAGCCCACTACATGCCATAGAGACACTTCGAGCTCTCGTTTTATGGGGGAATGTTTTGAAGCTTTTAATACACCCCTACCCCCCGGGCGGGCAACCAAAACTTGATTTGCTTGTGTTTTTGAGCCACTGCAAAATCAAGCTTAGATAAAAGGTTCTTAACATTCTTATTCTTATAATTTTCACCACATAACATTATTCAGATCCATAACAGTGTTTTGTGTGATTGACAGCATTCCACAAAATATTCCCCACATTCAGTTTGAATGTGGGAAATATTCCGTGGAATACTGTTTGTCCCACAGAACATTGTTATGGATCTAAATAATGTTATGTAAGTTACAAGAAGAGGTTCCAACATACACAATGACAATCCAAAATGTTGCATTCTCACTTATAAATTCATACCCAACTTAGAATCGTGTTGCTTAACCTAGGTCCTGGAATAGTTTTGAATTAGGGTTCCCGTCCCTATGTTGGTATGATAACAAGAAAGAAAGAAATAAAATCTATATCATCCAACCTCATATATTTGAATTTTTAATGAAAATGCTCATTCCAAACTTAAAATGGAATATTTTCATCAAGAAAATTGATTTTTTTGGTCAAACTTTTTGAAATAATTTTTTTGAAATGGTTGAGATCACTCAAAAGTATTATTAGTAATAAAGTTTAAGATGAAGGTCACATTTCATCCAAGTAATTTCATATTATGGGAATATTTTTATGACAATGATCGCCGCTCTGGCTACTACAACAAAATGAATAAACATACAATCCGCATATAGAAAAAGAGCAACAACGAGAGGTTGAGTAGAGTTATGATACTTCAAAATTGGAGGTCACCATAATTAATGCAGAACCATGGTTCATTACTAGCAATTTAAAACAATGATTCAAGTCCATACCAATACAAAAACAATTGACATACCATGGTTCAAAGCTTACCAATAATTCGATTTTGAATTAGTGTAAACACCTTATATTTTTATCTACACCATCCACTCAACATGCCACTGTCAATGACTAACCATTTTTGAAACAAGGATTAAGTGATTACTCGTGCAATCACCACTCAATCTTTCCAAATATATACACGTTATCTAAACGGTTACAAATTGAATGAGTCGATTGCATGTTTCAAATTGTATACACTATATCATCTTACTATAATTGAATACTTTTGACGCAAAATCAAATTTGTTCAATTTGTACCAAAAGAAGAAGAAGAAGAAATTATACCTTGACACAATGTGGACGTTGGCTATACTTTTCACATGCTTTGAAATGATCATAGTGGAGGGTGATACATGTCCTTGATATTCGAGTGAAAATAATGCTGGTCCGAGGTGACCTTAAACTACTGGGTGATAGTGAAGAGGTACCCATTTCCGAATGGAGTGGTTGGCGGTTCGATTCCCACTGTGAAATCTTCTCTCTACTTGACAGAAGAAAAAAACTAACTAGCTAGGTAGGTAGGAAGCCAAGAGCCCACCCACCGCAAGGTAGGCAGTAAACCTCACCCTACATCAAGAGGATTCTTAAGCAGGGTAGGACCAACAGGCTCAAATTCACATCGGATTGCATGACGTTGGTCATTTATTTATTTATTTATGAAAATATTAAATTAATTTGGAACAAAGGAGGTGCATGGCCACCTAGCTACACTAAATATCGTATTTAGTGTCATATGGTATTTTATGTGACTACGATAACTTTTCTAATGACACTTCTTATGAGTACTTATGATTACAAGTACTGTCACGGGTGATTGAAATTTGGATGAAATTTTCGCCAATTATTCAAACAGAATTTGGTATATTCTTCATCCTAGCAATCATGTAATGAAATATTGTCACGGATGATTGAAATTTGAATAAAAAATCACTTAGTAAGTGACAGTAATTGCAGCATCGTAAATATACGGTGCCCTAAGTTTTATACAAGAAATGGCAACTAATGTTAGGTTTACATTTAGTGTTCGTGACACTACACGGGCGGTTTACAATTAGTATTGAGCAAGACAAATGGAATGGGTGACACTAAATACAACATTTAGGGCAAGTTTTCTCGTCAAGTAAAGAGAAGATTTCACAGCTGGAAATCGAACCGTCATCAAGTGAAAAATATCAAGAAATTGAATGATAACTTAATAAGTCTCCCACCATACATTATTGCAAGTTTGTTGTTGTTGTGGTGTGTGGGGGCCACATAGCTAGCGTGGGATAGGCCACCAACTCCAAGGGAGTAGCATGGAATCGTGCCTCAAATTTGGCCAAATTTGCACTTTAGCCAAATTCGGCTTCGTGACAAATCAAAGAACTCCAACTTGCATCCAAGAATCGCAAATTCATCCACCAGTGAATCTTAACTATCATAACTTCCACCCCGGCCGCAAGTTCTTGGCGCCTCCCAATTTTAGGCTCGTTCCTTGGAGGCAAGGGTTTAGGCATCCAACAAGGAACGAGTGTATGGGTCGGTCCGCCCAAATCCCAACTTTATGGGTCAAAGGTTCTCCTACTAGTCACGCAAATGCCACTCGGCCGAGTCGAATACTAAGGTAGAAATACCATAACCCGTGAAAATAAGGTGATTCGCATTGAAGATCTGGTCTTACAATCATGAGATAATTTTCTAAGATAGAGGAGAAGGATTCGTGAGGAATGCAAGTTGTTTCGTATTTTTTTGCCTTGTACAAAAAATTCTACAATTTTTCAGAGTGGAAAGTTTGTCAACCCCCTGCTCGTTCACTAGATTCTGCTCACACCAAACACGGTAATCCGCATTTCCATACAGAACATCACCTAAGCCGGTTAACTCATGAGTACATTAAACAAAACTAGATTTGGCTAAACTAAGTGTACACGCATGGCACTTCACTATTCTGACGGCGGTCTAGTGCACTTGTAGAGGGTGGTTAACTGGTTTGGGTATTTCTACCTTAGTCACACAAATGCCACTCACCTGAGTCGAATACTATAGTCTAACCTCATTAGTACGACACTCGTTTATACGACACCCTTGATATTACAACACATTTTTGCGCGACCAAACCTTTTTAGTCCAAAACTCCCTCTTTTATACGACTACGACACTTGATCATGCGACATTTAGAACCTCTGTTTTGTCATATTAAAGAGGTAGGTGAATGCTAAAATTCCTTTCATCTATGTTATGTACATATGAAATACATCCATTTTCACTTGGGAACTACTTGGGAACGTCACTTACCATTGGGAACTTAATGAGAATTAGGGCTACTAGTGCAAAATGGACATGGTTAGGGTTAGAGTGGCCTCCTGCCTAGTATGTTGCTAAACGTCATGCATCATTGTTGTCTAGTTTCTTATTAGACAACTCTTTATATTTTGGTGTTAATGAAATCATTAGTTTTCAAAAGTTAGTAGGGAATTCAGATAAGATGATAGTTGCTAACTTGGGTAGGCAACACCAGAGATCTTCGGACTCCTATTTCAAGAGTTCTTGAGAATACTTGTATTTGTTTGGAGTTATAAGTTATTACTTTATACCATCTATATTGCTTAAACTCGTTGTGTATATATATATATTAAGCTCATATTGCTTATGTTTTTGTATTCCCTTGATAGTACGACAATTTTACACCATTTGTCATATTAACAAGAAGCCGATACCTCGATAATACAACTTTTTTGTGTTTCCCAAATGTGTCATACTAAAAAAGGGAGAAAAATATACCATAGTGGTACTATAAGTGTGTGTGTGTGTGTGTGTGTTTTTTGACACCATCATGATGTACTTATAATCCCACAAGCCTTTTGACTTCGCGACCTTCAAAATGAATCTCATTTCTTTTCACTAGAAAATACGCAAATCTACTACAATGGCATATTTGCAACAATTGAAAGGACAATTACCTAAGACTCGTATTGGTAGTGATCGAAGTTAGCTTTCTTTAGTAATTTCGGATGTTTGGTTGAATTAGAGCAACTAATTGTGGCCTTTGGATATTAATTAGTAGGTAGTTTAATGTGGTGAGCAAGAAGTTGCTCATGTTGCCACTATTGCAGTGGATCATTTCCAAATTCCTAACTCCACCGTCAACGGTTTTACATAGTACGAATACCCCAACGTAAAAGCGGAAACTCACCGAAATTTCTAATCATTCGTATTTGACTTATATTGAAACAAAAAAGTTGACGTAGTTTTTTGCCTTTTAAAAAACATGTTACTTTGAGTCACTACGAACCATGGCCAATGTGAACGGACGTGAGGCAAAGGGCTACTAACTTATTCGGAGTTCGGCCGGAATATTGGGGATCCTATGTAGAGGTGATGATTCCTCCATGTTACGTGGCGACTTTGGCTCAAATGAAGCCTCCCCGAGGTCGAGACTAAAGAGAATTATAACGTCGCATAGGATTCAATGATTTGATGATACAAGGAGGAAAGGGGCGAGGGGCCAATAACTTCACGGAGCCAAGTCAACCCGTGTACGAAATGGGACCATCGAAATTGCTAGCCCGAAGTAAGGTGAGTGCACCTATTCAAGCAAAACCAAAATGTATTTGAGTTACGTACGTTCATTTTCGGTTGATAATGTCAAAGTGCGATTCCTATCTAAAATCAACTTATTCTTCAAGTGCATCGTTTGAATAAGTTAAAACTTTGACGTTATTAAGAAATTAAGCTCAAATACGCAGCTTGGGTGGCCTTATATAGATGCCCTAATGAGCAGATTTCATACAAATTCAATGGCCTAATATAAAAATGTGACTAAACCCCAACTTGTGGCAAATTCATAGAAATCAGACCATGCAGTTTTCTTAAGTGGTTGTGTAGGTGGGCCTTGAGTGAGTATTGTTGACCGGGTATCAACCATTAGTTTCTTGACCATGCCAACCAATAAGTCGTTATGCCGTTCTTTTGATTAATGCCAAATTTTATTAGGACACTTTGAACATTTCAAGATATGTCAAGATGTTAACAAAACAAAATAACATGAACACATTACCAAATTGAAACGAGGAACATGAAAATGAAAAGTGTTATATTTGTAAACTGAGCGATTCACTTAAGAATTGCTGATTGAAATAAAACCAAAAAATGACTTGAAATGGTCTTCTTTCAAATATGTAGATTACAACCCATATCGTGTGTGTGTGTGTATAGTTTCACATTGCTATAACATTTTGCCAAGAGTATCGTTTTTCACCCGATTAACATAAGTAGTTTGTATGCACACCGAAGAATATGATGTAACTTAGTTGGTAAAAATGATAATGTCAATAAAAAGTTATTGCAACATGTAACTCCGAATGGCAACCCACACTAATTAGATTTAAAAAAAAAAGTGCACTTACAAGGCACCAAAGTTTGTGGTAGAACTAAATTATTGGTGGAGGTGGATTGGCATGCATGAACCCAACTTGTAGTTAGGGTTGTTACAACTTGTAGCATCAAGGCTGTCATTGAGAAGATGCCTTTACGAAATCACTTTACGAAAATGAGACTTGGAATTAAAAATTTATATCATCTTAAGTGCTTTCTAAAAATATTCCTCATCAAATAGTCAACTTTGAGCATCTACCACATGCCCATCTTACATTGGTTGAGATCTACTCAAATCCCACATGGACGGGATTTGGACTTTGGAGTTTGACATACAAAAAGACGAAGTAGGACCTTGGAAGCACCTCGTGGTACTTTAACTTCTTAAAGGCTGAACAACCCCAAGTGGGGTGCCTATGTTTCTTTGATGATTTCACTTTATGAAACTCAAAAATGTCTTTAAGGAGGTATGTGGGTGTTATTTGGTCACTTTTCTTAATTGGGCACCTATATTTGATTGGTGTGGGGTTCCATGAGGATCAAAGAACAAACATCATAAAGACACTTGTTCAAAAGAAACTGGACTACGTCTTTAGGTTTTATTAACTACTCGACACCCAACAGTGGACACGATTAGGAGGGCTATGTAGTCAGTTAAGAAATCAACAAACATGCACTTCTGATAATCACGTCTGAATCAAGGGAGGTCCGATTTTCAATGCATTTTTTGTTGGTGCTTCATCGTGTGAAATCTAATCAGTAGAAGTTGAAGAACATGAAAAGCGAACCGAATAATACCCACATACCTTACCACAACAATCACTAAAACTAGGAATATGGAATCATTGTTATAAGCAAATCATGAGTTACTGTGGGTTGGACAAATATAACATCGAACTGGTACCAAAATATCAACATATTGTTAACAATTTCCTCAAATTATATTTAAGTATGTATTTTGTCAACCTAAAAGCCATCCTAATTTCCAACCCACACATAAAATACAATGAGCCAAAGTGTTTTTACTCATGCTATATTTCCATCCACATTACTAGGTGTGAAATGTGTAGCTATTACTAAATAAGTTGCACGTACACCATTCTTATCAAACACCTTTTCGAAATGTTTCTCCAAAGTTTGCAAATGGCATGCTCAAACATGGGGGGTGGGGGACTTCTCAAACTAAGTTATATTGTGCTTGCAATGCCTAGTTCGTAACATTATTCAGATCTATAACAATGTTATGTGGGACTGATAGTATTCCATAGAATATTCTTAACATTTAGACTGAATGTTGGGAATATCTTGTGGAATATTGTCAGTCCCACATAACACTATTATGAATCTGAATAATGTTATGTTGAGAGTATTAGCTAACATATTAGGTAGCTAACCTATATGAGAGCTAATCTACCTCACAGATGCACAACCTAGTTAAAATCAAGGTTTTAAATGAAGTTCTCAAACTCGAAGTTAGCTAACTTTGGGACCTTGCTTTTGTAAAGAAATATTGGCCTATTTATACTCCTAATGCTAATTGGCTTTTGCAAATGATTATCCAAGTTTTCCTTAAATGCCCACCTCTCATTTTTTCCATCTCTTCTATGTTTTGCTATGAGGAGGTTCACACTATTTCTTGTGCATCATCCTAAAGATTCATCATACATGTTTAAGCATTGAAATAATACTTCAATGATAAACCATAGTTAAAATTTCATTCTCAATGTTCAAATTTAGACACTAATACGATTTTTATTTTATTATAATAAAATTAAAATGATGTGGGCCATAAGCTATAATATATTATAACTAGTCATGTTTGACTTAGACAAGTTGAGGAAAACCTCAGTAGGTCAACCTTTGGTTAATGGTAACTAGGATGTGTAGGCTTGCAACCAACTAGCTAGCTTATGAGATAGTTGATTCTCACTAACTCAATTGTTAGCTAATTCTCTTAAGTAGGTAGTGCAACCATGGTTTTAGTCAGCTAGAATTTTGGTTAGCTAATCTTCATTTTATTTTTTTGTAAGTTAGCTAATTCTCTTAACTAGGTGGCGCAATTGGACCCTAAGGGAAGTAAGCAATTATATTGACTTGATAAAATCCAAACAACATCAAATCCAAAGGAATTTAAGGAAATAAGAATTTAACATAAGTTTCTAAATAAAAATTATCATTAAATATACATGTGAAAATATCATAATTATCATCATAATTTCAACTTAAATTAATGTGAACAAAAAATCACACTTTATTTTTTTAAACTATATTAAATTCATGTTATGTCTAAAAATAGAAATCCATAATAAATCTTTGAGTGTTTGTACCTCCGTGGTTGGTAGTGGTTAAAGGTCTCCTCATTACACCGATTACAATAAATAGTGTGGGCATATGTATGGTGTGACTTACCTTAGGCAACCCTATAGCGTGGTACACCAATCTCTTTACATCTCCTTTTAAGAAAATAATCCTAGTTACACTTGATCTACCCTTGTGATATATGCCCGCCTCCTGACCCTAATATGGTTGAAAGTCTTTCAAATGCACATTCTTTTCGAATAAAGGCCATATTGTAGCCTACAACTTGTAAAATTTTGATGTTCAAATTTTTTTGGGAACTTCGTGAATAGTGTGCACCCACAATATTGTTACCAATGTTGTTAGTGTGAAAATAGACTCAACTATGTGGCCCACAATCAATTTAGTAGAAAAGGGGGATTCTAAAAACACGGGTTTAAATTGACACGATCATGATCCAAAACAACACAATATGTAATTGTGTTATTTAGAATCTTATTTTCTACTACAAATTGCATCTCATATCATAATATCATTCAAGGAAGGGATCGAGTTCCCTTTTCATTTATACATACTAAGTTAGGTAGGCCCTCCTTAGCAATTGAAAGAGCACAATCATAGGCTACCAACTAGGTTATTGAAGACAACAATAATAATAATAATAATAATAATGTGGGGCAATCCGAAGTGAATTTGAGCCCGTTGGCCCTACCCTGCTCAAGTACCCCCTTGGTGCAGGGTGGGGTTTACTGCCTACCTTGCGGTGGGTGGGCTCTTGGTTTTTCCGTCAAGTAGAGAGAAGATTTCACAGCCGGGAATTGAACCGCCAACCCCTCCATTTGGATTTAAGTACCTCTCCATTGTTATCCGGTAGTTTAGGGTTATCTCGGACCTTATTGAAGACAATGCTCAATATGGCTTATTTCTTTGGATTTGAGTGACGTGGCCAAAATTATGGAAAACCAATCTTTCACCAAGGTTAGTTTGTGTTATTTGACTTTAGATGTAGTTTTAGTAGTCCCCCACCACCTAACGGAGGGAGAGAGATAGAGAATATGAGTGCACCTCTCATCCATCTAACATAAAACTGGACCCCATATAGGTTTGTAGCCGATTCATCTTAAATGACTTGGACTAGACTAATTCAAGGTCTCTAAACCTACTTCTAGTGTAAAATAAGCTTAAAATAATCAAATTTGGATTGTAAACTATATCAAGACTTTTATGTTGGATGAATGAGAGGTACACTTGTATGCGATATTTCCCTCTCTCTCACCCCCCCTGACCAAGCCACATGTGGTTCCAAGTGCACGGGAGAGGAGAGTTGCTATGACATATCCAACAACCAATGACATTGGTATGTGCAATTAGGTTGCAAGGAAATTTGCACGGGTAAAGAGGCAACCTATTCGCGAAGGCAACCTGATTGCACAAATCAATACAACACAAGAGTCGGAGCCAATGTTTGAATCTAGAGTTGGACGAATCTATATAAATTTGCAATGACAAAATTTGAAGAATAGTTCATGAGCCTACGAAATTCAGTTCCAAGGTTGGATCTAAATACTTCGTTACCAAAAAACACTCAGAAACTTGACCAAAACTGTTTGAAAGGAAATCAAGGAGCCCACCCTCCGAAAGGAAGAAACTCTCTTTTACCGTGAAGCTTGGGAACACATGATCACGGGAAAGAGAAACGGGCTCCCATTCATGTGACTCGGGGTGCCAATGCCACACCGATGTTTAAGGTATATTTTGAAACTTATTTTATTAAAGGAGTTGGAATAAGTTAGAAGTCTTCCTTGTAAGACGTCAATAAGTTATCTACTAGAAATAGTCAACTCACAACAGACAAGCAATCGGGACCAAAAAGCACGTGAACTTTGAGATTGATGTTTGACTTTAAAGGAGGATGAATCTTAACAATATCTTGCATCTTTGAATTAATGCTTTTCTTTTGTTGTCACTGTCAATGATTGGATTTGAAATCTTCAAGTTCAAATGGGTTCAGAATTAGGTAAGCTCAGAGTCCCGGGAGTTCTGTAGAGAAAACGGATAATTTCCTAGCTTCTAGGAGGTGGCTTGGATTTTTCAATTTTTACCCGGAAGTGGGCCTAGAGAGTGCAAATTCTATCGGTGGATATCCCCCATTTCCTAATGCATTTAGGCAATTAGTCGACATTTCTTTTTTTCATTTATCCAGTTTCTTAAATGTCTAAAATGGGGCTGGTTTTGTATTTTGGTGGAGGATGTTTATTCCCTCCCCATTTTTCCCTTTAAGTTTCATTGTCATTCATATATATATATATATTCAAGTGTTCAGGGTTAAAGAATGTTGGCATTCACTATCTATTTTGTTTGTCTAAATAGTATCCTTAGCAGGGAATTGAACATGGCAAAGCCCCTACCATCTTAGGGCCAAGGATGTAGCCTTCAGAAAATACAAGATCCACAAGTATTTTCCGGAGGCTGGTTAGTATTGAAAGTCATGAATTTTGTGTATCATTGCCATTAGTATCAACTGCCCCAAACGAACAAGACACATCACTCACATTCGGTGTATTAGGAGAATTCAAATAAGAAGAGGGATTAGCTGACTCAATCACAGGCTAACCAAGAGAAATACTTTGCAAGAAGACAAAATAGTGGCTAACTGGATGCAAGGGGACTTCGACGGCAGCTTCGTGCGCTGAGAGCTCCAGATGTATACAAGATGCATGCTTACAACCAATTGAAACTAAAAATGTACTCCAAGGTGCAAGTTCTATCCTCCCTCACGTAATGACACTACAAATCTCACAAGGGATATGGAATGGCCGTTACTCCCACCACATAATAACCATCCATAAGCCCAGCGCTCTCCCATTTGTTTTTGTGTTCTGCCATCGGTGCTGCTAGATTACGGCGCACTGTCTTTCCAAACCAGGAAGTTGGATGGACATCCGGGTTTAGTGGAGCACGGAAACTCATTCGAGGGATTGGAAGTGTGGTGATTGTGGAAAGCCTACGGCGAGGGGAGAGAACCTCCCTCTGCTGCATGATACTTAATCTCGGCGTCGTCCATTGTTTTGGTGTTTTTGTAATTCTTGCATATTTGCTTGTATTGAAACTGCAAGAATGGTTTGATATACTTTTGGGTCACCTTATCCAAGTTCGCAGACCAGCGGAAAAGACATGTACACTCACGTGCAATCATGGGTAGACTTGGATCACCGTCCCCGTAAATCATCATCACCGCATTTCAATTAGCTTGAGTATTGTCAGCCATGAACCCTATGAAGTTTACGTTTGATGCACCATACTCCACCATAAAACATTCAAAATTTCCAAAAGAGAGTTTATGTTGCACCATCTTCAAATTGCATGTCACAACACACAATGATTAACACTTTACAGTATCGACTATCGTACACATGACAAGCCATTGTTGTCCAATCCTTTAAACATTTGACATGGTCAAACATAATCCAAGAATTTTTCATATCCCCCCAACTTGCATCTTCTTCACAAGCTTCACACCACTATATGGAAGGTCTACATACATTTAAAACCAAACACTTTGTCCTTTGATTGCCCTTGGAACCGACTACCATGGACGAACTTAAAAGCATAATGGGTTGTAAATGCCATAATACTATCCATACTTTCTCTTACACTACGCAATTTTTTTTGATTTAAATATAAATTTAAGACAATTTGAGGATGCAAGAGTGCTGAATTTATCCATAACAACCTCTAAGGACCGACCAACCAAGTGATGGCCTTCGCCACTTGTAGGAGATTCAAGAAGATAATCGGTCAAGAATTGTTTGTTTGTTGCCATAACTATGGCTGAATTTTTTGCTATGGATATTTTCAATACTTCATTTGCAACACACTGGTATGCCATGTCCAATAATTCATAGCATGTGTCATTGGTCACATGGAGATCATGTACACTAAGATGAATGCAGTGTGAGTATAAGGAGGCCGGATTTTAAATGTGAAGGTTGGATATTGAGATTGATAAGAGATTGTAAAAATGTAGAACAAAATGAAGTTGGCATTACAAATGAGAACAACATATGTGACAAGGAACAACTTATTTCATGACCACTATATAATGTTTATGGCGAGCATAAGTGATTAAAGGAAAAATAACTAAAGCTCTATAATATTGACAAGTTCCAAATTTGAAGTTCAATTCACATAATCTATTTAAATGTATAAAACTATATATGTAATCATGCCCTCAATTTTTTTGTTGCAGAAACAACACTTTTGTGTAGGGTAGATCCAATAGATTGTATTATCAACACATAAACAAAAGTTATTGAATTTAAGTGTGCAAGATAAATATATGAATAATTGTACAGACTTAAGATGGGGATGATGGGGTAGGACCTAAAGAATTTCTAAATCAGTTGGAGTGCCGGGGGTAGGGCGTTAACGCGTTGCTTCTTAGACATCAACTGATATTAAAACAGTTGTAGAAATGCAAACCCATTACAAACCATTGTCTTGATATCAGTTGATATCGAAGAGATAGTGCGTTAACGCCCTACCCCTGTGACCCTAACTAAAGTGCACAGTGTAAAAACAAGAAAGCCACAAAACCAAAAATAAAATAAAATCTAATCTAATTTTTTTGTCAAAGATAAATATATCAACAATCAAGCCGATCTCAAAAGAAGAAAAAAAATTGTAAAAAGATAAACATATAAACAATCAAACGGACCTCAGTTGGGATTGATGGGGTAGGGCGTTAACGCCGTACCCCAATAGCTCCAACTTAACTCTGCACAAAGAGATCCAAAAAGAAAAAAAGAATTGTAAAAAGATAAATATATAACAATCAAATCAACCTCAGTTGGGGTTGATGGGGTAGGGCATTAACGACCTACACCATCAGCTCCAACTTAAGTATGTACAAAGAGATCCCAAAACAAAAAAAGAATTGTAAAAAAATACACATATAACAATCAAATCGGCCTCAGTTGGGGTTGATGGGGTAGGGCGTTAACGCCCTACCCCATCAGCTCCAACTTAAGTCTGCACAAAGAGATCCCAAAACAAAAAAAGAATTGTAAAAAGATATACATATAACAATCAAATGCACCTCAGTTGGGGTTGATGGGGTAGGGCGTTAACGCCCTAACCCATCAGCTCCAACTTAACTTTGCACAAAGAGATCCCAAAAGAAAAAAAGAATTGTAACAAACATAAACATATAACAATCAAATCGGCCTCAGTTGGGGTTGATGGGGTAGGGCGTTAACGCCCTACCCCATCAGTTCCAACTTAAGACTGCACAAAGAGATCCCAAAACAAAAAAAGAATTGTAAAAAAATACACATATAAAAATCAAACGGACCTCAGTTGGGGTTGACGGGGTAGGGCGTTAACGCCCTACCCCATCAGCTCCACCTTAAGTCTGCACAAAGAGATCCCAAAAGAAAAAAAATTGTAAAGTAATATTCATATAAACAATCAAACGGACCTCAGTTGGGACTGATGGGGTAGGGCGTTAACGCCCTACCCCATCAGTGCCAACTGAGGTCCGTCAAAAAGATCCAAAAAAAAAAAAAAAACTAAAAACTAAAAACTAAAAACTAATCTAAGTTGGGGTTGATGGGGTAGGGCGTTAACGCCCTACCCCATCAGTCCCAACTGAGGTCCGTGAAAAAGATCTAGGAAAAAAAAAAAAAAACTAAAAACTAAAAACTAAAAACTAAAAACTAACCTAAGTTAGGGCTGATGGGGTAGGGCGTTAACGCCCTACCCCATCAACCCCAACTTAAGTCTGCACAATGTTTGAATTTTTTGTACATAGACATAATCCAGTTGTGCATTTATACAAAAAAATCATAATTTTCTCTTCAAATACGAATTTTAAATCCTTTATTTGCAAAACATGTCATAAATAGTCTATAATTGTTTTTTATTATTAAATTTATTTTTTAAGTTTATTATACAACCCCTCAGTTGCCTCTCAATAGGTAGGGCATTAACGCCCTACCTAATCGCTTCGAACTTTGATATATATTTTTGGTTTTTGAAAATTATTTCATTTTAGTTTTTATCATTACATACACCTTCAGTTGCCTCTCATTAGGTAGGGCGTTAACGCCCTACCTAATTGCTTTCAACTTTCATATGAATTGTTGGTTTTTGAAAATTATTTCATTTTATTTTTTATCATTACATACACCTCCAGTTGCCTCTCATTAGGTAGGGTGTTAACGCCCTACCTAATCGCTTTCAACTTTCATATGAATTTTTGGTTTTTGGAAATTATTTCATTTTATTTTTTATCATTACATACACCTCCAGTTGCCTCTCATTAGGTAGGGCGTTAACGCCCTATCTTATCACTTTCAATTTTCGTATGAATTTTTGGTTTTTGAAAATTATTTCATTCTATTTTTGATCGTTACCTACACGTGCAGTTGCCTCTCATTGGGTAGGGCGTTAACGCCCTACTTAATCACTTTCAATTTTTGTATGAATTTTTGGTTTTTGAAAATTATTTTATTTTATTTTTGATCATTACCTACACCTCATGTTGCCTTTCATTAGATAGGGCGTCAACGCCCTACCTAATCGCTTTCAACTTTCATATGAATTTTTGGTTTTTAAAAATTATTTCATTTTATTTTTGATCATTATATACACCTCCAGTTGCCTCTCATTAGGTAGTGCGTTAACGCCCTACTTCTTCCCTTTAAACTTTCATATGGTTTTTTGGTTTTTGACAATTGTTTAATTTTATTTGTTATCATTATGTATACTTTCAATTGCCTTTCATTAAGTAGGGTGTGAACGCGCTACTTCTACCCTGTCAACTTTCATATAGTCTTTTGGTTTTTAAAAATTATTTTATTTTATTTTTGAGCATTACATACACGTTTAGTTGCCTCTCATTAGATAGGGCGTTAATACCCTACTCCTTCTCTTTCAACTTTCATATGTTTTTTTGGTTTTTGAAAATTATTTTATGTTATTTTTTAGGATTATATACATCTTTAATTGCGTCTCATTAGGTAGGACATGAACACCTTACTCCTACCTTGTCAACTTTCATATGCTCTTTTGGTTCTTAAGAATTATTTCATTTTATTTTTGAGCATTACATACACCTTTAGTTGCCTCTCATTGGATAGGGCGTTAATACCCAACTACTTTTCTTTCAACTTTCATACGTTTTTTTGGTTTTTTTGGTTTTTGAGGGCCCTGAAATGGGCATATCCACTATGAATGTAGAAATCAATATGGTGACAGATAATGACCATATCATGAAAGATAAAACTATGGGAAGGACATGGAGAGGTGGATGGGAGAAGACTTCTCGTTTCTTTCAAATTTTTATGGAATGTCTGTCTCCAAAAGGTGGTCGTGTTATTGACCTCACCTGCTCTACATGAGGTTCAATTTTGGTGTCTCGTGAATGCGGTCGTCACCTTGCATTTGAGGGAGACCAAGAAATATTCGACTATGTGCTAAAACCTATCCTTGATAATGCTCCAAAATATAATGTTGAAGACCCCTGAATCAAAGTTGCTGATGATGATGTTTTGCCAGATTAGGAGCTAATATCTTTTGATTGTGAGTAAGTTATAGCGCGGATTTTTGAATTTTTTCTTTGAATTGTTGATATTTATGTTTACAATATTAATCATATTACATGTCGTTTTGCATTCATGAAACTTATTAAGAAATCAAGATTTGTTTATTTCTTTGGATTACATGGATTTCTTCATAGTCCTACTCTTAGCCCTCATTTGCCACCTTATGCAAAAGCAGTAGCAATACATATGGCTAATGCTCTAGAATCATCATATGATTCTAGTCACGATTAAGATATTTCAAACAATATGATTATTTCCAAATACTTAGATATTGAGGCTATAGAGAGTGATACATCTATTAGTTGTGATGAATCATGAAATACATTTGTATTAGTTGATTTATTTGCATTTGAGTGACCTTTATTGTGTTTTTGCCTCGGGGGGGACACTTCACTATACATTGTGTGAACACGTGCGTTAAACGGGTATTTAATGTAGGGGTATTATGTCTACATGTTAGATTTGAACACACCGTTTAATTATATAATTCCCTGATATGGTGTATTATTATGATGCCTTACTATAGTTATAACTCACATAAGATTTTTTTTCAACCCTATGTTCATTATAAAAAATTAGCTCACCTTAATTTGTATCTAAAGATTGCCTATGTTCATTACAAAATTTATTTGACATGCAATGAGAACTCGCATGAACAAGCATCACCACAAATCAATAACAATGCAAACAATCATCACCACCATGAGAATCAATGAACTATGAACTTGAATTACTAGGATGAACTACAACAATGTTTGTGTTTAGAAACACAAGTCTGTGCACTGCAGTCACAAGCAGACCAACAAATTTAGAACTTTAGGGTCCAAGGTTTAGGGTGAACGAAGTTGGCTGCAATCTATTGCTGAGAAACAGAGTCTAAACAACATTGTTGTTTTCCAAAATCAACACTTTAGTCTGTTGCACACAAGTGGAAGGAAGAACTTCATAAACAAACTATCATTCTATCAAAATCCCTATGCTATATTATATCTAAAATCTTGATAAATTTCAATACTTAGTATACCCCAATATTATTTATAATATGGATTTTCAATTTAAATAGTCCATAGTTATATCCAATAATTTTCTAAATTTTATTGCTCATGAATAAAACACACCCTATATTTTAACGTACCATTTTTACTAATTTTCCTAAGTGTCCCCCCCCCGAGGTTTTTGCGACACATTTTGATAATATATATTTTTGATTCACTGGATGATTGGATTTCAAATGCTTGTTTGTTTGCAAAAAATTGTCTCCATTTACTATGATGCACATAGAAAGTTCTTTATGATTTTTTTAAAACATAACAATTGAAATGAATCATTGACATAAGGGACATTGTTCTAGGAATTTATTTTCCAATGAAATAAATTTTTAACATTTAGATCATTCAATTGATGGTAATACCTTCACAATGTATTCAAATGGTATTACATTATATAGTACTTGTGCATTTGTTTTCACGAAAATCATCATTCTTTAGGCCAAAATTCCACGGTTATAGGATACTAGTGGTCCTAATACCAAATATTTCACCTTCCTCACTGCTCACAAGTTACCGCTCATCGCTCACTGCTCATTGCTCACCGCTCACAAGATAGCACTCCCCCTCACCTACTAACCTCCTCCTCCTGGTTACCAAGGATGGAGTTCTAGACCATCATTGGTTCTCTTGAGTCTTCAACCGGTCTTAATTCTTTGGTGACCAACATTTGTAGGTTAAAGATTCTTTTTGGGTGCATGGAGTCTAGCGGTCCGTACCCACACCCTTGCATAATCTAGTGGGCCGCCATAATGTGGTTGGATGGTGGCTCGTGCTTAACTACATGTGAACGCCTCTGACCCACTATTATCTAGAATATAAAAGCAAGCGACCTACATGGAACTCACCCTTACTTAGATACTTTTCTCTTTGCACCCACTTCTCATAGATATGAAACACGCAATTATTTTCAAGATGATGAGCAAATCCCAATTGTGCCTATACTAGACATTTGGCTCATAGTTCTGGAGCTCATATGAATATCTTATTCAATGTGAAAAGTGAAGATTATTGTGCTCATGAAATGGTATGAGCTAAATTTCTAGGTTAATAGTTTCACTTTATGCATTTCAATGGTGTTTCAATCATATTTTGATGGGAATTGTATTTAGATGGATGAAAGCAGTGAATTATGGACGAAGTTAAACGGTTAGAACTATAATCATGGGCTTAGGAGCCCTTAGTTGGTTAGAATTGTCATTGTCCTCCCTTGCCATAAGGAGCCATGGTGAGGCAAAGCAAGACATGCATTTCTTTGAACATTTGAAGCACATTGTTAAACTTATAGTCTTGTCTCCCTTGGCACAGAGGTTGTGTGAGGTTATTAATTAAACTATGTTCATCAAACAATTAGCAATCACTACATGAATTGTGGGATTGTAGCTTTGTAATAAAGCTTATTGTTGAACTTGAGTCTATGCTATATAGAAGTTGCGGGCGTCCGGCTAAACTATATTCTTGGTGACAGTATGGAATCGCGAGTGATTGTCTTGCATTTGAGTTACATTTGATCCTAGGGAGGTCACTCCCATATTTTAGAAATCTACGTGAGAACAAATATAAGGTCCACTTTAAAGTTGCTACCTACAAATTATAAAACATGTGCTTGCAACAAATACCAAGTTATATATTGAGCTCCATTGTATAAATAAGTTGGGGTGTTTACAAATTGACCATGTTAGAGTAATTCTTAAACTAGCATACCACATGGTTCAACAAGGTGGGGAATTAAAATAATATATATTAGGGCCCCACACTATGGATGAGCACCATTAGATGATATCTTGTGGATGTATCTTTGTAGTTGGATGTAATCCGTCACGTTAGCTGTGGGAAGGGGTTTTGATAGGTTTGGGCATTCTATTTGGCTTTGTGAGTTCCCAGTTAGAGTTTGTGGGAGCTCTCTAAAGTTTTCATGTATGTGCAAACTCTTACCTTCTTCCGAACTTGGCAAATGTTGATGATTCATTGATCATGGTTTGTGAGTAGGCGCATGCGAATAGTCGCGCTCCTAAGGTGTGCCCATCTCAAGATTCATCTTTCCTAATTTCAATTCTTTGCTTGCTTGGTAAATGGGTAGACTTTGAGGTTTTGATTACATTGTGATTTCTCACATTTTTGGGTTTAGTTGTCAATGCAAAAGAAAAGGACGACGTCAGCATGAAGCATTCGTGCGAGCGACTCAAGGTTTAGGGTTTTGTGAGATTGTTGGTCTCAAACTAGGTTTGCAATGTCTTTAAAGTTGAGATTGTTCTCCCTTGTTGATTCCAATGCTAGTCCAAAACTTATTGGACCTTCCGAGTGTGTTGAAGGCAATACATATGCCAAACTTAGACCATTACTTTTGTTTTTTTGGCACAAATTGAAAAAAATCACTTAGACCACTACATGAAGGTATTTATATTGTAGATATCCCTTTCAATTCTTTGATGTTGAGAGTATATGCAAGGTTAACTGCAAGCTTGAGGGGCTCAATAGAGTTTCTTCGGATGTATATGTTTTGCCACTAACTGAACCCAACCTTGAATCCCAAAAGCACATGTGTGTGGTTCACCTAGATTTTGTTTATGAATCCCAACAAACTCTAGAGTGCATAGCAAAGTAGGCTCAAATCCAAGATCTTACCCCCCTTGATGACTTCGACCAACCATTGCCTCCACATGTTGGTTTCAGAGTTAGTGGTGAGAGCATTGACCATGTGGCATTTGACCTAAAGTCCACATTGGTGAGTGCCGAGGTTATGGCTAGATATTTGCTAACCGAAGAGAAATTTAGAAAGGTTTTGAAAGTAATAACCTTGGAGGATCACCAATGGCACTTGAGGTCTTTGGACCGAAATATGTAGGTGTAGACTTGAGCACAAAGAGTTGGATGTTGTGTATTGAGTGGTCTTGACCATTTGAACTTGAACAATGACACAAATTGCTTCATAACTGAATGTGTAAAACCTAAACAAACTATGTGATTGGTGTTGGCTGGTTGTGTTCTAATGCTAAATGTATGTATGCAATTTGGTTTTTAGACATAGATTTTGAAAGCATTTGCGTGTGTTTCTAAAGACAAGTATTTTATCACCATTTCCATGCGTGTATGTTTTGAATGAGTAGAGTGCATACAAGGAAGCTAATTTGTGTGCATGTTATTTCGATGTGTGAATTATGATATTGTGTGTGTAATTGTTAGATTTTACATGACATTAACAAAAACAACAATTTATAACTACTATATGCCCATGTAAAAGATGAATAAATGCCAAGTTAACCGACCCATAGTGTCCTCAAAAATAGTGAATGTTATAAAATTACATGATAATACCCCCCTAAAAACACCTTGTGTTCTCATGTGTTCCCACTTAATACAAGGGAGTGATCCCCCCCCTTTAAGAGCATTTAAATGAATTGGAATCGTGAGTAAGTTGGATTGTGAGTGTGAGAAGACTGGAGATTAAGAAAGGTTGATTGAAGTTGTGACAATGTGAGTATGTATGAATGCGTGCCCGAGAAGATGAGTTAGGAATAAGATTGATAGAGACTAATGATCATATGAGAAAGAAACCAAAGTAAGAGTAAAAGAGAAAAATATTCTCTATGGAAGAGGAGGACAGTTAGAAGTGAATCAATTTGAGAGTAAATGAAACTATGAACAAAGTGTTGAATGAGATTATAGACGTTGAAGAACATATGTAAAACCATTGGCCGAGGAATGTGTTAATGTAAAGTTTCGCATGAACTATAGTCGGTCAAGATTGAGAGAAAGAATCTCAAGTGACTGGGATTAAAAGGAAGTATAAACACATTAAGTGGATGAGAAAGAAAGAGCTCACTGTTGATTGAGAGGAAGGAAGACTTGTGATAGGGAAAGACCTAGAGTTACCAAGGGTTACTATGAGAGGAACCACTTGGGTATAGGCAAGTCCTGTGAAAAGCATAGAAAGTGATTGAGAGATAGAAGGTCAAGGGTTAGTCAAAGAGATAAGTTGCTTGACAATTGTTGAGACTTGTGAAAGGTGAAGGACATGGGGAATCACGTGATCAAATTTGTGATTATAATGAAAGAAAATACTATGGTTTTATTGGTGTGTCTATAGAAGTTGAATTTGATGAACCGTTTTACCAACTGAAGATGATGAGAATAGAATTTTGATCAATTGAGTTATTATGGGGGTGAAAGATTGAAAGTATTCATGTGTAGTGGTGGTAGGACAAACTCTAAATCTATCAAGAAGATTTTGGCATGAGTTGTACTAGGGTTAAGTAGGAGTCGTAGATGGTTACCAAAGACTATTGTTACACTTTACAATGAGGAAATGAAAACTTACAAACCACATCGAAAAGGCAAGACAAAATGCGATATTGACTTTGAGGCCATGAGCTTGTCCTAAGAGGAACCCTTGAGAGAAAGAGAAGTGAAAGACATGCCAATTGTGTTTTTAGAGTGAAATAACGATCCTTTTGTCTAATTAATAAACTACAATGTGACAGATGCCTATAAGAGAGTCTAAGAAGCCTTTCTTGAGAGTTTGTATCTCGGGTTTTGGTTGTTTTAAGTGATAGCAAAAACCTAACTTCAAATGGTCATATAAGGTTCCCTGATCATGTGGACTATGAGCCTAGAATGGTTAGCTTATTTTGAGCACTTAGTCCGATCTCTTTTAGACCCACACCTAATCACATACCGCTTAAATATAGGTGTCCATGTTATTTCTATGTTGGATTAACACACGTCTACCTTATGGACATAAGTTCTTCTTCATGTTCTACAACATGAGGAAAAAAGGGGTAAGGTAGGTAATTATTAATTACCAAGCGTCCATGACCCATGTATTGAAATTTGATTAAGTACCACTCCCCCATGAAAGAAAAAAATCAAAAGGAAAAATCGATGGATCCATGTCATGAACTAATTTAAGCATTCCTTAGGCACATGGCTCAAACGCAAACTTGTGATTGCACAAATAATGCAAAGATGAAGTTCTCTTGAAGAAGGTAGTTTTTATTTTTATTTTATGTTTTATATTTATTTTATATTTTTTATATGTGTGCACACAACTGCCTTCCATTCTTCAAGCTTTTAAGTGTTGCGCCTACTAACCTACTTGGGAGTCATTTCTTCTACTCTATTGACAACTATCATCATATATACATTTTGGCAACCTATGGCAAGGTGTAGTTGGGCACTGATGTAGTCACCGTTCCAAAGGTCCAAAACAACCGCACGTCAACAACGACATGTTGAGCGGACAGTTTGGGGATGGCCTAGGATATGCACGGGTCCAAACTAGGTGCAACGGGCCAGGATGGAGCGGGTCCAAACTAGTAAGTTACATGTGAGTTCATGCTCACTTGCAAGTGGTCACTACAAGGATCAGGGTTGGGGGGTGAACTCTTCATTGGGAACCTAAATGATGTGTGTGGGTGACTATGGAATAAAACTCCCTATATGCAAGAAATTTATAGAGGGAAAAAAATGTAGACATACTAATGGTAGTAGCCTAGAAAATGGACTCATGTATTTAGACTAAGCTTTTCAATCTAATGTGATGAAAGCCTACAATACATATTTAAAATATAAATCACAAAGCAAGTATGCCTTTATTACATATACAATTCAATTCCACTTACACCTTGAGAAAGTCATTGAGCATTTTGATATCCATGAGATTTAACCCGTAATAATCTAACCCTAAAACACATGTTATAGAAGCTAAGGCGATAAAACGAGCACATCTATTGTCAATTCTTTCTCTAAACCTTAGGGCACCTTTTTTCACATCTACCTTTATTTCAATATTCTTAATAGCCATTTTAAAATGTACACACTAGAGGGAAAAAAACACAATATCTCTCCCTTATGTATACTATGTATGTTAATGCATGAAAGAGTACCCCTTCTTACACTCACGTTGGTGTTGAAGGTGGAGCATTAGATTGCTCATAGTCAATAGAAATGTAATGGAAGAGGCATGAGAAACAATAAGGTTAGTATAAGGCCACAACGTTGGTCTGAGAGGGATAAGAGTTATCCCATATTGTTTGTATGAAAGAAAAGTAATAAAAGTCAAAGCAAGGAGAGCATAACATCATCTCACTCCAAGCAGTGTTCATATGTTTTTTTGTGTATGTGTTCTTGCTCGTGCATTCTCATCTCTAGTCCTACTGACTTCCAATAGTTGGTTCGTACGTGGTATGAAGCAGTCCACCCTTGGGGTTCACATGTCATTAGCACTGGTTTTCGCCCTTCGAGGTAGATTTCTAGGTGTCCAAATCTATCACCAATAGATTTGAATGCCTAGAATCTACCTCGAGTGGCCAAAAACCATTGCTAACGACTTGTGATCCTTGTAGTGTGTGTTTTCTCCACGTGGTTCAACTGATCACATGAACCCACAACAAATATTAAAAAAAACTTATTTTTTTCTATGCTTCTAGTGCAACCGTTTACAAAACCTTTTATCTCACATTGGGACCCCTAATAAATTATGAAAATTTCAAATCTCATGTGATTGCTACAAACCTCAAAGTAGATTACAAAACTATGAATTCTAATACATTCTAGTACATATGAAGTGACCAGGCACCACGGGCCTTGGCTTGGTGGTTAGGGCTCATGGCCCCCAATGAGGAGGTTGTGGGTTCTATTCCCCATGCCGGCGTGGTGCTCACCACCTTAGTCCACCCAACTATGGTGGGGGGTCCTTGGACCTTGTTGTATGGGTACCTCAAAGCCCTTTGGGGGGATACCATGTTCGGTATCTTCAAGGCACTAGTGGCTAGCTAGGAACTAGTGATAGTGTCTACTCTCGAAAGGGGGGAGTAGATCCTTGCTTCCATACCTTTGTCATGTGGGCATCGGATTGGGGTGGATCAAACAGACACTTAATTCACGTTGGTCTCCTCCGGAGACCGAAGTTACTTCTCTCTCTCTCTATGAAGTGACCCTATTCTAAACACCTCAAACTCCACAAACAATTTTGGATATTTGAGTAGCTCAAGAATTGTCTCCCGGTTAGCAATTGCGAACCACAAAGATTGTCATCTCAAGTTTCAAAGTTGTTATGAACATGCTCCCGCATTTGTTATGAATCTTCTAACTTACCTACAAAACCCTGCACCTTTATAAATTTTTGCATGCGGTATTGAAATGAGACATACTTTGGAGCGTTGGAATCTCCTTTCAATCGCTAACAAGAATCAATTAGGAATTCTATGTTCTAATAACGATATCCATGCACAATGCTTCGACCAAACAGATTCGGACCCATCTACCCCTTTACACCTAATACTGTGGTTTTATATATAAGGTTATGTGTTGGTATAACTTTTTTTAATTAAAAGTATCATTTTTTTACCAAATAAGTTATATAATTTTTCTTAGTGTATACTATCTATTTATGTTATCTAGATAAACTATGATACAATTGGTACAAATTTCTAGCAACACGTAACTCCAAATGGTTAACCACAATAATATGTGTAATAGGTGTAATTATCATAGGAGAGACTCAAAGTTGTGTCGCCCTTTTCATATTGTATGGAATTTTTTTAAGATGTGTTTTCATCAGCTAAGGTAGACAATCCTTATTCAGTTGTTTTTCTTAACTCATACACCTAAGGTAAATATACGGAAAACAGTGAAAATAAGCTAATTCAGCTAGAAGAATGGCTTGAAATGTGTGTAATATTTTTCAAAGATGGAGTAGAGGAAATGACGAGGGATGTTACATAATTTTATTCCTTATAAATAATAAGTTACATTTTCCCAAAGATCCAAGTAAGTCAAACCCTTTATTTGTACACTAGAGTCTCCCTAATCTGAGCATCAAAATATCCTACTATGCACACGAATGCAACCCAAAGAGTTAACTTACTTGCACCCAAAGGTGATCCCAAGCAATGTGAAACAAGACCACATCCCTTCCCTCCACTATTAAATGAAGAATCAACTTTCTATTTTGCTCAATGAAGCCTCTAGAACGATGAATGAGTTGATAATATCTAAGTGGTGGTGAAATCTTTGATCCATATCTATGTTATCAAAATATCGTGCACACAAAGTTAGTATATTGTAATCGAGGCTTACTCAAAATTGCTTGTTGAATGCATGTTGTTAGGTTAATCAATGTATCTATCTATCTATCTATCTATCTATCTATCTATCTATCTATCTATTTTATGTGGACCATGCAAAAGGAAACTTCCTTAGCCTTAAATCTAGCCTATCACTACCTCCTTTTTAGGCCACCTCTTTTACAGTTAGCCATTTTGGGTTCACACAAGAATCATTATGCTCTTAGTCTAGTCCACCAATAGTGGTCATTCTCCATTTTAGGTTTTTTCTATGTCTATGTTTGAGTGGTACGTGGTTTGATGTGGCTTCAAGAACGGATACAAAAAAAAAACACGTGTCTACAAATGATTGGACTACATGCTCAAAATATGTCAACCGTTCTCAGTTCAATAATCAACACAATTGGGAGTCCTATATGACCATTCAATGAATAAGATACTCATATGAACTCAAAAAATCATGAGGGAAGTGGCTATGGCCTTGATTTGGCTTCGTCGCTAGCCATCTTGTACTCAATTCAATCGCATGTTTCATACCCATCTACTACATGGATTGGGCTAGTTGGGAAAAAGTGACCATTTAAGACTCCATCTACTACCTTAATTTATCCTGAAAACCTGGAGATACAACAACTGACAGAAAAATCAAGCAAGATTTTCACGGTGTACTTCACCTTACTTGGATTAAATGGTTTTAAAGGTCGGCCCGTGAATAGAAAATGGGAACTGACTGGCAAGGATCAGACGTGTAGTTAAGTGGAGCTTCAAGATGTAAATGGCAGCAGGTAGTTTAATTTCCCTGTAAGGTAAGATAGTACCCGGGAACCGGAAATGGGTTCCACGTTTGGGACTTTAAAACGTCAATGTTGGTTTCAATGCCTCCCATAACATTACTCAGCTTAGCCATGGTGTTATGTGGGCCATATTGAACTCACCAAATATTCAAGAATCTTAAGGCCACTCCACACACGAGCCAAGAGCCGTGACCATGGAATTGTGAGAGCCCAAAAGAAAGTGTCCAAAGGCTGTCCCAACACACCTCCAAGAACATGTAGTGTGGTCACGGACCCTCAAGCGTAGTATGAAGTCATATGTGACCGGGCCCTCAACCAAATGCTATTTCAATGAATTTCTATTCATGCGGGTCCTCACACATGATAAAGTAGAATAAATCAACGGTTGTGAGCATTCGGAGTGCCATGGTCTTCTGGTTTTGTGTTAGGCCTACCTCCAAGAGGTGGTTTTTGAAAATAGTCCAAGTGACCATGAAACATGATCCATTCGATGTCATGTAGGAAGCCATGTAGACTTTACATCCATGTTGCATTCACATGCTTTGTTGGTCCCTCAAGTGTAGTGTGAAGCCAACTTGGACCGGTTCTGCCTTTTCCACCAATGAGAGTGCTTGAAGTGAAATGGTCACGGGCTCTCAGTCTCGTGTGTGAAGTGGCCCTTAGCCATGGCCCACAAAACGCCATGGCTAAATTGAGTAATGTTAATTTATCTCCAACAAATATAACAAACACTTTGACTCACACTTTGAGTACGATCTGCAAGCGCTTACTTATTATGAAATGTAAGCACACACTTGCTTCTCTTTTGTGTGGGTTTCATTATTCCAAACTTTTCTTTCAAAACCCGTTAGCTTAATTTGGTGTTGTATACTAGAACGTCACAATATTCTAGAAGGTAGTGAGATTAGTTTAAATTGATATTTAAGTAAGAGTGGACTTAGTCCAAGTCTAGAATTATAACATGTTGAATTATGTTGTAGGATCCTTTGGTAGAATTGTATGATACGATCCTTTGATAAAACATGCAAAGTTGATTATGATAATATTGTAGCAACCGTTTTGACTAGATGTTCACTATTCAACATTGACTTATGTAAATTTAACATCAAAGATTAAAATTTTGATTCTTCCCATCATATTCTAATAGCGTAACGTTCAAGTAATGACTGTGGATTCACATATCTCCCATGAAATCTAGGTGTATCAAAATTGTATCGAACGGATCCACCCAAAGAAATGAAGCAACCAAAAAGTCGAGATATTGAGAGTATGTCCAGATTTACTTAAACACAAGTTTAATGTGCAAGACATCAAATCCACTATAAGTGCGCATGTTGTATTTACCATAAACAATGTTGTTCTAATAGACATTATTTGATGTTTTTTCAAATACATCATAGTGTACCCAAAAGACTCCATTCAGGGGATATGTCACAATTCAACTTACATTCATGAGGTCGCGGTTCCTTACCACTGGTTATTTTCCACTAGATATTTTTATGACCTACTATAATAGTAGACTTCCATCCATATTCATAGATTTCAAAACATGTCCAGTGGAAGAGAACCAATGATAAGGAACCGTTGCAATTCTTGTAGCAAGAGATTTTTAGAGACATTGTTCACTTTGAGAGTGAACGGCAAAACAATGTGCTCAAAATCTCAAGATCTTTATTAAACCGAGATTCATTTTACACACATTTGCTCACTTTGACCAACGCTAACAAAAATCCACCCAATGACGCATGGAGAAGCCCCACGATCATTGTTGGGCGATAATCATTTTTGTAATAGACTTTCATTCGCAATTTTTTTCCAAGTAAAGCAGTCCAATCTTAATTAGATGGCGTTTAAATGATTCAAGTACCGACACTAAGGGCCACTTCACACACAAGCCAAGAGCCGTGACCATGAAATTGTGAGAGCCCAAAAGAAAGTGTCCATAGGCCGTCCCAAGACACCTCCAAAATCATGTAGTGTGGTCATGGACCCTCAAGTGTACTGTGAAGTCATATATGACCGGCCCTCAACCAAATGCTATTTCAATGAATGTCTATTCATGCAGGTCCTCACACATGATAAAATAGAATAGTTGTGAACGTTCGGAGTGCCATGGTCTCCTGGTTTTGTGTGAGGCCTACCTCCAAGAGGTGGTTTTTGAAAATAGTCCTAGTGACCATGAAACATGATCCATTCAATGCCATGTAGGAATCCATGTAGACTTTACACCCATCTTGCATTCACATACTCCGTCGGTCCCTCAAGCGTAGTGTGAAGCGAACTTGGACTGGCTCCGCCTTTTCCACCAATGAGAGTGCTTGAGGTACAAAGGTCACGGGCTCTCAGTCTCGTGTGTGAAGTGGCCCTAAAGAGAAGAAAGAGTTCTGTTCCAACATGGATCATTGAACTGATCTGAAGAAGCAGCATCAGGAAGCATAATTAAGTCGTAGACTTCAGAAGAAACGGAAGTTAATGCGGCCATTCAATCAACAAGAAACACTCCCACAACGGAATCAGAAGCTCCTCGAAAACTCTGAAATCAATTCATTCTTGCTCGGTAAGTTCAAGGAAGACTTGATCTGTCTATGGAATCGAAGCGGGTAACTTGATGTGCGCTGCAGGGTGGATTTAAATTTCCAGTACTAACTTGCTGCTACTATACTGCTGGGGGGGAGCCTGAAACGGACTCAAACATCCACATTAATTTTGACGACTCTCCACATTAAATTTTCCACTGGTTGAAATTTCAGAAGACAACGAAAACTTTGACAGATATTGATTGTATCTGCAAGTACTTACTTACGAATTTACCGCATTAATTTTTTAGTTCTGATTCAGTGCAGAGTGGATTTCCTGAACCGATTTCTGGAGTCGCTGCAGCTTGAAGAAGAAGTACTCCAGAAGAAACGAAAGGCAGGTGCAGATCCAGTGTCCAGGGCGATGATTTTTGGGCACGATCGGTCAAAATCCCAGTGTTTCTTCCAAGTCCAATCACAGTTACCTGTTGCAATTTTTCGGGGTTTTGTTTACTAATTCGAGGTATATTCCTTAGATTCCTCTAAAACGATCGGTGAGGTTACTGATGTCTTGAACTTGAACCAGTTATTTCTCAAACTCAACCGGTTCATCTGTAACTACAACGTTGTGTCAAATTAGTGTGAGCTACCATTTGGAGTTACGTGTTGCTATGATGGTTTATTGCGAGTATCATTTTTTACTAACTAAGTTATATCATATTCTTCAATGTGGATAGTAACTACTCATGTTATTTGGGTGATAAATGATACTTTTAGTAAAAAGTTAAAGCAACATGTAACTCCAAATGGTAACCTACACTAATTAGACAAAATAGTGCAGCGGTTGGTTCTCGTCGTTCATTGAGGCAAAATCAATGATTACTTAAGAAGAGAAACCACAATGGAAGAAGCGCTTCAAAGGACTTGAGTTTGAATCTGAGTCTCATTGCACTAGGTTGGGGCATCCCACAGTTACATTCTCAATGTCCACATGAACGAACGCACAATACTTAATTATGTGATGTAGTACCAGTGTTGGATTGGTAACTTTTTTTTTTGGGTGGCAACATTTGGATATCAATAATGAGGATTTTATATTTTTGGGTACTAGTAGTGTAAGGATATTTGATGGTATTTTTGTTTTGATACCGTTTGAGTTTATATACCATGCAAGAATCTTCATACCCAAGTAAAACTACTCTAGTATCAATATGGTTTGGAATGGTACTAACTTCCATAACTACTTAGGTTCAAATATTTCTCACCTTGAGATACCCACCAAATGTCAATATTTGAATGGTAGTATAGATTTGGTACCCACGGGTAGCTTTGATAGCATTATTGATGTTGGTTGTTGGTACCATGCATTTACCTATATACCAATCCAACTGGTTAGCACCAAGTTAAAATTTAGTGAGAAATACAAAGAGTATGGTTGCGAAAGTGTAGAAGATGATAGATATGTGAAGAGCACATTTGATGCCACATGTTCATCTAACATACAACAACATAAATTTTTTTTTTTTAAACCATGGTCGTGTAAATTCTGCAGTTGTGTTGTTTATATCCATGTTTTCCACTAGTTTATTTTTTTTAGAATGCACATGTCAATTCCCATAATAAATGAGTCTAAGACGATTAAAGACCAACATATGTTGTTATATTCAAGACATATTTTATGATATACTAATACACATTAGTGCATTATAAATCACATCAAATTCGAGAACTCATCTTGACACAAATAGTCATTGTGTCAAACGGAAATATAGACCATCCACATGTTTTCTGCTAGTGAATTTGCTAATATTCATGCAAGAAAAAGAAAAATGTCTTTTTGTGTCCATAGATGTGAATTTGACCATGCCCATTGGGCTTGCTATGAACAAGGATCCCCTTGGTTTAGCGGTAGGGTTTACTGCCTATCATTGGAATAAAACTTGGTTTTCATTGGCAAATGACCCATGTAGAATCTGCTAATGATGTTGTCCACTCTGATGTCAACAATTTCAAATTCTTTGGTCCTAATTCGTGGCTGCTAACATGCTCGAGCTTCTACTACTCAAATCCATAAATTGGATGATTCCACAGAGTTGGAGGTGTCCATATTAGCCTCATCTATCTTATATAAAGTCAACACCTTAGATCATTTTTTCAAGCTAAGCTATGGCTGAGATGGAGAATTCGGTGCATTGAAAGGTTTACAAGAACGTGAGCCTTATGTGGTCACTCTTCTTAATTGAACACCTATATTAACTGAGTGGTATGCCTATGGCAAGGCTCGTAGTTAAGAATTGACGCCAAAAAAACACATGTTACGATTAACTCAAATTACCTATGTGCACAAATACATCAATCATTCAACGCTCAACAATGATCCCAATTAAGAACGCCTACGTGATCGTTCAAAGAGAAAAAGTAGAATGTTGAGCCCTTCAAACTCATGTAACTTTTGCATCTCAATGACAACCTTCGTGATTCACAATTGCAAACCGAAATACGAGACAATTCCCAAGCCGATCCAAGTTATAAGTGGTCTTTAAGATATCGCCCACACATAAGGGCCCACAAACTTTAGGGTCAAATTTTGATAGATTCTTTATTTTCCGTACGGCTCAAAATTAACATGGAGGAACGTTTGACCGGGCCATGTCACAATTCTCTCATTAGTGCGCGGGACCGGAGCAAGCATCTTCCGAAACATTGGTCACATCAATATAGCTTGAAATTTTGAGCACCAAATTTTGGGGTTTAGTTTTCTCGATCCGATCGGAACGGCCGAGGAATTTCTCCCAATTTCAAGGCCGCTTCCATGCACAACTTTATACACAATTGTGGGTTTGTGAGGTCGTGACCATGACACCGGGTTTTGTGGAGCCGTTGGCATATTGGAAAGCAAGCTTCCTTATCACTTTACCATTACCTGGAATTTGGATTCTCGATGTGGGCCCAGAACCAAATTAATAAGCTAAAATTAGTTTGCTTCTGGACCAAAGAACTTAGCCGCAGTTTCTTCGATTTCCGGCGATCTCTGAGCGGCAGAGCTCGTAATTTCGTCAAAGTTACAATCAGGCTCGGTTTGGTGATCATTTTGATATAAGGGCCACTTCACACACGAGACTGGGAGCCCGTGACCATTACACTTCAAGCAGTCTCATTGGTGGAACAGGCGGAGCCGGTCCAAGTTCGCTTCACACTACGCTTGAGGGACCAACGGAGTATGTGAATGCAAGATGGGATGTAAAGTCTACATGGATTCCTACGTGGCATCGAATGGATCATGTTTCATGGTCACTTGGACTATTTTCAAAAACCACCTCTTGGAGGTAGGCCTACCACAAAACCATTGGGAGACCATGGCACTCTGGACGCTCACAACCGTTGGTTTATACTATTTTATCATGTGTGAGGACTCGCATGAATAGAAATTCATTGAAATAGCATTTGGTTATGGACCCGGTCACATATGGCTTCACACTACACTTGAGGGTCCATGACCACACTATATGATTTTGGAGGTGTGTTGGGACAACCTTTGGACACTTTCTTTTGGGCTCTCACAATTTCATGGTCACGGCTCTTGGCTCATGTGTGAAGTGGCCCTAAGGGCGGCTTCTAATTACACAGAGACCAAGAGTTGTGACCAAGAAAAATCTAAGGGCTCTTGAAAATCATCCAAAGGATGTACCATGGGAAATACCAAATTACTTTCCTACCAAGTAATGCAGGTTTTGACCCAATTTGAGAATTCAAACTTCGAGCTTGGGTACAATATTGAATCCACGTGTAAGGTCCATGAAGAGGTCTTTTTGGAGGCCAAGTAGCCTGGCCCGGACCTTAGTGTGAACCCACCCTTATGTTATGTGTCACTTTTAATGTTGAACTTATATACTAACTCATTAGGTTATAAAGTGATCAACATTACTGTCAACAATCAATAAGGGATATGGGTGTTATTTGGTTCCTTTTCCATGTTCTCCGACTTTTACCGATTAGATTTACACAACGAAACTCGTGTTGCATTAGCAAATCTCTCGGGAGGGGGGGGGTCGCTCCCTTGTATTTAGTGGGAACACGTGAGAATAAAATGCACCTCTTTGCCATAAAATTTTCTTTAAAGTCACCTCATGTCTAACATATAGATTTGAAATTGGTGCTAAAGAAAGGGAGTCTAGTTTAGTGATCATCCCCAATCACAAGCCTCTACAAGGAAGTCTATTGTCTTGACCACATCTGACCGTCAAGCACTGTTGGGTTGAAGTGCATTGATAGAAATTAGTGCAAATGAGGAAAAACCATTTGCTCTAGTTGGGGATCCTAAATCGAAGGAAGTTGGGTCTTGTTGGGGATCTGGCAAGCAATTGAGGGGCATTGTGGGTGACAGCAAGTGAGTACGTGAGCAACGAATATGTGCACAACGTGGGTTGGTTCAAGAAGAGTTGCCACTTATCAAAGCAACAAAAAATTGAGGTTGTTGTCTAAGCCATTAAATCAATTGATTGTCGTTGAGTTGGAGGTTTCCCAAGGATGCCCTACGTGATTCTTACTATGTTGTGGAGGTGAATTGTAGAATTGTTTTGTTGAGGAAATGTAGGAGTACAAGCCTCCAGCTGCTCATTGAATTGTTTTGGGTAGGATTTTAGGCAGAGGTTGTCACATTAATAATCTCACGGTTGGAATGATCTCCGATGGTGGATCCAAACTCTTTACAACACTCCACACAATTCACCTTTACTACACCCACAAAATAATGGTTTGAAGACCTCAAGTGCCATTGGTGATCCTCCATGGTTATTACTTTCAAATCTTTCATAAGTTTTTCTTTGGCTAGCAAATGTCTAGCTATGACCTCGGCACTCACCAATGTAGACTTCATGCCAAATGCCACATGGTCAGTGCTCTCAACACTAACTCTAGAACCAACATGCATAGGCAATGGCTGGTCAAAGTCATCAACAGGGATAAAATCTTGGATTTCAGCCTCCTATGCTATGCACTCTAGAGTTTGTTGAAGTTAGAAACAAGTTCTAGGTCAACCACACATGTGTGCTTTCTAGATTGAAGGTTAATTCTCCACCTCTCCAAACCCTAGGGCATGTTAGTTTTAAAGCTTCTCTAACATGATCAATTTGTAAGCACCTTGATTTATTTTATACCATGGAGTTCATTATATAACATGAGCTTTGTTACAAGTACATGTTTTATACTTTGTAGGTCACAACTTTAAAGTGGACCCTATATTTGTTCTCACGTAGTTTTCTAAAATGTGGGAGTGACCCCTTTAGGGAAACTCCATGATGTAACATATGCAAAAACCGGATTGAAAATTGGACCTCCCTTGCTTTAGTTATGGTTATCAGAGTGCATGTTCGTTGATTTCTTAACTGGATACATAGGTCCACCCAACTGTGTTTAGTATGGAGTGTGCAATAGTTATTAATATTTGAAGACGTAGTCCAATCTCTTTTCAACATGTGTCTTTATGATGTTTGCTCTTTGATCCTCACTGAACCACATGCCAATCAAATATAAGGGTCCGATTAAGAAACGTAACCGCATGCCTTAGAGGACTCTGATGCACCAAAATATGTCATATTTGAAATCCATTAGAGCATTGCCACCAGTAGTGGACTGAACTGCAAAACGGATGTAGAGTAGTTTAGTTCAGTTCAGTTTGGAATTGCCCCACCCATTTGAAAATTGGATGAACTGAACACCGAGGGCAGCCTCAGTGCAGTGATTGTCCTACAAAACGGAGCAAGTTTTCCATGCACCAAGCTGACCTGAACTCCAATGAATCGAGAACAAGACAAGAGTATTATACTCCTCCAAGACTTATTTCCTAGTAAAAAAAATTATTGGGTTTGAGGGTGCTCGTTGAAGTCGGACTCAAAAGCGAGTTTGTGGGTGGGGCATATGCCTCCTACCCAAACTAAACTTGGATGAATATCTGTTTTGTGTTTAAAGTTTTGCAGTTCAGCTTCATTCATGGGTGGTGATGCTCTTATAGGCGAAATTTATAAGGGTTTGATGTCTTATTGGCAGGTGGCCCAAAACCATCATGCAAGCTTGATGTTAAAATGATGGACATTCTCAAAACCAATATGTACCATTGTGCAAGATTTTAGGTTGTTGTATAGGCGAGGTACCGAATTTAGCATGCTTTGCCTTATAGTGGGTGGCTAGTTTTAGCAAGTTTGTAATGTGGTCCTTGCACGGTCACTACCTCCACACTATCGTGCACTGCCTCTTTTAGCTTTGGCATGTGCACTTTAAACCCATGTGCCCAAGGTCCCAAAACGGGCGGGGCCATTAAATGTCTAGAAAATAATAATAAATGAACACACATGACATGTATAGTATGTAGTCTCACAATCATTTCAGTCATCAACACATTTGCAACAATAAATATTTAGTAATAACGTGGGGTCCCAATTGGCGGTCCATTTGTGCACATGTTGTTGTTTTTTCTTTCAATAATATAAATACAAATTGGGGCCAGAAGAAGCAAAGGATAAAAAAAAAAAAAAAAAAAAAAAAAAAAGAGCAAAAAAGCAAAAAAAGAAAAAGAAGAACAAAAAACAAATAGAATTGATGACATTAAATACATTATATAGTGTAGTATAATCACGAGAGAAGGAATTATCGCATACGAGCGGTTCCCATTCATCCAACGTAAAAGCCCTAAAACAATATGCAGTGTGGATGGTATTGTTTCTGGTCAATTTGACTTCTGAATAAACTTTAGCAACCCCAACTTAGTCTAGTCCAAGTCATTTGAAACAAATCGACCTCAAATCTAATATAGGGAGTCAAGTTTTTATGTTGGATGGATGAGGGGTATGCTCGTGTTTGATAAATCCCTCTCTGGGACGGTAATCTCGCATTGCTGAAAGAGCAATGGAACTCTACCATAGTGGTAGAGTTGCAGAGTTTCCAGTGATGCAAGACACATGCCAAGGACTCATATGCTTGTCGTGAACACACGATCCCATCCAATGGCCAAAAATATAAGGCCTACGTGTGTTATTCATATACTTTTCTCTTTGCACCCAGTTCTTGTAGGAAACGAAACATGCAAATAGTGCAAGATGATAAGCAAATCCAAATTGTTCGCGTAGCCATTTGCCTATGATTTCTAGAGCTCATATGAATATCCTATTCATTACCAAAGGCAAAGATTCTCTTGCTTATTAAGTGGTCGTATAGGTCCTCCCAATCATGTTGACTACTGAACCTAGAATGATTAGCACATTTTGAGCACGTAGTCCAAGCTCTTTTAAACACACGTCTTTTTAGTGTATGTTCTTAGATCCACACTTAACCACATACCACTCAAATACATGTGTCCATATTATTGCTATGTCCAATTCAGGCATGTGTACCCTTATGTGACAGTCGAAAGTACATGTAATGGACCTGTCACAGTGAATGACCACTATTGGTGCACTAGACTAGGAGTAGAATGATTATTGTGTGGACCCAAATTTGTTAATTGTAAAAGCGGTGCCCCCCAAACAGATGCAATGATTGGCTGAATAGGTCTTGTTCCACACTACTCGGAATCACTTTTGGGGTGCCATGGAGGTAACCATCATGAGTGCAGTCATAAGCAGAGTAGGATATCTCGATGCTCATATTACGGAGAGCCTACTGTACAAACATGGGGGTTGACTTACTTGCCTCCTTACATTATTCCGTGGGATTGACAATATTCTGTAAAATATTCCTCACATTCAGCCTGAATGATGGAATATTCCGCAAAATACTATCAGTCCCACAGAACACTGTTATAGATTTGAATGATGTTTTGTGGGAAAAAATATAACTAATTGTTTACAAGGAATAAAAACACATAACCACTTGCATTCCTCACCAATTCCTCCACTCCATCTCTGAAAAATATTGCACAAATTCCAAGCCACGCTTTCCGGCCGAATAATTAAGCTTCTTGTCACCGTTTCCCGTTTTCCTACCTCATTGCGAGTTAAAAGCACAAAGTCCTGCCACGATGCGAGGGATGTGGCCATGACGCTAGTTAAGTTAGTGATCGTTTTTAAGAGTCTAACAATCCCAAAAGAATTTAAGGAACTGGGTGTGTCAGAGTGAGGATTTTTATTGATAGATGTGTAGAGAGTGGAGTCTGGGTCCTGACGAGCCCATTACTTACTATATTACAAGTATTCAATGGAGCTTCCACAATCCAAACTGGCTTGTTTGTCCTGCTCTCCGTTTGCAGTTCAAAGTACTACACTCTTATAACCTCGCTAACATCACGCCTATGGCAACCCAAAGTGCACGTGATATTAAGGAGGTCTGCAGTGTTAAGCATGGATGCATGATGATAGAGAATTAGTGTAGCATGTGATATTATGGAATAACACAAAGTCATCGCGGCAATGATGACAACGTGATGTGTGCCAGAGTGGTTTGAATTCTTTGGTGGATTATTTTGGTGTCAAAACCTGTGATATATGAAAAGGGAGATGTGACAACAAGGAGGGAGATTTAAGCTGAGCACATCCATTCCCTAGGGTTTTGGGATTAAGAGAGGGAGTGACATTAAAGAGGGTGATATTATGGAGGTTATGAGTCCCACAACACATTTTCTGTGCGACTGAATTTTTTGCAAATTTTATGTTAGGAGATAATATATAAAATTTCAATATGTTTAGCTATCATCACAAGCACATGCGTCTTGGGGCAATTGACTTGCATCACTGAAAACTCGTCCTATGTCATTGGAAGATTTGCATATCTACCACATTGGTGGATGTGCATTGTTCTTTTCAACGACGGAGGACAATTGCATGTAAGGACTTTGTATGCTAGTGGTGCATATTGGTAGATTTTTCATATTTCTTTCAATGACGCATGACGAATGCGATGGTTGATGTGCTGGTAGTGCATGCATGATATCACTACCAACATATGAGTCCTAGGCAACCGTTCTGCATCAATGAGAACAATATGCAAATCCACCATTGTGATAGATTTGAAGATTTTCCAATGACACAGGACAATTTCTCAATGAGGTAGGTCAATTGCCCATGACTCATGTGCTTGTAGTGTATGTATATAAAAACATATGCAGTGCAAGCATACTAGACCTAGACAACTTGTCTTGCATCTGTGAGTTTTTTTGCAAATCTATTATGATGGTAGATTTTTGAAATGTTCAATGACGCAAGATGATTTTCACTGATGCAAGACAAGTTGCCTAGGATTCATATCCTTGTGGTGATGCTACTAGTGTTATTCTCCCCCCCCCCTCCTCTAGTCTTCATAGAGAGTGACAATATGTGTGTTTTGGGACTTTTACACTAGTAGTGTTCTTGTCCTCCTCTTTTGGCCACCTACATGGAGGTGGCCAATTACACCTCTACCCCCTTACAAGTCTTAGAGCACAAATCCTATTGTACAAGTAATTATTTTGCATCTCTAACAATCACTACCGTGATGATATGAATCCCATGCAACACTATCTTTGTCATGGGATTTTTTGAAAATCTACTATATGGTTGTGCATGACATCATTCCCAACAACCGGGAAGCACCTCCTCTTATGTATGTCTAATTTCATGTTTGATGTTATAATGAGATTTATCATTGTAAGTGTGCATAACATTATTCAGATCCATAACAATGTTATGTGGGATTGACACTATTATGCAGAATATTCCCCACATTCAAGTATGAATGTGGGGAATATTCTACAAAATATTGTCAGTCCCACAAAACACTGATATAGATTTGAATAATGTTATGTGTAGTTAAATGATATATGTATTTCATGTTAAAACTAAATCATATTTATATATTTTTACAGATAACAACACCTCAATATGTGATGCTTGCTCTTGAAGAGTGGGAGAATATTGTGTGTTAAAGTCATGAAGCAAACAACCAACAAGGCATCAAGGGAAACAATGGCTCATATTTCTAAGCTTGGCAACAATGTGGTTGGTGCACAAATCACATAGTTTTCAAAGAGCGTATATCAAGGCATACATTGGAAATTGCAAAACGGGAATAGTGAATAAAATTGTGCGGTCTAGCGCTCGAAAAAAACGGAAACGAACTTCATTCAACGAGGTTTAAGAAGGTGACGTCTTAAACCTAGAGGTGTTTATGACACAATGGGTCATTTGACCATAAGGTTGTCTTGCGAGTTGTTAAAGAGTATGAGACATCCAAAAAAACCATTTCATGCTCACATTGTAATCTATAGATGTCATAGAGGTGGCACCTATAAGAAAAGAGCAAGGAGGTTGCATTATGAATTTGTACCATTGCAAAGGAAACAACGGAGTACTAAAAAACATTGTGGTTGTGAAATCATTGTTAAAGTCATTGAGCCAATGTCAAAAGATGACCAATCTCCATGCAAAGTCTAAATGCATTTGCCTTTTGAGCACAAAAATCACACTCCAAGTAAGTTTTTCATTAAACACATATTTTAAGTATAATTGGAATAAGTCCAAGTCCATAATTATGATATGTTGAATTCTATCATGGGGTCCAACGATAGGGATGTATGGTAAGATTCTCCAATAGAATATAAAGTTGATTATGATAATATTATAGCAGTTGTTTTTTATTGTATTTATACTATTCAAATTTTATTTATTTATATTTAAGATAAAAATAACATATTTTTAAAATCTTCCATCATATTTTAATAGCATAAAATTTAGTTAATCACGAAGGATTCACACATCTCCCATAGAATTTAGGTATATTTGAAGTGTATCGTAGGATCTTATGATTGAATTGAAACAACCAAAAAAATCCTAATTTTGAAAATATGTCCATATTTACTTAAATACAACATATTATGTTATATTATAATTCTTATCGTATGTTACATATTAAATATTATCAAAAAATATTTTGTAACTAATCTTTATAGTAAAATTTTAATTACGATTACCTTGTTTGATGTGTTATGTAGGATCAAAGGATTTATTATTATTAGTATTATTATTATTTACTGATATTGGGTTCAAGATGAAATATGAAAAAGGCTTGCAAAAGAAGCCACTCCCGTGGATTGAGCAACTTGTTGATTTTTTTTGACATCCAAGGATAAGGATAATTTATCATGCACATTGGCCATCACTAGCGGTGATTGGATTAACATTAAAGATGCCATATTGTTGTGGAAAGCTTCAAATAAAATTACATATCACCAACTATAAATCTTGTGGCTACCAATGAAGAAAAATGGCCTTCCATTTTTGCGATTCAAGAGGAGTGGATGGTTAAACTGGTCCAAGACAATTCTTCAGAATTAACTTAGATCACTATATTCGTTAATTTGAGACTTTCTCTTGTCTCAAATTAATATATGGACCACAACAACATGGTCTAATGTTTGGGTCGTCCTACCTAAACCATCTTGATATGAGTTCTTAATTGGGTTCTTGATATGAACACCCGCTTCAAAGTATTTGCATCTTACAACATTCTCCAATATCTGTGTGATTCTATCCATGTTCTTATATTTGTAACTGTCTCAAAATGCCGAAAAAGTCCCAAATTAACGAATATAGTGATTTAGGCTATTGATTCTACTTTCAAGACCAATTAGTTTGTGTTGCCTCTTTATGCAGGTATGTGCCCCAATGCAGGGGTTATGGAATGCCTACATTTCTTATGATTTTCTTAGCTGATGTGAATAGTGGGCAAGAGGTTAGAGCTCTAAGGTTTTGTCTTCAAGAGGTCTTTAAGCTTTTTTAGGGTCAATACGTCCAAATGCAATAGTGATAGACAAATATCCTACTGAATACAATGCATTTAGGGATGTCATAAATGAAGGGCCCCTATGTTGGGAAAGTGGTGTCATCGGTGGTCATCAAAAGCATTGTCACCTTCTTCTACGTCATTTTCATGCAAAAAGAAAAGAAAAAGGATCGAGCATCTTCTATCCATAATACATAACGATGCAATTACGAATATGTGTACAAAAGAATGACCGAAATGCTAGAGGCCGATACAAAATCACGTTTTGAAAATTTGTGTAGTGAATTTTATGATAAAATAAGAGTCAAAGCAATATTGTTAGACATGTAAAAGGAGGACGGACTTCGCCAAATTGTCAATGGGAATAAATGTGGCCAATGTGGGGAAGAGGGTTTCCCTATGATTTTCAAGACACAACAAATCCGGTGAAAAGGCTATGGCATTTATAGAATACACATTACTCCATAAAAAGGTGAACAAGTGACTCTATTTGTTGATTGAGGCAATAATTGGGGATCCACACACAGTGTGTATGTTTGACAAATTTCATTTGACGTTCAACTTCACATCCAAAGTGTCACATGACGTTTCCAAAAACAAAAATGAATGTCAATTGACATATACATTTTATTCTAAAATGTCACCTCAATTTTGGGTTACACAATTATTTAGAAAAATTAATATTATGAATAATCAAAATACAATCTTGATTTGTAACAAAAAAAAAACTATCAATCGAGCATAAGTATCCTTTGGTCTCACATGTTTCTCTAAATGTTGAAGATGATAGCCCAATCCATTGCGTCCACTTCAAGCCCACAAAGAGAGACCTGCATAAGAGCATCAAGGGTCTTCAAGTTCAACCTATTGCACAAGTGGCTTTTGATTGCATTTTGTTTGGAAAATCTTTTCTTGCAAATAGCTATACTTGATGGAATGAGTATAATTTTCTGCCAAAGTTGCATAAGTTTAGGCCAATTTGTGTGCCATTCCAAATTGCTACCACATATGCGCTAAGCCTCAAAAATCATTTTGTTCTCACACTCATGTCGAAGTGTTTCCGTAAATTCCAGGATTTCTCCCTTACACATGTGACTTTTTTCTTTAGTGTATTGAAACTTCAATAATATCCTTTTGAGCCACAATTTGGAATTTGTAATTCAGTCACTATCATCGCTTGGATAATTACGAGGGTTGAAAAATTTGGCTGCATTGAATACTAGAAGGTTTGGGAAACGATCATTCAAAGCATGAACAACTCTTTGCACATAAGATGCACCCAATAATATGAATTGTTGTAGTTCATTGGGCCCATCAATTACATGAATAACACGATCTCCTGTATTCTTTTCATAACTCAATTGAAGATTTCTTGCAGATTCCCTCAAGAATTTTCCCAAATTCTTGCTTGTACGACCGAACATAGGTCCATTCCCGGATTAAAATGGATTGTACATTAAACACAATTTGAAAGGGGATCTCTGCACTATGCAAAGTCTACCTCAAATCATCCCAATGTCAAGCTGAGACGCCTCAAAATTAACCCAATATCTAACAAGCCAAAGCATAACTCTTTGAGATTTGCTGGGGCAAATTGTTCATTCACATACCTACACAAAACAATCATGGAAATACATCCGCAAGAGACTAGGAACAATGGTCTTGTTAGCCTTGTACTTAGCCTCCACCACCTCTCTAATCATCATCTCAATTGTAGAGCCTTCCCGGTTACAAAGGAAATTACAAGAACAAGGTTAAACTTAAGTATGTAAGTGAGTGTAGGAAGTTCTCCTACTATTATGGGTTATGTTTTCCGGATACTTGAGCTACATTTTATAGTACTTAACCCCTAAAGGACCAAGCATGATTTGGACGGATTTGAAGGAAATTCAAGCCACTGTCATGTATGGGATGGTGCATAGAGCGAGGCAAACATTTGATGGTTTCCAACCTTATGGAATGGTTGTTAGCTTTATCAAGTACGATAGGGAAAAATATCCATCCCTTTATGTAAATTTCATCCATTAAGATTGATATGTCTTTCGATGGTTCGATGGTATTCTTGAGTTGCCCGAACATTGCCCGACCACTTTGAACATGTCTTGCCATTACTATATTCATTTTTTAGGCAACATTTTGCAACGACACTGAAAGTCGCGGACTTGGGCAACTATTCGTGCTGACAAACTATCATTTCAATCTAATTTGCTGGCTATATGGGCCTTGCTTTAAATACAACTACAAATTGATGAAAATATTGCGATTGTTTAAATAATATACATGTATAAAACTGCACTGAAATCTGTACGGTGGATGTATGCAACAAAAACCAATAAGGGTATGCATAATTTTTTTGCAAATTTATGATGTCATTCTTGAATTTAAATGTAATTTAAACTACTTAGGAAGTTGTGGATGGTGGGCACACAAGAAAAAAGGGTGTGGACAATGGAGATTCTTATCCCACCCTTTCGTGCCGCGGCCCACAACCATTTATATATTCCATTCTCAATATTGCATGCCCCATACCACCCTCTTTCATGGCTATAGTGTCATTATATACCCCCTCTATGTACGTGCCCCCCCTCCCCCCATGCATCGCACCCTTTACATAATAAAAAATGGGGCCACATAAAGGCTGCCCAAGATTCCACCATGGTGCAAGTTCATTGGATACTATGAACAGTTTCGGGCAGTTGTACAGTGCCAAATAGTGCATTTTGAACATTTACATCACATTTACAAACACCAAATTATCGTTTTTTTGGAAAAAAAAATTTGGGCTGCATTTCTCTATCCATTACGCATCCATTGCAATTATTTTCATTCACATCGGTGCAGATCTCTGAGTTCTGGCCTACACAAAAATACCAAAAACGTCCAAAATTGGACGCCTTGTCCTTTAGGGGTTAAGTTGCTTAGTAATACGTGTCATTTCAATTTCTAGCATGTCAATTGACGTGTGTTTTTTTTCTTCACAAGTCACAATACGTGTCAACTTCTGAATTGTGCATGTCAATTGACGTGCATTTTTCTTTTGTGCAAGTTTTTGCGTGTCAAAAGTGAAAAACTTGCAAAAACTTTGTCAAACATATACACTGTCCACACACCAATGCACGATTTGGTGGAGCAACTTTGGTTGAGCATTTCAAGAATAAACAAGTTTTGAGAGCATCATGAAAATCTTCGAAAAGAGCCGGGGACACAACCCATTCAGTTCGCTTGCAGAAGGCCAAACACCTTGTGGAGATGTATAGAATTGCTCTAGAATCCATGTTACAAGTGATTAAAGAATATACAGCAGATTTTAGAATGAGAAGTGAAATTAAACCATAGATAATTTGATTTGGTTACTTTACTTTATTTTATATTTAAAAGTTTTAATTATATTTTGGTGGAAAAAAATAGAATGACTTAATTCTATTGAATGTTTTTTGAAATGAATTTGACATTTGAAGGCTACTTTGAGACTCTATGTTTTTGCTAGATTTGGTAAACAATTCTATGGCAACATGTTGTTGTGACTATCCCGATGGATGATCACAATGCAAACATATTATTGTGTTGAAATAAACCATTGAATGTGAAGTGCATGGATTGGAAGAACTCTTGCCTCCAGTTGATTCTTTTGAGATGGAAGAAAGAATCGACCATTTGGAGTCACCTTAACTAGAATCAACTGATGCATCAACAACTACACTATTGTGTCTAATTAGTGTGGGTGGGAAATGCACGTGGGTTGGAAATTAGTGTGGCCCACACTAAATTTCAAGTGTTTGGGTCACTTTGGATGAAAAATGTAATGTCATCCATCCGTGTGTGTTAGGGTTCTCCGCAAACAACCTCCGTTAGGTCAATGTGGGGAAAGTCTTCAAACACAGTTGGATGGAATTATGAAGTTTCATCCAATTGTGGAAATGACAAAACCCACACAAATTTTTCACCTTTGAAATTAGTGTGGGCCACACTAAATTATAATTTGAAATTAGCGTGTTTTATTAGGAATTAGTGTGGCCCACACTAATTAGACACAATAGTGTAGTTCTAAGCAACCTACTGTAATACAACATAATAAGGTGATGCCCATACTCAAAAAGGGGAAAATTTGCATTCGTATCCAACATATGATAGGTTAGTGGGATTGGGCTCTCAACGAGGTGGCGAGATTGAAAAATTGCATTCATAAATTATTTCTCTTTTGGAGTTATCTTTTAGCCATGATCCTCATCCAAATCTAATTACGATGCACATGGCCAATAGCGACATCCGCCCTCAACAACTCAATGTTACAAAAACGGGGTTATGATTCAATTTGGGGGGGGGGGGTTGTGTGGAAATGACAATTGTCAACTCTTAAAAGTCCGATAGAATTCGAGCTTTCCCATACTCTTTTGTTTGTTCCCATCATAACACGCTTCTTCTTTTGCCTATGGACATTCCTTTTTTCCCTACAACGCTCCTAAATTAAGAAACAAAAATCCAACTATATTTTACGGGTTGGCAAGCTGTCATGTGCGGCTCATGTATTTGATGAAATAGAACTGACACATTTAACTAGTATTTAGGTAGTTCCGGACATTTTGGCCAATTCTGGACAAAATAATGGCTGATATCATCCTCCAAACCCCCCTCGATATTGTGACTTCTTCCCACAACTTTGTTGTTGTGTGTCATATGTGGCTTCCATTGGTTATCTATCATGCATTTAGGACCATATAGTTGTGTGGTAGACTATGTTTTCATTTGTTATTACGCAATGCATGCAAAATGCTGAACTATTTTGAAAGTCTGGAATCACCTAAATACCAATATGACATTCATCATCATAGCATTTTACAATAGTGCATGGGGCCACTCTTGAATTACAATTTTGAGAAATTAATTTCTCTCCGATGCTCCGACAACCATCTTATTCCATCTCTAGTCTAAATTTGACATGAGAAGTTTGAAGGTTGGATCAAATTAGTGTGCATTTCAAGTGGTCAAACCAATAGGGAGGGTATTACAAAAGTGCATGACTAAGCTTAAGAATGTTATGACACTTTTGTTGCAGTTTTGTTGTTTCAATCTAAGCATCTTCGCTTCTTCCTTTGTGGCCCCATTTTGTTAATGGACTTACACCATTTATGATGTTTAGTGTCACTTACTTTTTGGGATTACACGAGGCTATAACTTCTCATTATAGATTCATTTGTTACAACAAAAAATTATGTAGGTTGTGTAAACAATACACAACAAAAAAGTTACATTCTTAGCAAAAAGTTATAGCACTAAATAACTCCAAATAATAAGTGACAATAAACACCATAAACAGTATACGCTAAACATTGTATTTAGTGTTGTATGGTGTTTTATGTCATTCTGGTAACTTTTCTAATGACACTTCTTACGAATCCCTTATAAATATTATCATCCCAACTTACTTTAGTTCATCCACTTTTAGTATATTTTGTATCCTAACATTTCTGTAATGAAATAGTGTCATGAATGATTTAAATTTGGATTATAAAAAATCACTTAGTAAGTGACGATAATTATAACACTGTAAATATATGATGCCCACATTTTTTTATACAAGGAACGAAAAATAATGTTTGGTTTATATTTAGTGTTGGTGACACTACATGGGCAGTTTCCAAGTAGTATCGAGCAAGACAAATAAAATTGGTGACACTAAATATAATATTTCATGTAGTTCTTTTTACTATCATTTTACTGTCCAAGACAAGTCACGTGTGCAAGGTAATAACAAGGTAGACGCTCTTGCAACTAGCCGCTTGTTAGTATAATTTATGGAGTTGAGGTAAACAACTTTTTAGTTTTAGTGGAAACAATTTTCTAAACGCAATCGCCCACTATAATTCCTTTCCCATGCTTTGGCTTTGAAGTTCTCGCTTGTTGTTACGTTATAAGTATACACAAAATGGAACTACAAGTACACTGTTTTTTGCATTTAGTGTTAGTTACTATTTGGAGTTACTCACTCCTATATCTTTTTAATATTAGTGTAATTTTTTATCACGTAAAGTTGTTAATGTTCTATAATGTCCAACAACCCAATTCGACCTTCGTTGGTAAAAAAATTGCATTAAAAGTAAAAAGATATAGGAGTGAGTAACTCCGAATAGTAACTAACACTAAATGCAAAAAACAGTGTAGTGAATTACACAACCATTGTAACTACTCTCAAGTGAACCTTGTACACCTTAGACTTGCTCAAGTTCAGAGCAAGTCCACTACACTGTTTTTTGTATTTAGTGTTGTGTTCCATTTAATGTTCTTACTATTCATTTACCTGCAACATTCTTGACCAACCACTTGACAAATAGTGTTCAAGTAGTGGTGGTAGAGATGGTGGTGGTGCAACCATGCGGCAACAAAACACAAAACATAAAAAATATTATAACACTAATTGTGGAGATGTAAACATTAAGGGTGTCACTGGCATTTAGTGTTGTGGTTCGTAATTACTGTTGCAAACACTAAATGCAAAAAACAGTGTAGTTGTCATATTTGTATCCATGAACCTTCTCGTGTCCATCCATTTTTTACTTTCCAGATGTGGATATTTTTTTAATTCACTTTGTCTTGTTAAAAAAACATAGTAGAGAGCTCATCAATTCAAGTGCCCTAAACTATTTTAGGTAAATCAATCACCTTCAAGTGAACATTTGAGAGGATACATGATCAGTGATTGTTCATCTTGTAAATAGTTTTTTGGTTCGGGTTTCGATTAAGAAAACCACCCAGGGAAGACTAAAAGAGTGTCAGATGTAACTTTAGATGTCACTATTAGGTGAATTGATAGATCACAATAGATCGGGAATGAGTTTAGGACAATAAACACATACAAAACCCATTTTAAGGTGGTAATGGGATTTATTAAAGGGTAATTTTATGAACAAGGGTCACTCGATGCGGTACATGCAATTTCTCAGTCTCTCCCTCACAACTACCCTTTACAATATTGGTTCATTTATTATAATAATTTAATGCAAAGAGACACAGCTCAACAATAATCTTATGAGTGGCCATAGTCTTAGAAACCCAAGGTCAGGGCACCTTGTTTTGGGCCATAATCTCTTCGTCTAGGTGTCCAGTGACCATAGGCCATACCACAGGTTAGTACATATCCAACACACACTACACTTAGATCGCTCAAGCTCTTAGATTAATCCATTCAAATTAATATTGTGACAAACAATTACTTCTTATCCCTTCGGACTTAACAAAATTATTTTGAAGTTAATACATTAAAATTAATTATTCTAACTTGCAAAAGTCTAGTTACAAGTGACACGAACCGGGTAGCCTAAGCGAAGCGAACCGGACCGGAACTAAGCGAGCGAGTCTAATTCACGAGACCATAGCCTAACGGGGTGTCCATAGTCCATCCGGGTCGGCCATAGTCTAAGTAACCAGTAACCAGTCTCAAGTAACAGTAACCAGTTCCAAGTAACGAGTCTCACAGAGAGGGTCATAGTCTTAGTCACAAGTAACAGGCACAAATTCCAAGTCAGCGTCTTGTTCTCGAACTCGGAGCTGGCGACTTCTCCTTATATGCTTGCCCTCCAGCCTTCCCCCAAACAATATGGGTTAAAGGGTCGCGGCTTCCTTCCACTGAGCTAACCTCTCACAAGCATACTCTTCATTTTCTCCAATGTCCACCTTTTGCAGATTGTGTAGCAACCTTATATCAATCTTACTCCCATAAGGCAGGTGCTAGAGTAATCATCTCCTCAACGATTAGGAGTTCGCATGACACTAATTTCTCATACAACTCTCTGGCAACTCAATTCCCGGAGAGGGGGAAAAGATCATCGAACTCTGAGAAAAATACAGATCTCGTCCTCCTCTCGCAAGAATCCATTCTGTCTGCGTCCTTTATTCTCTCCTTTCATTCCGAGGCTTCTCATTCTCTTTATTTACTCGCCGAATATGAAGATGAGGTTATCTACAATCTGTCCCCGTTGGAAGAGGACCGGACTCATAATTACAGACAAACTAATTGAGTTTGAGAAATATCTAGTTGAAGCTTTAGCCTTTAAGAACATTGCAGATCATGTTAGAATATTCACTGAATCGCACCACCACATAACAGATAAAGGTATTCATGAACCTCATGACGTGTAATCGGCTGGACTTGATACCATTAGGATTTACATTGGTTATTTTCCCCAACCCAATCCTGGTTTACTGCTCAAGAGATTAAATCTCCTCCCTCTACCATCACTATAGAAGCCAGGTACATTCGCCGAGGATTGTACTTCAGTGTGGGCTTATTTAAATCGTAGTTCTTACTCCCAACATCAACGAAATCATATGTATGATAGATTAGAGTCAATCAAATGAGTTCTATGAGATTGTTCGTCCCACGAGTTGAACGAATTCAATGAGACCAGGGAAGTGATTAGAAGATGAAGATGACACCAAATCATTCCTCCTGATGCCACTTCTCTCCCACATTAACCAAAAATGAGAGACACACTTATATGGAGATCAAAATGATAGATCTCTTCACCAATGACTCCGCTCTCTTAGATGCTTGTGTTCTTTCAATTTGAAAAGTCCCTCTTAACTAGGTGAGAAGAGCACCCTTTTGAAACCTACGAATATGTTGCAACATCAATAACAGCAACATGAGACAGAGATCTCTTCTGAAACCTCTTGATCTAAGGTATTAGGACATTCTTAAAATAGGATCCTTTACCCTTTTACACATAAGACAACTGATTGATAGGGCAATGACTCCATCTTACAATTTCCAGCAGATGGTCCTTATCACAGAAGGACTACACCACATCATCTTATAAACATCAAGAGCTTCACACTCCCTACATACCATCACTTGATATAATGAAACCTGACTCAAAGAAGTCAAGAATCCACTCTCTTCTCGAGAGATGATTCTAAACTTACACACACTGAAATTCTTAATACTGGAAACTGATAAAACCACACGTTGAAATTACTCCACATCACTCACTACGACAACCATCTCTCCTTCCCAGGAGAACTTTAATCCACTCCAGCATTCACACATACACTCACAATTACATTGAATGAAACATCCACACAAAAGACTTACAAAAGATTTAATCAAACACCAAGGACACTCGCAATTTGTGAATTGTAATACTCTTTATATATGAAGAGAAAATCTGATACATATTAAAGGGCTTCACACCCGAGAATTTGTCACGCTATGGACGTTCAAAAACTAGGAAGGCATGAGAGTCTCTCTTCTCGAGAAGAACTGAACTCTCTTCTCCTTCCCCCTGGCATATATCCCATGAACTTAACTTCCCTAACTGCCACATCTCTCCGTAGCTTGATCTCAAGAGGCTCTTCAAAATGTTCACATGACTATAGTCCTGCCCAACCGCCTCTTCATCTCCTAAGATTTGATTCGGGATGAGCAAAGTAAGTTACCTCTTGCTCATTTCCACTAATTAATCACTAATCACCTCTTTTAGTGTTCATGCTACATTCTATCTTACACTTTGAATTCACATCTCACCAAAATTCAAAAATATCTACTTTTGGTCCAAAAATCTGTACCACACATCTCATCAAATTTGTAGTGGCAAGAAATGGGCTCAATTTGCTAGAAAAAGTGGATGGCTTCATCCACTTTCCACATTCACCTGTGGATTTGACAATGGGTGGGAGACATCTCAACATATTCTCTAACATAACAACCACCTCCATCCATAAAAAAACATCATGAATACGGACATGACAACTAGTGGGCTTGCTCTTAACCCCTAAAAGAAAGATTTCTTTTTGGGTCCAAACAACCACCTTGCTCAACTATACCATTGTACATGTTTACGTTATGGTCTTCTGACTTGGGACATGTAGACAACTGAAATTTTGTGTGAACAATCTTAACTTCACAGAGATGTCACAAGCATGGTAAGATCCATCATTAGAGGTATATTTTCTTCAGTAATTTGTTGCATTGGAATGAGCGTTTTAAGACGATTTAGGGGAGATTTCACTTGGGGATAGAGTAACCAAACATCCTAAAAGTGGTCGGCTTATGTAATCTCGGTAGGTGTTATTTGATTACTTTTCTTAATCCGACACCTTTATTTAATTGGTGTGTGACTAGAAGAGGATCCAAGAACAAACAAACATACAAACACATGCTTAAAAGATATTTGACTATGTTTTCAAGCTTCATTAACTACTCCACACTTGGTAGTGAACACATTTGGAAGAATTTATGTATTCAGTTAAGGAATCCACAAACATGCACTTTTGATAACCATAACTGAATCAGGGTAGGTCTGATTTTCGATCCAATTTTTGCTGATGCTTCATCATAGATTTGATAATGCAACACAAGTTTTTTTTTTCTGTAAATCTGATAAGCAGTGGTTGGAGAACATGAAAAATAAACTGAATAACACCCACGTGCCTGATAAGGTTTCTGAATGATTAACCTCTTGCAACAGGGCCGGTGCATATTCTTCGTAGCAGCTTTTCAACTAACCACAAACTTGTTTGACTGGACGAAGAAGAAGAAAAAAATGTGCAACTTTACTTTGCCCTGAGTTTTATTGTACATGCCAGCCATTGCTTTGTCTCACTCATCCAAATCTGAAATTCCAGGTATGTAGACTAGATTGACGTCAAAAATTACAGGACTACTAGGTGGTACTCTGGGTCGTCCTGCCGAGGCCCCAAGTCCTTTCGGGAAAGCCAACTGCCACAAAGGTGAAGAACAAATAATTAACTTCAGACTCATGTACATTGTGTAAACCGGCTGAGAATTTGAGAAGTTCGTTTTTAGACCTGAATTAACAAGTTGCTTCTCATCACCAACAATCCAGAGTCCACAAAAATGTGCAAAACACATAAGACTTTTTGATGGCTGAGATTAAAAAAAAATTCAACACCTGAAAAGCCTGGGGGTTTTAACCTGAATCAAGGATGTCATCTAAACTGCGAATCAGAGACCTTAATTGGACTTAGCAGACAAGGGAACAATGTAGAGAGTGAATTTTAGATCACATCTATACGGTTGCGATACAGAGTTCTTTCCTTGATCTCGCCCAAATCATTTTAGAAGCATTTTCCTTTAGAAAATAGCTAAAGTTCTAAAATGTATTAGAATTATTTGGCCTTTAATTTGATTAGCTATAAGTATGAGGTTTGAAATTTGATGGGAAAAGTCAAATCTATTCATGTCATTAACCTTGTTACTTTCTTGAAATAACAAATATTGTAACAAAGAAAAATTCAAGAGTTCTATCCGCTTCATGGTCCGTATCTTAAGAGTTGTAAATGGGTACTTTCAATCAGTTTGGTCTGGATGTTGTAAAAAATTATTAATACAAAGTGCAAGAAGATAAGCTAAGAAAAATACAAATTCACCTTGAGAGATATATCTCTGAAAAAAACGCTCGCAACCACTTTTTGGCTTCTTAGGCAGTTAGGGGTTAAACTGCTAAGGTCGATTGTGGTAATAAATCAGCACAACAACTTTGCAATGCACTCTCTAAGAAGAAGTCATAAGTATGTATACCTCTCCGGGAATATATAATCGCCTCTTGCCCCCAACTTTCATGCTCATAATTCCCTCATCCAATCCTTTAATGACCTGCATAAACATAAACTGTAGTATTAGTACCCAATGCAATTCTGACAGATACATGAGAAGCTTCGGAACCATGGAGCAATATTTGATAACATTAAAGTTACCCTTGACGTCTCTCAAGAACTCATGTTTGGGTAGGGAGAGTTGAGACAATTATATAATATTGAACTTCTTGTCAAACTTCGGAGAGCACCATTTTAAGTGCCTTGGAAATTTTGCAATGAAATTCATTTTTCCTATAGCCGTCTTTTGTCCAAAGTCAAACGCCTCCCCTTCATTTCACCAAAAGTAGGTTCTCCAACACCACTTGACCACTCCTCAAACATCATAAAATGTCAAAAGTGGGATGAAACTCCCTCGAATATGTAACATGATTTCTTGAGAGACTTTAAGGATAACTCCATTCCTCACAAAATCTTTTCGCACCAATTGAAGCTGTTCAATTTCTGGAAGAAAAAAATAGTATATATTCAGTGCACCTGAGCAGCCCCAACTCGAAAAATGTATGGCACTCCTTTGTCCAAGGAACTGATCACATCACCCACCAGAAAAAACCTCTTGTGAATTACTGCAATCTGGCATTCCATCCTCTGATATATTAATTCCTTGTCAATTGGCTGTGCCTGTAAAATACGCTAAATTTGAACAAGTAGGTAGACGTTTTACCTGTCGAAAATCTTGCCACCAGGTATCATGGCGACATAATCAGCTGCAACCTGTGCAACACAAACTTGCTCACATCAGAAGACAACCTGCGATACTTGGTCAGAATAGTTTTTGATTTCGGTTGTGCAGAGTCAGCAAGTAAATCTGGTTTAAAAATTTGTTGTTTCCTTAGAAAGTGTGCTCGAGTTTACAGTGAGTAGGGTGGGTTGAAACCAATGTTGGACCGGTATACAGGTGATGCATGGGTATCAATAATCAACATCAACAATAATGGTATCAAAGGACCTACCTGTGAGTATCAAAATTGTAATACTACTTCAATTTTGCTTTTTGGTGGGTATGTCAAGGTGAGAGAATATTTATATACCCAAGTTTTTATTTGGGTCGATACCATTCTGAACCATATTGATACTAGGGTGATTGTACCTGAGAATGAAAGTTCTTGCATGGTATGTAGACCCGAAAGGCATCGAAAACAAAAACACCGTCAAATGCCCATACCCTACTGGTGTAAAAAAAAAACTGTGAAATCCTCATTATAGACACCCATCCAACACTGGTGGAAACCACCAAGGCAGAACAAAGTACCTTGTCAATTTCTACAAGGAAAGGTGACACGTGTCATGGCAGTGGGTGGTTGGAACAATTGAAAAACCTGATGTGGCATGAATGAAATTTGATTATATTTACATGGTGCTTGAAATGAAGCATCTTTGAGAGAGAGAGAGAGAGAGAGAGAGAGAGAGAGAGAGAGAGAGAGAGAGAGATGGCAAAAACTGTCACCTGAAAGCCAACAGGAGGACTGGGTCCATCACCAACTCTGATATCCTTGAACTGAAGACCTGAAGGCGTTGTCTGAGTGGGAATCTGCAAGGAGTCAACAATAAAATCATCCCTACCACCTCAGATTGTTGCATGTGCTGTTTCCCAGAGTAATTTCTTATCTGTGATCATCTCAATTTGAGCCCAAAACAGTCCCTACAGTTCGACAAACTAGTGTGTTAAAGACCCAGATTAAGCACGCCGAGAATCATTCATTTGAACACAGTGTTGGTCTGAGATATAGGTGAATGCATGATATCAAAAATCAATATCAGTAATGGTATCAAAGAACCTACCCGTGGAAGTCCAAATTGTAATGCCACTCCAATATTGATATTTGGTGGGTATGTCAAGATGAGAGAATCATTGTATACCCGAGTTATTATATGGGTCATTACCATTCTCTATCATATTGAGACTAGGGTGATTTTATGTAGGTATGAAGGCTCTTGCATGGTGTATAGACCCAAATGGTTTTGAAAACAAAAATACCATCAAATACCCATTCCTACTGGTATCAAAAAATGTGAATCGTCGTTATAGTAGCCTGAATGGTATAAAGAAAAAGACCATACCAGACCAACACTGGTGAAAACCTGTTAGCAATACTGGCAGTTCCATCAACACAGAAGAAAGCCATGACCAACAACATTCTTCAGATAAAGTTATGCAAGTCCTCAGAAAACAGTACGTAAATGCAGGTTGCAGATGATCGGTGATGACATCCCAACCACTATGCTTTGATAAACTGGTTGCGTGAACTTAGGGTTTTCTAATATACAGTACCACCTAAACATCACTCACATTACTCACCTGTGAAATCAGAATGGATGGGTCTTACATTGTCAACAAGTTAGTGTGTTAGAAACTAAGATCAAACAGGCCAAGAATCGTTGAGTTAGAATCTGTTAGCAGTAGTGGCAGTTCAATCTATGTCGAAAAAGCCATGAACAACATTTTTCTTCAGATAGGGTTATGAAGTCCTCAAATTTGAGAAACAGTGTTTAAAATTGCAGGTTGTGGATGATCGGTAGAAACATTCCAATTAGTGGACTTCAATAAACTAGTTGCATGAATTTAGGTTTTTCTGACATAGAGTACCTACAATACTCCATATCATTGGAATCTCTAGAGCTCAACAAGCTAGTCTCTATAAAACCAAGAATAAGCAGGCAAACAATCCTTGAATTCAATCTGTTAACAGTAGTGGCAGTTGAATCCATACAGAAGAAGTCATGACCAACACTTTTCAAATAGGGCTATGAAAGTTCTTAAATGTGAGAAACAGTGTGAAGTGCACGTTGCGGATGTTCAGTGAAAACTTCCCACCCAAAAATTTACTTCCATAAACTGGTTCCACGAATTTAGGGTTTCATGGCCCAGAGTTAGAATCTCTAGAATTCAGCAAGCTCATGTTTTATTCCAACATTAAGCAGGCCAAGAATCGTTGAGTTGAACCTGATAACAGAAGTGACAGTTCCATCTACACGGAAGAAGCCATGACCAGCATTCTTTATTTATAATTATATAGGTCCTCAAATGTGAGAAAGAGTGGAACTGAAGGTTGCAAATCACCAATGGAAACATTCCAACCACAACCATACTTCAAGAAACTGATTACATGGATTACATTTACTGGATTAGGTTTGCATGACTGCACGACTGCATGATTTACATGAATTTAGGTTGCTGACATAGATTACCTACATGACTCAGATTCACAACTCCACATGGCATGAAATAGGGTTGCAAGAATCATTGAGTTTAACCTGATAACCATAGTGGCAGTTCAATCTACACATCAGAAGCCATGACCAGCCTTCTTCTTCAGATAGGGCTCTGAAAGTCCTCAAAGGTGAGAACCGATGTCAATGTGCAGGTTGCGGATGATTGATGAAACCATCCCAACCACTAAACTTTCAAGAAACTGGTTGCATGATTGCAAGGTTAGCTGACTACATCACTCACATTGTTAATTCACTTGTGCAATGAGAATGAGAATGAATGGGGTGCCTTACATTGTCAAGGTCTTTCTCACAGTCGACATCGCACAACTTCGGAGCAGGTGGGCCTGGTGGCAACCCAGCAGCATTGGAAACTCGACAAGGCAACAATGACAAGGCTGTGGTTAACCCTATGGCAGCCATCGCCTCTCTCCTGGGGATTTCTGCCTGCAATTTCTCCCCTTTAGCTTGGCACCTTACCGCACATACTTGTTGTTTAGATGTGGAAGTTGACGAGCCCACCTTCTTGAACGATGCTGGACATGCCCAGATAGCCGGCCCTGCGAAAAAAATACAGATAAAAAGAGATGACTCGCATGTTGCCTTTGGCGTGGAATTATGTTGTTGCTTCACCTTCTAGTTACTCTATTTCTATATGTAATTCCGAAACGGACATCACGAGAAATATCGATCATAACCCCTTGCTGAGGTTAATTCCACCTCTTTTTCAGCTGGAATGTAAAACCAGACTCACCAATCGATCCAATCCTCTTTGGAGCTAATTCCATCTATTCCAACAATGCACCCTCTCTGTCAACTCTGCAGAGGAGCAAGAGTTTTGTAGAGCCATGAAAAGAAGAGCAGGAAGCCAAGAATGTAAGGAAACTCTTTACGGATTGCAAACCTGCCACAATTGACATCACCCACGCACACACAAATTGTGTCCGAGAAAGAGATAATCCAACACATTGCAATGCATCCTCGATTGACCTCTCTATAAGCATTGCCGCCGAGTCCCAATGTGCAAACCAAGCATCAAGATTGAGTAGGAGAGCTAAGAATGTGAAACTCTTTAAAGATTCCAAACCTGATACCATTTACACAACCCACACGTATACAATTAAGTCCAAGAAAGAGCCAATCCAACACATTGCAATGCACCCTCAATTTGACCTCTCTATAAGCATTGCCCACTCCCAAGATGCAAACCAAGCATCAAGAGAGAGGTCAGTGACGCTAAGAATGTCAAACTCTCAGGACTCCAAATCTGTCACCATAACCCACGCACACACAAAGAGGTCATTCAACGCATTGCAATGCAACCGAAGCATCGAGAGAGAGAGAGAGAGAGAGAATGCTTAAGATTGTGAAAACTCTGGGGAATTCAAATCTGCTTCCATTGACGAAATTCCTCATCGTTGGATTGGAATAAATTTAATCCGAGTGTGAGAGGGAGATGGAGAGTGCCAAGATGCGACCAAAGCAGAGCGAGATGGCAGGGAACTTAATTCTTAAACTCTGAAGATCTCAACATTGCAATGTAATGCACCCCCAATTTTAGCTCTCTGTCTGAATTGCACAGTCCCAAGATGCAACCGCAACATGAAGAGAGAGATGGCAGGGAAGCTAAAAGAAATGTGAAACTGTGAGAAATTCAAATCTGCCGCCAGTAACAAAACTCCCCATCATCATTGGATTGGCACACAATTGAGTTTGAGAAGAATTTGGAGAGTGTGCGTACCAGCCGTGGAGTGAAGGCAACAGTGTGCCATGGTGCACACCCAATCAAACTGAATTTTAATTGCGAGCTCAACCGAGCACACCAATGCTTGTTTCCGCTTGTGAATCTGGAAGGAACAACAGTGCGGGATTCAAGCCTGAGCTCGGGCAAGAAGAGGAGGGATGCAAATCCAGCGAAAGGAAGCAAACCCACAAATGAAAAAGTTTGAGTGTTGAGTCCTTATCCATTATCCTTCTCTCTTCTCTCCCTCTCTCAAGTCTCTCTCTCTCTAACTAACTTTAGTGGGACAGCTTAGTGTGGACCAATGTTGGCTATATATGTATGTATGTATATATGTAGGTGAATCCATGGTATTTATTGGCTTTGCCCTGTGGGAGAGACCTAAGGATGATGGTCTTTGAAATGGGTCAAAGTTTGGCAGCCAACCAAAACCATTCACATTTGTTGTTAGTAATTTGTTTTTCAATGGAGTCCAGTTGTAAGTGATTGTTGATGTAAGGTAGAAAAATCCAAAAACAGTGAATGACCACTATTGGTGCACTAGACTAGGGGTAAGAATGTTTCTTGTGTGGATCCAAAAAGGCTAATTATAAAAGTGGCGGCATCAAAAGGATGTAGTGATAGGTGGGATGTAGTGATTGGCCAGATAGGTGTTGTTTCACACCACTTGCGGTCACTTTTGGGTGCCATTGAGTTAACCTTTTTGTGTGCATTCGATGTAGAGTAGGGTATTTTGATGCTCAGATTAGGGAAACTCTAGTGTACAAATGGGGGGTTTGACTTACTTGCCTCTTTGGGAAAATGTAACTAATTAATTACATGGAATAAAATTACGAAATAACTTGCATTCCTTGTCATTTCCTCTACTCCATCTCTAAAAAAATTATTGCACAAATTTCAAGCCACTCTTTCTGACCGAATCAACTTATTTCATTGTTTTCCGTATATCCACCTTAAAATGGGCCCTAAAACGAGCCAAAGTTTGGTCTTGGTTAGATAGCCAACCATAATTGGCCACGTGTGCAATATAATACTAGAGTAGAGCACTCTTGTGACTAGCCGTTTGTTAAACAATATCAGTATCAAAGAACCTAGTACCCTTTGGTATCAAAATTCTAATAACAGTCAAATATTGATATTTGGTGGGCTTCTCAAGTTGAGAGAATTTTTGTATACCCAAGTTATAATTTGGGTCATTACCATTCTAAACCACATTGACACTAGGGCAATTTTACCAAGAGGGAATTAAAGTGATCATTATCCTTGTGGGGTCCTTGGTGGCTTTGGATTGTAGTATTAAAGTACTACATTGATTATCCCGATTAGTGAGAGAGGGTTGAAGTGTCGGCTACTAGTGAAGGTGATATTGAATTTATGTATGCTATGCAATTAGTGCCACCAAAAGATGTAGAAAGCACTATTCATCACGACATTATTCACTGGAGATATTATTCATAGAAACTCATTTCATTGACAATATTGGCATCATTCATCTTGGCACTATTCATTGACATGAATGTGTTTGCATATAGTTTTTTTTAATCAATCTACAAGCACTTTGGAGCACACACCACTTCTTGAAATGTATGGTAAATAAGCATGCATTCATGAATTCAGTATCACTCAATCAAAATTTCAGCCCTCGCTAATTTTGAGACTTGGGAAAATAGTGTGTGTTACGCACTAATTGGGATAATCAATGTAGTTGCCTCATCAACTTTCTCCTTGGACCTTGGCTTTGAAGCTCTCTAGTGATGCTGCCTCAATGCCACATGAGCATGAACCTGGGGGTGGACTCTTCATTGGAATCTAAATGATATGTTTAAGTCGCTATGAAATTAAACCTCTTATATACAAGAGATTTATAATGAAAAATGCATATGTACTAATGGCACGCTAGAAAATGGACTCATATATTTATACTAAGATTTTAATTTAATGTGATAAATGCCTCCACTACATATACAAAATAAAAACTATGAACTAAATCGGCCTTTATTACTAATAAAATCCACCTTCACTTTTCAATGAGAAAGTCATTGAACATTTTTCATCCATAGCATGTAACTCAACGATTGCATCAAACAAATAAAGACAAGAGTATAATAACTTAGCCACAATCCAAAGAGTAAATCTCAATGTAGCCCATGAGCACTCCAAGAGCCTCTAGTTTGTAAAACCTAAAACCCAAATGCAAACCCTAACAAGAATGTATAAGGTAGTCATTGAGAATTATCATCACATGACAATAATGGACGAAAACGCCCGGGGAAGTCACTGTCAAAAATTTAGATAACTATGAGAGAACAAATGTAGGGTGACATTTATTCTTGGTTGATAAAAATTATATATATTTTTGATATACCATAGCCTTGAAGAAATGTGAGGTAGCACATTATATATAATATTGGGTCACTTGTATTACCCAAAATTATGTTTATAGTATTTCTAAAATAGCATTATAGTAATTGGTAGGGAATTTTTATTATTATTAGGTTGAGTTTAGGGTAAGAAAAATTCAAGAACTAGATGAAAAATGATCACAAATCCATCTACAAAATGGATGAACTCGTTGGATGAGGGTTATTAAGTGTACTTTTGAGGAATATTTCATTGACTTTTGTATAATTCTCTGGTTGTTCCTCCCACGCAAGACAAGAATAACATGCTTCTTGTATACATAGCTTAATTTTTGTTGCGTGATGAATTCCATTTCTAATGCTATAGTACAATGCTATTGTCCACGAAGGAAAATTCAAATAAATATAAATAATGAAGGGTCTGAAATATTATGGAGATTTTAATTTATAATCACACATAGGGTGGTAAGAAATTGAAGAAAGTAGAATTATTAAAAAATATAGGGTCCACTAAAATGCAGTAAATGAGCTACATAGCCCCCCAAAAAATATGTGTTGTACGCTCATGTGTCCCCAAAGAATACACTAAGTGACTTCCCCGAGCGAAAACGTGATTGGATGAAACTAACGCACATATTATCAAATTTTTCTCTAAACATTAAGGGCCCCTTTTATACATTTACCTTCACTTCAAAATTCTCAATAGCCTTTCTGAAATGTACACACTAGAGAAATAATACCTCTCTCTGATGCATATTGTGTACGTTAATGCCTCAAATAATACCCCTTCTTACACTCACTTTAATTCATATGTTGTATGAAGAGTCCACCCACCGGGAGCAGGAACAACCACCAGAGTAGTGGGATTGATGGAGTAGTCTGGCCTTGACTATGGTTGTGCTTAGCATTCATCGTTGCCATTTCCGTGGAAATAAAACCAAAGAAAATAAACCACAACCACAACTGCGATCACAACCACTTGTAGAGCCCCCTTAGTGTAAAATGACCCTTAAGGTACATGTACAAGCATGGTAAAGTGGACCAAAATAATGCTCATGTATACTACAACCATAATTGTTTTTGGTCAAAAGCCTCAAAAGTAGTAGCAAAGTGTTGTTAAGACTGGGATTTTTTTCATGATGACCTTTATTGTTGTGTTAAATATTCAAATGTAGAATATCAAGATGAGATCTTCAATACTTATCATTAAAAGTGATGCTCAAAAGAAAATGATTGAGTCTGGTTTTGAACGTAAATTTCATGACCTTAACTATTTTGAAGTTGGAATGTCTTTTCATATTCCTTGAATTCATTATGTACTTGAGGGCATCATCACAAAACTTTGTAGAAAACCATTAATTTCACGTAATTTTATTGTGTTTTAAACAAATTTTAGACAATCACTTGTTCAATATCACTTACTTGCACACCACTTGCACCATCTTATAAAATATGTAGACTTTTTTGGAATTTTTTTGTCATCATAAATTGATTGGCTTTGTAGATCAGTATGTTTTAAAATGCCTATGATTTTTTTCTTCAAAAAATTCAAATTTAATATATAAAATTGAATTACTTTCACTTAACACTAGGCAGTGATCAGGAGTTGTCCACTTTACCGTTCTTGCATGTGCATTATTTGGTTACCTTTCTCTATGCACCAACTTCTTGTAGGATATGAACCAAGCAATTAATGCGAGATAAATAACAAATCCAAAGTGTGCTCCATTGCTCGACGCTTGTAGCCATTTGCCTCGCAATTTTTGGAGCTCGTATGTATATCTTATTCACTTTGAAGTGCCGATTCTTGTGTTGATTAAGTGGTCATACACCCCCCAATATATATATATATATATATATATCACTGAAAAAGAAACCATCCATAGCTGCTTATACCATGCCCACACGAGGGCTAGTCGTTGGTCTTGGGCAGTAGGAGGAGTCTCTCTTGATAGGGAAAATACATTTCTTTCCGAAATTCATTACTACCAAAAGGATGTTCCTCCTACTCACAATAATCCTCACTGGATGTAATGCACTGTATTTTCACCAGTGCATACAAAAACAAAAACTCCTATCAAGATGGAAACTCTCCCAGCGGTGTGAGCCGGTGCTGGTCCTAGTGTGGGCATGGTATTAGTAATGTTATGGGCCGAAGGGTAGATAGATCATGTAGTCTATTCAACATTATTATTATCCAGGTGGCAGCAAGAAAAGGGCTTTGTCATCATAAATTCCTGATGACGTCAGCATTCCGTTTCCTCTTTCTCGTCGATCGATGGAAAGTCGAAACGCACACGCTTAGGATGAATGTCTCCCTACATATCATCCTCTCCACCGCCACGTTCATCCATCCATCCAGTTGTGTCGCGACAGTTTCTAGAGCAACCCAGACTCCTCCCCTCCCGTTCCACTTGGCAAAACAGAAGGAAGCAGCTTCCCTTCGTTCTGGGGGCTTCCAGAACTCTCTATCTCTCCTTCGCTACAAAATCTTCCGCCATTCACAAGTTCCTCGCATTCTTAGCTCACTTAGTCTACCCTGCATGTGGCAATCCAATCCCGACTTCCCTTAAGTTCCCGCTGGAATTTTGCAAAACAATCGTCACAGTTGTCTTCTCTCTCTGTTCTGCTCGGTCGATCCTTGCGATTTGCGTTTTGGGACGCTGCGTAATCTGTTAGTTGTAGTGAGATCTTCTTCCCTCACGTCTTGTAAGCATTCTCTAGAAGATCGGTAGAAAGTGTTCCCATTTTGAACTCTTCTTCTTTGCAAGTCCATTTCTGCAAATCCGCTCTGAGGTAGGTTTCGTGAGACTTCTAGCCTCCCATTTTTGGTGAGGTTTGAAGCTCCGAAGCGAGTTCTGTGGAGACGTTTCGGAGGTTTTCTTATATAGAGGTTTCACGGTTTTTGCAAACACGTCCCTCTTTGAAAATCGGTTGCTACAATTTCGTCTTCATTAGTTCCTGGGACCTTCTTACACGGTGTTGTTGTGCGGAGACATTTATAAAGGTGCCACGAGGAAGGGACGATCGGCAGTTGGATAATTTGTCGTTGGAACAGAGGTTGGTGGCCACCGGTGTTGGATCTCGAGTTTGGACAGCAGTTCTGCACTTCGCACAGGTAAGGAATGCCTGCCTACTCATATCGCCAACTTATATCCATAGCAGATCGATTGACGAAGGAATTGTTGTCAAATGGTGGAATTCCAAAATTTCCGTAATCCGGAAGGAGATTCTTGGGAGCATGTGCAAATGCCTACACATTTGAGCGTAGCAAGTGACGACCAGCTATCTATCTCGTCGTCATCCCTCTTTTGATTATTGCTGGTGATTGTGGTCGGTTCTTTCGATTAGAACAGCTTGGGTAGGAATCTCACGTGACTTTGGGTGAGGAATCTCGTCAATGTCGAGACTCTGTGGCTCCCAAGCCTCACATGTATCTTCATAACTGCAATGGTACTAAACCTACATATTACCTTTTACTGGATTTGAGAGGGTGCGGCATGGTGATTCACCCACGTGTTCGCATTTCGTCAATTTATGTGCAACTGCAGATTGATTGACTAAGGAATTCTCATCAAAAGGTGGATTTTCTTGAGAGGATTTTTCCTGAACATGATTTGTGAGAAATCTCATCAATGTCGCTCTGTGGATGTATCTTCCAGAAACGCACTGGTACTAAACCTACATTATTACATGCAGGTCACAAAGGGATAATTGTATCAGTTGAAGTGGATCTGGGGGTTTTGGTAGAGATTTCAAGTGTTGGTGAAATTTTTGTGTGGACGGACCGAGTTCAGTGAAGAAGAAGACTGTTGGATTTGAGAGAGCTCGGTATGTAGTTCCCCACTTGTTCCCATTCTGCAATTTATACGCAAATAGTAGATTGACTGACTAAGAAATTCGCATTAAAGGTGGAACTTGTCCAAATTTCAGTGATTCACAAGAGGTTGAATCTTGTGTGTATAATACCTGAATATGACTTCGTGAGAATCTCATCAATGTCGCTCTGTGGCTCCAAAGCCTCTCATTTATCTTCCAGAACCGCATTGGTACTAAAACTACATGATTTTCTGTGCAGGCTGGTAAATTTTTGTGTGGACAAGTTCAGTGAAGAAGTTTGATGTTGGGAGAGATTTGGGAATTTCGGTATGGCAAGGTCGACATCGGAGAGCGGTGGTGGCGCACCGTTCTCCTACTACTCGCCACCCCCATATACACACCCTGGCCACCATCAGCAACAACAAAGTCCCTATTACATGAGTCCTCAACATCAAGCTTACCCATACTACCATATTTCCCCTCACCCTGTTTACATCCCCGGTCCACCACACGAATTTCCTCATCAACCTGCAGAGCAGCAATATGCACAACCACACAACGAATCTCCTCCGTTCAGCAAGGAAGCAATCCAGGAAGCAATTCTTAGAGAAGCTCTCAACAGTCACCCTGAGCGATTATCAAGGCAGCAACAACAGCAACAACAGCAACAACATCAGCATTACCCTCCTCCGCCTTATGTGAATGCACATGGCGGGTATCCTTACCCTGTTTATGCGATCCCAGGCCAATTCGATGGACACCATTCTGTTCACCAAGTGATGAAGGAAGGTCCACAAAGTCATTGGAGCTTTACACATCCCTCGACAACAGAGGCTACACCACCTGTAGCTGTGATCACACCGAATGGCATTCGCTACATCAACTCTGCTCTTGATGGGAACCGTAATTCTGGTTCGGTTCAATGGCAAGGGCATCATCCTAACCCTAATCTCATGGTCCATGGTGAGCAGCCACATCATAATTCTTGGTCATTTCTTCATGGCCAACCGCAAGGGAGATGGAAGTGGATGCCTCTGGATGATCCTCACATTGAAAGAGGGATTTCTGGAGGATCAGCTCCTGTGACACTACAGGAAGTGATGGATGGCGATGGAAAATCACCGAAGTATGTACCGAAGGAGAATATGGAGAGGGCTCTTTCTTCCACATCTATCGACCCTGTGCAGAAATTTCTGTCGTTGTTGTTCCCTCGGGAGGAAGCTTTGGAGAAAAGAGACCTTGATGGTAAGGGCTTAGCTGCTGCTGGCAAAGTTACTCTTCCACCTCCTTCATCGAAGACAGAAGAGTTGCAGGAGCAGAAGAAAGGCGAGGTTATCTCTGCACCACAGAAATCTGCACCGAGATCTGTAAAGGTGATTCCTGTGACAGATGCTCCTGGAAGTGAACCGAAACCTGTCCCTGTAGTTGCAGACCATAGAGGTGAAGCTTCTACTTCGGTGGGTGTGAAGAAACAAGAACAGAAGAAACCTCAAGCTCTGCCTAAATTGACACCGATCAGGTTAGTTCCACCTTCAGATCTGGCAAGAAAGAAGGAACCGAAAAAAATCTCTGGTAACTTCAAGGCAGGATCCAGGGAAGAAAGTCCTGTGAAGAAGCTGCAGAGGCCTACAATGGACACTGAATCTGCAGCAAAGAAGGTGCAGTCGGCATACAAGGGCTATATGGTGAGACGATGCCAACCACTGAAGCATCTGAGAGAAATTGTTCGTGTGAAATCGAAGCTGGAAGAGTACCGAGCTCTGGCTTCGAACAAGGAGACTTACATGGATCCAGCATTGCGTTTGAGACTCACAGAAGGGATTATGAGCTTGCTACTTCAACTCGATGGCATACAGGTATACCGCTCGCATTCCATTTCGCATTATTGCAATTCCACTCTATTGCATTGCAATTTCATTCCACCCCATTTCATTGCATTGCTTAGGTCCAAACTCTTCACCTGCTTTGCAGTTTCTTGTAGAACATCGTAGCAAACATAGGGTGTTCTCTTGAATAAATTAAACGCTTAGGCTTCTGTTTTTCCTACTTTAGGGTTTTGTCTTGTCTCTCCTGGTTTCCTTGCGAAATTGAGGTGTTAGTATGTCACATGCCATACATGTGATTGCTTTGTATCGAGTGTGCAACTCTACAAGCTTCAGGTTAACTTTTTATCTCTTGATTCTTATTTGATGGCTTCCTGGGTACCTCTTTCTGTAAGTGTTGATGTTTGAACATTGATACTTACAACGATATGTTCTTGTAGGGCATGCAAACCTTGAATTTATAGGTAACATGTTCATGAACCACAGTGTGAGCACGCACAATTTGGTACATATATTGAGCTTCTTCACATTACTCAATGTATTTCCTTTCCGTGTTGTAATGTATGTACAGGGAGTGGATCCAGTTGTCCGTGATATCCGCAAATTCACTTCCAAGGAGGTTCTGAAGTTGCAAAGTGAAGTTGACCAGGTGATTACGGACTTGGTTAACGATTTGCAAGACACGGACAAGAAGGATACTCAAGCCTCCTCACAATCTGCAGTGAAAAACACAGAGCAATCTGCTAACCTTCCTCCTGGCCATTCTACTGAGCCTGTGGTAGAGGAAGAACCCATGGAAATCCTGTTGCAGAAACTCTTGAATAAGCTGCAGAAACCCAAGGAAATTGAAGAACCTGAAGGAAATGAAGGCACCAACGAAGTAGAAGATAAATTGATGAAGCAACTGCTGAACAGACTCTCTGTCACCGACCAGGGTGCCAAACAGGACAACAAGTCGGTGCAGGATGTGAAGCAGAATCTGAAGCAGAATTCGTCAGGAGCAACTGATACGACGCTGCTTGAAACCAATGGATGTGCTGATACTGTGATTTGCAATGGTCCTCAATCGGATGCTAATGTGGAGAACATCAAGGATGAGGAAGATGGAGCTCCAGCTGTTGAAAACCACACCACTGAAAGTGACATGGCAGGAAGAATTGGAGAAGAAGGTGGTTTCATTAGTGCCAAGTCTAACCTTGGTGAGAATTTGAATCCAGCAACATCGATTATGTGCACAACTGAAAGGGAGGCAGAAGTAAATGCGGTGCTTGAGGAGGGTATTGAATCTCACCTGCCAAATCCTCAGTTTGTGCATGTGGGTGAAACCTCCAAGGTTAATTCACCACAAGATGAAGAAGCTGCGACAGATAAGGATTCGGTGGTTTCTCTTGTAGACGAAGAAGACATAGTAAACAGAGGAGACATCAATGTCGAAGATGTTGGGAATCAAAACACTGTAAACTTGGAGGTACCTGAACCTGAACCTGCATCTGAACAGGGGGAAATTCAGCAACCCATAGTTATGGAAGGTCAAAGTGAAATGGCAAAGGAGAATCCTCTGCTCGTGCAGGTGGACGAGAGTGGTGCCAAGATTTCTTCACATGAGACTGCGACAGATATGGATTCAACCATTTCTGTAGTAGATGATGAAGAGAAACTGGGCAACAGAGATCTTGGTGCCTATGCTGTTGAGAACATGGGAACCGATTTTGCTGCGACAAACAGATCGGTCTCCTCTGAGGAGAAAAAGATTGATGTGGTTCCAAAGGGATCTGAGGTTTCGTTGTCGCCAAACAGTGTCTTGGATTTGGTACAGAAACCGCTGCTGATGAAGACTGAAGAGTTCCTGGATGGCAAAGATGTTGCTGATGAAGGACCTGCATTTACTGCTACTCCTAGTACCAGAATTTCTGTGCCGTCTGAAGAACCAGTTGAAACTCTTCTGTCTCCAGTTGAAATTGGGAATAGTGGTGTTGTCTTGCCTCCTCTAAATTCACAGGGTGTTGAAGATAGCACTTCGAAGATTGCAGATGATATTACATCTGCACAGTTTTCTCAAGAGAAAACTTCAGAGTCAGAAAACCAGGTGAGCCTCAAGGGTGACTCTCAAAAGTATGAATTTCTGAATGCGCAGGAGGCATCTTCTGAAGTGAAAGCTTCGGAGTCAGAAATACAGGGCGACTCTCAGAATCATGAATTTTTGAATCCTCAGGAGGGATACGTTCCCTGTGAGATGATGTCTGCACAGGAATCTTCACAAGAGAAAACTTCAGAATTGCAGGCTGACTCTCATATTCATGAGTTTCCGAATGCACAGGAGGGATATGTTCCATTGGACACAATGTGCGCACAGGAATCTTCACAAGAGAAAACTTCAGAGGCAGGAATTGAGGTGAGCCTCAAGGGTGAATCTCAGAATATTGAATTTCTGAATGCTCACGAGGGATGTGATGATTCTCTGGAGAAAATGTCCGTGCAAGAATCCTTGCAAGAGAGAACTTCAGACTCAGAAATCCAGATGGAGGAGATTTGTGCGCAAGATGTGAAAGAGAAAACCTCAGAATCAGAAATGCAGTCCGACTCTAAGAATCATGAGCTTCTGAATGCTCAGGAGGGATATATTCCATGGCAGACGATGTGGACACAAGAATCTTCGAAAGAGAAGACTTCAGGGTCAGATATCCAGGCTGACTCTCAGAAGCATGAGCTTTTGAATGCTCAAGAGGGATGTGTTCCATGGGAGACGTTGTGTGTGCAAGAATCTTTGAAAGAGAAAATTTCAGAGCCAGAAATGCAGATGAACCTCAAAATTGATTCTCAGAATCATGAAATTGTCTTGAACGATCTTTCTGAGGACCTGCATATGGTGGCACCTGCAATGACAAGTATTAACCCAGGGAACACGCAAAACTCCTCTCCATCCGGACCTGAATTAACCCTCACCCAACAACTGATAGAGGAGAACAAGACCTTGAAGACTCTGTTGGGAGAGGTGTTGCGCTGGAGCCAGTGGCAAGCTTCTGCGACTTTAGGTTTACAGAAATCGATGGAGAGGCTCGAATGTGAGGTTTTGGAGAGCAAGAGACTTGCCAACGACAGACTTCTGAAGAAGAAGAAGCTTGTAAAGAAGACCAAGAGAAGCTTGGTCAATGATGATAATTGAGTAAGTTGATGTAAACAATTTTGTGCAAATTCCGAGTTTTGTAGAGAGGATTTTGGAGCAGTGAAACCTCGCCTTCTATAGAGTATTTTCTTGCACTGACCTCTGTGCATCGATTCTTCAATAGTCTGCAATGAAGATTGCAACTACAATTTTGTATCTCAAAAAGCTTTTGTTGTATGTATGTGCTTTGGATTTGCTTCATTTGTTGAATTTCACGATGCAACTGCGAATGCAAGTGATTGATTTACTGATTTGAACTGGTAACTAATTGCTTTGAATTTATCTTGTTCTATGGTTATTGTAAACTGTTACAATTTAAATGCAATGTAGTGACAGTAAGTTAGATGTAAATAATTGTGCAGATTTTTGAACAATAACCGTTTGCTTCTAAATTGAAGTCTTCATGTAACTTTGAATGTGGCAAGTGATGGATTTACTAACTTCAATCCATTTCTACTGGATGCATTTTCATGTCATTGAATCTTTCCAACCTATGGTGTATGTTTCTCTCATGTAGCCGATTATTGTAAATTTCAATTCCAATGCACTCCAATGTTAGTATATAGATGTAAGTGGTTGTGCAGATCATTTCGAGTTCTGTAGATAGATTTAGGACCAGAAATACCTTGCCTTTTACAGAGGATTTGCTTGCAGTGTGACCTCCGTGTGTAGACCTTTGGTCCGCAATGAAGATTACAACTACACTTTGTTTCTTCTAAAAAGCTTCAACCAAGCTTACCTTGGAAGTGATTAAGGCTTTGTGAGGATATATTGTGTGCTTCCCTCTCAAGTTAACTCTTCACGAAAACTGTGATCAATGGCACATGATTTTGAGTCTCTTTCGAGCAAGTGATTGACTTGAACTATCACTAACAAATAGATTCATTATCATGTCTTTGAAATTTGAATCATATCTGGTGTATATTCTTCTCATGTAGCTGATTATTGTAAGTTTCATTTCGAATTCAATCAATTGGTTATCCATCCTTTTCAATTTGTCCATACATGTACAACCTCACTGGTTAGAGAACTTCGGGATTTATTTTACCTTTGAAAATGGAAATGGAACGAATGTTGATGTCATCAAGAAGCTACTCCACGGATAGCAATTCTGGAGAGGCTTTTGCACCCTTTTAAATCCACTTGGTAATTTTGGTCTTACAAAGCTAACGTCACGAGGCCCTTGAGTAAGCTACACTGATTATCCCAATTAGTGTGTGTGGTACTAATTCCCGAAACATGCACTATTTTGGCAACTTGTCTCAAAATTAGTGAGGGCTGAAATTTTTATTGAGGGATACTAAATTCACGAATACATGCTTGTTTACCATACATTTCAATAAAATTAGTGTGCTTGAGAAAATTGGAGCCCTACATTGATTATCCCAATTAGTGTGTGTGGTATTAATTCCCGAAACATGCACTATTTTGGCAACTTGTCTGAAAATCAGTGAGGGCTGAAATTTTTACTGAGGGATACTAAATTCACGAATACATGCTCATTTACCATACATTTCAATAAAATTAGTGTGTGCTCGAGAAAATTAGCTGGCTCTAAGGTGTTTGTAGAGTGATAATTTCTTTTCTATGCAAACACATGCTTGTCATCATAATATTATTCAACCCTATGGTTGAGTTTTGTTCCTATATCTAGCATCTAACAAGGGCCTCCAACCTTTATGTTCCGAAGAAGCTTAGATAATAGGAAGAAATTGACATTGGTACACTAGAAGGAATCCTGTCCAAATCAACCCTCCTCTGCGGTGAGGGTAGGGTCTGTGTGCACTGCCATTCTGACTGTAACCCGCAGTCTGACTGCCGCCGCGACTGCAGTTTGGGTATAGGCCGGTAAACGTTGGGTGCGACCCGGTTGACATGGGTGACGGTTGCCATGTCTACCCAATCGGGTGACCGCCACCATTTGGGTAGCCCTTGGGTTGCGGTTTTTGGGCGCCGGGTTTGGGTTTTGGGTAGAGGGTTGCCAACGGGTTGGCGTTCATGGGTTGCACAATGCACTTCCAAGGGTGGCCACCGAATGTGGGTGGTTGTCACCCATCTTGGTTGGCTTGGCACCCATGTTGGGTGTCAATGGCACCCCCCGGGCCACTCTCATTTTGGTCATTCCCTCTGTTTTCCTGTGATGGGTTTGTACTCTCCCAGGGTGACTGCCACCCAACACCCACCCGAATCTCCCAGATGGACGGGTTTCTGCACAGATAGGAAGCATTGTTCCATACGAAACCCTAGGGTCTGAGGGAACAACATATGCCTTAATTTACCCGCAGAAGTTTTATTTGTGGCCAGATTTTCCTCATATTTGTGGGTCCAGACCGGCCACAATGGGAGATGACGACCGCAATCCTCTCGGTAACCGCAATCGCCATGAACATGCGGTGGACTCACATCTGCAATCCACCTCCTCAACATTGACAGCCAGGCTCCATGTGCGTGGCCGCGGTTTGGAGGCGTTCCCTGCAAACACAGAGGTCGCTCGCACAATTGCTTCCCTGCGCGGCATGTGCGGATTTGAGCCACCTGGGCGTGCGATTGCTGCACCTGCGGCCAATACAGGTGGGGTTTCTTGTGTTTAGGGCTATTCATTTGGGCACGCTGCAACTTCACTTCAGAATTGATCTGCGGGGTTTTCTTGTTTGCCGTTTGGGTCATGTGCTTTCGTGTTGTGCGGCAGTTTAGGTATGTGTGCTTCTGCACATGTTCCATACCCGTGTTCACTTCCGTGCAACACATCTGCCATCTTCACACCCTCATAACCGGTGGTTTTCCTGGTTGTCAATCATTGTTGCACGGCACATCCGTCCATATACCCTTGTCGGATCAATAATTTCTCGTGAATTGTCTATCATCAGCTCCTCCCATCCACGCACAACCTTGTGGTCGGTCAAATGCATCGCCCCTCGTCGTGCCCTTGGCACAAGAAGGTCCCCGCAAAAAACGGAGTTTCAATTGGGGCAATGTGTCTTCAAATCCGACATATGCGGGATGGGCAGCCAAATCCCCGCGTCGCGCTCGTGCATTTGTATCAACACATAAATCCAGCGTTGGTGTTCGACACCCCATTGTAGGGGATACCATTTGCACCAAGACGAATCCACATGTCGCACATGTGGTGGATTGTGGCCCGCGACCACTGCAATGGCTTGGGCACACAATGGAGGCACACATTGGAGGCTTCCCGCCCAGCGTGTCCACGGATGTGAGGTCTGGATGCTTGGAACTCCCTCGCCAAGGACGCCCATTGCTGTTGGGTGAAGGGAGCGGTTGTGCCGAAAGCGATGTGCAGCCCATCCAGGGCTCATTGGCACGTGGTAATCAGCCCGTCCCGCAAATGTTGGAAGCCCCCTTGGTGCAGCCAGCTTGTGTGACAATTCTGGGTGTGCATGTCGTTGCTCAATCTCCTGTGGTGGATGTCGAAGGGGGGGTTGATGACAACAACGGATGGGATTCCTCCGGGTCCCTACAAATCTTGGGATCGCAACTACCTGCTTGTTTCGTGAAACCTCTAGATGTTGCACACGTGCCGTCGCCAATATTGCATGGGAGTCGTTGCCCATCCCTCCAATTTGTTGCGCCTGATGGTTGTTGTGCACCTATGCTCAGTCGTGCACTGAGGACACGCTCTTGGGGTGGCGGGAACAATGGAGCATACCAGACGTGCGGGGAGTTCTGCGAATCTGCGAGCGGAGAATTAGTGGCAATCAGAATATCGTCCAAGAAACTTGTGGGTGTGAACCAAACTGTGCTGGCCACATGTTCACAGACATGGGTGGTTGGGCATGTTTTGGAAAATTTCACTTGTTTGTCGTCTGGGAGAGACCTCTATGATGCGGACTTTGGGGACTCATATGGTCATCAAACCGTTCTTGTTGGTGACTGCGAATTGCTGTGCGACATCGAATAACCCCTTCTGGTCTTGGAAACACTTTTGCGGCTTCATTTTTACAAATGGCCCTGAAGATGATGGAACTGACCTTCCCAGCTTTCTGGTCTGCGAGGCATCATACACCTACACTTCTCGATGTAAATCGATTGTGCGGTGACCATCGCATTTGTATTGTGCTTTCTATGATGACCATTTGGGTGTGCGTCATCTTGTATATATGGATTGCCATGCCATTATCATTTGGGTTGCGAGTGGTTTCTATAACATGTTTGCGGATATCTGCACATGTACATGTATGTGTTTCACGCGCGTTTGAAGTACAAGCCACTCCTTAAATGTATGTTGTTCACACTGCCACATGTACAGCACTCTCTCGTTCCAAACCTTCCGCGATATTGAACAAATATGTGGAATCAAGTGTTTTTTAATATATGTATAGAATTGCTTCATATGGTGTGAGTTGTTGGCAATCTTGCGCTAGTTCCCTTTCATCGTTCATCGGTGACGGCGAGTGACTGTGTGGAGTGCACTACCTGGAATGCGGAACATTAATTGCCATGCACACTGCAGTGAGTTCGCCTCCTTCCATAAAATTGTTATACACAGTCTCTGAGTTGTGTGAGGCGTTCATAGAAGGCCAACTGCCACAAAGCGTTGCCTTCTGGTGTGCGTGGTTTTCTGCTGTACTGAGCCCCATGAGGCGAGCTCAATTGAATCTCCCACCAAGACGACAATGTTCGATATAGCTTCCAAAATGGGCATACCTCTCACCACGTTGTGGGACTTCCCTGCGACAGGGGTGTGTGCGGCCGTCAATTGTGCATACATATACCACAACATGGCAACGTCCTATGCAATCTTGTCAACGTTTAGTACAAATTAAATTCAGGTGTACCAATGTTACTGTTCCCTCCCTCTACAATTTCATGTATGAAACTGAGTGTAAACTTGTCATTTTGAAGATGAATGTGTATGTGATGTGGTGGCTCGTGCCAACCTGTGGTTTTGGCCTTGGGCAATTAGTACCACAATAGAAATGGAAAATAACAAACATTTGACACACAAATGGCTCATTACACTACTATCGTTGTTAGGGTCTACGGAGTTGGTAGATAAACAATCAAGTAAGCCAAAGTCTATAGATGGGAAATAGTGATGGATGAAATGATTTGTGTGGAGTTTAGGAACTTAGAGGCACTGTGGTGATATAATTTACCTGGTGTTAAGACAATCCTACATTCATCAAGAACTTCTTTCCAAAGGTGGTCTGCAGCCTCGAAAGTATGCTTCAGAAGGTTACGGAACAACATGCATATATTAAGCATACAATTATCAACAACCTACTCTACATCTGTGCACAAAGCAACTTACCCACTTGCTGCAGAACCAATTAATCTTTCCAAACCGGTCTATTATACATGACCATGGCAAGCCACCTCATTTAAACAGCTACCTCATTTGCATAACAAACTTTTTCTATGCACCTCGACCTTTCTCTATGCTTCCAGGGCATGGGTGACTGAATGTACCTGGGAGGGTGTGTCCGGACTCTTCCCGGTGAAAGCTTCTGTCTGTAAGATTGGAGCATTTGAGGTGCACACAAATCCTTCAGTGGAGTTGATAGACATGGATGCCACGATTTCGAACATCTAGAGCACTGGTGTGGCCGTATGATTCGCTTTGGTGTGTCGACTGGGCATGACATTGTGGCAACCTCAGCATCGAGCACTTTGAAGGTGGATTACACTCTCTTAATGGGCTCGTCGTCTTTAGGGTTTAATAGGATCGTCCATCACAGCTGAAAGGGCGCCTGCAACGATGGAGGTTCTCTGTCACTGCATTTTCGGTGCATTATGTTGATGATTTCTTAGAACAGGGATTCCAGGTAACAAGAACCCCCCCTGCATTTTTTATCTCGTTCAGCAACACCGAGTGTTGAATGAAGCACCTGCGAAATGTGGCTCGATTCTTCACCTTGAGGATATTAACTTCCAAAAGACTCTGGATATGATACTCTTTCCTTCGTTGTTTTGTTCATCTGGGCCACACCTAATTTTCTTAGGGATCGCCGGTAACCCCAAAGGGAATTGAAGTCACGCTTGTGACCCCTTTCTTTCTATCTTTTCTGGCAATCTTTTGCTTCCTGCAGCAAAACTCACAAGCACGTAACAAAGCCCACCCACATTGCCGCGATCACGATGCAACTGGCTGGGTCTGTGATTTTGGGTTTCCATATTCCTTCAAAAACCTCGAACCACGTCTTCCTTTTGGAGATGAGGTTTAGATGCCAGAAGTGTGATTGTCTCAATTGACATGATTTCTGTGCAGCATCTGTGCATTAATGTTCTTCAACTTGAGTCACTACGACATTGCACAAAACGATATCCTTATTGTTGGTTATGTCTCTACCTCAAATGTCTATGCTACTAAATTATGCAGAAGGTTCAGATTGAGTAGAAAGAGTTCTGCTTACCGATTTCGTCTATATACGATGAAGGTTTAGAACGAACCATGTATGATGATACATACGATGTTGATAACTTGAAATTTTGCGTTGTTCAGATTCGACTTCCTTTTGGAGTTGAGGTATTGTGCAAGATGCCAGCAGTGTGATTGTCTCAATTGACATGATTTTTTGTGCAGCATCAGTGCATAGATTGTCTTCAACTTTGGTTCTGTCTCTTTCTCAAATGTATTTGATCCTCTTGGAGAAGCTTCAACTTCAGCGGAGAGCTTCTTCTTATTGGTTTAGGCTGTAAATGAGTGGGATTTGGGTATGAAGCATTGTCAATTGGATTGTGGACTGACTATGGGTGTTGAACAGTTGTTGCAGGAACCACCGACAAGGTGATAGATTGCAGTCAGAGCGCAAAGCTCCCATTGTCAAGTGATAACTTAGTGGCAAAGAACTGGGCAAGCACGGACTATTGTCTTCTGTGTAAAATCGATTCTGTAGTGATGGCCACACCCACACCAGTCCAGGCTTTGGCCTTACCTGACATCCCTAGAAAATTACAACAGCTTATGGCGGTCAATCGTAAGAGTTTGGAGTCAGCGGGGATGTGGGAATTTTTATTATGGGTCAGAGATGTAGAAAAAGTGGTCCAGGAGGGAAAGGTGACCAGTTTTGTGCACACCTACCAGTTGAAGAACATGACAGCACGAGTAGGATTGAAAACAGTGAGTTTCTCCACTACGAAGTTATCACGAGCTTTTGGTCTCCCATCAGGAGGAGCTGAACTTGGTGCCTTACCCGACTTGAAGAAGACGGAGGCGGAGGAAATTTTTGATTACAACTTCCGGTGGGGTGAGGAGACTAAGTGGAGTTTTGGGAATGCAAGGCATCATTGGAAGGCGTGGTTCGAATTGGTGAACGCATACCTTCTGTTTCAACCCGAGGAGAGCACAATGGACCAGAAATATGTGGTGGCTGCAATCCGAACGTGGGAAGGAGTAGAGTTGAATTGGGCTAAGGTGATGCAACAACAGATAAACGAGGAGATTCAAATTCGAAAAGCACAAAATCCCACGGTAATTTGCTTGTATTCTGCGTTTTTCATTTCGTGTCTGTGTGTCCCTACCGGTCGCAAGTCTGCGGTCGCTCCGCCAAGGGGTGTACCAATCGGTGCGCCAGATTGTCCGTTGTCTCCTACGGCAGAGGAGACTGAACTCCACCGGGCCAACATGAAGATAATGGATCTTGAGAAACAGGTAATGGATAGGCATGTGAGGATCGAGCAGGTACAAGAGAAGAATGCGGAGTATCTGCAGCAGGTGAACAAGTTTCTTCAGGAAAAATTCACGGATCACCGACGAATTGAGGAGCTGCAAACGCAGATTGTTGCCCTGAACACGCAAATTGCAGCGCTGCAGGAGAGTTGTAGCCGATTGCAGATTGATCAGGAGGTGGGGACACCGCGACCTGCTATGGTGAACCGGTCTAGCAACGTGGAGGATATGTCGGCCGGACCATCCACTATGGTAGCGCCCTGTCAACCGGTTGTCGAAACCACTGCGGTTCTATCGGCTGTAGTGTGCAAGAAGTTATGGGAGGTGGAGAGCAAGATTTCTCTTGGGCTCAATCTCCATCAACTTTACGAAATTCAAAGGGATTTGTTGTTGGCCATGGTTGGGATAGACATGGGTACAGTCCTAAGTCGAGAGCAATTTCAGTCTCTGTGGGGACTTTGTGAGCGCTATCAGGTGGAGAATTTGTTGGTCGAAATTTTGGCCCGGAAGCATTTGAAGTTAGTGGATCCTTTTGCAGCTTTCGTTGTTTTGGGAGATATTGGGGGTAGGATTTACCTCTATTATGCAAGCTGTGAGGAGAAGCTGCAGTCTCGACGGGCTTTAGGTCGACAGGTGGCGGCAAGGAATGTAGATTGGTTGGATTATGGCACTCAGATGACCCAAATGTTTTATCGTCAGAGCCTTGAGAGTCTTCATAGGTGGAGAGCTAGCCTCGAGTCTGTCTTACCCTTGTTGTTGAATGAGGATCAATTGACCGCGGTCCTGCGTGGTAGTTTGAGGCGAGTTTACAATGTAGAGGTCTTGGAAGACTTTACGGCTTCACATTACTTGTACAACCGGGAGAAGGCCATTCATCGGATCGAGAGGTACCTGCATGCGATCGATGTCAATCAGCCACCAGTATTGGCAACTCAAGCACAGGTGGAGTTCCTGGTGGCACCTCCGGGCTATTGTCCCAGATATCTCAAGACTATTGATATCGAAGTGGAGGGGTCGATGGCTACTAGGCGTTACTTGGGACATTATTATGAGTTATTTGATGATGAAGGAGAGCAACCGGTACCTACTTGGTCGGCCCTGGCGTGGATACTTGAAGACTATGGTCTTTCGAGGACTGAGACGGCACCAGCCGACTTGGTGTACAAGAGGATTAGCGGAGCTTGGACATTTGAACCACCTCCAGCAGTACAAGCACACTCAAGATTTTGTCCTTGTGCGAGAAGGCATAAATGGGCACCCAACGCCACCATTGCTTCGGTAGAATACAACTGGCCACAGATACAGGGAGCCCCTGGTTTCAATACGCCAGCGCAATGCAGTGAAGCGTACCGGAGATTTTTCGAAGAACACCGAACTCATCACGATCCGGTGTGTTACCGCGCAGCAATTTTTTGTGCAGCTCTTGCAAATTGGTGTCCACGATGGAATGTGGCGATCAATGTGAACAGCCACCACGAATCTCGGCATGAGTTCTGGCTCCTTTTGAAGCTGCAGTACCGGCCATCCCGGTGGATTAGACTGGTGGAGGCCATGGCGATCACGCACTTTATTGAGGGTGTGCACACCAGTCTCATTAATGAGTTTCCGTTTACGCGATCTGGGCCATTCGAAAGGTTTCTCAAATGGCAGCGGAAGAACAATCCTCATGCGGTGGCACAAGACGAAGATTTGCAGAGAGCTATTCTGCGACTCGAGGCGAAGGAGGCTCGGCAGCATGGTGGATCGAGAAGTCAAGGGAATCAAGAGGACGATGGGGAAGGGACGAGTGGATCGGTGAAGCGGCTCCGTGTAGGAAGGGACTCCAACAACTAGAGGAGGGGGCCATGTAGACCAAATTTTTGTTTTTTTGAGAAATTTTTTCAGTCTTGGTTTATAAAGATAGATAAAAGCCACTTCATAACTGAGAATCAGTGGTAAGTGTACACTTGAGAGTAAGTGAGAACTCCATAACCCTCTCGAGAAGTGACGGGTATTTTTTGTGAGCAAACTTTTGTTCCCAAGTTGTGTACGCTGTGAGGATTGAATTGAAATTCCATCTGAGCCCACATGTGGATTGATGCACTGTATCTCTGTATTTTGCTTTCCATATGTATCAACATAGACAAATGGACCAGGCCTCATTATTTATCATCTGGGAAGATTGTTTGCTATCAAACACATGTGGAGATGGCAGGCTCTTTTACCAGGGAAACATCATAAGCGCCATGCTTTACGAGGCCATTGGCAACTTCAAGGTACAAATGAGCTCTCTGTGCATCCAGCCAAGAAACAATAGAAGTTTGTCCGTCTTCAAAATTAGGATTCTTCTGGACCTGCTGAGTGATAACTGCCTGTATGTCGTTGAAGAAGAGTAGGCGGTTCTGTGCTATATCATCCCAGGCTTCGACATCATCAACTACATAGTCATCTCCACAGTCAGAGGTTTCCAATAGCTGTGTAACTCACCCATTTTGTAGGTGAAAGTTTGGTCCCTGCACCATGTTAATAACTACTATGCCATGAATCTCCCACTCCTCTTGCACTGCACAACAGCTCTACAACAACTTCAAATTGGATCCAATAATTGTGTAGGTGAGAAGATCATATTAATTGGGGTTTGTGTGCACTTCCAATTTGACCATTGGATCAGTGAGTTGAATAAACCCAGCATGCTGTAACACTGGGGCACTGACAATGCACACATTTAGCATTCAAATGTCTGTAAGCAAGGTTGTGGTCAAAATCATTTCATATTTCTTGTCACTGACAATTTGCCAGCCCAGATTATCAATCATAACATCGCTTCAGATTAAAAGAGGACGAAAAGCTATGCATTTTGGAATAGGCTCAAATCAAGTTGCCCTTCCTAGATCTCTTCAAGTGCTTCATCTCATGCTCTTGTGTATCCTAGTGTCCTCAGCTACAACAACCCTAATTGCTGAATCTCTAATTCAACAGCTTCCTCATTCACCTTCTCTACCTGGAACTTGATGGGCTCCGGTGGAATATCTCCCTGCAAAGAACACACATCAGATTACCCTGCAAATATTGTGACTTGAATAATGGCAGAATATCGTTTAAGGAATACCACTGTGCACAAATCAGTGGGACATAGCCACATGCCCAGGTAGAACATATAAAGGCAAGAGGGTGTATGACTGACATTGGAGGATGACAAGGTCATCACTGCCTATTTTAGGTACATGATAATGTTTCTCCCATGCTGTAGAATGCATGGCCAGCGCCTTTGGCCACTCTTCAACTGCAGGGTCAACCCAACTATCATACAAACACCCACATTTGATTTTGCAGCAAAAAAAAACCGAAACAAAGTACAACTTTATACTACAAATAGCAATGAGTAGGCAAGCACCTACAAGAAAAGCCCTCTTATACCTTGAATGTGCAAAGAGCCCTTGATGTTTCCATAGAGGACTTGTTCATCATGTCTGCGATCATCAATTAAGTGGGGGACACTTGCTCCAAGATTCTTGCCCTCCGTGATACCTTCCTTCCTTTGAAGTAAAAGAGCAACTGCATCCCTGTAACATACACAAACTAGACTTAGAAACAACATACATGATTGCAAGAGTTCGCTGTCACACACGCACTCACATTTCAGGTGGAAGGTCACATTATGTGATTTTTGGAGTGGATTTCAGCAACTGCCAATTCACAAACATACTTGCTCAGAAATTGCAAGTTGTGGGTACTGGTAGAAGAAGAAGATGCTGATCTCAAGGCCTGAATACCCCCCTTCAAAACACAACACCTGCAGCCCTCAGCCAATGCAATACACAACTGGTGCTAAAAACAGATGCCATTTACTCCACCATCTTTGGAGTAAAATGACTGAAGGACAATTTAGATGGAACAACAACTGCTAGTGACTCTCGAAAATGAATGAAGTCATGTGATATGGCTGGTCCAAAAAGTTATAATTGAGCATTCATTTTCCCCCTATGGGTAAGAATCGTCTAGTGTCCTAACTTTCACTGGTAAAAGATTAAGGCCAATAATCCAATACACATGTGCACATGGGCATGACACTTCAATGACGTTCCATGGTATAAATCGAAATGCCTACCATTAATTCAGTGTGGGCCAGATATTTGCAATTTGTGAAAGACCATAATCAGTATGAAATCTGCAACAAATTCGTATGGGGTCCCTGGTAGAGGCTATCTCCACCCTGATTTTGAATTGGCAAGTGAGAATGCTGAAAACTCACTCCCACGTGGTGATTGGTTGTGTTAACAAACTCGTTCACAAATCTAACCTTCAAACCTTTGCCACACATTATGTGATAAGATCTCTTCTTTGGTAACAGACCTATGAGCAATAGAGCCCATTTTCCTAGTTAATTATCATCACAGACACTCTGTTGAGAACAACTTGCATGATGGTAGCAGGTATGCCGGTTGCTGCCAGAATTATCAATCTGAGGCAACTACTTACAAATTCCTCTGGATTTTCTAACAAGTAAGTTGAATAATTAGAAGTTGCCCGTTATCACCAAGGTCAGCAGCAGCAGCTGCACGCTGTGCACGATTACCACGTGTTCACAAAAACACCAACAGATTTTCCCGCCCTAGCTTCATTACATTGGGAAACCCACTTTCCCACTCAGTCTCCACAAGTTGTAGACAACCTCTTACCTCCGTTTCTGCAATGACGCACTCAAATGATTAGGAGACTTTTTTAAAGTAAGAAATGAACAGAAGGAGGAATACCAGTGCCTTAACAAATATTACAGCAACCATCAATTCCTCATCCACACACACACACGGGGAGTATCATATTTAGCAACAACTTGCTGCTCTCAAAACCCCAAATTAAGACCCCTAACTGTTTCAACAACCAATTAATGCGAGAGGCATAGGACACCTCCTTGGTGAGAGACATCTGGATTCTTGGAGACTTTTATTAAACAAAAAGTGACCAAATGGAGGAATACCACCGCCTGCAAGTTAATCCAACATCCATCAACTCCACATACACACAGTGAGCATTCGACTAAGCAACAAACTGCTACTCACTATACCCCAAATCCAGACCCCAAGTTGTTTCAACAACCAATTAAATGTAAGAAGCAGATCCTTGTCTAAAAGCAAAGACCGCCAGAGTACTGCCGCGTTCGTAGGAGGTGAAGATTTGAAGGATTTGTATACGCATATAAGGTATAATGTGGCCCTATTGATGCCACTTCCAACTCCATAGAAAATTTTGGGCGTTGGGTTCATTTGGATTCAGAATTGCATCATGCATATTATTATTTCAGGTTTCAGTAACTCCACAAGTTGCAAGAGTTATAAGAGGTCCAGGTGAAGATTCTCTTACTCTTTCACATATGGCCTCCCAATTTTGATGTTCACTATTAAAAATAAGACGGCTGTTACATTTTGAGCACATACTCTGATCTCATCGTAATGCGGTGATATTTTTTGGTGTACATTCTCTGCTACAAGCCTTGCCATATACCACTCAAATCCAGGTGTCCGATTAAGAGAGAAACACATAAGGCCCACATACCATAATACCCGAGAGCCATACATTTCTGAGGAATTTGAGATATGCAGAAGGAATTGAAGAAGCAAACGGCTACCAGGGATGTTGATCGCATCTTCGAAGAGCTTGGAATCGGTGCAAATAGTGTCCGGGAATCTGATGTCGATGAGCAAATGTGGAGTCGGGTCAAGTTCCACTGGCTTTTCCACTGGGAGGGAGTGTGTGGACGTGGGGGAGTGCCATGCCCATCAAACCCATATGGTTTGGGGAGGAGCCAAAGGGCAAGTATATAATGTGGGTCTTGCCCCCATCCTTCCGAGTATACTTGGACTTTGACATCGTACTCAGACTATGGACTGCCCCTTTACGGTTACTTGGAACTGGTTACCTGGACACTTGTGACTAGTTACTCGGTTACTAAGACTATGGTACCGCTTGAGTGAGGCTCTGGTTACTGGTATGTTCGCTCGCTCGCTTAGTTAGGTTCACGTTCGCTTAGGCCGTTCGTAGTTCTCGTTACTAGTTACTAGACTTTTGTTGGAAATCTGAAATTAATACATGTATAATTATTTAAAGGATGTTTTATGCAATCCCGTATAAGAAACTAAGTGTTAACTTGTCATTTTGAAGATGAATGGATATGTGATGTGGTTGCTCATGCTAACCTGTGGTTTTGGCCTCGGTTCTGATACTTGATACTTGGTTCACAAAAAACTATGGTCGCGCCGAAACTATCTGTGTTGTGATTTTATACTGTGCTTGCTAGAATTGCTTGTGCTGGGTTTTGAGAAGAGAGACTGCCCTGTTCCATGTGCTGCATACATAGAGTGTGATCGCATTCATCCGCTTCATGACAATTAACTCCTGTAAACACTGAAGAAGTCATCTCATATAAGAATGTCACCTTCATTTTATTTGGTAACCATTGTGATCTATCAATGAACCTAATTGTGACTACCCACAGTTCAATTTGACACCCTTTTAGTCTTCCATGTGTGGTTTTCTTAAGTGGAACCCAAACCTAAAAACTAACTACATGACATAATTTCATACAGCCACCATGTTGTAATTTCTGGAAAATGTAATGCATCTACATTCTGCATACCCACACTAGTGCTAGCATGCCATTTCCTGTGATTGAGGATCATATGTGCAGTGGTGACTGTCCCACTCGAACAAAATCGTAATTGCTTGCTCGTATTCATCATAAATGCCTGCCTTTCATAGAACATCGCAGGGTCATAAACACAATCCGTTTTCGTACAACACAACGTCATCCTTCTCATTGTTCAATGAGAACTCATCATCTACATGGAGTGCTTCAGAGTATGAATGTACAAGACGCCTGCGAAATTGAAATGGCAACATGGTGTGTCACATACTGACTGCGCAAATGTTGATAGCAGAAATGAGTACATTGATATTTCTTTTGACAAACATCACCACATATATAGTGCCGTGTTTGGGAAGGAACTCTTGCCAAAGAGAGTATGTAAAACACACAAAGGAACTGCCAGACTATTTTCAAACCACATATATAGGGAATCGTGTTTGTGTGGGGGGTTTCATGTTGGATTCTTGTTCTCAATATGTCCTTCCAAACATGGACAGCCACTCAACCGTACGTGAATGTTGGAAAATTTCTTCTCTTTACCCGTTGCACACGCGCATTACCTTTTCCCCCCCAATTGAGGCTCACATGTACATGCATCCATTGCATTTGATTGCCATTTTCAATATGTATTGATGTAGGGAGTATACATGATTTTCAATGTGCTTGAACTCCTAAAGTTGGGTACCAAAACCTTATTTTTACCTCTTTTGACCGTTGTTTGTGCTGCATGGGCTGCATGGTTCTGCCCATATGGAGTTCACCACAATCTGTAGGCCGAAGTGTGCGTTTAATAACCTATATGTGCAAGAACCTATGTCCCGAGTTGACATATTGTTTTGTTTGATGCTGCCAGTGGGTAAAAGATGATATGGGGGCCTCATCGCACTCAGTCTTCATCGGATATGTTGCCCATATCGCCTCTTAGCAAAGGTGCTATTGCAAGCTCTACGTCTCTCTCGCACAACGTTATGGCACCCACCATGTTGGGAATGTTGGATGTGGGGCTCATCAAGGCTTCGGCCTCCAAGGATGGAACACACACCCGCGTGTTTATGAACTCGTCGTAGTCGGATACTTGGGACCTTCTGGTCCTTGGCTCGCTGTGGAGCACGACGCGCCAAGGTCCACTGTCATTTGCGTCGGCATAGAAAACCTGTTGGACCTGAGATGGCAAAACGAAAGAATCATGTGGATGTTCTACCATGCATGAAAAGTTGGCCAGCAAAAACCCCGCTTCGTCTCTTTTGTACGCGGGTTCTCCATTGTCGTCCACGCCATGCCTCACCCAGTCGCACTCCATCAAAGCAATGCGTTTACTCACTTTCCCGTAGTCCATCACCCGTATGTGCTTCAGGACGCCCACATGATGTATTTGGCCTAAAACCTCTCCATTTGTGCAACCTTGCGCACTCAGAATGGATGCGACGCCGCAATCGTAACTCACCATTCCGGCCGAGGAACCATCGTCGCATCGGTAATGATTCCCATATGCCTCCATCCTGGAATATAATTTTGTGACCAACTTCGGGGGCACTGATAATTTTTTCATATCTGCATCCCCCCCAAGTTCTCCCCTTCTTCCCAGCTTCCGCACGGCCTCCCTCAACCACACAGCCAAACTTGGAAATACAACTACTGGGATTTCTGAATGCACTGCAGCCTCGAACTCTGCGCGGGCAGCAACATACTCTCTGCTCCACCACCAACATCTGTTAATTCAATGAAAAGATGTGCACTCTTCTACCTTTTCGATATAGAATGTGGTTGCAAGGCAATTTGTTGTATGGGCAAGGTTTTACATAGACAATTCTGAAAGTTTGTGCGTACTGGTTGGACTGTTACCTGCATAGTGGTTGAAACGATGTACGGTTTAGAAGCATGTATTCGTGGGCAATATCTCTCATGTAGGGTGTAATAACGGCTGTGGTTGCCGCACCTTGTAGGACCTCCCCAACAATTCCGGCGGCAGCCTCTTCCGTCCATACCTTGCGATGGAGTGGCTCGTACTCTTCAGCCATGAACTCTGCCACTAGTCCGATTGCCTCTTCCAACACATGCGACTTTGCCATGCACGCCTCCGGCCTGGCCATGTTGTTCACATACCCTTTTAGAACCTTGTTCATTCTCTCCACGCTGTACATCCACCGTGTGTGCACGGGTCCGCACAGTTCCAGCTCTTCCACAAGGTGGAGCACCAAGTGAGACATCACGTCGAAGAAGCTGGGAGGCATGTGGATCTCGAGCATCGACATTGTCACCGCGACGTCCTCTTTCAGACTGGGCATGTCGTTGGGGTCCACGACTTTTGCACAAATTCTCCTGAATACTCGCGACAATCGCATGATTGCTGTGCGAGGTCCACGTTGCAGCAGACCCCTTATGCACAATGGCAGCAACTGCTGCATCACAACATGCCAATCGTGCGCCTTCATCCCACTCAACTTCCTGGCTGTCACGTGCTTGGCGATTGCACCACAAAATCCAGTGGGAACTTGGATGGCCGACAACCTGGACATGAATACGGGAAGTTCCGCGTCATTCAACACGTATGGTGCCACCGGCTTTATCACCTTGGTCTTGCCCCGAGCATCGGTCGTCTTCACTAACCATAGTTCTTCGCGCACTCCTGTTGCTTCCATATCCCGTCTGGATGCAATGGTGTCCTTCTCCCCAAGTATCGTCTTGACCACATTCTCGCACACGTTTTTTTCGACGTGCATAGCATCCGTGCAATGGCGCACAAGGAAATACTGCACACAATTCATTTCGCGGGACAATGTAAATTGCTTGCATTTCTTTCACAACCTCCCTACACGTGCAAGCCCCTTTATTCAAGCATACACAACGTTCTGTGCGAGGCCTGTGTTGTGCGGACCAACCTTGAAATACGGCAACTCAAAGAAGCACGATGTCCGTTTGACACCGTGCCATCTCGATGGGTCTAGCTCTCCTCCCGCCACGTTGCCGGCTTCCAGCCAAGTCTTGTACTCCGCTGCTCGTTCCAATATCTCCGTTGTCGTTGGCCTTTTTGGTTGCGCTCGTGATTCCGTTTCGTTTCCAAATGCAGCGCTGTAGGCCGGTCTTCTGTAAGGGTGGTGCCTTGAGCGAAGCCAACGTCTTGAACCAGTGTACAAACATTTGTGGAGCTCCCTTGAGTATCTCGATGTCACTTCGGGCCCGCATGGTGGGCAACCAGCATAGCCAGCGTGTGCCATTCCGGATAGGAGGCCGTACCCTGGCCAATCATTGATTGTCCACATCAAGCACCCTCTGAGTCTGAACCTGCGCGTGAGCTCCGCCGGTATGCTGTGGTCATCTGCCCACACCCCGGGCCACCACAACTTCTTCATTTGGTCTATGACCGGCTTCATGTACACATCGATGTTCCGCCCGTTCGGAGAGTGCTTTCCTGGAATGAGGAGGACGGGTATGACAAAGAAACGTTTTGTGGTCATCCAGGGCGGCAAGTTATATATGAACACAAATACCGGCCAAGTTGACCATTGGCACAGCAGGGATGAAAATGGATTGAACCCATCTGCAGACAATGCCATGCGGATGTTTCGGAACCCCGACGCGAATGAAGGAAACTTGGTGTCGATTGCACGCCACGAAGGCGAGTCGTGTACGCCATGCATTTTGCCATCCGTGGATTTGTTATTGTGAGCCCACCTCAACAATCCCGCTATTCTAGGTGACTTGTACCACCTTACCAATCGAGGTATCAAGGGAAAGTGTCTCAAAACACTCACCGGCACTTGCGACTTTCCATAGGCTTTGTATCGATTTGCATTGCAAACTGGACACTCAGTCAAATCTTTGTGTACGTCCCCTTCAAACAACACACATCCATTCTTGCAGGCATGTATGCTCTCGTAGCTATGGCCGACTTTCTCCACGAGCACCTTCGCATGGTACATATTCGTGGGCAGGGAATTCGGTCCTGGCAATATGTATTTGTGTAGCAAGTACAACAATTCGTCCACAAATTTGTTGTTCACCCCGTGCATTGTGCAGATGGTCATGATGAGCATGGTGGCTGCCAGCTTTGTCACGGACGCACCCGCGTACAATGGGTGGCACGACAACAATACATCTGTCAAATTCAAGTCTTGGACAGCATCTAGAGGTGTGTCCTGTGGACCCGCTGCCCCGTCGTCCATTTGGGGTGTGCCAGGTGTATCTCCAGGTGCAGATGCAGCAGCCTCCGCCACCAATCTTTGGCGCTCTTGCATAGAGTCTGCCTCGGCTTGCACATCCTCCACAATGGTTTGAGTTTGTTGCACAACCTCCATAACTCGGTCGTCCAATTCTGCATCTCCCCAATTTGACGCCATATCTGCGAGGTTTTGTTGTTCAGCACGACCTGCAGCATGAGCTTCGCTGGCCGGCGGGACATTTGTGGGTGGGATGGCGTTCACATTTTCAAACAGCCTTTGCAGTCCCACATTCGCGTCCACTGGACGTGTGGGGAAAGAGGCTCCAACGCTACGAACGTGATCGTCCCATTCACCATCAGAATCATCCTTCACACCCGGGCCTCTCCATCTTCGAAAGGAGTGGTGTCTCCCATTTTCCATGAGATGTTTTCCAACCGTGTCAATCGCCATGTGTTTCCTACTCCCTTTGCAAAGTTTGCAAGGGCAAGCCATGTGTTTTATGCGGTGTTCTGCATACATGGCCTTCTCTCGACGCCATAACTTCTCATCCCGCATTGCGACGCGTATAGGATCATGCATGTTACGTTGAGGCGCCGAATCTCCCATGGTGGTGGTTTCGTCCAACAAGGTTGTGTGCCTAGCATCTCTACGACAATTCCAATGCGTTATGTTAGATAACCTGCCATAATTCAATCGAGGGTGGGATGTTCACATGCAAAGACGTTCTAGTGTCCAAATGGGCATGGTGCATAATTCCATGGCTCCATTGAGTTATGTGTGGGTTTCCACACCGATTCGTTTGAATCCCCTGCCATATCACAAACATCGATGTTGGTGCACCCACTTCCCTGCTCGAAAATGCCCCTCTGCCAATGTCTACAGAATAACTCCGTAAAATTTCAAACGCATTTGTGCATGGACCCCTGCAGCACCACATCAAAGTTTTTTTGCTATGTGCATAGATAGACCACTCCCCTATAAAAGCATAGCTTCCAACTACTTGCCATCCCAAGAACAGTGGCGATGAATTGCCAGAATCTCAACTTAAGCGGCTCGGTTCCACAACATTGGTGTGGCCTGCAATGGGTGCCACCCAATCTAAACAGAGAATCCGATGGGCAGATGTTGCAGTGCACATGTCTGCTGGGTGCCAATTCCATGCTCTATTTTGAATGTATGTGCAATTAAAGGTGGTGGCCAGCTTTTGCCGAGAATTTTGGGATTGCTGGGAAACATGTTTCCAACAAGGTTATCGCGCGCCAAAATTTCTAATGAGATGGTCCAAAAACATGCACGTGCATTTCTGTTTCAGCTCTTTCTTTTGTTTGTACATGCGCATTGTGCATTGGTGAACATTATTGAGTATGCGGGCATGGAGTGTGCCCACTTCAGCCACACATCCGTTCAATATTAATCAGTCCATATATATATGCTCAATTGACTAAATTGTGACTAATGTGGGAAAAATCCCTTTGAACGCACAAAATTTACCATCGTATGATTTGCACAATAATGTCCAATCATCATTGGGTTCTTGGCAAAGAAATATGAGCATGATCGTGTGCCATGCAGGCTGCAAGTACTTGTGATGTGCTGTCCACCCACACGGTTACCCATGTGGGTGACAGTCACCAAATATGGTGAATGTGGCACCCACCTCAGCCATGTCCTCGGCTAGGGTATTGTATGTGCCCAGGTTAACGTGTGTTGTATTCGTATACTCTTTCCCTCGCATGGAGAAATCTTCCACGCCTGCCTGCCTGGGATTCTTTAGGCGTGCCAAATTATTGCAGCCTGCTGGCGTTGGAGTTGTGAAGGCGAGTGTGGAGGTTGAGTTTCTTGCCGCTGTCTCCTTGCAACCTCTAGAACAGTGCATCGAAATGAGAGGGCAATGAGCAATGAGCAATGCAGATGAAGGAAGAGGAAAGGTGGGAGGGAACAATCGCGACCAAGGGATAGAGGATTGGGAGGCCAACTTGAACGACCAGGGGCAAGGGGAGGCGGAAAGGCGGGAGGCCAGCTGTAGGCAAGTGTTTGTGGAAGGAAGGGAGGACATAGAGTGCATCAGGGACTGTGGAGGTGGCGCGCAGGAGGAGGGGAACGTAGAGGAAGAAGGGAGTGTGGAAGAGGGAGTAGGCGCTCAGGAGGAAGGCTTTGCTGTGCAACAACCAAACACCTATGAGGCTGAGCGCAACAAACGTGTGGCAAAGGTCCAGGAACGACTCCAACTACTATTAAGTGCAAAATCCAGCATGTGGGTTGGATCAATTTGTGGGTTTTTTTTATTCTTGGGTTGTGGGTGTTCTCTGTCTCCAGTTCGCTTGAACTGTAAACATGGCATGTGGTCAGTGGTCGCCCGCACAGTCACACCCGCCCGTTCTCCTCCAAACCCTAATACTACATACCTAATTTTGGCCTGTGCAACATCTGTCGACAACGTTTTTTGGAAGAACAGCAGGGTTTAGGGTTTCCCCGCTCCACTGTTTTGAGAGAGGTGCAACTGATGTTTGCATTGTTTTTTGTGTGTCAAATTGGAATCCGATTGTGGGAGGACACTGTGGGTTCTTGGAGTGCAAATCTAGGCAACCTCCCAAAACCTTCGTTTCTTGTGCGCCTTTCGTGATGTCTGGCTCTGAGGGTGAGAAGATTGAGCATGAGATTGTGGTTGTGGGCCGTCAGCTTGCATTTGTGAACCACAAATTGCAGAGCCAATTGGAAACCATGAAAGATGTCTTACACGAGTACGAGGCTTCTCTGGGGGTGGAGGGAATGCTTGATTGCTTGGGTTTCCCAGGTCCGTTGGGGTCCCTTGGGATTGAGCCCGTTGGGATTCATGTCCCCGCTCAACCAGTTTTAACTCCTTCCCCCTCCCCTGCAAGCATTGTTCTTCCGGACATGCATATGGCAGACCTCCTTGCAGCCGTCCTCCCATTGGTCCAGTATGACATGTTTTCTTGGAGAGAGGACAAATTTCTAGCCAAGATTGGAAAAAGACCCAGATATGCTTGCACTCGGACCAACCCCCCCCGCAATCGCATGGGTTTCCAGCAGGTGCCTGTGGCAGTATTGGGAGGGAAGGAGGTGGACATGCCCTATGGGTTGTGGGAGGACTTGCATCGACAAGTCGTGCGCACGGACAATGCGCAATTCCTAAAGATAAACCACCCAATGCTTCATGTCTTCTACAAATCAATGGAGGCGCAACTTTGTGCTGTCACCAAATGCCGCCCGGAAATGCATCGCAAAACCCCGCCAGTTCCCAAGTTTTTGGGATAGGGCATGCAATGGGGACTGCAATTATTAGGGTATCTTTGTGTTTTAGGGTTCGTCCAGTGCGTGCCAGATTCCAGCTCCATTATAGGGAGAGTTGCACGTATCTTGGCTGCATTTGTGGTTGTGTGGGATCACATACAGCTGTGCAACATTCAAGATTGTTGTACATGGGTTTAATTCTTGCCATTAACAATTGCCACAGCACCCGCCCCCAACCCTTCTGGGGGGTATGTGTGGAGGACAAAATTTTATTCGCTTCCAGTCGCACATGTCGCCCCTTCATAACTTCCAGATTTTTGTGGAGATTGATGTCTTCGGTGGTGTTTTGCCTCCAAACAATTGGGTTGTTCCATGTTTGGACAGTTCACTCTTCTATTTGTTTCCATGAATATTAAATATGCATAAGAATTGAACTGAAATGCACGATGCCGGTGGAGGTGCAGATTCACTGTCCCAACGAAGTCAAAAACCATCCACCCCGAGCCTTCGTCTACATCGTTGCACAAATTGCCCAGGCAACGTAGTTCGAGACTCGCACAATTAACAGTGTCTACCATGGTGGAGGCAACAACCCCTCTGGCTGACACCACACAAGAGAGTGCATGCACGTCCTCACAAGAACATGGGATGGATCCCCATGTCCATGCTGGAGTCGGGTGCTCAGCTACAAAGCCTACAGGGGCCAGCACAGAAACCCGTAAACGCCAATCTGCAACACCGGCAACCCAGGTTATATACAAAATGATGTTTGTGGGCAACCATAGTCCAACATTTGGTGTCTGCATTGTTGTTGGCAAAGTGTTGGGAGGATAAACTGGCACTTGGGTTGGACCCGTTGTGCTTCTTGTAGTTATTGTGAGTAATGTCCACGGGCGTTTGCAATTTAGGGTTAAAATCTCGATGATTTCTTGGTGCAGCCTCCTTTGGAGAAACGCCCGCGGGTGGAAACATCCGAACCTCAACATACAAAGGCGATGGCATGTGAGCAACCCGTGCATAGGAACCATCCACGCTCCGAGTTGTTGTCACAACGGCAGGACACAAGGGAAGACGGGATGGGAACTTGGGCGGCGGAACCCCGTCCCTCGCAGGGACCACCTGCACGTCGAGGTTGGCAATCGAGTGAACACATTGCATATAGAGAATCCATATCGGATGCGACAATCGCGGACCCAGCGTATGCAAATATTGGGGACCACACATATATTCCCAACATCCATCAACAATCACGGGGACTTCCTTATCAAGGAAGTCAACAGCGTGCGGCTTGGAGCCAAGATGACACTGAGGAGTATGATGAAGGTGGCTATATGCTGGGCGCCCGGTCACAAAACTGGCAAGAAGGGGCTTGGAATGCGGCGCACTGGGAGCACGATGGTCCCGGATGTCCATCTCAACGTGGTGGGGGGTGGAGAGGCAGGCCCTCCTCTGCACGTATTGCATCGAGTGGCTACCTTTCACATCCTTCGAGGCCACCCATTGCGGGGCCCATCCAACAACGTAGAGGACATCATCTGGATTTTGAAAGCACAAGAGGTCCCGTGTATGTGGATCGCGACGGTTTTCAGGTGCAACCTTTGCAGCGGAGGGTTTTCTACGACGAGGGCGACCGTTCTGGATATGATCGACCAACTATTGGATACAACAACACCCAATCTCGAGGATTGGCCATTCCTCCCTTGCAAGGGGTGGAGCCCAATATGGGTGGACCTTACCCCATGGCTGCACCTCCGCAGATGGTGGTGCCTGGCAGTGACCAAGATCCCATTGCTATGCCTTCAGGACTCCATGTCCCGAGCAGCGAGTCTTTAAACCCCGACAACTCTGCATCTCTCGAGTGCGGACATGCAGATGATAGCGTGCACACAGCGCAAACCCCCAAAAACCTTTCGTCGGGCAGAAAAGAACGACGAGATGCCCAACATATGTACGAGGCTGAGGAGGCCGACAGGAAGGCTCGCGGCCTAAAACCCCATGCCATTGGGTGTGACAGTATGGGGGTGCCGGATGAAACTGGCAGAGCTGGTTCAAGATTTCTAGAGGTTCTGAAGGCTTTCTGCACAATCTTTCTCGATTTAGCTATCATCAAGGTTGGGTTGCAAGACCCCGAAGATTATGCTAGTTTGCGTGAAGAAGCGGAGTCTGAATTCGAGTGGGTTGGACACAAAATATCGGAGGTGGGCTTCAAGAAAGCCGTCTCAAAGTGCATGAAAGCCGAACGCTCACGTCTACATAAGTTGTACCTCACAAAACCGGATCGGGACTGCCCCCCGAGGGAAGAGCCTCATGTGTGGGAGAAGTTGAAGACGTACTGGCAGTCGGCCGAATTCGAAAAAGTGTCCAAAGTGAGTTTTTTTTGTTCCAAACTGCGATGACTACCTTTAATTTGCATACTTTTGCGGTGCAAACTGCGCACGTGGTTGGGGATCGTGTGGTGTTGGAATTCCACATTTCAGTTTTCATTGGGGGGGGGACTTGGGGGAATCCAGGCTATGGCGGATGCAAGGGGTTGCGTCAAAAACCTCTCGCACCACGGCCGTTGCGGAAAGGCTGGCACAACAGCATGTCTGGTATTGCAATGCCTTTACAATGCAGAGATTATGTCCATCTATTCGTGTCCATGTCCCTGTTTTCTTTGTGTTTGTGTAAGAATGCTAAAATATTTCTATACGACGTCGCTGCAGAGGAAGAGTTTAATGCGAGATCCCACACTGGCAGAGGTTGGCACGCACAACGCCTCGGTGTCAATGGACAGATCCGTAAGCTGTCCACCCAATTTTCCGGCTCGAAGACTGGTTAGATGCCCATGTTACATGTTTGAGTGTGTGCGATCGTTCAGGAGGGATGATTGTGGCTCCTCCCCCCATTTGGACAAATTTTATCATACATGTAACAACTATATATCAATACTTGCTTGAAAAGCAAATATTTGTTAACAACATGTCATCCACTAAGCCCACATAGTGGCATTGTATTGTGGTTTCAGGCAAATTGTAAAGAGGTTGTTTGGTTAGCGTGGTGATACATGTGAAAAGTCAATCATAAGCCCTTTTTGACATGGATCGACCAATGGGAGTAGGTAATATGTGCCTAGCAATTACAAAAAAAATTTGGTGAATATGTGTTGTGAAATTTGGCTTGACCCACGAAAACTCCCTTTTGAAACACACATTCACTGTTTGCAGAATGTATCTGCTAGCATGGTCACGCGCCTTGAAGCATTAGAAGGCAAGATTCCAGAGTGCGAATCATTTCGGGCGGATTTAGGGGCTCTTGTATCCGAATTGGCTGTGCTCAATTCCAATGTGAAAGCGCTCACGGCGGCAATGGTTTCAAACTTGAAGCAAACACAAGACAATATTCATTACCAATCGAATGTAGATGGAGACAAAACCCTTGCATCAAGCACCCCGGATGCAAAAACATGGAAGACATCCCCATCTGGCTCTTTGAGTCCATCCACAAAGCATTATGGATCGCGAAAATGCAACGGAAGCCACGCAAGCGGTCCTCAGGCCGCAGAGCGCACTCGCTCCAATACCCGGGTGCAATCTGAAACCCAGAGCAAGGAAATTCCTCGAGCACAAAGCCCCCCAAGATTCAACATCAACTTGCATGCACCACTGCCCATTGCTGTGCGCTTGTCATCTGTGGCCGACGATGAAACTACTGTAGATGAAAGGGCAGATGGATCCATATCGCCTAGTACAGGTTGTGCGTTTGTGCAGCCCCTAATGAAGGCCATTATAGTTGCTCCAACATCTAAAAAAAGATCAACTTCCCATGCACGAGGAAAAGCTGTCACAAATCATACGGCATTGGACATGGAGAATGACTATTCGAAAAAATCCGAACTGGCAGTTCCTATCGTCACTTCCAAAAAAGTAAGTAAACACTACGCATCTTTGCCATTGTAAAAATGTTTGTCCCATCTCCTCCGCCTTCCCATACAATATTTTCCTACCCATAGAAAACTCAATGTAGTGCATTGTTATATACATGCAGAATGCCAGAGGAGGTAGAGGAAATGGCAGCACCAGAGCATCCACCCGGCAGTGTAAACCAACGTCGAAGGTGGTGTCCAACAGGGCAAATCTACACCCCAAAAAAACCCCTTTTGTAAGAATTGCGATTCTTTATGTGTATGTAAACGTTGGACTTTGTGGCAGCCCGCCGCTTTTCGAATACTTTTGCATGTGACGAACATTGACTGCAATTTCGTTGTTGATGTGCCCAGGGAGAATGGTCAAAAGGGGAGTTGGTGGATTTATATCATCCCGACGAACCGGGAAATAAAGTAGCCGAGTGTTGCACTGTTTCCGGATGTGTTGGAGAACCATTCCATGGCATGAGTATTGCGCCCGGAATGTTTAAGGTCAACGTCGGCCATGTTTTTGATGAGGACTGTCCATTGTTTGTGAGAGTGGATGACGACATGCCTCCGCAACTCACGCTTCTCGATGTCAAACGAGGAATGACGGTGTGGCCAGGATCCTATTTGCGTCCATACAAAAAAAGTCTGGAATGAGTACTGGGATTTTGGTCGTTTTTCATAAGTTACGTTTAAATGCGAAGGTGTGCACCATTTAGGCTTACAATAAGTGTTCCAATGCAAGGGCCACTTTCAGGATATGCGATGACCTTTCCAGTTTTTTAATAGGAAGTGTATTCGGATGTTCTGTATGGCAAGAAGTAGATGAATTTTGCCAAATATATTGCCTTGCCGTACGCTACAGACACTCGCTCGCTATTTATTTTGGGTACATAGACATGTTATTAAAAAAAACTCCTTATCGTTTTTCATATATTAAGAGCACAATTATATGATTGTGAGAGGAGGTTGTGATAATTTTTCTATTGTGATGAGCTCGCCATTTGACATCCGGCTTGGGTATCGTATCTTGCAATGATGGACATTAAATAATATGACAAATTTGACACTTGAAAATCACTTCAATATTCCAAACACGCAAGGGATTGACTTGGGTCGGTTGCAGTGGGTTGAGGTGGGTTGGAGTGTGTTGAAATGGGTTGAAGTGGGTTGGAGAGGGTAGAAGTGGGTTGGAGTGGGTTGAAGTGGGTTGGAGCGGGTTGAAGTGGGTTGAAGTGGGTTGGAGAGGGTAGAAGTGGGTTGGAGTGGGTTGAAGTGGGTTGGAGCGGGTTGAAGTGGGTTGCAGTGGGTTGGAGTGGGTCGGGATGGGGGTTTGTGGGTGGGAAGGACAGGGATAGGGTTCCGTGGAGGGTTCCGTGGTCGGGGAGGCAAGGATTCTCACCGTGTAGGCGAGGCAGAGAGATTGCGAGGAGTGACGATTGGGTTGGCGGCGGGATTTCGCTAATTTCTCTCGGGTACCTGCACTCACACTCTTCGTCACCGCGATAGCGTTCGATTCCTCCTCGATAGTGGCCCTGGTTCCGAAAATCCTCCACTTCGTTTGAACCGGTAATTTCTCATACTCAGCTGGTTCATTTGCAACTGGATGTCGTTAGGGAGGACTTCTGGCGGTGTGTGTGAATTTATTGCAGTACGCCATTGTATTGCTGGCGTTTGTAGGGCATTTGGGATTTTAGAAGAACTGCAGATGTTTTCTTGCTCGGGTTTATAGGAATTGGAGGTATTAGTAGATACTACCAAGACTCTGAGACCATGAAGGATTCCACTCGGAATATGTGTGAAAGATATAACTGCCGCTCCTGGTGCACTCCAACCTGCTCGTGTAGAAACACCAATACTTGGACATCGAAGGTATGGACCGAGCTGACAGAGTGAAGAAGGAGCCCATTGCTAGTTTGTCACATATGCTAGTTTGTTAGTTAGCGTTCTTGATGTTGGTTTTGCTTGGGAGTACGAAAATCTGACATGTCTAGGTATTTGATACGGATGAAAACAATCGAAAACTTTGTGGTGATGAGCTTTGAAGGAGATATATTGTGTTACCTGTGTGTGCTGTGAAAAAGAAACTCTCAGTTTCTCTCAGTTTCTTTTTGAGTATTTTGTGATATTAGAACCCTAAAAGCAGTACACAATCCCATACGATGGCAACCAACTCTTTATTGCAATTGATTTTCGGTGAGGATTGCAACTCTCTCCACTTTGACGTGTTTAAGTTATAGTGTAGAAGCTGTCACACAGTCTACAATGTATTGTCACCGACAAGTAGGGTTTGGGGTTTGACGTTTTCTGCTACTGACCACACAGACTCTTGAGTGACATGTGTTAGTAGATGAAACTAGTCGAAAACTTTGAGGTGACGAGCTTTAAGCTCCATCTCAAAGGTTGGATGTAGAGTGGCGAGTTTTGAAGGAGAGATTTTGTGTGGTATGTGCAGTCAATTTCTCCAAGTATTTTGTGATTTCAGAACCCCAACAAAATTGCACAAATTGTATACGATGGAGGCAGCGAACTTCACCTCCACTCATAGTATTTTCTTTGGCATGTGTAAGGACGATCTCTTTCTATTCCAGCTACAAAAAATTCAAGAAGCAAGGTCCTTGATTACATGCATGAATGCCATCGAGGATAGTTAAGTGGCATCAAGCTCATTAGTCGACACCTCATTCATTGTGATTGCAATTCTCTACTTCACGGTATGTATACCTAGTGTAGATTCCGTCTTACAGTAATGTATTGTGGTCGAATGGTCAAAAGGTGAGTTGGTGGATTTAAAATTGCAGTATCATGTCAACTTGGCTAGAGGGTGCAACTAACTACACTGAACATTGTATGTAGAGTCACTTACTAATCGGGGTCACACAATGCTAGATTCACGTTGTCAGATCTGAAGCTGAGTTCTTCAATAATGTTGTTCATGGGCAGGTGAGCTTCCCCTTGTTGAGTCAGGCTAAGCCGCAGGCTCCACTCCTGGTGGTGCCCTTCCGTCAATTCCTGTAAGTTTCAGCCTTCCCACCATACCCCCCCCGAACCCGAACCCAAATACTTGGATTTCTCATAAGGTGCTCCAGGGGCCGTCACTCCAACAACTACAAAGATAGAACCCTAAATTCGATTGTTGTGAAATAGGCCGAAGTGCAGATTTTGCATCAGGTTGGATCCCTTCACTTGCACAGTCGGAGTCACAAATATGGCAATGTGATTGATTTCTTCTCAGCTGGGGTTTAGGGATTTCAAATCTTTGGGATTCATCCTTCTAGAACATGTCCTTCATTTGCCAATCCACTGTTGCTTTGTGTTCTACTTAAACTGATAAAGAATAAGAATAGACACACTGTAAGGCTGGTGGCAATCATCAAGGCAGAAATAAATTGACAGCACTACAAGCTCCTCCAGGACTATTCCAGGAATTTAGATGTTGTATAGTAAATAAGGTAGACTTGCCTGATTTGGCTACTTATCTTAATCAAGATGAAACATTAGTGCACGAATAACATATATAATCAATGTTTGAGGAGCCCAGAACACCCTCCACTTGTGAAGCAACTTGCTGTGAGTTGGCCAGTGCATTCAAAAGAGAGATGTTCTTAGAAGTGGTTCATTTAATTCGACCTCCCATAGAGGCTCAGAGGTACAACCACTCTCCCAACTACAGGATGGAAATTCAAGCACATTTGGTAGATGAACTTCCCCCAGCATTTCCGCTGTGAAACTTTTAGAAGGCCCATTCTAGGACTTGGTGAAATTAGGGGTTGATGTCAACACTGGGATAGTCATCCTACCTTCACAACCATAGCACAACAACGCTCATGGAAAACAACCAGTTTCAGTGCAGAGGCGAGGCATGGATGTGCAACTTTTGAGGGTATTACAGCTTACTTTTTCAAGCTGATTCAAAATTGTTGTACATTTTCTATCGCACGAGTGCAAGGTATTTCTTTTAACTCGAACTTTTAAGGAATGAGCACCTTAGAAATTATGAATATCTGCAGTAGCTGACAACGGACAAAGATAGAGACTCACTAAATGCTGTTCATTTCTGAAGGATAATCCCTCGTGAGTATATTGTCACAATTAGGTGTAGGGAGTCCACCTTTTGCATGGCCTCCTCACTTCAGTTGAATATCCCACCACCTGCTCTCCTTTGCCTGCCTTCCTATTAGCTTTTTCTTTGTAGCCTGATATCACACGATATCCTCTGGTAAAGAAGAATAAACTCTTGATTTCTATGTCATTCTCCAGATGCAGGTCTTTGATGCACCATCGTAACCAAAGAACTACTTTGGGCTGACGACTATGGACAACACACGAAATATGGACCCTACTGGCTGAGGTAAGTGACACTGAACAGTGCAGCAAAGGTTGAAGAGGCTGTTTGGATAACACATAGCTCCAAAACCCGAGGTGAAATGAGATTCTTCTGGGTTTCTTGCATGATGGGCTTCCTCGAGTTCAAAGCATAGCTTTTGCATGCATGCTAGTAGTGTTTTTTTACTCATCGTGGCTGGAGGGGATGTTAAGTTATGCAGCTGGATAAACAGGGTATTGGGAGTAGTACGCAAGCATCTTCCTCGCTACTGGTCCTCGTTGATTACCGGGTCAGCAGTTGGCGGCAAGACCACGTGCAGGTATGTAAAAGCTGTCTTGGTTGTCGAGACCGATCCAAAGCATCAAATAATGCACTCAATCTCCTGGAAAAGTGTGTTGTGGCTGTCTGTTGCGGCTATAATTTGGTGCAAAAGATATTGTTGTTTGACTGTGCGTTTGGTTCTTTCTTGGCACCCCAAGAAGGCCTCCAGAACTCTAAGTGCTTCCTTTGAATAAAACCCTTGTATCCCGCCCAGGCCCCAAACTGGGCCTCGGGACAAGTAGTTGCAACCTTGGGGAACCCGCTGAGCCTAATTCTGAGGTGACCATGGTTTCAGGACCGTCCCCGTGTGCTACAGATAGGTGCAGTGATTTGGTGGCTACAGGGCGGGAGTGGCGGCTGGAAAAGGAGCTTTAGAAGTGGCTACAGGTTATCTCCCTTCTGAAGTTGGTGTCACACTCACAGGTATCAAGCCAGGAGCACAAATTATTTTGTTGTATCTCAATATGGTTTGACTGTTGATAGCAGCACACTGTACTTAGTTTCACTCTCAAATATATTATCAGTAAGCTAGGTTGATGTTGCACTGCTAAGGTATGTGGGTGTTATGCGGTTCGTATTTTGTGTTCTCCAACTTCTCCTGGTCGGATGTACACAACAAATTGTATCTGCATTAGAAAATCCAGAAACTAGAGCACCAGAAAAAATCGCATGGAAACTCAGACCTCCCATGACTTGGCTATGGCTAATGGAAGTGCATGTATGTTGATTTTCTAACTTCACACCATAGGTCCTCCCAATTGTGTTCACTATTGAATGTGGAGTAAAAGCTAACTTCTAGTTGCTCGATGTGCACACAAACTCCGAGAGGACTGAGCACTAACGCGGTATGAAACAAGCATGTCACCTTGTAATATACTAAGGTTTTGGGTGCCAGGTTTACGGACTTTGCAAGGAAAACTCCGACCGCGACCTGATTTTCTCAATATGTTTGATGAGAAACTTGTGTTTGTTGTACAGTAAGAACTCAAAACAAGGTTTTGAATGCATAACAATATGCTACCGTGCAATTTGGATAGATGGTTTAGAGGTATACGCATGTCTTTTGGGTATTTGTTCTTGGAGCCATGCCAAACCACACACCACTCAAATATAGGTGTTCGATTAAGATAAGTAACCAACTTACGCACATCTACCTTATACAAAAAACTTGTTTGAATACTTCGACAACAAATTTGCAGTCTTCTGTCTAAAATCAATAAGAAGTCAGAAACCATTTCACCCCACAATTTGCTTGTCCTTGTATATTCATTTTCTTTTCTCATTCCAATTGCCGGTGCAACCAAAAACACTGGCAGGCGCTGATTGTTCAAGTAACTCAATTTGCCACATGTCAGTTTGATTGTCAGGGCTGTTGGTGTTATTCAATCAGAAATGTGGTGTTTTGTTGTTCTTTTGCAAAGCTTTTTGTCGTCTCATCAAGGGTAATTCAGTTGAAGTACACGAGTTCGAAGACTGCCAACACCAGGTTGCTGCACACGAGGGATACGACGCACTTTATTATACACACCCAATGCTACTTCTTTCAACACGTCAACAACAGGAAATAGTGCAGCTGGACAAACAGGAAATTGGGAGTAGTGCAACAGCATCTTCAACACAAGTGGCCCTCCTCGATTGCTGGTCAAACAGTTGGCGGCCAGGCCCCGTCGAGGTAAGTACCGGCCGTCATGGTTATCGTGTCCGGTCCACAGCATCAAATAATGTTGTCAATCTCGTGGAAAGGTGTGTCTTGGTTGTCTGTTGCAGTTCGAATAATGTCAAATCCAAGGCCTATTGATTATGTAGGGGTATCACACTTACAGACACAGTGATTTCTCTCCCTGAAGGTAATGACAGAACGTTATACACCTTTTTTCCTTTGGTTTTGTTTTGTTTTTTATGATCAATTCAGGATCACATATCATTTGTTGTATGTCAATATGGTTTGACTGTTTGTCGCAACACACTGTACTCACGTTTTTTTTGTTGCACACTAACAGTCTCTTTGCTAGTTGTTGCCGTGAAGATGAAATCCGTCTTTCTTGACCACCATAATCCCGTAATTTTGTGCACAAGATAAACGTGTTCACTGCATTCGTTTCACCTAGTTTTCCTTGGCGGCATATTTCGTTGCCAGCACTTTTTGTAAGGCCAAAGTAAGCAAAGTTTAATTATCTTGTTGTAATGAAACATAATAGAGCGAAATTACTCGATGCCACTGGCGGAATCATCTCGTCTATTGAGTGTCGGTGCTCATCGTGCATTTTGCAAGCTGTTCAGATTTTTCCCCTCCAACTTAACTATTATACGAAAGTGTAATGCTAGTGGCGTAAGCAATCTTCGCAGCTGAATTAGCTTCAAGGGGCAGTTTGTCATGTGTAGTGAATTGGCTAAGCGTGTAGTACATTGCAGGTAAACGACTCGTCTCCCTCGAGCTGGTCAGGTGGGAGTTGGTCATCAAGCTCATTGTGCTCGGGCAGCACAACCAGTTCCAAGGGCTCTTCAAGAGTTTCACTGCAAGTTTCTTCTCCCCCCACGACGCCTTCGTCAGGTCACCAAGATGCCTGGGACACCCTCTATGCAGCAGCCTTGACACGCATGCCTTGGTGACCTAAACTACCAACTATTGAAATTCTTTATCTTGGTGATCAAAGTGCCGTAGAAAGAACATTGAAATCCATAGGATGCCCATGCTAACACCCACCAATCATGCACCGGTGTTTGCTCTTTGTAATCTCATCATGCTTGCTATTACAGGTTGGTTTTGTGCTGGGATATCCCTTAATGGCATTATGCAATTGACAAATCCTTGTACAAATCCATTGAAAAGTTAACTACCTATGTACACGGTTTTTGGTAAAATTGCATGTACATGAGGTCCATCGTTTTCTCTATAGCAAGTGGCATTGGGCTCAAGAATTTAGACTACCCAATTGTCAGGAACAGGAATTGACAGAGAATTTTATTCAATTGTGTCCAGTAGTTGTAGATTGTAGCTAGTGATTGTGTTGTGATTGCGTAGGTTAGTTTGGGGATGTGTCTGAATGTTGGATATGTTCATGCTTGACAAGAGCAGGTTTGTTACAAAGGCATCTTAGCAATCAACTGGAGAAGGAGCGTGATCAGGTACAAATTATCAGTTATTTGAACAGCCAACTTTCTTGTCTTTGATTCATCGCAGTTGATTTAAGTGCGAGGAAATTTTAGCCACTGCCTTCTCTGTAAGTACCAAGGTGGATGGCTGCTTGGAACATTTATAACAGAATACAGTGTCATTGACATCTTTCACAACTTGTGCTAGCAGCAAGGTTTTGTACATCTGTTCAGGCCCTAGTTAAGTAATGTACCTATGTTCAAAAGGTAATTGAGACAACAGAAGCGGGAGTTACATGTTTGGAATGGCATCACGGCATCCTTGCATGTGCCACGGCATGTGGAAAAAGATGGAATTTACCCTTGCATGTTTTTGCTTGTTGTAAATTCTTGTCAATAGACGAGTTCTTGGACTAGTAGCAAGGCACCTTCCGTTCAGTTCGTTTCAAAGTGATGTTTCAAAGTGATGTGCTGAACTGTCAGTCCGATTGTCGGGGTTGTTGGTGTTATTCAATCAGAAATGCGGCGTTTTGTTGTTCTCCTGCAGAGCATTTTGTCATCTGATTACGAGTAATTCAGTTCAAGTACACGAGTTCTAGGCTAAGGTATGTGGGTGTTATTCGGTTGGTTTTACACGTCCCCCACATTCTTCTGCTGAGCATAATTATGTAACAGAAATTCGCATCGAATTGGTAAGATGAAGCATCAGAAAGAGTCGGATTGAACATGACATTTTTTCGTGGATTTGTTATAACTATCAAAAGTGCATGTGTGTTGATTCTTTTAAGAATATCTATGCAGTGTGTCGTGACACGATATGGAGTGTAGAGCAAGTAAGTTGTGCTTGGCCCTTGAAATGCACACTAAGGTCCAGAAGTGGCTTCTACAGAGCTCAGCAATGGCTGAGTCTGCTTTTTGCGGTGAAGAAAAAAATCATCATTTTGAGGCTGATTTGACAGAATGGATTGTTATATCAAATGTTGTGTGCATATTATTAACATTTTAGATTCATGACATCACAGTGATGGAGGTAGTCGTTTGAAGTCTCAAATAGAGCTTAAAGAGAATATGATGATTGCTCTGCTACTGCCAATAATTGCCTTCTCTTTAAGAATCGAGGTGGACACCTTCTTGGGACTTTTATAACACCATCTCCCCTTGCCAATGCTCACTGGATCTCTGGTCCGAGATATGCAATTCATTGATGAAGTTGTTGGTAGTGGTGGAATTGCCATTAGCGACCATCGGAGCAGCTGGCCCAGTACTCAGGTACAAAATACATTTACAAGATTTTGCAGGCAAGCATGGCGGAGGCAGGAGATCATGTGGTTGAGAACACCCAACCTCGGAACTCTGCATCGATGTTAGAACATGGAACAGAAGACAACTGCGTTGGTGGGGTTGGTGGCAACACAACAAACCACCTTGCAGAGACATCGGATTCTCGGAAACGTCCAGGTGGCTCGTCCCCCGGAAAGGTGAAAAGGCATTTGAATTTAAACTTCCGATTCACCATCGAAGTGTTGAGGCTATTCCTCAATGGGCCCGTAGGAACACTGAACTGTGTGTAGTGAGTTGTTGGAATGCAGCAATTATATTTTGCACACGTAATCTAATTGGATTTGCACACGGTGTTAGGATTTAAATTTGCAGGCGCCGGCAGAAAAATGTGCAAGGCTGGACGCCCTTGAGTTTCAAGGGACGGAGAGGGGGATGCCCAACCAGTCCACGCGAGGAGAGTTTCCTCGTAACACAAGGCTACCACTGCACGGACGGAGCGTGGAGGGGGGGCCAAGATGGGCGGAGCCACACCTCTCGCAAAATATGCCCGTGCATCCCGGATGGCCGCGATCTACCCAGTGGAGCCAAGACGACAACGGATACGGTGAAGACTATGTCATTGGAACACGCACACATAACTGGCAGAATGGAAATTTCAATGCACCGCATTGGCAGGATGAAGGAATGCGGTACAATGTTGGGCGTGGCGGACCATGGCGGGGCGGGATGCCCATTGGGAGACCAAATGCGCCGCAGGCACGATATCCTCATGACCGCGGACACATAATGGATCAAGTCTACATTGACAGGGACGGTTATGCAGTGCAACATATGGAACGACGGGATATGTATGAGGAGGGCGACCCTCATGGCTATGGCAGGCCGCCCATACGGTATATGAGCAACCAACCTGGTATTGGCAGCGCACCTCTCTTGCCGCCTACAACCCCAAACATTCTGCCTGCAAACCCTCCGGCCTCAACGGGGCCGGTGCTTGCACCGGCCCATGGTAAGGAACGGCAACCCTCATCTACACCAACTTCTATTGAGGATGTCTATAGCTTTGAGTATCCGGAGTCCTCTGCAACCCAGAGCATACCAAATGTAGAAAACATTGCACACATACAATCCGAGAATCCGATTTGCGCAAAACCGGCAGTATCGCCCAAAAAAGGACCCCGTAATCTGCAGCATTTTTATGAGATAGAAGAGGTAGAGAGGATTGCACGGGGGCAAAAACCATTTACAATCGAGTGCAATAGCGAGGGAAAACCAAACGAAACTGGTGGAGCTGGATCCAAATTCATAGAGGTTTTGAAAGCATTGTGCATCGTATTTATAGATGTATCGATTATAAAGGTGACAGACCAAAATGTGGAGGCCTATGCCAGGCTGCGCCAAGAGATGGATTCTGAATTTGAGTATATTGGGCACCCAATGTCGGATGTCGGGTTCAAGAAGGCGGTATCCAGGTGCATGAAAGAGGAGCGCTCCCGTTTGCACAGACTGTATGCGTCGCGACCCGACCGTGAGTGCCCCCCAAAAGAGCGACTGGATGTGTGGGAGAGGCTGAAGTCATACTGGAATTCTCCGGAGTTCGGGAAGGTGAAGAAGTTGGGGTCACAAACCGCAACAACACCGGTGGACGTGCCGGTAAACACTGCACCCTGCTCTATTCTACCTGCTTATCCCAACTTCTCAAATACTTGCTTTGCTATCATACTTGTTGAAGGTGCAAGATACCTTTGTGGGTGCAAGATACTATTCTCCTGCTACATACAGAAAGTTCAGGGCACCCGCCATTGTGGCACCCTCTAGCAAATTACAGGTAAATACTAGCTATTGTTCTCCTTCCCTCTTTTTTGTTGGGGACAAGACAAAAGTAACTAAAGCCCAAAACATAAGTACTGTTGTTTGTCACCCAAATGTATGCACATCTGAGTCTGGCGGCTGTCGTCTGTAGTAGGTCTAACACATAACTAGGGGAATGTGTTACTTCAAAATCTAAAAATGTTTGATTGATGAAAAGCTATTACATATAGGGCCCGCACGAATAGGATGATAATGAAATAGCATTCGGTTGAGAGACTGGTCACATATGTCTTTGTGTTACACTTGAAGGCCCGTGACCAACCAGTTTTCAAATTCAATTTTTTTATGGTAAGGATTTCAGACGAGTTTCAAGGCCCCTTTTTTATATTTGGATTCCGAGTCGTCTTATTTGACATCATTCCTGTACTAGAAGTTCCACCTTTTTTCAACCAAATTTGGCTGCCCTCTTGAGCTCAGATAAGACAGGGTATGAGAGGTTAGGGTGCGGAGCTCCAAATTTGGGTTAGGTTGAAAGAAATTTACACGAATTGAGGAGGAAGGGACATAGATTTAAGTTGGAAAGAGAAGCATCTCTCTCCCCATCCACGATGGCCACATCCGGTGGAATTTCAACGAGATTGCTCTGCAAAGCAGAAGGCATTGCCACATCTTGTAGGCCAGTTGTGTGCTTAGGTTGTCATTGCTACTCTTCCCACTTGGACCACACCCATGCAACTACTACAACTACAGCAGCTTCTCCTTGTTGCGTAGTAGCTTCTCATTTTTCCTCAGTCTAGTGAGTAATCAACACTATTGAACATTCTTCTGTAGAGATTTCTCCTCGATATTTGTCTTCGGGGTTTGGCAACCTGTAAGGGCTAGCTGGGGTCTCACATTCTTATTTCTCTAAGGGCCATTATAAGTTGGCCCTACACTGTTGAGGAATATATGTATAGGTACACATGTTGTCAATTAGCTTGGCATCAGCTAAGACTCGGTGTTTAGAACAAGACTAGTAAAATTACATCTATAGTTTAAATATATTTGTTGGAACAGCAGAGCAAACAACAATAACCTTGCGAAGGGATGATGCATTGTGCTCGAATGAATTTATCAACTCAAAGGCTCGTGGGACTTGAACCATCTCATATTAATTTAAGTTAAATTGGATCAAGGCCTTCATATGACCAGGATTACAACCTGTTTAGGGTGTATGAGAAGATCAACTGGTAGAGCACATGTGGGTCTAACTGATAATATTGGAATAGATGTTCTGAAAATATTTTCATTCAGTCCTCAATCGGTTAAATACATTCTACATTTGTAATTCATAGATTAACATTTCAATGATATTGTAGTCCTAAAAACATTCAAATAAACAGTGAGTTCATACATATCTTATGAGGTTTAGACAAACTGAATGAGATTACAGCAACACATGTTTTAGTTATGACAAATGGGCTCTCATTGCATGAAATATGTTGGCTAGCATTCTTGATAAGGCTCTCCAACATCTTTTGTATAAATTCAAGTGATTATGGACCTCTTTGCTGACCTTGCTTAAACCCACTTCCAAGTCTTCCCCAGGACACTGTTAGCTTTGCAAAACAGCTTGTAATCTAGAAATGAAGATATGTAGTGTCATTATGAATAACATGATAACACACTCACCAGAACACAACAAATCAAAGATCCTTGCAAATGCAACAGCAAGGTCTTTTTCTTGCATCTTCAGATTGGAGTTGGAAGTGGGAAGATCACTTCGTGAGCACTTGTCATCAGGACTCCCAGCTGTAGGATACAAATTTCCACCTTCATACAATAGGTAGACTTTGTTTTTTTATAATACCCTGGCTCCTGCTTCTGGATATGTAAGCTTATGCAAGGGGCTCAAATTTAGAAATAAAATAGTCCTAAAGCAATAGGAAATCAATAGGGAATATTCACAAATCAAATGGGCAAAAGGAGATACCCAAATTTACAACACATTCAAGGACATACAGAAGCTTAAAACATGGAGTCAGCGTGTTTGTGTCTTGGAGATCTTTCAGTCAATGAGAAGAAAGTTTTCGTGTTTGAGACGCATAGCTTTGAGTTAGTTAAGAATCAGTTAATCGTTATTGACACAACCAAGCATTGATCCAGCTCCGTCACGCACCATTACACGTTTCATTCATGGGGTTCACTATATTTTTGTCCTCACAAAATATAGGCACCAAAATTATTTGTTGACAACAGAGGGTTAGGCAAAGGGCAGAGAAGGCGCCCTAACAGATGTTTGCATGATGAAATTACAGTGTCTTTGCTTGCAGACAGAGTATAGTGATTATGTGTATTGGGCTTTCCAACCTGGAGATCATTCACTCAATCAGAAGAATTTTTTGTGTTAAAGAGGAATAGCTTTGGGCCAACAAAGTAGTTACTTATGCATTATTGACATAATCAGAATGCCATTGACAATTCATTTGGTCCATGAAGCTCCCAAAGATTTAGTGCCTTGCCACTCATGAAGTGGTACTTTGAGGTTTGTTGGACAGGGCATCAGTGCGTGCATTTCTCCGAAGTTGTTGTGATTAGTTTATGTGAACACTTGTGGTGAGTCTATGTGATTGATCAGAGGAGACTCAGAGGAGCTCAGAGGATTGCTTCACAGTGATGATGTGGCAGCTGCCAAAACACTTGCTGCTTCTTCCAATCTTGTGGCTGGACTCACATAAAACAGGGTGGGGTAGACTTACACAAGACAGGGTGCGCTGGAATAGTGAACAATACAGTTGAGTCTGTTGCGCAAAGTGCTGACGTCATATTTGAAATAATTTTGTGGTTGCTACCAAAAATTTGGCAGATTTTTGGGCTGTTGGACATGCTAATTCATGTCTTGGGTTCACATAATATAGGCTGAGGTGGAACACTAAACACAATACAATCGACTGGGTTGAAGCAGAGCAGAGAGATTCTTGTAGTTGTTGCGGTTTTTTTGAATTTGGCGGGTTTTTTTGGCTATGGGGATGCTAATAGGGTGTGAGACCCTAGTTTGATGCAATAGTGTGATTCAGTGTATTTTCAAAAATTTGTGTAGCAATAGTTTTGCTTTAGGAACATCAATCACAGAGTGAGTGTAGCTCTGGAGATAGATCCAGATTGCAGAAAAGTGAAGGAGGTATACTGCATGAAGTGCATGTGACATTTCTTAATTCTCAAATGAACGTTTTTTCCTAATGTGTGCTACATATTAAGTCTATGGGAACACTGCTTGCAGCAGGTCAGTGCAAGCATGGCCACGCGTCTTCAAGCTCCGGAAGGAAAGTTTTCGGAATGCGGCCATTCCCGGCTGGATTTTGCGCCACTTATGGCCGAAATGGCCAACCTGAACTCCAGTGTAAAAGCACTAACAGAGGTAATGATTTTGAATTTGAAACATTGGAAAGAGAACACACAACAGAATTCAGCGTTGGACGGAGACAAGGCCCCTGTAGCAAACACCAGCATTGGGAAGACAGTCCCGCCTCCTCCTTCACTCACCGAACCCGAAGGCACAGAACGCACTCGCTATTACACGCGAGTGCACTCCGGAAGTCGGAGGAAGGAAGTTACGAGAGCAACCACCCCCCCACGATTGGTTTTGAACGCAGATGGGCCGCAGCTGAAGAACATGCAATCACCACCCGAAATCGTGGAGGGCACACCTGCGGAAGAGGGAGCCGGAGGATACTCGTCACCTGGCTCGGATTGCGCGTTGATCTCGCCTCCGGCAAAGGCCCTCAAACCTGCGACTACGTCGAGGAAGAAAGCAACCTCGAACGCACGAGGGAAGGCGCTTGTGAAGGGAAGGGCAGTGGAGGACGGCAACGAGGACGTGGCTGCAACCGGCACGACAGTAGCAGTTCCGACTTCGAAGAAGGTAAGTAACAATAACTTTGACCTCGCCAATATGAAACGAGCAGCCCGTATGAAACGGATAGGAAGTTTTTCCCTCCCCCAATATAATATTTGCATGCGTGCAGATCACACACTCAAATGTGGTCGACGCCGCATGCCGGCAAGTCAGAGTCCCGCGAATGTCCGTGGGCGGAGTGGGGGCAGCGTTGTTTTTGAAGGTCAGGGCTGACTTAAATGCAAATACTTGTTGAATTAGCGAAACGTGTTTTTTTCAATTGCAAGTAATGTATGTTGGTCTTGCGGTATGCATATACAGAATGCCGGAGGGGGGAGAGGAAAGGGCAGCACTAGGACGTCATCCCGGCCGTCAAAACCAGCGTGGGATTTAGAGCGAAACAGGACTCCGGTGCCCGCGAAGAACACGCCATATGTAAGATTCGCGACACCCACGGGATACATAAATCTGGAATTGCGTCCGGAAGCTTTAATTATGTGAAAATTGCAGTCGTGCAAACCATTGACTGCGTTTTCGTTGTTTTGCGGCCAGGGAGCATGGACAAAAGGGGAGTTGGTGGATTTATTCCACCCGTCCGAGCCGGTAAAAAAAGTTGCTGAGTGTTGTAGCGTCTCCGGCTATGCCGGAGAACCATTCCATGGCATGACTATTGCGCCAGGAATGTTTAAGGTTAATGTGGGCCGCATTTTAGTTGAGGAGTGCCCGTTGTTTGTGACTGTGGAGGACGACATGCCTCCACAGCTCACACTTGTGAATGTCAAGCGCGGGATGACGCTGTGGCCAGGAGCCTATCTACGTCCGTACGAGGCAAGCTCGGAATAAGCAATGCGGTCATTTTAGTTTTGAAGAAGTTAGATTCTTATATGCACAAGTAGGATCGTGTACAAGGCGTTCATGTTGGAGACATGAACTTGGCAATGAAAGTTTTTGTTATTATTTGTTTGCTTGTTGTTGGGCTGCACTTGGCCTTGGCTATGCATGCTTGCATTTCTACCAGAAGAAGAGAGTTCTCTCATTTCCCACAATTCATAATTCAGGTATTGCATCTTTGACTTTTCTGCCATTTTTTTAAGAGCATTCTACTCAAGGTTTAATTGCAACAGGAATGTATATGATAGATTCCAGAATATAGCCAAATTCAAAGTCACAGTATTCCATGTCTAATTGATGTTGTAAGCTTGTGTACTCGTATACATTTATTGTCCGCAATCGAAGCAGAGATAACTCCGATGTTTCCACCAGTTTGAATTGTGGGGTTGCTTCATCTTTGTTGCTGTAAAAGATACTCGAAGAGGACGATGGAGCAGGTGGTGAAATTTGTGATACGGCCTCCAAGGTAGAGCACTATTTCTTGGCAGAAGCCTTTTTTGTTCTGGTCTTGTCAAGGCATGTACCTGAAGTGACGTCTCACTTGCATTTTCTTGACCCCTCAAAGCTGAGCATATCGCAATAGGCGTTTCATGAGAAATGTCACACCACAGGTCTTAATTTCTTAATCAAAGAAAGCTCTGCTGTAAGGATTGAAGGCAGAAATATCTTGGTAGAAACATAGCAGCATTAGGTTCGATGGTTCGTTTTGCCCCATTCAATATGTTTTTGGGAAAAGACCCTTTTGTAACTGAAGCGTTTTCTGTTGTCTCTTGTCTATAAGTCTCAACTTCAGTCCTAATGATTAATTCTTACATACAAAATAGATTGTTCACACTACTGTTGTTGGAAACTTGAATGACACATAGAATGACTTTGTTACCCTATTTCTCTCCAGCATGTTCCTTCCATTTGATCAATAAGTTTTCCGATTCTCTTTTCTTGGAGTTTGTATATGAATCCTGATCTCAGATGTCCAGTGCATAGTATACATTGTACTCCGCACTCCAGACTTTGCTTTCTGCACTTGGATATGAAACACTGCTTTTGAATTTCTTGAATGTCCCAAGTTTCATAGCGAATTCAAAGATGTCATAATTAAATATTTAATACTTGCATTTTATTGGTGGTTTAGGGTTCTATACAGCAGAGATGTTGTGTTGCAGAGTCGGCCTTTAACAATTCTTATCTTCTTGTACATCTGTATTACATCGCAAATTGCAGTGCAGATTATTGCTATCTTGACAAAAGCTAATTGTTGTCATGTTCTTTTACAGAGCTGATCACAGCCCAACTCAGGACCTATTTGAGTATGAATTTTTGCTAAAGGGTCGGAAGTATATGCGGAGAGACATGCAGGCAAGTTCATTTTTTGGGGTGGGGGCACCGGCGATATTGTTATTAATGAGCAAAGTAGTGGTAGTTTGCGAGCATTATATTTGTTGGCTCTAGGAGTTTACTAGAACCCTTTTTTTTGGAGAAAATTGTGGCATAGGGCTAACTTGCATGGACTGTCACCTTGTTAATGGCATTGTGCAGGTTCAAAATAGCAAAAGACATAATTTGCAATGCAGTCACTACATGCCGTATATGATGCCTGAAGATACACCACTTCCTTGTGTTGTGTATTGTCATGGTAACAGGTGAGTATGAATTGCCTCCAAACATTGTTGGGTGTTGATGTGTCTATTCTTTAAGGTCAGCTTTGCGAGGGTCAGGTGAGTCACTGGATGAGTTTGCACACTAATTGGTTGAATTTGGTCCGATTTGCATGGATTGTCACCTCTCAAATGCCATGACAGTTCTGTTGCTACCCTCTTTTGGCTGTTATTCTATAAGTATTTTATATGCCTTTTAACTATGGTGTCATTAGTGCATGTATTTAGTCACTTGGGGTTATAAAGGTCTCTTATGATGTGTGGTATATGTACAGTGGATGTCAAGCTGATGCCAATGAAGCAGCCATTATACTAATTCCGTGTAATATTACTGTGTCCACTTTACACTTTTCAGGCTCAGGCTTGTCTGATGGCAACTATGTGAGCTTGCGTTGGAATGAGGTAGGGTGCTCTCTGGTGACAGTGTGGAAGTGTTCCACCTCATCGCTTTTGTTCTTTGTCCTGTCACTTTTTCCTGATTGTGTTTCGACTATATGGATATACTCTTCACAACACTATTTTCTCTCTCTTGAGTGCTATGACTAGGATTTGCCGACTTCCTAGAACTATTACAACAGTCTTCTGGTCGAGACCTTTGGAGGAAGTGGACCACATAAACATGTGTATGTACTAACTGGCAGTTGGAAAAGCTCATGTGAGTGGTCTTGGCAGCCAGTGTGCACTATGAAGGTCATGGATAGATATGTCATGAGTGTCTTGTTTTGTTGTTGCATGTTGATCCTGCAAGGTGTTATGATAGTTCCTCTGTCTGTCCTCATTCTTTTTGAAGCTGCTCATCCTAAAGTATATGGTGTCATTGTGCACCTCAAGTAGAGTCTAACATTATGTACATTGAATGTAGGCTGATGGAGGTAGGATCTTAGTGTGTAGTCTTTGCCAACTCCAGGGCAAATCTCAGTCCACTATTGTTTGATTGTTGGGTGCAGACGAATGACCTGAAAGCAGCTGTAAGTCATTTGCGGACTGATAAGCATGTTTCATGTATTGGTTTGTGGGGTCGATCAATGGGTGCTGTCACACGGTACTAAATATCTCAAATTTGTTTGGACCTACTTGATTCAAAAACGTTTTCCAGTATGCAGTCTGCTTTATTGAGAAAGCATCTGATGAGGAAGCTGCAAATGTGGGCATATTGGTCCCTTCAGTAGTCCCAATGGGTCCCAACTGGTAGAACTGCTTGTTGTAAAGGGATTTATCTGCCTTCTAGGATGGTTGAAAACCTTGTAAAATTATTCCGAGGAGTTGATGTTGCACTTCAACATTTTGTGCAAATATTGTTCTGTGGAATGTACTTACAAGACTTTTGTTTGTCATTGATTGCAGTCTCATGTATGGAGTACAGGACCCTTCCATAGCTGGCATGGTCCTGGACAGCCCCTTTTCAAATCTCAATGACTTGATGATGGAGCTTGTCGATGTATACAAAATTCGTCTTCCAAAATTCACAGTAAGTGTTTATCCTTCATAACTAATAAGGCGTTTTTAGTTTCACAAGTCCAAAATGAGCAGCATAATGAGAGAGAAATTACATACTTCTTCCTTTCTTATAAGGTGTCAAAGTCTACAAAGCATAAATAATATTGAAGAGGCCAATGAATCGTATATGGATGATAGGTTAAGGTGGCAGTTTAATATATGCGAAAGGCCATACAAAAGAAGGCCCATTTTGACATCATGGACCTTGACACTGTCCATGTATGTCTTAACTTTGTCTCATTAGGTGGAACCAGACTTGTGATTTTCCTCAGTAATTACTATTTGTACATTTGCAAGGATGCTCTATACCTTCTTTATTCAGCTGTAGAGTATTGATATCTATGAGGGTACTCATGGAAAGCACATTGCATCCTATAGAGCCTAGAAAATATTTTTTGAAGGAATTTTGATACTGCATCTAGCATCAGAAACCCTGTATGTGCTCTAGTGGGATAAATAGGGATGTCCATTTATGAGAAATTTGGGCAACCTCTTCATTCAGCATTACTGTTGATATGAACCATGGAAGCTGTAGCTTTTATGGAGGTAAAAGTAGTCATTTGCCTGGTAAAAGGGCAGCTTTTATTTGCTGACTAGAAGGGTTTGCATCAAGTGAAGTAGAATATGTCAATTTTGTTTATATTATTTTATTCTAAGAAAGAATGCAAGATCACTGCTCACATTTCTGCATTTGAATGACAAGTAAGGGACTAGAGTGTTCTGTTGTGCACTTTGCTTTCTCAGGTAGCTAAAAAATCATTCATCCCAGCTCTTTTTGAACATGCAACTGAGGATGTCTTCATACAGCCACATCACTCCGACCTTATATTTAAGGCATATACTGTAAGTAATATTTCTTGAGTTGCTTAATGTGATGAGGTGTGATAATTGCAAACTATGTCAATGAATTAGATGTTAACCCTACATTGAAGGGGGAGGGATGGGGCTGGGTTTACTTCTGTTTATTTGAGCAGAAATTGGGAATTGTAAGCCTTATATATAGATTTTATTTGAAGTAAAGTTGCTCCAGTAAGTGCCCTAACTTTGGCTAGTCACTACAATCTCTATGTTGGAGACAATCAGCATTGTGCACTTCTACACAGGTGTGTGCTACACGATATCCACTTGAAGTCATATTTACGTATGTACGCCTGTTATGAGCGATTTCGTCTGATAGTTTTGAGGGCAGACATTAAGTTCCTGGTCAACTCGTATAGAAACGACTCCTGCCAAAGACAGCAACACACTTTCTCTGTAGTAGCTTTGCAATATTCAACTGGTTTTGACATCAAAGAAATAAGAAGTTAACAATTTTAATGGCCAACAGGTGCATGGGAACTATCCCACAAAAAGTCGACGACAAGAACTATGTGTAGTAGATGATTTCTTTGATGTACAAGCACGCTAACAATGCAGATGATGCCAATAGATTGGGTATTGCCATGGCCATGGGTCTGGTAACAAGCTGTCAAGTCATGAAAAACCTACCCAAAATAAATTACTTATCACATAGTATAAGTTGACTATACAAGTCTCTTTATATGGCTGGGCTTTGTACTTTTTGAGTCAAGACACTGGCAGTGTTTTCATAGTGCACTTGATGTCAACCATTGACTAATTGTACAAATGTGGGTTGTTACAGGTTGCATCTACTCATCTTGATACAGTTTTGGAAAAGCTGCAAAGATTATGTCACATTCACATCCCCAAGAAAATCTACTATAGGTTCATGGAATTGTAGTCATTGTCAATATACGATTTCAGATATCACAGAAGTAGATAGTATACGAAAAACATTTCAGGAGTATTAGTTTTGGCTTTCGAAATTGGATTTCCGGCTCTGAAAGTTTCTTTTCTACAGGTTATGAGTGGGTTGAAAATAAGTTAACTGAGTTTTGTGTTCAGCCTGCGTGATTACTAGTTCCTCCTTTGGAACTGATATTGGACCACTGTTTCAGTTTGGACAAGTATGGGTAATTATAGTGAAGATTGCAGACAGGCTCCATAACATGAGGACTTTGTCACACATGCCCCCACACAAACAGGTCAGTTTTCCATCAGTTTTGGGATTCTTGGCAACATACAGTCACCTCTTTTCTTCTGTTTGAGTCTGCTAACTTCAAATGTATGTGCAGAAGTACATTGCTATGGAGACATTGCAAGTTTATGCACCTTTGGCAGGGCTGTTGGGGATGTACCAGATAAAGGTGAGTGCTCAATATCTGTCACTAGTCCTCCAATCTGCTACATGTATTGAGCTGACCACAGTAGTTTCACTCCACTTGATGTGAAGAGTTGGACATTTATCATGTACTAACTTGTGCATTGAAAATATGCAACAATCAGAATTGGAGGAACTTACTTTTAAGTTTGCTTATCCAGAGGAGTATGAGGAAGTGAAGCATCAAGTGGAGGTTCTTCGCAAAAAACAAGAAGAGGTTGTGCTGGAGGGAATTATTACTCAATCTCTGATATTTTTCTCATCATATGTTTAGGCCTTGCCACTATCTCTCAAACTAAGCTGTTCCATATTGGTGTCAGGCAAAGAAGGTGTTGCATCAAACAATTTACAGGGATCAATACTTCAAGGGCTACATGACAGCTGACATAAAAGTTGTCACACTTTGCAAAGAGCCATACATGAACATATTCATGATTGTGACAATCACCTTGACGCAGAGTTCAGAGGGTGCTACAAGAGCTGCATGGTCAAACATGTGGTTGTGAAAAAGCGTTCTACATGGAAATGAAAGCCTACATCAGGGACATTGACAATGACACATGGACGCCAAATGTATGGGAAGACATGATTTTGCAAGTAAGGAAAAACGCATAAATCTCAAAAAATGTTCCGCTATATTCAACCATAAAAAAACCCGCCTCACAGCAGTTTTTAAGACGCTTGCCACATGATAATTTGTGAGGATTAGAAATTTACTGGACACAGTTTACTGATCTCCAAGTATGAGCATTAGAAATTTCTAGTGTCTGAAGTCTGGATCTATGAAATGTAGGACTCATGGCTGGTTTGTGGCCTGGTTTGTGTGACCTTCTCATTGTCTATTGATTCCTTGAGGTTTGCCTGAGTATTACATCATTGAGTTGAAGTAACTATCCCTAAAGGTCTCAAGCAGATTGGTTGTCTTTAGAATTTCCACTGATTTATACGTGAAGCTTCTGTGTTGACATTGGCTTCATTTCTCTACTTCCACCCTTATTTATTAGAGAAGACTGCTCAGATGAATGTCAATGAGTTGATTCCAAATGTTTTAACTGTTATGGCCCATATATGTCTATGGCACCAGTATCTGTGATTACTACAATCAGTCTAAGTGGAGCATATCCTGTCATGTGGATGTTGAGTTTGCAGATGGCTGAGCTTAGGCAAGTGCAACGACAGATTGAGAAAGAGAATGTCCTTTCTATGCACATTACTCTTCAGTTGAGAATGAGGAGTGATGATGTGTCTGCAGACAAGTGCAGTATGTGGTCTGTTGGTACTACTGTGGAGTATTGCCCCTTGAACAGGAGGTAAACTCATGCTTGAAATAATATTTAGGCTAACATGATCACCTTCATCCTTGAAGGTTTGTAGTTGCCTACAAACAATCATAATACTCATGAACCGATTGAATAACTTGGCCAAACTATCATGGTCATTGCATGGCATTTGCCCAGAATTTCTAAAACTGAATCATTTGGAAGGCACTTACAAACTAGACACTATCACAATTGGACCATATAATTTACTAACTTCATTTCAAAGATTCTTAGTCCTCTAGCTCATGCAAATTGTATTGCCAATGAATCTTGTACTTCAATGCAGTGACTTTCAATGTAGTGGGCTAATTCAATGGCTTTCAATCTGGTTTCTATATATTTTGTGTTTTCAGGTTGCTATTTCAGCACTAAAAGCAGAGCTAGATGCAAGGGAGAAGCTGTTGGATGAAAGGGAGGGTACCTCACCCACCGAAGACCAACTACCTGGGGCATTCAACATTGATGCAGAAGTCACTAAGTCCAGTTAGCTGGAAGAGAATTTCATTTCAGTGGTGGTTTCTTCTGACTTAGGATCTCCTTTATGGGTAGCAACAATAATTGAATGCTCTGAGATACAATGGAGTCTCACTGATCTATACATTGTGTAAGGTCGTGATGATAAATTGGCAGAGGAGTTTGTCTTAGCATCACCCCACACTAGGCGGAAATATCAGCGAGTGGGGCTATTCCAGAGAGGAGAAGTGGAAGACTCAAAGATGCCTCAGGAAACAGAATGTGATCCTTTACCAAGAAAGTTGGCTGGGCAAAAGCAGGACACATCTGCATGGGGAGGCAAACCGCTATCACATGACTCCTCATGAAGAAGAATCAAGTGTAAGAATTCTATTTTTGTTTCTTTTTTGTGCCACATGCATTGTAGCATGGATTTGCTGACAAATTACAGCAACTATTCAAAGAATGTATGTAATTTTGTAGAGAAAGAGTGGTATTTGTGATGGATTGCATAGGGCAGGAATCATCATTGCTGCAGGATATGTACATGTAACAGAAGAATTACAGGTGCACTTTGCAGTTGTAATAGGTCTTGAAACATGGAGAGATTATTAGGGTGGCTGGCTTCGTTTGTTTAGGAGGTATTTCCTTTAATAGCCGCGATTTTGTATTCAGGCCAATTGAAGTTGCTCTTCAAGAAGGATATCCAATTGCCATGGCCTGACAAACAATATTTTTAAACGTCATTTTTGGGAGCAAGGATTGGGCACAAATGTTTCTCATGGTTTTATCTACTTCCGATGATATGATCATAATACGGAAGGTTGTTCTGGAAGATAATTCTTCTAATGGTCTCCAAGTCGTGCATCCATCTCATAAGAATTTTTGAATTACACAGGTTATACAATTGTCCCAACATGGTTGGGAGTAACAATAGTTTCTTCTCCAAGAGGCACACATGGGTTTTTGCAGGGCGCTCTTACAACATCTACAGGAGAAGACAATGACTGGCTCTCCGAGGACTTTGGGGTTTCGGACCTTTTTGTCCGCAATTGGGTTGAGAATGACAATCATTGGGATGACGGTTTTGGTCTCAGTCATAGTAGACATAACTACGAGACTTTATAGCATGATAGGAATGAGTTGAAGCAAGGTAGGAAAAGTGTGGGTTATGAGGCGCCTCTAGCAGATCCCCAAAGATTGAGAGAAGGCAAAGGGAATACTAAACCAAGGCCAAATAATGGCTCTGCAAAACCTGAAAGACTACATGTTCTGAAAGAAGTAGATGATGAAGAGAAGATGGCTTCCCAGGTCCTGAAAGATGCACATTCAAAGACAGTCCCAGATGTTCTTCAAGAAGTACGGAGATGCTTCTACAAGCTTGTCTCCCAGATGGTACTTGCTGTGAAGGTGAGGATATTTGGTAGACAATGATGTCCTAATTTTGGTCTATCATCCCTCATAGCATTCTAAAGTAGCCAATTTGGGTTCACTGCAAATGCAATAAATCGTAGGTAGTCTGGATAAGTTAAGAATGATTCCATTGGGGTAACGCCTCTTCAATTGAACCCTGATAGATGGAAAGAGGCTTTGTGTCTGAAGATAGACAACATTGAGGTGTCGACTAATGAGAGCTTGCCACTTGACAATGCTCGGCAATCCTGCATGTACCCAAGGACCTTGATGCTTGAAAGTTTATTCTTGGACTGAGATTAGAAAGAGAACGTCCTTGCACATGCTTAAGAATGCTATGTTAAACCCTTGTCCTTCAAGTTCTCTCTCTTTTCTCTCAGCAAAGCTCTAGTCCTCTATGGACATGAGGTTTTTTTTGTAGAGATCATATTGAGATTGAGATTACTTCTTGTATTGTTGGTCTTATGTGATTCTGCATGATTACGCAGAAATCAGTTCTCCCCAACCGAGGTTCCATCGCACTGGGAGATTATGAAAAAAAGGATGGGGAAGAAGTTGAAGACGATGGTTCCGAGCCTTCCTCCGATGAGGAACTTCCTGTGACTATGATTCGTCAAGATGCTGCAACACCGGCAATTCAGAAGGACTTACTGCTGGTATTGTGTCATTCAATATCATCACTTCTGACTATATGTTTATTGGTGGCAATCAGAGTTATACTTAGTGCATATGGTTTATTAAGTCACATTGATGTCTATTCACTTGACAACATTAGTACTATTCGAAGTCCAGGATAACCAGGTTGGATACATCCCAATTGATGTTGTACACAAGTGGGAGGCCCGATTTGGTCCTTGCTAGTTCTTTCCTATTTTCAATAGATTCCCTTATTCCAAATGAGCCATTTTAGAATAGGCTAACGATTATCATTGTGAGAGATGGAAGTATGATGGATTTGGGTTGATCCTTTACTCTTCATACTAATGTGAGTGGAATGGCCCTTGCCCAGCTGGTGGAAGTTTGGCTTTGTCTGAGAACTAGTTATTAGTAATTGCAGGTTTGAGGGTTTTGAGTGTGTGAATGTCATTTTTCATTGGAATTTGGACTTGTTGCTGAAGACTACATCTATTATGTTCACTTCCGATGGCAGGATCACAAGGGAATTTTCAAAGCACTTAAGTCTGAAATGAGGTGGTTGTTGTAATTCCAACATAATTGGTAGGTAAATTAGTCTGTACTGGTACTGTGTGGATGTTTAATGCATTGTGAAGTGGAGGAAATTGTGTTGTATATATGCAATGAATGAGATTTTCTGCTTAAGAAACATCTTTGCAGATAGTTGCTAGTTCCATGAATTTGCAATCATGTTGTATATATGGACCAGCAATATAACGAAGTCCAGAAAAGAGGGAGTATTACAATGCTTGTCTTTAGTGTTCCAATACTGCTCAGTTGGAGCGCATAGATTCTACACAACATACACCAACTAGGCATGCAATGAGGAAACTCACAATCACCACAAATAAATTGCAAATTGCAAACCCACCCGACTCCAACCCATCATGGGTAACGGCCACCCAACACTAACCCATCACGGGTGACGGCCACCCAACACTAACCCATCACGGGTGACGGCCACCCAACACTAACCCGACATAAACCCATCACGGGTGACGGCCACCCAACACCCACCCGACACTAACCCATCACGGGTGACGGTCACCCAACACCCACCGAACCGCAACCCATAATGGGTAACAGCCACCCAACACCCACCCGACCGCAACCCATCACGGGTGACGGTCACCCAACACCCACCCAACCGCAACCCGTCACGGGTGACGGTCACCCAACATGCACCCAACCGCAAACCATCATGGGTAACGGCCACCCAACACCACCCGACCGCAACCCATCGCAGGTGACGGTCACCCAACACCCACCCGACCGCAACCCATCGCGGGTAACGGCCACCCAACACCCACCTGACCGCAACCCATCGCAGGTAACGGCCACCCAACACCCACCCGACACCCACCCGACCCTTACCCAAACATCCACCCACCCCCTACCCAACACCCACCCGACCCTTACCAACACCTACCCGACCCTTTCCCAACACCACCCGACCCTTACCCAAACATCTACCCGACCCTTACCCAACATCAACCCGACCCTTACCCATCCACCGAGCTGTCCAACCTCAGTCGGTTAGTTCGGTGACCGGTATGCACCACCCGTGGACGGGTGACTTGTCATACCCTCCATATACTCCAATGTGGGATGTGTCATCGCATGATAGGTGAATGGCATGCGTGCACCCACAACGGTGGCCATCTAGGTATGTCCACCAATTCGGGTAGATGGTGCGCACCACAAAGCACCCATTTCCAGCGTGTGTCACCAAGAGGGCACCGAAACAATGTCACCCAAAACCCACCCATTGTGGTAGAATGGGCAAAGGGTATGCTTCACCCCTAGGATGGGGACCGTCACCCACAGAAGCCCCAAGGGGTTGAAAACAACATTATTGGGTGACTTTAACTAGGCCATCAAGACTGCACCGGCAGACGACTACCCACCCATACCGGTGACCGTTTCCACTGAAATTCCTGCTACCCTGCAGGGTTGATTTGGACAGGATTCCTTCTAGTGGTATGAATAGTATGAATATTGTGAATAGTGTTGCTACAGATAGTATTTTCAGTGAATAGTGTTGAGAACCTGCTAAGATGAACCTTTGTAGATCTTTTGGTGGCACTAATTTCATAGCGTAAAGTAAACTTAGTAATATCACCGTCACTATTTTTCTACACGCACTATTAGCCCTCCCTCACTAATTGGGATAATTAGTGTACCTACTTGGAGAAAGTGGGAGAGAGAGGGAATGATCGTGTACAAACATACCTCCCATTCATCCAACGTAAAAGCCTTGAAATAATATGCAGCCCAAGGGTTACTTGTTTTAATTGGTTTGACACCCAAGTTAGTTCAAAGACCCCGAAGCAATCTACTCAAGGTCATTTGAATGAATTGGTAACAAACCTATAGGGGGTCAAGTCTTTATGTTGGATGGATGTCATTGAGAGGTACCCTCATATACGATAATTCCTTCTCTTTGAGAAAGTGATACTTGGGTGACATCATCGTCCCATTGAATAGGTAAGTATTAGATAGTGGCCATTAGATGGACCTCACCAAGTTGCAGGTGGATGTGAGCCAAGTCCACCCAATGGCCATTATCTATATAGTAACATAAATTTTCATGGAGAGAGGATTATGCACATCGTCAAAATTTAAAACCAAGTTACAAGCAATGCATTATACCATATTTATGACATTTGTCCATATTGAGGTGGATGTGTTCCAAGAATGTGATGCACCCTAAAAAACTTCAGGTGGAGGGCATAAACTCTTTGTGATAGAAGAATCGACTTATTAGCTTAGCTTGCATAAATCAACAAGACACCATCACAAATGGATAACACCCATAATATCAAACCATAAAGAGTGATATGTATACAAGGTACCTAAGGTAGATGGCACGCTAAAACTAACAGAAATAAACTCTTCCCAAATCAGCACATATTGATTATGAGAACGTCCACTATCTCAACAACAACCTTCAATATTGGTTTTGGATCATCTACCAATAAAATTTTGAACCTTTTATAATTTTTGCATGCCATACGCACTGTAAACAAGACATACTTTGGTGTGTTGGAAACCCGGCTCTTGTCAATTGCTATTAAACAAGAATCGTTATAAACATTTCAACCTAATAATAGCATCTATGCTCAACGCCTAAAAGTGACAGTTTTAGCACCCTCATACAGTGCAGTGTTTACTGTGTGAACGAGGTTTTGGGTGAATTCTCTTTTGAATAGAAACTAGGTATTATCCTCTTTCAATTCTGATATCTTAGCATGAATCGAAGCGGGATTGAATGATGACGATTATTAGACTTTGCTAACCACCTCTCGATCGAGTGCTCTGGATGCCTCTGGAACCATATTTTCATTTGCATCACAAAACTGGAATCTCATTCTTAAGTTTTTTCTAGCAATTTGCGAAAAGGTTGCAACAGATTCGATGACATGCATGCATCGAGTTTTGAGCTGATCTACTCTCCCGCTGGGGGGCTGCTCACGATGTGGGCCGCTGGCTAAATCGGTAGTTCATTCTCTCAGAAACTATCTGCGTCCTGATCTAACAAAGGATCGTCATTCAATGAATATACTCATTTCCCGAATCCAGTATATTCTGGTCGACAGCGACATGACCAAGAAAGATGCGTGCAATGATTATAATGTGTGCACGTGGACTGTCGACTACTAATTGTTAGTGTAGAAGATCATCAAGCATCCTCTGTCAGTTAACGCTGGCCATTGAGTAGTGGCGATGGTATTGGGCGCAGAGGAATGCTCCTCAACAGCAGCGTCTCGACGGTGAGCCCAGGGCCGATGCCGATGAGCAAGCCGAAGTCGTTGCCCTCGCCGGTGGTGGTGGCGCCTGCGTCGATGGAGTTCTTGCGAAGCTGGTCGAGCACGAACAACACGCAGGCGCTGGACATGTTGCCGTAGTTGTCCAACACCTGACGGCTTGCCTGCACAGAAGTACCATGGCATTGATTTGAGCACTCACATTGATCACCTGATTCAATCCTGAGAGACATAATTAACTTAATTATATGTTTTGATGGTCACTTCTCAAGTTCAATTAGATACAGATCACAGAGAACAAGTGGTGATTCCTGTTACAGGATTGATCAAGAGTTTTATGGCCAGGCATGTATGCATACGTTGAGTTTGAGTGGGGAGAGCTTCAACTGAGTCTGGATCTGCCTCAGAATAGCAGCGCCTCCAGGGTGAAGAGCCCAGAACATGTCGTTGACTTCTGGATTCCCAGCAAAACTCTTGGCATTGTTCACCACCTGCTCCAGGCTCCTGGACACCATTTTGGGGAGGTTCGGGCTCAGATGGTAGTACAAGCCTGCATAGGATGCATGAAAGTAAACGCCAAAATTCATGAATTCACCTCATCGACTACTATACGCCCAGAATGCCTACAATTACTTTGTCGACAATTGAGTAGAACTTCCTTTCAATTGTGAATTGTGTGAAGGAAACAATGTGCTTAATTAAGAGGAAGAATCATCAGTCGGGTACCTGCTTCCATGGGGTATCCAGCGATGGCTTCCAGGCTATCCGGCACCACGGCAGTTCCAGCCCATTGGATCTCGAACAAGGGCTTCTCCCACTCGGGGTTAAGGTCGGCTCCCAAGATCACAGCGGCGGCGCCATCGCCGAACAAGCCCTGACCCACCAGGCCATCCAGATACTCCTCACTCGGCGCTCGAAAGAACACGGCCGTGCAATCGGCGCACACAACCAACACTCGCGCACCTTTGTTGTTTTCCGCCAAATCTTTGGCGATGCGCAGCGCAGCGCCTCCACCCCAGCACCCGGCATAATACATCATCACGCGTTGAAGCTTGGAGGAGTCCAGGCCCAACGCGTTCGCCACCAGAAGGTCGACGCCCGGCATGTTCACGACGCTGGTGGACACCATCACAATGTGCGTGATGGCAGATTTGGGTCCTCCCCACTCGGCGATGGCTGCTTCTGCCGCCTCGGTGGAGAGCTTGGGGATCCATTCCATGACTATCTTGTGGCGGTCCGACATGGAGTTGTTGAGGTAGGAGGCGAGCGAGGGATATTCCTGCAGCAGCTCCTTGGTGACGGCCATGTGGCGCTTGCTAATCTCCAGCTTCCCACCTACACCCCCAGCCACCAAAGTAAACCAATCCCACAAGATTCATCAACACTTGCTTCAGAGTTAATTAGGAGAGTTGGGGGTAGAGTCATAATTCCAATATAGCTGCTTCCTGATGAGAAACTGGGTGCAACGGTTTTGGCCCAATCCTTTCATGCTACATGCTGACATAGTCGATCGTGATGTCACTGAACATAATTCCTACCTAGCCTGTTGTACCATGGGCTGTATTTTCTTTTCCAAACTTGTGCACGACGACTAATCGAACACTGGAGATCATGTGGATATTGAATGCCATTCGAATTAATGTGTGGATGTGTGACATACAAATGCGCTGGAACTTGTCTTTGAGTGCCGTCATATGGTTGCAATTAGTCATGTCGAAGTAGTAGTCGGGATATGTGCTGGTCGGGTGCACAAAAGGAGGCACCGCCGTCGCCACAGCCAACACCATGGCGGGTCCATCGGCAGCTGCTTGGATGCGGCGGCTCACCCGGTCATGAATATCTGCTGCACACATTATCGGCTCCATGCTTGATGCTGCAGCGACATGTCATTGATCTCTCACCTACTCAATCGCAGAGCATTTCAAGAATTGCCTCCAAGAGTCTAATATTTTCAAGTATCACTATATTCGTTAATTTTGGACTTTTTTGGCATTTTGAGACAGTTACAAATATAAGAACATGGATAAAATCACACAAATATTGGAGAATGTTGTAAGATGCAAATACTTTGAAGCGGGTGTTCATACCAAGAACCCAATTAGAACTCACATCAAGATGGTTTAGGTAGGACGACCCAAACATTAGACCATGTTGTTGTGGTCCATATATTAATTTGAGACAAGAGAAAGTCTCAAATTAACGAATATAGTGATTAAGTAGTACTAATGTCTTCTTTGGAGTTCAAAAACACAATTGCAAATGTGGTCGGAATTAGTACAATCGAGCTGATAAAAGCGGCATCACAACTCCAACAAGGTCAGGGCACTAACTTCACTCTCGATTCCATGAAAAACAAAGTGGATGGGGTGACGAGCTATCAACTGACGGTCCAAATTTAGACACATGATCCATGAAAGGAATATTCGTGCAGAACCCGAAGTCGCCGAATTACCTACTCTCAGATCATTTAACGATCACTAGAAGTAAGTATCATATATTCATGCTTTGTTTCCACAAAGATAACGTAAGCGTGGGATGTCCAAGCCACGAAGTCTATTTTGGAAGGAAAAAAAAAAAAAAAATCAGATTCCCTGAGAGCCCCTGAAATGATCATGTTTAGCCATATACATCGTCTATTTCGTCAGTCATCTTCCGCATAAGGACCAGAATGATAGTTAATTGCTATCCAATGTTTTGATCTGTTAAATAATTATTCTATAACAAAAGCAACAATGTAAACCGGAGTTGAAGGAGTTAACGGAGTTGAAGGAGTTGAAGGAGTTAACGGAGTTGAAGGAGTTGAAGGAGTTAACGGAGTTGGAGTTAAAGGAGTTGAAGGATACATATCGTTCCTAGCCTTCAATGTAACTAGGGTTCCATCGAGCATGATCGACCTCCACAACTGATCATACCCTAGCTTTTCATATCGCTCAAAAACTCACAAAACATAATCTGGCGGCCGGAGCGCCCGAAGCTTCTCTAGCAACAGAATCTATAAAACTCACAAAAGCAAGCAACCCCATTTATTACATGGAACTGTAGCTGCCTACATATGCCATAACGCACCGAAACAAGTTAGAGTCTCGCAACGAAACCTAACCTATAATTCCCCAACGCAAACAATCACTCACCTGCGATGCTCCCGATCAATGCAGCGTCGCTACAGCAGCAACAACAAGAACAACAATTAATAGCAGCCTGGTCCTCAGATCACTGCAGCAGCAAATCAAAAAGCAAAGTGAGGCAAACTTGCGTTGCTGTGAATCCAAATGGCTGCCTCCATGCTATTTTATAAGGATGGATATCTGCAGGAATCTCATCTCGATGCTTGGCGTTGGTCGGCGTGCTCATCACGCACATCCAATCTAACTACCGAGGCTGATGAATGCAGATTCCTCAGATTGGGCTCCCATTCTTGAGCATAAATTCGATGCATAGTTGGCAATCATTTCAGAAATTCCAGCCGGCCGTCACACAGTCTAAGGACATGATCACGTGAATTCATAGAATTCTGTCAGAATTGATTATCATTCTAATTTTTCATTCCAGCAAATGCTTGCAACCCTATTCCCTTCAACCTGGGAATGTAACTTCGTTAAGTGGGTTGTGATTCAGAGTGTTCTTTATGTTCCCACGCTCATCGAAGTTACTGCAGACAACGGACACAAAAAGCATATGCTAAAGTTGTCATTCTTCCAAGAGGTAGTTTTGGCCTTGATTTGCAGAAACTTCTGGAAGAAAACAGACCTCGATCAGCAAATCTGGGATGAATCCAATGCCAGTAGAATGAGGTCAAGGTGAGAAAATCTCAATTTGATATGATGAATTGTTAAAGACTAAATAACATGCAATCTTGTTATTAAGTGGTCCTATAGGTGTGGAGAATGTGGAGGATTGAATTTTAGTTGTCCCAACCAATGAGCCGTTTGTATTGATTTTGAGAATAATATTGATAATGTTTGTGACTAGGTTTTAGGTAAATCTAGATTTATGCATGAATTTGTACATAATGAAATTGTCTATGTGCATTTTTATTGATGGATGTTAGCCTTAGATGTGGACTTCATTTGACCATCAATAGGTGGTAGTAGTCCTCGGGTGAAGAGACTCCCCATGTATGCTTGTCTTAACACGGTCTGACGTTTATATCTATCTGGATTGCATTTCTTGTTAATTGTCATTCCTTGGAAAAGAAACTGGGCATTTTAGATTTACAATGTTGCAAAAACTATCACTTACTAAGTGATTTTTTTATCCAAACCTCAATCATCCATGACAATATTTCATTACAAAAATGTTAGGGTGCAGAAAATACCGACCTTGCTACAGTAATTGGCATAGATCTCATGCAGTATGCCACAGTTACAAACTAAAAATATGTTTGGATGAACTAAACATAAGTTGGGAAGACAACACTTGTAAACTTATTCATAAGAAGCATCATTAGAAAAGTTACAACAGTGACATAAAATACCAAATGACACCAAAAATACAATATACAATATGTAGTGTAGCGCATTCCACACATAAGAACCCTCCACTTACACTTTTGATTAATAAGATGCAGAACGAAAGTCATAATATGCACACCACATGAACAGTAAAGGCAAGCATCCCTGTTTCCAAGGGTGTCAATCTTGTAATATTCTTCTGACCAAAAATTGCAGCCTTGTTCAATTCCCTACACAGAGAGCTCTATGAAGCAGGGCACTAAATTTCTGCAAAAAAAATCGCTCTAGAGTCTCTAAGAGTATGCGAAGAATAGATCCAAAAAGTAGAGTCACCTTCATGTGAATCTGTGCAAACTCAGATTTTATGAACTTCAAAATTGGGCGAAGTACACATCACAGAGGAGTATCACAGTACCTTGATTTCTAACTGGCTCTCTAGCATTTTGTGTCAAATGTGTGTCAAATCAAATGTGTGTCAAATTGATCACATGTTTTGGAAACAAATAGATGACATGCTTCAAATGAGATGTGTCAGAAAAAAATGAAAAAAGAAAAAAAAAAAACCTCTTTTCTAGCTAGTTAGTGGCTGAGAGAATCAATATGTAAGTGGAACAACGTTAGGCTTACTGTTTTGAGCTTCTCTGGCTATGCCTTGTTCTGTGGTCATGGCATGGTTAAAAAATCCACTTCCCATAATTTAGTGTCGTGCTTGAATCAATTAACCGCAACGATGAGTAAAGCAAATCTCTTATTGTCAATCAATACTACAAGAAAACATGAGTCTAAAAAACACGGTCCAAAATGATGACCAAAATGGGTTTCTGCCACTTAGACCGGTTCGCAAGGGACACATGTGTGTCAAAGAGATCATAATTTATCCCTTGTGAGTTGATGTCATTTAATTCTGTCATTAATTTGGACTGTTTCATTTAGACTTATTTTTCGTTGTAATGCAAGGCATAAGGATCTTATGTGCAATTTCTATGGTCTGGACCGCTAGATATATAGTTGTCTCTTCCATTTTTTTTTGCAACAATTCTAACTTATTCTGAAGACATGTACTGTACACCTGTCTCAGTTGCAGATCTCTGCAGATTGAGAAGGAAAATCAAGTCAATTTGGACATGACACCGACTAATTGGAAGAAAAAAAATGCTATCATGATAACATTCTTCAGTGAGATATACCTGCAAGACACTCAATTGTAGACAGTGACAAAAAAACGTGTGTTATTAGGAGATGGACTATGTGCTCAAAACATCGACGACATTCTGTCTTCAATAGCGAACATATTCATAACATCATTAAGCCTCCTTCAGACATTTTGTTTCTATAAAATAAACTTAAAGGCCTCTATGAAAATCCCTACTGAAGAGTAGGGAGTTTCAGAGACTCGAAGACCTGGAGGCTCAAATTATCCACCTCTTTTTAAGGGCACAGATTGATGCATCGCCATGATTTTTTCATACACTTCAGATTTAGATTCGGTGCTATTTTACAATTTATGACAAGTTTGTCACATATGTCATTTTTGAAGTCGATTGAAACGAATGTTGCATGTAAATTAGGGGAAGAGACTTTGAGCAGGTGCTTGGTGTAGAGAAAACATGAAGGTGTTGCTGCAAAATTACAGAATCTGGAATTTCATGCTATCATCAAAACAATGACACTGAAAAGTGTAAGAAGTGTGTTTGTTATAAAAAGGACAGAACATTGCAACAAAATTGTGGTTTCTAATAAGACTGTACAGATCACAATGTTCTTGCGGCTCAAGAACTATGAATATTTGAAGAAGCGTGCAGTCATTGCATTGAGATTCTTACGTAATTAACTTAGCCATCGTTTTGTTCTACTAGTCCATGAACAGGGAGAACCGACCGCTAGTTATAGATGAACCGGTTGAGTTTGGAGAGATAAGAAGTTCAAGACTTCAGGGAAATTACCTATCATTTTAGAGGAATCTATGGAATATACCTCAAATCAATGGTGAAATACCAAAGATCACAACATGTAACTGATTGGACTTGGAAGTACTAGGATTTTGAAGTTCAAGACTTCAGGGAAATTACCGATCATGTTAGAGGAATCTATGGAATATACCTCACATTAATGATGAAATACCAAAAGATCACAACATGTAACCGGTTACTAGGATTTTGACCGAGCATGCCCAAAAATCTCCCTGGACATTGGCACTAGTGGACCCCAAGTCCCAATTGCCACGGCATCATAAGCATGCCATGCACAACACTTGATGGTTCGATTTACATAGCACAATTTCAACGCATGTTCGACTAGACGTCCAAATTAAAAACCTCAAAACACATATTTTGGTGACATTTGTACTTCATTATCTCAAAGTTCAAAAGTGCTTCCTTGTGAATATATATTAGCATAACATTCTTCATCAATCACTTCAACACTCACCCTCTACAAGGAATAATTCTTGTGAGAGTCTCATAATAAATAAACAGGTTGAGATACTCTCCATTAGATCTCTGTTTCCTTGGAGGAGAAATCAAATAGCGGAGAGGTCTAGGAAGGTTGGAAAGGTTGAGAGGTTAAAATAGAACAACTGAAAAAGTTGAATGATCACTAATGGTGCACTAGACTAGGGGTAGAATGATTCTTGTGTGGATCCAAAATGGCTAATTGTGAAAGTGATGACCCGTAATGGATGCAGTGATAGGTGGGATGTAGTGATTTGGCCAAATAGGTGTTGTTTCACACCACTTGCGATCACTTTTGGGTGCCATTGAGTTAACCATTTTGTGTGCATTCATATGCAGAGTAACATATTTTGATGCTCAGATTAAGGAGACTCTAGTGCACAAACATGGGGTTTGACTTACTTGCCTCTTTGGAAAATGTAACTAATTATTTGGAAAAAATAAAAGTACAAAACAACTTGCGTTCCTCATCATACTCCATCTCTGGAAAATATTGCACAAATTTCAAGCCACTCTTTCTGGCTGAGTCAGCTTATTGTCACCGTTTTCTGTATATCTATCTTAAACCCATTCTGAAATAGAAAAGGGTGAAGAGCTATAATTGTAGCTGAAGATGTTATGAGTGGATTCTATAACCACAGTTAAAAAAGAGGAAGTCTCAAGGGAACCCCCAGCAACCTGTTCCAAAACCCCAGATAAAATCCACAAATTTAGCATGATTTCAGTAGAATATCGAGGATGCTTTCGAAACGGGGAAAACATATTACGACATCACTTTCAATTCAGATGCGAATCCTCATCACTATTCATTTACTTTTCAACGCCACAAATTTGAAGTCATTCACTTGCCAAAACGGAACCAAAGAATAGGGCTCCTATTTACAGATGAACCGATTGAGTTTGAGAGATAACCGGTTGAAGCTCGAGAATTCAGGAAAAATTTCGATCAGTTTAGAGATATTGATAGAAATGTACCCTAATTTAACAAAGACAAACCGAAAGATGTCAACATGTAACTGGTTGGACTTGGAAACACTGGGATATCAACTGATTAAGGGCCACTTCACAAGTGAGCCAAGAGCCGTGACCATGAAATTGTGAGAGCCCAAAAGAAAGTGTCCAAAGGCCGTCCCAACACACCTCCAAAATCATGTAGTGTGGTCACGGATCCTCAAGTGTAGTGTGAAGTCATATGTGACCCGGGCCTCAACCAAATGTTATTTCAATGAATTTCTATTCATGCGGGTCCTCACACATGATAAAATAGAATAAATCAACAGTTGTGAGCGTTCGGAGTGCCATGGTCTCCCAGTTTCGTGTTAGGCCTACCTCCAAGAGGTGGTTTTTGAAAATAATCCAAGTGGCCATGAAACATGATCCATTCGATGCCATGTAGGAATCCATGTAGACTTTACATTCATCTTGCATTCACATACTCCATTGGTCCCTCAAGCATAGTGTGAAGCGAACTTGGACCGGCTCCGCCTTTTCCACCAATGAGAGTGCTTGAAGTGTAATGGTCACGGGCTCTCAGCCTCGTGTGTGAAGTGGCCCTAAGTTATGCCCAAAATCCTCCCCGGACACTGAACGGAACGGAATTTAGTGATTGAGGGTTCAAATTTTTAGTAAAACAAAATTCCATAGTAATAATAATAATAATAATTGCACCAGGATCCTGTCTTCTAGCACACACCAAGGTCCTAGAAAACTGAATCTTGTTGGGGATATGCAAGGAAGTTACTTACTTGAATCATGAGGGCCAAAATTGCATCACGTCAAAAAATTGCGTTGACTCGTTCACATCGCCAAGGTCCACTCAAAGTCCACTCTTCTAGAGACACTTTCTACTATATATGTAGGATCTAAGAATTCAAGAACCGATCGTTTCCAATAATTTATGCACCGTAAGAGGCTCATTTTGACATTTGGTGTGTGTGGCGTCATGAAGTCAAATCATGACATAATTCCTAGTCAAACTTGTGAAATTTCCACCCCCCCTTGCTCAAGCCTCGAATTTCTAATACATCTCTAAGTCGGGAGTTGTACGACCTAATTTCTCTATGTGGCCCATTTCTTAGTGATACGAATCCTCTCCACCTACCACAAGTAGGCATTAAGCCAACCCCACATCTTCCATGGCCACGTGGTCATGGGTAGGGATAGGTGGATGGAAATCACATGTCAGCTGGAAAAGATGACAACAACAACAACAACAACAACAACAACAACAATGACCAAATTCGTTAAATTGAGACTTTTCATAGTCTCAATTTAATGCTTAATTTTATGTTTTTCATTCATTTCTTGATTGAATCTATATTTGTAAGTGATTTTTTGACTATATATGGGAAGATTATCCTCGAGTCGAGGATAGTCTATAATTAGAAAGTCAAAAAATATGAAAATTGTCTCTAAACAATTGTTGAAATTGTAGGCAAAAAATCTCAAAATTCTGATATTGTCTCAAAATAACGAATATGGTCATAACAACAACAACAACAACAACAACAATTAAAGTTTCCTTTTTTTTAGTACGAGATCTCACCCAAATCTAGAAATAAGACACATGTTTAAAAGAGATCGGACCGCATGCTCGAAAATTGAATACCTTTATAGGCTCAATAGTCAACTTAATTGAGGTGATTTATATGACCATTCAAGGAGCACAAAAATATTCACTTTGATAAAATAATTAATTATTCATATGAGGTCTAGAAATTATGAGGAATTTGGCTACAACCTCGCTTTGGATTTGCTAACCATCTCATTCTAAGGGCCATTAATGGCTAGTGACCGCAAGAAGAAGACAAAATGCCACATGGTTTATTGTGGCCATGTTCGGCGGTCCGAAGACCATGAACAAAGGAAATCATGTCACATTTTGAAAGCCTTGGTCACACATCATAGTGTAAAGTGGACTTAGACTGTGAAATAGAATTTTTAGAGAATAAATATAAAAATACACGTGTCTATAAATAGGAGTCACCAAGGTTATAATTTTCTAGAAAAGAAATACCATAAAATTTTAAATTCTAACATGGTCCTCGTACTTTCTGTTGAGACGACTTGTTTGGGTTCTATTGCCACAAAATCCAGGTGACGCCAAACATTATCCATTTTCTGGACATGTAGGATTCCAAGTCACTTTCTCATCCATTTTGGGACATCCTCATCCATGGTCACTTCTATTTTACATGACCTTGTGTAAAACCAAGTAGGACCACCACTCATGTCTTAACCCATGAGGGACTTCACCAGACAATGGTCATGGTCATTGGTCACTAGCATAAACTGGCCCTAATCATGTGATTCACATCCTAAGAGAAGTGAGTTAGTTGGACAAATTAACCATCTACCATAATCAAGTTTCAATAGTGGGCCAAAATATTCAAAAGAAATCATTCTTCTAAAAATGACGGGTGGGGACAACACCTCTTGGTTCATGGGGCTTAGCTAGGTCCACGTGCCACATGGTCATTGAAAGACTACCCTAAAAGCCAACTTCCCTTTTGTCACCGGGCCGGAACTTACTCGGACGAAAATGAAATTGGATGGATGAATAAAATCTATTTTGATTTGAGCATGTTGACTCGGCCTGCCTCATCATTCACCACCCACCACCTTCCACCCCCTTCCAAATTTGAAGATTCCCCAAGCAATGGGATAAGATCCCCCTCTCATGCTTTATATACATACATATAACACTTTCAACGGTTCGGGATAGGGTTTGGCTTAACTTAAGCTTATGCGATCCGGCTTGAGCTATTTGGGACCTCATGTCGCATGGGTTATTGGAAACTTCAAAGCATGTCCGCTCCGGGACAAGCGTTCCAATCTTAGGGCCACTTCACACACGAGCCAAGAGCCGTGACCATGAAATTGTGAGAGCCCAAAAGAAAGTGTCCCAAGGCCGTCCTAAGACACCTCCAAAGTCATGCAGTGTGGTCACGGACTCTCAAGTGTAGTGTGAAGTCATATGTGACCGGGCCCTTAACCAAATGTTATTTCAACGAAATTCTATTCATGTGGGTCCTCACACATGATAAAATAGAATAAACCAATGGTTGTGAGCGTTCGGAGTGCCATGGTCTCCCGGTTTTGTGTTAGGCCTACCTCCAAGAGGTGGTTTTCAAAAATAGTCCAAGTGACCATGAAACATGATCCATTCGATGCCATGTAGGAATCCATGTAGACTTTACATCCATCTTGCATTCACATACTCCGTTGGTCCCCCAAGCGTAGTGTGAAGCGAACTTGGACCGGCTCCGCCTTTTCCACCAATGAGAGTGCTTGAAGTGTAATGGTCACAGGCTCGCAGTCCCGCGTGTGAAGTGGCCCTTAGGATCGAGTTCCGTGGAGAGAACCGGGCATCATGGTCCAAAATACTATTACAAGTTAACATGGGTGAGTTACAAGTTAACGTGGAGGTGGTGTAAGGGTGGGTCCATGCTTTGTCACCATGTGAGCCTTCCACCCCTCACTATACTAAATATTGTATTGAGTGTCACTAACTCTATTTGTTTTGCTCAATATAACTGACATTTAAGTATATTTGGACACATCACTTGTCCAAGAATAATAGGGGATGTGCATTTGTGGGGACAAAAAACATCAAACGACAACAACAAAAACAACAACCGCAAATTCGATTGTTTGTATTCCATGTTTGCCAACCACCATATTTGTGTAGTTTTGTGATCTAGTGCACGTCATACTGGTAGTTGGAATTGTCCATAATTCATGCATAAATCCAAATATACTTAAACCCTTGTTATACTAGTTGTAAACCATATGTGTTAATGGCACCAACACTAAATGTAGACCTAACATTTATTTGTCATTCCTTGTAAAAATATTTGGGCATTATAGATTTACAATGTCATAAAAATCGTCACTTACTAAGTGATTTCATCCAAATTTCAATCATCCATGACTAGATTTCATTGTAGGTATGTCATGAAAAGAAAAGAAAAAGAAAAAATAACGCCCGTAGCTCGGTACCGGCATGAATGTGAGCCCGTTAGCCTTGTACTGATCACGGTGTTCCGTGATGCAGCATAAGGTGTTTTGCCTCTGTGGGAGGTGGGCTCTGATAGAGTATTAGTAAACCAAGTTCTTTATGGTGGGGGAACCGGGGTTTGTTTATTGTCTAATTTCCTTTTATTTAGGACTAGGTATGTAAGATATTGGATGGCGTTTTGGTGTATGTTTTTCATGAGGGTTTTGATGCTAGTTTTTGGGATTTTTAGTTTGGCTAATTTTTCAATGGAGTGTTCGTGTATGGCTCCTCTAACTCCAGCTGTGATGGTGATGATGGGGTTGGTCTTCCATCCATTGTTGTGTAGGGTGTTGATTAGGGGGTCATATTTCGTGTGTTTTCCCATGAGGGCTTGTTCTGGGAATCTATCATGGCAGTATGTGAATTCGATAAATTGGACTGTGGATGTGGGGGTGGGTGTCATGGGTGTCATGGGTGTCGGTGCTTGGTTGGGGACTCCGATTATGCATAGGATGTCTGGTTTTAGTCTGGCTTGGCATTTACATGGCGGTTGTTGGCATGAGCATTTGATGAGCCAGTCTGGGATTGTTTGTTCTGGTGTTTTATCATTCAATTTCCCTGCGTTGGTTAGTGTGAAGAACCGCGTGTTTTTGTTGGCTTGGAGTGTCTGGGTAATGAGGTGAACCGCTTTGTTGTGCCGTGCAATTCTTAGGCCTTTTAGGTATGGGTGTTCACATGTTGATAGTAGGTGAGGCCATGTGTCTCTGTCGTTTTTCTGACATAAGGTGCAGTTGGGATTTTGGTGTGTGAGAGGCCAAAAGATGTTTTTCCTGTGGTTACCCATGTATTGGGCATATCTGAATTTTAGTGTTTGAGAGATTTGTGCGTCAGTCACTTTATCGTTTTTCCAAAAGTGGTTAGAGAGTTTTTGGTTAATTTGGTCATTCGATAGCCATTTGTCAACATATGGGAATTTGTTTTTGGCTAATGTCATTTCTCGGGTTCCGTGTTCTTTTGTTATGAATGTGCGGAGATTGCGGATGGCTCCGTCGTGTGTGGCTGTTGGGCAGCTCGCTAGCCAGTAGGGGGTTGGGTGGGCTATGTGTATGTGTGGTGTAGTGGATGGTTTTTCTTTGAGGGTTCCCTCGTTGGCGAGTGTGTCAGCTATTTCGTTCCCTATAATCCCTGTGTGTGCACGTACTTTGTGTATGTGAATTGTGTGTGGGGTCCAATGGATTTGTCGTACTATGGCTGCTATGAGTAATTTATCGGGGTGGTGGTGTTGTGATGTGGGGTGTTGTATATGATTGTTAATTAGGAATATACTGTTGAGACTGTCTGTAAAGATGTGTGTATCTAATTGGGTGGTTTGTATGTTTTTGATTGCTATGAGTATTGCGTTAAGTTCTGCTCTTAGAATGTTTTGGTACCCTGGTAGTCGTTCAGATATTTGGATGTTATTGTTGGGGCTATATACTCCTGATCCTGTTGTGTTGCCCACTATTTGGCCTTCAGGGTTTGTGGAGGGTGGTATAAATGATCCATCTGTGTATATGCAGTGCAGTGGATGAAACTTAAGTGGGTGTATGTAGCTGTATTTGGTGGGTAGTGGTGTTGTGTTATAGTTTGTATTGAGGGTTGGGGGGGTTGTTTTGGGGGCGTTATTCCATGCATTGGAGAATTTAACATTATAATGTTGTGTGGTTGGGCTTATAGGGTGGGTATCTATGTGTGTGTTGAGTGTTTTCTTTAGGACGTATTGTAGTTCGTGCGGGGTTTGTAGGTTCATTGGTAGGTGTGTTTGGTTGTGTATGCAAATTATTGATGTAATTGATGGTTCCACGTATTGGTAGTATTTTGGCCATTCTGGTGTGGGATCGTAGTGTATAGTGTGTGGGGGGATGGTTGCGATTGTATGTATGTCTGCATTTGTATTAAGTGGTAGGAGTTGGGATGTCCAGTCCTTATGATTAACTATTAGAATGGTTATTGTATGTGCATCCTCCTTGGCTGCCATTCTAGCCCAGTGGATGGCTTCGAGGGTCGTGTTGTGGTCCGTAGGGTATGCTAGGCCTGTGCCTTTCCAGCGGGAGGACTTCACATGGCCCATGGAGCCGAATAGTATGTCTCGATTGTGGGGTGAGTTATAGTGCGTGAGTTGGGTGGGGCAAGTAAGTGGGGATGAGTAGTATGAATGTGTGATTTTAAAGGAGTCTATTAGTAGTTTAGTGATGTCCGGGTGTAGGGTGTGGTGTAGGTTGTTTGGTTGTATGTTCTTTGGCTTCTTCTTGGGGAGTATGGTTATGTATCTTTGTATAAGCCATAGTATTTCAGTTTCGAAGTCTTGTGGTGGGGGTTGTAGGAAGTTGGCTAGATGTGGGAGGTTGTTGCGGGTAAATTGGTTCCATAGCCATTGTAGTCTTTCGGTATTGAGGGTGGCTATGTAGTTTCCGTTTTGGTCGTATATGTTGGACATTAGGGCTTGTATTTGTATGGTTGGTTTATTGGTAAGTATATCTTTGTCTGGATTACGTTCTTGTGTGGATATATGGAGGTTGACGATTTTAAGGGGTGGGTGTATGAATCTTTTGTCTTTTGATTGGGAGTAGTCGGAATAGTGAGCGTAACTTTGAGTGTTTTTTTGTTTCATTATTTCTCTATGGTGTTGTGTTATAAGTAGTAGGTTGTGGTTAAGTAGGATGTTGTCTGGATGTAGGAGGTCTTCTTCTATGCGCCATTGTTGTGTGGTTCCTTGCGTAGATCTCCATTGGCATAAATATGTTTTTTTGATAGCTAGTGCCCCCCATTTATCTTTTCTAGTAATGGTTTTTGTTTTAGTTATGGTGTGAATTGCTTGCCCGAGGGTGGGTTGTGTGGGTGTATTTGTATAGAGTGTGGTGTTAGTGGGTGTTAGTTGTTCTAGTGGAGGGAGGGTTCTGCCAAGTGTGGGTGGTGGGGGGGTGGGGAATAATATTTTAGCTTGTTGCAGTGCCGCTTTGATTGTCTTAGGCGTGTGTTTGTATGTGGTCCTGAATTCTTCTGGGGTTAGTATGGCCGTAGTGTCTTTGTTTTGGATTTGTGTTAGTGTTGTGATACCATATGTGTATAGTTTGTCTAGGTATTTATGGGTTTGTATTTTGGAGTTATCTGGAAGGTTGGCGTAGGTTGGATTATTCTTCCATGCTTGTTCTAGTGGGGTAGTTTTGATGGGGAATGCTCGGTTCGTGGTGGTGACGTGTACTTCGTATTCTCTTTCTAGTAAGAATAATGTTCTAGCTATGGGTGACCTTATGCAGGCTTGTTGTTTGAGCTTAGGGAGGTGTAGTGAGCCTCCGTATTTGGCGGATATATACTTGGCTAATCCTTGGTAGATGTTGCCTAGTTGGTCTGGGTCGTTGAGGGCTTGTATTAGTTGTTGTCCAATACAGTGTATGTAGTCTGGTAGGAGTGAGGTTACATTTATGCCAAAATTTTCGTGGGGGAGTTGTGTGAGGATGTTGGCAGAGCTCTTGGGTATGTTGCATATGTCTTTAGTTAGTTTGCTAATTATTTTGTCTAATTTTTTGATGTCGGGTTTGGAGAATGGGACTGCATAATATGCGTATGCAATGCGCGGCTTGATGACTGTGTTTAGGATTTTAATTTTTTGTTTGAGGCTTGCTGGGGAGAGGGTTAGTAGTTTACTTTGTTGTTTGGTTTTTTGGAGTGTAATTTCTTTTTGAAGGTTCCATTTGAGTGATGGCATTAAGTGGATGCCTAGGTATGTGTATGGTTCATTTTGTGTGAGGGTTGGGAAGTTTTTGGATTTGTAGGTAATGTTTTGTGATTGGATGAATGCTTTGAAGGTATTCGGTTTAAGTTTAGATTTGTTGGGGCAACCTGTGATTGCGCATTTTGAGAGATTTAGGTCCATATGTGACCATTCTGCAAATTTCTGTAGTTTGAGTATTTGTGGTTGGATGTGTTGTATGTTGTCGGTAATAATTGCAAGATCATCCGCATATGCTGTTGTGGTACATGTGGATGAGGATGTGTTGAAGTGGTATCCCATGTTGTCTTTTTCTAGCCATCGCAAGAGTGGTTCTAGGAAAATGATAAATAGGTACGGGCTAAGGGTGTCTCCTTGTATGGTCCCACGGCTAATTTCAATGGGGGGTGTCGTTCCGAAGTGGTTTCCGGTGAAGGATGTTGTTGAGTTTGTGTATATATTTCCGACAATTTTGATTGCGTCTAGAGGAAAGCCTAGATCTTCCATGAGGGCTAGGAGTCTAGCATGGTCAATGGATCCAAAGGCGTTTCGGAAGTCTATGTAGGTTAGGAATATGTCTGTGTTGGTAAGTCTCGCATCTTCGAGGGCTGCAATAATCATTTGGATTTGTCTTGAGGTGTTACGTTGTGGTCTGAATCCTTCTTGGCTAAAGTGTAGTATTCTATGTTGTTCCCCGTAGCTTGTGAGTAGTGTCGTTACTGTACTAGTGTAGAGTTTGTATATTGTGTTAGCCAGGGCAATTGGCCTGTAATTGGCTAGGTTTATCGGGTCGTCTTTTTTGTGTAGTAAGATGGTTTTACTGTGTTTCCAATAGGTGGGGATTTCTCTTTGTTTGTAACATTGTTTGAAGAATAGGAATAGTAGGTCATGCCATTGTGGTGGTAGTATTTTAATTATGTCGTTGGGAATGTTGTCTAGTCCAGGGGCTTTTCCACGAGTAAGCTGTTTAATGCATGCGTCATATATTTCTCGTGTGAATTGAGTGTATATTTGTGTGGTCGGGGAACCTCTTTTTTCCAAAATAATGCCATTGTGGGTGTGCCATGGGTATTTACGTACTGCGCACATGCATGTGGTTGGGTGGTCAGTGGTGTCTTCACAGAGGGGTGCTTGTCTTTGGAATGATGTTTGCTGCGATATACACATACACATAGTTATGTGTATGTCATGATATAGTATACACATAACTATGTTTCAATATTTGGCATTTGGATGAACTAATAGTAAGAAATGTTTGGGTATTATTTCTTGATTTCCCCTCGGTTTGCGCTCATCCTCCCGAGGTGGTTGTATTTTGGTTCCATTCTTGCAATTGACATTGAAATTTGTGCCAAAAGAAGAAGAAGTAAGAAATGTCCCTAGAAAAGTCACCACCTACCATACGATAGTTAATATAATATTTAATGTACTTCGGTAAGGTAAAGTTCATGGCAGCTATGATCGAGAGAGGGAATTATTATATACAAGCGTACCTCTCATCCATCCAACATAAAAACTTGACCCCCTATAGGTTTGTTGTTGATTTTATCTCAAGTGACCTCACGTAGACTAATTCAAGGTTTTTAAAGCTAACTCCAGTGTTAAATCAACTACACAAGTGATCTTTGGGCTGCATATTATCTCATGGCTTTTATGTTGGGTTTTTATGAATGAGAGGTATGCTCTTATAAGATAATTCCCCCTCTCTCCACCTATCATGGGGGGAGGGTGAAGCTGTAAATTTTCATTGTTTAGCGTATGGATTAGTTTTTTTAAAAGCTAATTGACCTCTTAATCATGCATAACATTACTCAATTGATTCATGAGTTGTTTTCATGGGCCCAACAATAAATTCGATAATAAAGACTCCAGAAGCCGGAATCCCAATGTTTTAGACTCAATACGAGGTCAGGGTAGCTGAACACAACTCATCAACCGAATAATGTTACGTGATGAGAGCCTGCGGTTGAGTATGATGGTATTTAGTTGGGATGAATTAATAACGATTTGAGACGGCATATTTTAATTGCAACCTTTATGGTAGGTGTCATGAATTGAAATCTCATTAGGAGCCTTAGGGCACACTTCCATGCTCCGGCCAAGTAGGTGAACCCACTACGTGATCCGAGACGACCCTCAACTACTAGATGATGGTGGAGAGATGCTCAAATCTCAAGGAAGAGGTTGGTGGTTCGATTCCCGGCTATGAAATCTCCTCTCTAGCTGACAGAAACTTGCCAGGTGGTCAAATGCCTCCTGTGCTTTGGCGCTGGCATATCGGCCTTCTGTCTCAAAAAAAACCCCCCACTACGTTAATTATGGTAAATCGTGTGTGTTATCATTTGGAGTTACACAATGTTATAAAATTATACTAAATATAACCATTTGTGTGAACACAACACAAATAGGTAGTATATGCATTAAAAGACAACAAAATCCGCTTGGTAAAAAAGAACGGATGTATGAAATGGTGGCCTCATCCCAACTTGCATGTTTGAAAACAAGACAAATCTACTTTTGATGTTGACCCCCCTTACTCTACGTGGAAGTTCTCGGCCAATAAAATCTAATGAGATCATGTCCAAAGCTTTGCCGACATAGACGGCAATGAATGATATGTGCAACTACATGCAAGGAACGAATGGATAAAAGATTTCATACGGATCTATCCCTTTTTTATCACAATAGTGCTCAAAATTTGTGTGCAACTAGTGAAACATTTCCATTGCTTGAATGCAAATGGGAATACAATATCATTCAATGTCCTCATAAATCACATGTCCAAATGCCACCTCTTAGAAAACAAGGTTGTATGTGAGCTTTCGTAGAAGACATTCATACGGTTCATATATGACTTGGACCCTATAATGTCCGGAAATTGATTTCAACTAATGTAAACATTCATGATTCATAAGAAATGCACATCAAGCCACAAATAAACAAATCTTGATGCATAGACATGTATCATCATCAAATCGTGTTTTAAGTAAATATAGACAGACTTATGCATGACTTCTAGACATAACGTAATTTTATATGTTCACTTCTGTCAACGGACCCCAATGATGGAAATGACAACAACTAATCCTAGATGTGGATTGCATCACTTGTTGTAGCATGTGTTAGCTGCATGCACAATGTTTTTATTTGTGAAGAAATACACATCTAGAGTGAGTATTTGATCATATTGCTTCTCAAAGTGTGTGTAATTGGGGTACTCATCTTAATCTTCTAGTTTCTTCTTCCAAATAATTTGTTTCACAATGTGCATGTGTCAACTGTGCCAAAATACTCTCAAATGCAATATTGATTTTGGACAAGTCTTTGTCCATAATTATTGAAATCCTAGTTACTATACATATACCATATAGAATAATTAATTGATGATGTCTAGAGTTAGCAATTCTCTTCATTCAAACTAACATTCCTTGTTGTATCATCCATAATTAGTTTATTCTAACTCTCATTATTTGATACATCAAAAACCTGCATGTGCTTTGATTATTTAAAGAGTTTCAACCCAAAGCTATATAATCTTGTTATATAAGGAATATATTTGCCATCAAACTAAAAAATATAGTTCACCAAGTTATTTGAGGACACCAAGTTATTTGAGGACACCAAGTTGTATGGATGTGATCTTTAGAAAGTTATCTACAACTTTGCTTGACATAAATAATACTTTCTAGCCTTGCAACCTTCATCCAATATCAAATGAATAGATAGATACCGTAGCTCTCTAGCAGCTTGGGCACCTTTCTGCCTAATAATTAATTAAAGTGAAAAAGTAAGTTAGAAAACCCAAAAAATAATATTCTAAAATTGGGCAGATTCAAAAAGCAATTTAAAGTACGTTAAGCATTCATGGATGGTTTTCCTAATTTCATCTATGGCGGCTACGATTAACCTAAACACTTTCCTTAACCAACATTCCTTACCCCAAAGTTTGTCTTTTACTTGTATGTCAGGGTTTGGCTTGGCAACAAATTTTGTTTTGATTTGATGCTACTTTGTTGGATTCTGATGAAAGTCACTTGCATTATTATGATTTAAGGCACTCTTTGAATGTTATTTCTTTTTTTTGGGCACTCAACGAAATTAATTTCCCAAAAATTTAGGCACCTTTAAAATTAATTATTTTCTGCCCAAGCTGCTAGAGAACTATGGTAGATAGATAGATAGATATTAACGCCGTTATCAAATGAACGAACTATGTTACCATGTGAAAAATGTTTGAGCCTTGGAAATTGTCAGTCTTTGTAAAAACTCAACAACTTTGCACCCATGGTAATATTAGTACAGTCCTACCTCTTAAATACAACACTCGAAAATATCACAACCTCGATATAATGATACAAATTTTGTAAACCAGACTTTCTATTTAGAATCTACCTCTATAATACAACACTCCCGGACCCCCGAAATGTCATATTATAGAGGTAATAAGTGCATATACAGTGGGTCCCACACATGTATAAGTACATAGTTAATATGAAGTTTATGTAACTTTCACATATGAGATGTGGGTATTTTTTTGTAATGTAAAATGATGTTAAAACATGGGAGCTAAGGGAACTAGGTTCTCTATCGTCGAACCTAATCAAGATACTCATTAGATTATGTCTCTTCCACAATAGTTTTTCGCCTAAACCCTAGACCAAGGTGCATAATCTATTTTTGAGCATTTTGAACTCAATATTTATTAGATTGCTTTGATTTGCATATTGCTGAAAAGCTATTGAAATTGCACTTCTTTTGGTGGTAGTTTTGCTCAATCGTAAGTTGTATTGGCAGAGTTGCGACCGCTTGAAGGTTGGTTGAGTTTTTAAAGTTGATTTCAAGACAACGATCTACTTTTGCACATTGCGAGATCAATTTTGATCCGATCATTTTGATTGGCATATTGTTGGAAAAGCTATTGAAATAACGCATCATTTGGTGGTAGTTTTGCTCAATATTGAGTTGTTTTGACAAAGGTATGACAGTAATGGGTGATGTACAAACTATGCTTCGGAGATTTTAATGTGAAGTGGCAACATCAATGGCCTATTGGTTCTTCTTCAAGTCTACATAAATTGCATGGAAGAAATTTGCATATTTATAAAGACATTTAAGAAAATGTTTATTTCATATATGTGGTCAAATATCTCATGTGTGTTTTCATGAAGTACCTCGTTATGATGACAAAGAGGTCCGATTTATCATACTATTGAATTTGTGACACCTCAATAATACGACGGTTTCCTCATTTATGAAACTTGTCATATTAAAGAGGTAGGACTGCATCCCAAACCAAATGAGTAGTCTAGTTTTCAATGTTGGTGTACCCACTCACAACATTATATTGGTTGGCAATTCCAATTTCTAGGGAGCTTCTAGGGTAGGTGTCTATAATGAGTTTGAATTGAAGACCCATCATAGAGAGTATTGGATGGTTATTGCAAGCTCTCTATGGTAATAGGTAAATTTGCATGTCCCAACCACTCCAAATATCAAGCTTAGACAAAGGGTTGTTGATTTTTCTTGTTGAAACTTGTTTTTTGTTTTGTTTTTTGGCACAAATTGAAAACTCGATTGCAGAAAGAACCCAAAATACAACCAACCCGGCCGAAACAATGCAGCCCAGGTGGAAATCAAGAAATAATACTCATTTGAGGCTTATCCTTCCAAGTAACGACTAAGTTACTCCAGGTCACAATAAGACCTTTGACCCCCCCAAGTCTTGTTTTTTTTTGTTTTGTAGTAGACTCTTTAGACCCATCGTTGATGAAGTTTTGTGTTCCCCATCCCCCCTCCCTCCCACGCTCCATTACTTCTATGTGCCACCTCATTTGTATATCACCGATACAAATAACCCTTAGTCGAGAGGTTCCAAACAACATTAAGGAAATGTGGTTTGGACTCATGAGGTGGGTTGCATCGGTAAGGAGCCCACTCATAACATCATTCATATCCATAACAGTGTTATGTGGGACTGATAGTATTCCATAGAATATTCTTGGATATTTCCCACATTCGGTCCGAATGTGGGAATATTCTATGAAATATTGTCAGTCCCACATAACACTATTACGGATCTGTATAACATTATGCTTAACCCAAATTTGAGATTTAGAACGGGAGAAGAGAATCACCTTACAAAACAACCCTCATATGTTTAGGGAGAGGAATAAATTCTATACCACCAAGATTGGAAGAAAGGCTCTTCAAGCCAATAATGTGCCTCTTGAACTTATCCGTCAAAAATGGCACAAATGTGCTCACTCCTAAGCTTAAGTGGGGTAATGTTTGTGATGAGTCCATAAGCTTCCTTTTTTATAAAAAAAACCCTAATTGTCCGGTCAATCTCGAATAGAGATGTGGCTAATAACTCTTGGAGGGCAAGGTTCAACTCAAATGTTGATGATAAGTGTTCGTGTGCATGTCTAACATTCTATGAAACTATTGCGCATAGATTTTGGGATTGTAGACTCGCTAGAAGGGCATGTGGTTTTCTTATGGGCATTTTTAATATCATGAGAGCTAGAAATGGACAAAAAGTTTGTGGAGATCTCTTGATTGGCAACATGAGATTTTTGGAAAGAAAGTTCCTATGTCTCTTATTAAAGTTTCAAGAACTTGGCTCCTTCTTAGGGAATTACACTTTAAACCATCTCTCCGGGGGGGAAGGGGAGGGGGGGGGTCACTCCCTTGTATTTAGTGGGAACACGTGAGAACACAAGGTGTTTCTAGGGGGTAAATTAAATTGGAGAAGGTAAATTTTGTGGACCCTACTATTATGTAATTTTCTAACATTCACTATTTTCTAGGACCCTATGGGTAGGTTAACTTGGTATTTATTCTTCTTTTACATGGGCATATAATAATTATAAGTTGTAGTTTCTGCTGATATCATGTAAAATCTAACACTTCCACATACAAGATCATAATTCACACATCAACACGACACGCACACAATTTGGATTCCTAGTATGCACTTTATTCATTCAAAACATACACACATGAAAATGCTGATAAGATGCGTGTGTTCAAAAACACATGCATATGCTTCCAAAATTTGTGTTTAAAAACACAATTGCATAGATACATGTAGCATTATAATACAACCAACCAACACCAATCACAAAGTTTGAAGTTTGTGTTTACACATTCATATATGAAGCAATTTTTGTCATTGCTCAAATTCAAGTGGTTAAAACCACTCAATACACAACATCCTACTTTTTGTGCTTAGGACAAAAAGTCCAAATCCTAACTCTAACCCCCAACGCTCCAAAATATACAATATTATGCCAAAATATTGCCACACCCTCTGCCTAAAATCCTACCCAAAACAATTCAACGAGTAGTGGAGGTTTATACTCTGCATTTCCTATGATTCACCTCCACATCATAGTAAGAAACACATAGGGCATCCTAGAGAACCTCCAACTCAATGACACTCAATTGAGCTAATGGCTCATACAACAACTTGCAAATTTGAGTCGCTTTGACAAACAATGGCTCTTCTTGAACCAACCCACATTTTTCACATACTAGTTGTCCACATACTCACTTGTTGTCACCCACGATGTCTCTCAATGTTTGCCAACTAGAGCAATTTTTTATTTTTTATTTTTTATTTTTCCATTGGCACACAATATCTGAATGCCTTTAACCACTAGTAGTTGATGGTCAAATGCGGTCAAGACAATAGACTTCCCTTTAGAGTCTTGTGATTTGGGATGATCACTAAACTAGACTCCCTAACTTTGGCACTAATTTTGAATATGTACATGTCAAACACGAGGTGAGTTTTAATTTTTTTGGCAAAGAGGTTGTGGGTTTTGTTCTTGGATTGATCTCCAGTGGTGGATCCAAACTCTTTTCAACACTCCACACAATAGACCTTTACTACACCCACAAATTATGGTTTGAAAACTTCAAAGTGCCATTGGCGATCCTCCAAGGTCATTAGTTTCAAATCTTTCCTAAGTTTCTCTTTGGTTAACAAGTATGTAGCCATAACATGGGCACTCACCTATGTAAACTTCATGTCAAATGCCACATGTGTTACTGCTCTCATCACTAACTCTAGAGCCAATAGGTGGAGGCAATGGCTGGTCAAAGTCATCAAGGGGGACAAGATCTTGGATTCGAGCCTCCTCTGTTATGCACTCTAGAGTTTGTCAGGGGTTACAAAACAAAATCTAGGTCAACCACAAGCATGCGTTTTTTTAGTTCCAGGTTGGGATCAACTAATGGCAAAACATTTACATCCCCCCCCCCAAAAAAAATCTATCGAGCCCCTCAAACTTGCAGTTAATCTTGCATCTACTCTCAACATCAAAAAATTGAAAGGGCCGATCTACAACATGAATACTTTCAAGTAATAGTCTAAATTTTGCATATGTGTCGTCCTCAACACACTCACATCATCCAATAAGTTTTGGACAAGCATAGGCATCAACAAGTGAGAACAATTTCAACTTCAAAAACATTGCAAACTTGGTTTGTTACCAACAACCTCACTAGAATCAAATACCTCGAGTCACAGTTGGTATCACTCATACGAATGCCTCATGTTGACTTTTGCCCCCCCCCCCTTGCATTGACAATGCTCCCAAAAAAAAAGTGAGAAATCACAACAAAAATTCAAAATTCTACCCGTATACCAAGTGAGCCAGAAAACGAAAGTAGGGAGATGAAGCTTGGGATGGGCGTACTTTGAGGAGTGTAACTATGCACGTGCGCTTATTGTCCGACTTTCAACAATCAACCATCAACATTTGCCAAGTTTGCAAGATAGTGGGAGTTTGCACATACATAAAAACTTCAAAGAGCTCCCACAATTCCTAATTGAGAACTCACAAAGCCAAACAAAATGCGCAAACCCATCATGAGCCCTTTCTGCATCTAACCGATAGATTACATCCAACTACCAAGAGACATCTATGAGATGTCATCCAATGGTGCTCATAGTGTGGGGCCTTGATATATATTATTTTAATTTCCCACCCTACTGAACCCTATGGTATGTTAGTTTTAAAACTTCTCTAACATGATCAATTTGTAAACACCCTAATATATTTATACATGGAAATTAATATATATAACTTGAGCTTTGTTACAAGTACATGTTTTATAATTTGTAGCTCGCAACTTTCAAGTGGGCCCTTTATTTGTTCTCACGTAGTTTTCTAAAATACGGGAGTAAACCCCCCCCCCCACCCCCTTTGGAAACCATTTGCATTGAGAAAAATGATCTTACCTTCAACACTAAGTGGGATATAAAAACAAACCCAACAAATGATTTGACAAAGTCTACTAGACGATGCTAGAATTGCATGTGAAACAACCCTTAAACCCTTAAAGGTCGAGGGGGGGGGGGTGAGAGGGCCTCTCGCATCAGCCTATGTTTACCCCATTTCAGACCTCCATGTAATTCTTTTAGTGCGATCGGCATATATATTTAGATATGGAATTTTGAGATGCACATTTTGGGGGGAAAAAATTTGCAATTCCGACATGTTTTGACGCTATCTTATGGTCAAATAGTTTAGGGTCAACGAGGCCCTGAGAGGGCCGCTCCGTCGTTTAAGGGTTAAAGATGTAAACATGGTTGCTATTGATGATGACGCACATGTCAACATTGACAAAGTGTGGGGTGAAAACGAGCTCCTTATAAAATGCAACTTCTCATTTCATTTGCCTCCTCTCTTTAATAACTGAATCACGGAGTAAAGCTATACATTATTCCAAGCATATAGAATGAATTGTTATGCACGATTTTGTTTTATAAACATTGTTGGGTTGTAAGTTGAGTCATTGAGCACATCAAAAGTTGCAATTGATGAATTTCAAGCACATGTTCAACACAAGAAAGTCATGATGCAATATTGCAGTAATTTCAAGTTTTTGGTAATAATGTTGGTGCCAACATGCTTGGGGGTTCCACCTTTAATATATAAAATTGTGTTCTAAAATATGATTTGTATAACTTATTTTAAGTTGACATAAGCACCTAACATTACACAACTCTTTGGTTGTGTTCCGTGGGATTAGGTATCACATGAGCATAGCTCTCCTTTAATTTTGAAATTCCCCGTTTCTGGAGAGCACTCATGTTGAATACTATGAAATTTTTGACAAGTGGTTGTACCTCTTTCTTAAATTGCAACCTCTTGCTTTGGCAAAAGCCCATCATGTAGTTGCTTAGTAATGTTATGCAACAATGGGTGAAATTTTGACTAGACAATTTATGGTAAATATAGTGGGCATACTTATAGTGTGATTTGCCTTTGATGCACTATAGTGGGTCCACAATATACACCATCGTGCATAAAAATAGTATGGAATCTTATATTTGATGGAAAATGTTTTGCATCAATCTTTTCACATATAGTCCGTACTATCTAGGTGGCTTCTATGAAAATTATATTATTTCTTCAAATTATAAAATATGAACAAATTATATATTTAGATTTATAGCATTCAACAAGTTAAAAAATATGATTTTCAAATCTCATTTAAGTCACATTTTAGAAATAATGTTGAATATTTGATATTAGACTAGAAACCTCTCAGGTAGGACATGTTGAATTGGATCTCACTTTCTTGAAAGTCTCTCAAATTCACACTATTTTTCATCCAAAAGAAACATTGTAACCTACAACCCAGACCTCCAATTTCATATGTTGTGGGTTGGAATACAGTGTGCACCCACAACAATATCCCCTAATATGTTTTTGGTGCTAGTAGTGTGGCCCACAATATTTACCATAAAAATGCAGATAGATAGACATAGAGATAGATGGATGTGCTGGATGCTTGGGGGAAGTAAGTGTGAATGAAACATTCTTTGCCTACGGGCTTCTACCACTTTTTGATAGTGATATTTGGACTATATCTATATACTAGTTGGGATAAGGGTTATTTTCATTGTTCTTCACCACATCATTTTGGAGCAGTTCTTTAAAAAATAAAATAAAATAAAAATATATTAGAGTCACTCAATCTTTGTTTCAATTGGCTAAAAAGACAAGATTCCTAACTTGGTGAGAATTTTTTAATTTTAAAATTTTAAAATTTAACCCCATGTCACCATAATGAAAGGGGATATGTTGAAACTCAACTAGTCGACCATGTCTTTTGTATCCTCTTTGGAAGCGTCTCAAATGGACTTTGCACCTTGAACTCGGTGTTCAAAATAAAATAGTGAGCCCAAACGAAGAGATAGAATGCGGACTTCACAAGGAAGCAAGTGTAGATGAAGCATCCCTTTGCCCACGGGCCAAAGTGAGCTCATAATGCCATTCAATTGCCTCTATTAAGTGGGTGACCATGCAATTTTATTTGAGGTAAGTAGCATATACCGATAGAATTTAGGTTTTATGAATGTCAAACATTATGTGATTCAAGGTTGATGCGAGTTATAAAAGTGAAGATGCTCGATGACCTTCAATAACTTTTGTAAGAGGAGCGTTCTTCATGGGGTTGCAAGTGGGTGCGAGTACTGACTTTGCCCCATTTCATGCAGGTTATTTATTCATCTTCACTTTCATTCCTTGCCCTCCAAGGTCAAAAACTGTGTGCCCTCGCCATTTTCACCCTTCATCTAGAAGCACGGAAACATAATTTGCGGCTTGAATTTTTTGTTTTTTTAGTTGAAGCCCAAATGTTGATAGTTGAAGCCATGTTTGGTGAAATCATGCATTTATTTCTCAAAAGAATACATCTAAGAGCAACTAGAACTCGTTCACATGATTCACAAAAAGGGCGAGGTTGCTTAAGATTCTAGATCGGAACACATTACTTTGGATGTTCAACAACTAGACTTGATATTCGATTGAACAAGATATTTAACTCTAGAGCCAAGAAAATTTAGCATTTATCATGTGTCAACTGTCCTTGAGCCAAAAAAGTAAAGGACTTTGGTAGAATTGGAATGAAAACATATGTGCACTTGAGTCTTAAGAAATAAATAAATAAATTGAAACGTCAGGCATTCCGATGTGAATTTGAGCCCGTTGGCCCTACCCTTGCTCAAGAATCCTCTTGGTGAAGGATGGGGTTTACTGCCTACCTTGCGGTGGGTGGGCTCTTGGCTTCCTACCTACCTACCTACCTACCTACCTACCTACTTTATTTTGTCAAGTAGAGAGAAGATTTCACAGCAGGAATCGAACCGCCAACCTCTCCATTCGGAAACGGGTACCTCTCCGCTATCACCCGGTAGTTTAAGGTCATCTCGGACCGTGAGTCTTAAGATAAGGTTGCAAAGTCACAGCAAAACGCGAGGGATTTGATGGTGGTGAACATAAACGTGGGCCAACTTGTACACCAATAACTCTTGGTTTCTAAGTCTCCAACTTCAGTTATGGTATCACCAAGGAATTGATAGTGCTAAAGTTGACACATGTCCTTGGTTTTGAGTGTTAAAGTGAGGAGGAGTTTGTTTTCAAAATGAGCGGTTATGACATACTTTAGACATGGGTAATATGTTTGAGCCAACTTTTGGCTTCAAAAATTCATAGATCTTTCAATTTAATTTAAGAAATATAATTACCAAAAAAACGTAGTCCTCCTAATTTCTATCTTCTTGCACTGGAAAAATTTGCACCGCCTTGTACTTCTCCAAATCTAGTGCCAAATATCTTAAGTGATTGGTTATGAGTGGCTCTACCTTAATACATGTTGATTTAGTTGCCACCTTGATGATATTTGGGTTAGTCACCTTTACAAATATCAAACTACACCCACCATCCTCCATAATTAGTAGTGCTATCCACCGAGCTATGACACACTTGATTGTTTTGGATGAGGTGGGCAAATTAGGAGGCAACATGTGGCTCTGAGATGCCGTCCAACTTGTCTTTGGGCATTCTATAATGAAAAGCGAGTTTGGCAACATTTTATCTTACCGGTGACCACTTTAGAGACACATCACAATCAATATTGGCATTAAACTTGGTTTTCATCGGCAAACGACTCATGTAGAATTTGCTACACTAGTGATGTTGTCCACTTACACAACATTGAATGATGGAAGAGTTCCCCCCTTATAACACCGGATTGGGAAACATAGAATCTTTGATTCCAAAGCCTAGATCAACACCTTCCTGAACTCCGGTTTCAAATGTTAAAAATTCTTTGATCCTCGTTTGCAATTGCTGACATGCTCAAGCTTGTAATGCTCGAATCCATCAGTTGGATGATTTCATAGAGCTAGAGGTCTCCACAGTAGCCTCATCTACCTTACCTCATTATTTCCCCCTCCCCTTCACCTTCTAAGGGCCACTTCACACACGAGACTGAGAGCCCGTGACCACTACACTTCAAGCACTCTCATTGGTGGAAAAGGCGGAGCCGGTCCAAGTTCGCTTCACACTACACTTGAGGGACCAATGGAGTATGTGAATGCAAGATGGATGTAAAGTCTACATGGATTCCTACATAGCATCAAATGGATCATGTTTCATGGTCACTTCACTAGAAGAAATCTTGTCCATTTCAACCCTCCTTTCGACTAGGCCATCAAGACTAAACCAAGAAAATGCATAAACAAATCAATTCGGTTGGGAATCGGGGGGCACCTTCCATGGGTACACCACGGGTACCTTCCAGTTGCCTACCAATTGAATTGTTTATGCATTTTCTTGGTGCGAGTCGCGATGGCCAAGGGTTGAAATGGACACGATTTCTTCTAGTGCTTGGACTATTTTCAAAAATCACCTCTTGGAGGTAGGCCTAACATAAAACCGGGAGACCATGGCACTCTGAATGCTCACAACCATTGATTTATTCTATTTTGTCATGTGTGAGGATCGGACCCACGTAAATAGAAATTCATTGAAATAGCATTTGGTTGAGGGCCCGATCACATATGGCTTCACACTACACTTGAGGATCCGTGACCACACCACATGATTTTGGAGGTGTGTTGGGATGGCCTTCGGACACTTTCTTTTGGGCTCTCACAATTTCATGGTCACGGCTCTTGGCTCGTGTGTGAAGTGGCCCTAAATTGCCTTCACATCTTCCTCCCCATTGGCCAAGCAAGGGGCCTCACATCAAAGAAGATGGTACCAATTTGAGCCAATGTACAGGTCATTTGTTCCTAAGATTGACATCACATGTGTCCAAATTATATCCAAATGAACACTCATAACATTATAAGCCTCATTGTGTTTCTCTCTTTCTAAAGTGGGATTGCACAGTGAGGTTGTTAGTCCCTGCATAATTACGGATGAGAATAATGAATCTTCACAGTGATGGCAAGCCTAACTACACTAAGGGCCTCTTCACACTATGGCCGTCCAAGTCGAGAGGCCATGGGATTGAGTGGCCAAACTTTGTTGAGAGTCCAAAGAAATGGGCTGAAAATAGCCAATAAAATATAGTAAGTGGAGCCTTCAGCCGGGCATAGTGTGAAGCCTCCAAAGGCCAAACCCAAAGTCCAAACCGTTGGCCATGAACTCCCACGGCCTCTCGACTTGGACGGTCATAGTGTGAAGCTTCCAAAGGCCAAGCCCAAAGTCCAAGCCCAAAGAAGCATTCCACTTTATTCCTTGTTCAAAATAACCCCTCCAATCTAACGGCCAATATCTTGTCAATGATTGATTTTTTAATGAAAAAAACCAACGGCCTCTCGACCATAGTTTGGGTTTCTATTCCCGTCCGACCCAAACTTCCTTCGAGAGTCCGTCGCCTTCTTCAAAAAGTAATAATTTTAAATTGTGACGGCCTTTGGACTTTGGCCATAGTGTGAAGGGTTGAGAGGCCGAACTCTTGGTTTCTTGCAATTTGATTGGTGGAAATCGACGGCCTCTCGACCTTCGGCCATAGTGTGAAGCGCCCCTAAATATGATATTTAGTGTTGTATGCTATTTTATGTCACTATGGTAACTTTTCGGATGACACTTCTTATGAATAAGTGAACAAATACTGTCATGGATGATGGATGAATTCATCCATTGGCCAAAACCCTACCTTCTCTTGTCAGCAACTCCTGATGAAATATTGTCATGGACAATTGAAATTTGGATGGTATTTTAAGTCATTATGGTAACTTTTCGGATGACATTTCTTATGAATAAGTGAACAAACATTGTCATGGATGATGGATGAGTTCATCCATTGGCCAAAACCCTACCTTCTCTTGTCAGCAACTCCTGATGAAATGTTGTCATGGATGATTGAAATTTGGATGAAAAATCACTTGGTAAGCGACAGTAATTGCAACACTGTAAATCTATAATCCCCCCAAAAAATTTACAAGGAATGACAAATAATGTTGGGTTAATATTTAGTGTTGGTGACACTATATATGCCACAGTTTACAATTAGTATTGAGCAAGACGACTAGAATTGGTGACACTAACTATCATATTTAGTGTAGGAGGTACCAAGTGGATAATGTGTGACACGTGGGGCCCTTGCTGGCCAAGCATCACGAATGCTCTTGGTCGTTAACATGTAAACTATAGTAGAGGCACCTATTCCTGATTAGGATCCCTCGGCAATCTACAGGGTACCGGAATTTTGATCAGGTTGGGACTAAATTTTGATCAAGCGGGAACCAATAATGCCATGACACATATCCTAGTTTCAAGTGCTAAAGTGAGGAGGAATGAGTGGTTAAAAGAAGCGGTTATGGAAGACTCTAGACATTGGTATTAAGTTCAGGTCAACTTTTGGTTTCAAAATTCACAGTAATTTCAATTTAAGGAATAAAATTACCAAATTTTTTTGTAGTCCTCTTGATTTCTATCTTCCTACATAAGAAAAAAAATTGCATTGCCTTATACTTCTCCAGATCTAGCGGAGAATCTCTTTAAGTGATCGGTTATGGGCACCTCTACTATATATTATGCAAATGCGACACCTTCAGTCATCGGGCTCCAGGTTTAGGTAGTTGCCTATTACAATGGTATGATGTACAAAATACTCAGGCTCAACACTGTTTGTTTTGCAAGGATAACCCAAAATAAATGGGACATAATACCATGCAAAATCCCGGCCCCACGGTGCATCTGCCTACAAATATTCAGAGTTTAAATACACCACTTTCATGCTCCTCAGAGAAAATACATACTAAATTTTTTTCATCGTCAATGTCACATATTACCTCAATATCATTTTCTCCTTGTGATATAATGCAAAAATTTAGTTTTTGGCTTAGAAACCAAGAAGATATTTTTGGCATCCGTTCTTGGAGCCACACCAAATCACAAACCACTCAAGCAAGTGTCATAATAAGAAAAGTAACCGAATAATTGAAAAGGGTTGTCTACTGTAGCATCAAATGGATCATGGTTCATGGTCACCTGGAATATTTTCAAAAACCACCTCTTGGAGGTAGGCCTAACACAAAACCGGGAGACCATGCCACTCCGAACACTCGCAACCGTTGATTTATTCTATTTTATCATGTGTGAGGACCCGCATGAATAAAAATTCATTGAAATAGCATTTGGTTGAGGGCCCGGTCACATATGACTTCACACTACACTTGAGGACCCATGACCACACTTTATGAGTTTGGAGGTGTATTGGGACGGCCTTTGGACACTTTCTTTTGGGCTCTCACAATTTCATGGTCACAGCTCTTGGCTTGTGTGTGAAGTGGCCCTTAAAACCCACTAGTGTTTTCAACCTCGTTCTATCTGTCCTGGTTTAGAGCAACAAAAGTCTGCCAATCTATAGAGTTTATGGGTTTGTATACATTAGCCTTCAAATCACAGCCTTCAACAAGCCCAGGGCTCAATTCTAAGTTTTTAGCTAAACAGTCATCTAGAGGCGAGATAACAAAATCCCGTGGCGCCCAATCAGATGCCTCCATGTGTGCAGGCTTAGTGGCCCTAAAAGCCTGGAGCAGTGATAGGGGAGGCCACCATGTTTGGCAACTTACATTTAGGAATGGCAGTTTTTGGCCCGCCACGTGGGACTGCCACATCAGCTCAGAGCTCCATACCGACCTAGGTGGAGAAGCCACGTATATACATCTGAGTCTTAGGGTAAAACCGACCTCACAAAAGTCAGGTGGGGAGGGGGCCCAAGTCCCTGGTTGAGGCATAAAAGTGGAAGTGTCGTTTGAATTTTGCGCGTCAAGAGAGGACGACTCGGATTCGCTTGCCCTCCATCCCTGGCCGGCTTTATGCCTCGTCCAGGGACTTGGGAGAGGGGGCCTTTAGTGTAGTAATTCTCTACATCATGTCCAAAAACAGTTGGCAAGGAGGAGGGGTGGTGGAAAGGATAAAAAGTGAAGTATTTCCCTTCTTCTTTTTCATCTTATATGAATTTATCTCCGTTAGCTAAAAGTTTGATTTTTTGTGTGTCAAGTCACTGCCACCTGGTATGGTCAAACCACACTAAATATTGTATTCGGTGTCATATGGCATATTATGTCACTATGGTAACTTTTCTAATGACACTTCTTATGAATGTGTTTACAAGTCGTGTCATCCTAACTTACTTTGAGTTCATTTACTTTTAGTTTGGGGGGGAGAGGTTGATAAGGAGTTTGTTCAAAACTGAAGTTCATGGTCAATGGGAAGAGAGATGGGTTGGGGGACTTTGTGTTTAGATTTGCATAGGGCTTTATCCAAGGTAGCAAGTATTGATAGGTCCTTGACAAGTGGCATTCTTTCTTTGAAGTGAGCACCACCACCAAAATATACCTTTAAGAAACACCTCTAGTTTCTTCAAATGATGACATCTCCTTTGAATATTGTGCATTTTCCATAACCATATGCTCCATATTGTAGATATTCTTGCTAGTTGTCCATGGACACCAAAATTTCCTCCTACCTTGGTCTCCTAACCATTTGGGCGCACTGATCATTCCACGACCATTCAAATATCAGTTGCTCTTCTTTGCAATATGTTTTTTGCTCATCTTTGGGTGTTAGAAATGAGATTAAGCTTTTTCAAGTTCCCATCTCAAAAGCTTTCATTTCGATACCAGCTTTACCAAAGACAACAACTAAAAAGATGGGAACATAGTGAGTGATCAAAGATTGAGTAATCTACGAGTTGTTGAGGGAGCATGCCACCATAAATTACCACCTCACTTTATGATTATGTGTTCAATGAGCTAAACAATGCTCTAGCTTCGACCTAAAAAGATTGAATATAACACTTTACTTTAGAACTTTCTTGTGATACGTACAACTACCTACCAAGGGAGGTTTGCCAACATTCACATTCTATTAGCAAATGATAACACATTCATAAGCCCAAGACACTTGACCAAAATATAGTGAATTTTGTCGGTGCGTTGAAGTTGCCAATGTGTCTTAAAACCTAGATCTACTTTGTGGCTAGATACCTTCTCAATAGCTAGTGAAATGCCAAAGGAAACATACGTACTATGGTGTCCTCAAGTGTCAACCATAAACATCGAAAATACCAAACTTCTACTTACAAGCAACTTGGTGTCACGTTTTCTATGGTGGTAAGAACTAGGAGTTTCATCTATAGTGTGAGATGGCTTCCATGGGGCCGGCCCATTGGTCGGAAAGTAGCACAATGGTCCAACTAAGTTGCACTTATATTGAGGGTGTGGACGGGACCTTTCATGGGATGGCTCGAATGTCGATATAACTTTGACTTTTTGGAAATTTTAACATGAGAACATTCAAAGGGTCCGAATTCCTATATTCTTTCGTTTGAGCCGAGATGATCATTAGAGTATGTTGCAAAACATCGAGGAAACGGTGACATGACATGACTCAAGTTAAGTTAAGTTAAGTTGAGGCAGGTGTGCCAAATTCTTTGCTTATGAATGTTATTTTTAGGGTTTTTTTTTTTTAGTTGTAGAATCCATCCATTTGTACGATTGTTCATGTCAAATGAAATCATACGATTTTATCTCATAAACGTCCAAAGTCAATCCTCAATTATATGAAAGTGGTTTGGGCTTGGTTCATAACTAACACACAATTCCTTGGCTACACTCCGTGGGACCAAGTATCATATGAGCATTATCCTCCTTTAATTTCGGGATTCCCGGAGCACTCATGTTTTGTACTGTGAACTTTTCGACCAACACTTGAGAATTATTAGTGTTGCAATCTCTTTCTTTTGGAAAGAGGCCATCATATAGCTGCTTAATAATGTTATGGCATCGAAGGGCTAAATTGTGGAGCCTTCCACTAAAAGGTGGCAACTCATGGTCATGAGATCGCTATTCAACAATTATAAAATCTCAAAATATCTATGTGTGTAAGGGCCATGAAAATTATATAAATGCTTGTATTGTTAAGATAAATTGTTTTTATAAATGATAAACTAAGGACCAATAATAATAAACAATGTCTTGCTTTGACTTTCATAACATTATTCAGATCCATATCAGCGTTCTGTGGGACTGACAGTATTCCGCAGAATATTCTCTGATATTCTCACATTCAGACTGAATGTGGGAATATCATGGAATATTCCGTGGAATAATGTCAGTCCCACAGAACGTTGATATGGATCTGAATAATGTTATGTTTGTGTTCATGCTTTGGGCGTTTGGGGGTTCTAAGTTATGCAAATAATGCGTTCTAAAGAATAAAAACCTTTAAAAAACACACATAATTCCAATATTTAGAAAATACATAACATTATTCAAATCCATAACAGTGTTTTGTGGGACTGACAGAATTCCACAAAATATTCCCCCACATTCAATCTGAAGGGGAATATTCTATGGAATATTTTTAGTCCCACAAAACATTGTTATGGATCCGAATAATGTTATGTATTCAAGATTAGGAAACCATGTTATATATATTGGACAAAAGCAAGAAATTTGAGTTTGTAGGCCACACACACCTAAGGTGCACCAAAGATCTACTTAAGAATCATGCTTCATACTAGATGTTCATTGACGGGTCCTACATGTAGAGCCTCTTTGTTAAATATCAAGGGGATACTATATACCAAGTGTGATCACAAACGAGTGCATAACTTAGTATAGAACTTTAGTTGGGAAATGAAAACCACTAGGTACATGCATCCCACTTCATGGCCTTTGCTTTCCCATTGCCTACCTAAGTTATAGCTAGGCATACGCCGGCCTTTGGTAGTGGAGGGTCCACTAAAGTCCGGAGGTGGAGTAGATTGCTTTGGGATGCAACCTAAATATCTTTGAACTTTGTATAGTATCACCACAACACCACCACCTATTGCAAACAAATTTTAAATAAGCTAAGTGGGCCTAAATGGACCCTAAGTTTGGTGACGCGTCCGCTTCTTCTAGGATTTCAACAATGCAATTAGGAAACGTAGAGGGCTCTCTATTCCAACAATAAGTTATTATTTTGTCCTTATATCATGCAACGTGTCATTTCTACATCGGATGAGACCTTTGAATCCCAAGTGGAGTTCGTATTCTGGCACTAGTAACGATGAAATAGAGCACCCTCTATGGTAGTATGAGATGATTTGCGGGTGATATACCAATCTAGATTGGGGTTGTAGTCAATTTCCTCATGAGTTTTGGAGCTCATATGAATATCATGTTTATTATGAAAGTGAAATTTCTTTGTCTTCTTCAATGAGCATATATAGGGCCCCCTCCCTCCACCCATTAGGTATATTTTTGTTGGACTCATGGGTGGGTCACTTAGTGCATTTTACAAATGACGTGTTGCATAATATAGAAAGGATCAAATTCATTGAAATAAAATTTTATAAAGAATTTACAAATAATAAAGGGCCCATTATAAGTAGGCAGTCCCATTATAAGTGAAATAGACAAATATAAAATGTGGGCCATTACTTTTTTATAGGAACTAATATAGGGGTTGAAGTTTAGGATCCTAGGGTTTATGTGTTTGTAAGCATGCACTAAGCCAACTAGTGCCGATAGAGCTAGACATGCTACTAACATTTTGTCTAGAGTAGATGAGGGTTTGTGGTGGGTTGGGAGGGTGCAGGCCATGAAGCAGTGTAATGGGCATGCGTTTGGGGTGCGAACGCAGTTTGTTGACCTCTTGGCCTGCATTGAATAATTTGGGAGGCGAAATTCTCACAATTCCTACATCAAAGTAATGTTGCATTATTACATGAAACATCCGAGTTGTAACAAATTCAAATATGATCATACCAATAGCAAATGAATTGATGTGGATTGCATTATTTTTACTCTGACCATGAGCTACAATGTTACCAACAAAATATACACACTAGATAGGATTGATGTGGAGGAGTTGGAAAAGTTTGTGACCGAGAGAAATTTATAGGATTTATGTATGAGGTTTGTGCTCACATGTAGACTCCTATGGAGCGTGTGCTATTTTTTTTAGCACACAATCATTTATATTTTTGGTGAGTACACCTGCACTTTTGTAATGCATTTGGTTCATGATATTGTAGTTGTTGATATGGTTGTGTATGATATGCAAGTGTGATGTGGTTGTGTTTTGCTTGAAGCCCCTATGAAGGTCATGTCTTCAAAAATTATGTTTGCAATAGTACGTATGCAATGGTATGTGTGGACATGGATTACTTTTTATTACCTATAAGGAATATAGACTACAATAAATTGCATTGGCATGGGAAATATAAGTAAAGGTAGGGTGCAAACAAACATGTTGTTTTAAAAATTAAGCAATTCATGCTTTGGGAATAAATAGCCCCTAAACAAATACCCCTCTGCTGAATGTGGGGCACAAAAATTCCACCCGAGGTTGATCTTAGAATATTTCATGTGGTGGCATGAATGATGGTGATCATTTCATATTTATGGACGTGATAGTTGTCACGTGATAACCATGAATGGAGTGAATACGTCAACAAAAATAAGTTGTTTCCTTGCTAGAGTGGAAGTATACCCTTTGCGAGTCAATCTTTTATTTGTTAGGGTGAGTTTCCAATTAGACCGCTCACCCACCAGACTCTAGTGGGAATAAGGACAAATGTAGATGGAATATGGTAGAGTGGTGTTCATATGTGCCAATCAACTATTATTATTTCAAGAGTTTAATGGGCGCATGGAAGTCTAGCAGCCCATGGCCACAACCCTCCACATTCTAGCATACCACGAGAATGTGGTTGGTTGGTTGTTTTTGTTACCTTCATGAGAACACCTCCAACCCATTATTGTCTAGAATCTAGTGGGCAAGCAGCCTCAATGGAAACCCACCCTTATCCTACTCCTAACAAAGACATCATTGTTTACTCTCTCCATCTCCTTAAATCTATGTCAATAATTTTTAAGCTAAATTTAAAATGACGAGCTATAATCCAGCATGTAGTTTGATGTTCTTTGGGTTTGTCCTTTTCTATTTGTACACATGTGTGGATTGCCTCGGGCTACACACTCTTTGTACAATATGACTAAGGTATCTAGTACCCTTGGTCGGACCTTTTCGTACCCTATATTGTCACTTCCGGGAAGTGAAAAACAAAAGACCTCCTCATTAGAAACCAACAACTCTTCTCCCACCAAGGAAATAATAGTACACTAAATAGGATATTTAGTGTTTGATACACTAAATATGAACACATACACTAATATCAACAACCCTATGAAAGTAAGTAACATTAAATGTAAACTCAAACACTAAATATCAACTATGGTAATATGTGGAAGTTACATGTTTGAATTTAGTGTTGGTAAGGATATGAAAAAAATAACAATGATAAAAGGAGAATCCCAGCATATATTCTAACATATCTTCTAACACTAATTGTCAAAATTTTGAAAATTAGTCTTGAGCAGGGTAGGGTGGTAACAATATTAAATATAATCAAACACTATATATCCTATTCAATGTAGTTATGCTATGAGAGACTTTGCCTGTTAACCCTAATACTACGAGAAGTTATATGCGTTTTCAAGGTCATTTCTACGGTGAAAGATGGGAGCTTGATTTGTGGAACATTTGTGAAGCAAAGTTGTTGACGCAAAAGCCACACATCACATTCGAATAGTGTAATATAATTTCAAGTCATGAGCATTCACAATGTAAAACATAAAACAAAAATGACATTAGCTTGGGTTGAGATTTTTGCAAGCATGTTCATTGCATGTAGGCTTATGACAAATGTAAGTATTCAAATGAATGCTATAACCTATCCAATCCTTTCTTATATAGGATTAACAATGACTACTTCATTGCCATTCATTTTTGTTTGGTGCCATGGCTACGTTGCATAATAGGCTAACCATATACCGGCACAAACTCCGTTTGTCTCTTAAGGCCAAAACGGAGAAGCTTTGAAACACCCCCACCATCCCCTCTAGAAGGAATATATATAGAAATTATTTCCTCCTTCAAATTTTGATTCTAAATTTATATTTGATCAAAATCGCTTGAAATGTTGTTTGATAAAATGAAGAGTTCGATAATGTAAGTTATTACCCCTAGTCAAACATAGGATGATGATGCCAACCCATTGTTCGCATGAATGAGGGATGCTTGACTTGTGATCGTAGTTCTAAACTCATATGTGAACCTGAAGCATGGTCATGGGACAAATGTTACACCTCTTGTTGGAGGTGGTCTCTTTGGGTAGCTAGGTACAGGGAGGGTCCTCTATGCCATTTATGGTAGTTAGTGTCAAATACACTATTTGCAAAGAGCCTAACCTATATGCCTAGAGGTCTCAAAGTGTCACGCCCACTAATTACCAATATGATTCCATTCATCAACATATGTACCTTCTTTAAGTGGAAAAATATCTACATTATGACATTTACAGTAGCACATTGGGATACTTCAGATGATGATCTTGCGTTTTAGTATGCAAGGGGAAGATATTTTTTAGCGTACTAATGGCAAGTCTCACGTGTTTACATGTTACCATGCAAGAGGAAGATGTTCTTGAGCACACTAATGGCAAGTGTCATTTCATGTACACTTTAGTCATCTTGTAGACCATTGTGTAACATAGGCATGCACCTCATAACACTATTGAACATGCTCATGCCCACGATATTGATAAACGCACTTGAATGCCGAGTGTCATGAGTTGCCATTTATGGTGAAGTTGTTGATCATCAGTGTAACCTAGCATACGCCTCAAAATAGGGTAAGTGACACTATTACGCATGTGACACTAAATACCATAAACGGTGTAGGGGTCCAGAGTTGTATGATAGCATAGTGTGTGTTTATGTGGGTATCATGAGGTTGGATGTTATAATGGCAAGGGATCTTTACTAGTTTCCACTTGTGTTGTAGTTGATTCTAGGGGACCAACTGCGTGGGCACATGTTTGACTATCCTTTGAATTGAGCTAAGTATGTTGGGTTGGGCACCATGTTTGGGGTTTTCTACTTGAGAAGGTGGGCATGAGGGGGATGTACGTTTTTCACATATATTGATAATTTTGTATGTGCGGATGCCTCCTAAAATGCATGTTGTAAGGATGGTGAGGGTGATGTACCATCTGGCATATTCCAGCGTATCAATTGGTTGCTAGTATTCTAGTTTTCTTTTGCGTTGTATTGTTGGTGTGGGGTCATGGTTGTAGCAAAAGATGAAATCAATGAAGTGTGTTTTTGAGTTGTGGGTGGGCGGTGTTTTGGGGGGCGTGCTATTGACAAGTAAGATGTTGGGCTTCAATTCTAGTCAAACATACTCAATCAATTATAACATGGTTAAGCCTCATGCCTTTGATTTTTGCAACCCGGATCAACGGCATCTTGATTTTAGCATCGAAGGCATGTAAGGTAAGTATGTGACATTTCTAGATTGAATCTAAGAGTTGGGAGTGGTTAAGCAACCCACTTCAAGGTAAGTAGGCCTTAGAGTAACAATAGCCTTAAAGTGACACCAACTTGGCCAATCATAGTGGTTGCGTAAGCATGTTGAGATAAGAAGGGTTAAAAAATAACACCGATTGTGGCTTATCCCAAGGGCTAATCTAGGATCTATCCACCTAATGAGGCAATATCTAAAGTGTTTGATACAAAGGTGAAATTGAGCAATACCTTCATTTAATACAAGACTCTCACATGTTACAAGGTTGATTTTGTGGTCATTCTCACTTAATAGTCCAACATTAATGGGACCCCCCTCCCCCAATAGATAGAAATGGCTCATTTTGTGAAACAACTTTGCAAATTTTGTGGGCTTCTTCTTCTTCTTCTTCTTCTTCTTCTTCTTGTGAAGTCTTTATAGTTTTGTAGGTCTTTGGAAGTGTTTTGGAAAAAATTGAGCTTTTTCAACTCCTTGAAAGTGAAAACATCTATGTAAGTGTCATTTTAAGGTTTACTCACCTTAGAAATTATGAACCTAACCACTTCTTAACCCCCTAGTGTCTTATGAGACCATAATATGGTTGTGAGTAGTTCACTCTGAGCCCTTTGACACTAGTTCGGGATGGTTTCTTGATTGTTTCAAGTACTCCTCTTGTTTTTGTTCATGTGTGCTATGTCTTGCCAAATGGTTAAATTTGATTAAGCAAAGGTAGTTACTCTTGGATTAACTCAAATATGGGAATGTGCTCTCAATTGGTTTTACAGTGGAACCGGTTCACGAACCAAAACTTGACATTTGTCACCTCTGCGGTTCAGGGGTAGCATATCCTAACCATGTTTTTTTTGTTGATCCCTATGTGCAAATAATTCCCAATTGATCTGAAAATTTGCATGGCACTAAAATGCAACATATTCTAAACACCGACTGTTGGAATTTTTAGGTGGACATGTGTTGGTGGTAGTAAATCCATGTGGAAGGGGCGCAATTGTGGCATTGTTGCTTCAAATTGCAAAGCTTCCCAAAAAAATCACAAAAGTAATGGTTTCAAGATTGTGAGCTCATTTTCGTAGGCATATTGCCCCTCTTTTGAAAGGGGGTAACATTATGTTACTTGGAGATGATTTGAGTGGAGGTTCGATCAACAAACTAACCCTAATTTAATTATTAAATCGTTGCCCCCTCAAGACCACTATTGGCATTCTTATTAGAATCTCCTAATAACATGACTTCAACGTTTCAAATTTGGATTTTGAGTAGTCACTTCTATCTTGCAAACATCTATGCAATTGGATTCGGCAAAACAAGCCTTAGATCTTTAGCTACGATTGTTGAAGTTGAGGCCACATTTTTTGGGTAGATTTGAGGGAAATTGGGCATTGGAAGTTAGGGGTTAATTCTAGCAATTGTGTAAATAGAAAGAGACCTCGAGTGTTACAATGGTTTTGGTAGATAATGCGGACATATGTTTAGCATGACTTAGCATGGGCAACTATATAATTTAGCCCACAATATACACCATCACCCAAGAATTTTGATTTTGTTTACCCTTGGCATGTCCCCATGATTTTATTTTTTCACCTTGGATTTCATTCTTTTTGGGGAGATTGACATTTCCTTAGATTGGAAGTTTTTCAAATGCACAATGTATTCAACCAACATATATATTGTAACATGCAATGTGGACATTTGATATTAAATAGTGTGGGTTTGTAAATAGTGTGCACCCACAATATAATACTTAATGTTGTAATTTGAGAATAAGCTCAATCGCATGGCCTACAATATCCACCACAGTTAGTGCAATGAAGCAAATTTATGGCCATAAAGACCCACATACATGAATATTCAACAAATCACAAGGATGAGTTGGACCTTATGGCCGGTTGGGGAAACAACCTCGAACCCATGATCTCATTGGGAATTTTGTCCAACATTCATCACAAATATTGTAGTCTACAACGTGGACCTTCAATATCACATAAAATATGAGAAATATGTAAATATCTTGCACCCTAAGTATTATCCCCTATAATTTTAGTGTGAAAAAAAACTCAATAATAGGATCTACAATAGTTAGTTTAATCATTTTAGTTGAGCAATGTGGGTGAATATTCACATCACCTACTATGACAGAATGGTCAATTGGAGAAGGGGAGGGTAAAAACATTGATCACTATAATAGAATTCAAAATGTTAGTATTTTAAACTAAATGTACTCCTAAACGTCCTAGGCTATTATCATGTATGTGTTCGGCTGGGCCCCGCCCCTCCCACGCCTCCTTCACTGCCTGGTCTTCCTGCCCGCACTTGTGGGAACTCTTCCTCGTTGGGAACCAATGTGACAATACCCTTTCAAAATCACAAATATTCAAGTTGACATCACTTTCATCATTCCCAAGTTAATTGACGGAGTTAATCACATGCCAAAGGAGCTTAATGACTTAAGTGACCGGGTATTGTCACATTGGTTCCCAACAGAGAGGAGTTCCCACGCAGGTGTGGGCAGGAAGACCGGGCAATGAAGGAGACGCGGGAGGGGCGGGGCCCAGCCAAACACATATGTGATCTAGCCCGGGGCCTCCTAAACATGGTTCCAAAATTCCAACTTTAGGAAACCAAACCGGAGAAAAATGTTATGTTAAATGACCATAGGACCCACGTCCAAGAATATTCAACAAACGGCAAGCAAAGTAGCGGGCCCTATGGCCGAGTGGGCAATGAGGCTCGAGCCCACGACGATGATCATTGATCATCGTCGTCTCCTTGGAGTCTCCTTGAGTTTGGCCCCGAATTGTGCACGGATCGGGGGCCATAGCGAATCGGGTGCTTGGAAAAGTCTCGAAGTCCTCGGCCACCTAATTCCCCGAGGCCGATCCCACTCGCACCACGTGTTCGAGACTTGTCGGAATAAACGAACCCACAATTGCATGCATGGTGGAAAAATAAATGAGCAAAGTGACATGGGGTCCAGGTCCAAGCACATTCCAATATAGGAAGCTCCCGTTTCGTGTCGTGGCCTTCCATAAATTTTGACACACAAGAACCCATTAAACAAACGAGTGCGGCTCCGCTTGTGACGACGAGACTACGGTGGCCGCTCACACACTTGTGGCCGTCCCTTGTGTCAGCACCAAATCTTGGGCACCCAAAAACCAGATCGGGAGCAGCCACCGGCTGTTTGTACTGCAGTTTACTTCCTCATTACTTTTACGTCAAAAGAAGGGGTGGTGTGTAGCATTTCATCATCCTCTAGAATCTTTAGCAAACTCTACAATGTATTTTGCCTTTTGGGTCACGCACCCATCAAGGTCAAAATTCTCCTACACCGATATGTGCAACTAGGTTGACTTCCTGAATAGGTTGACTCTTTACCCATACGAATATACCTTGGGTCAAAACCAAACCACAAAAACTTATAATTCAGTTCACTCATCCATATAACAACCCCAATAACAATATTTGTTATTTTGTTATTATGGTAGCATATATTCAGAATAGTATGGAATGTATATACATTGGCGCGGGTCAACCCAATTGCACATATCATCAGTCTACCTACCTTCATAACATTATTCAACTATTATCAGTCGTTCCACTCTAATAATATTCAATAGCAATGCTTCACCCAAATAACTCACAGTTTATCAGGTTGAATCTGCTTAGACAAGCATCCATAAGGTATAATTCTAACACCTTACATGACATATTATGGCCCCACCCAACCTTGTCACTCAACTTAATATTGTTATCTTGGCCACCACACTCAATTTCTAAAACGACCTCTTTTCTTTTCTTTTCTTTTTAATTTCGAGCATGTGTTGAGTCGTGACCTTCAACATGAGCAATAAAATCATCCTTTTCGAAACTTAGACTCATCCTCAGCCAGCTCTGCAATGAATTTCTATCTTTTGCACTAAGCCTTATCTTCCTTTTAATGGCTTAGAGGTTGGCCAACCTCTAGACAAACCCCCACAATAATAATTTTTTGTGGAACCGTGATACGTAGCACACCACTAAGGGCCACTTCACAGATGAGCCAAGAGCCGTGACCATGAAATTGTGAGAGCCCAAAAGAAAGTGTCCAAAGGCCGTCCCAAGACACCTCCAAAACCATCTAGTGTGGTCACGGATCCTCAAGTGTAGTGTGAAGTCACATGTGATTGGGCCCTCAACCAAATGCTATTTCAATAGATTTCTATTCATGTAGGGTCCTCACACATGATAAAATAAAATAAATCAACGGTTGTGAGTGTTCGGAGTGCCATGGTCTCCCGGTTTTGTGTTAGGCTTACCTTCAAGAGGTGGTTTTTGAAATAGTCCAAGTGACCATGAAACATGATCCCTTCAATGCCATTTAGGAATCCATGTAGACTTTACATCCATCTTTCATTTACTTACTCCGTAGATCCCTCAAGCGTAGTGTGAAGCGAACTTGGACCGGCTCCGCCTTTTCCACCAATGAGAGTGCTTGAAGTGTAATGGTCACGGGCTCTCAGTCTCATGTGTGAAGTGGCCCTAACTCATCAAAATTTCAGTCAAATCATAATTAAAAATAGTAAGTCGAATAAGAATTGAAATTCTATCAAAATTCACAAAGAATAGGCAATGAAATCGAGTGTTATTGGTGAAGGTGGGTAGAAGAGATATAAGTAGTAATAGGAAGTGATAAGTTAGGTACTTCGTCCCTTGTAATATCCAATTTCTAGTACACCAACCACGGTGAACTTGTTGACATGGGGCGACCCATAAATTTATTGATTCGTCACTCATAAAGTACCTAGTAAGATTCACCACCCAACCCCGCCCAAAAGCATTGAAATTTCAATGTTATTGGCGTCCCAATTTGTTGTTGTGCAACTTCTACGAACTTGCAAATTTGAGACCGAAAGTTGTTTTGGAGCGTCGACTTAGTCGAAACCATTGACTTTAGGAACATGAGAGTTTCCATCACACTTATTGTTGTAAATAATGTGGGGCACACTATATAGCTCATTTCCACATTAAAGAGACGTTGGGGATAATATAGTGGGTGCACACTACTTCCCAACTCATGATATTGAACATCAGAGGTCCATGTTGTAGGTTGCAATATTTCTATTGGAAAATCAAATAAATTAGTGTGCATTATGTTGCTATTTTTTTTAACAAGTGGATTTTCCTCCTTGAAGTGGGCACATGTCTAGTCAAGGAGGTGTTCTCCACCAAAACCTACCTCGAGGAAGAAGAAAAAACTCAAATCGCTTCAAATTACAAAGGAATTATTGTATATAAGTGTGCTGCTCATTTATCCAACACAAATGCCTTGTAATAGTATGTAGGCCATATGTCATTATTATATAATCCAACAGTGAGATTAGTTTCTTGAATCCCAAGTAAGTTTGGTGCACACATTTTTTAACATGGATGGATGAGAGGTACACTTGTATGCAAAATTTCCGTCTCGCCTTATCTTAGCATTGTTTATGGTATTTAGTGTCACATGTGTAACATTGTCACTTACCCTATTTTGAGGCATATGCTAGGTTACACTAATAATCAACAACTTCACAATTAGTGTCACCTCATCACGCTTGGCATGAGTGTTATAGTGTTACACAATGATCTACAAGTTGACTAAAGTGTACACAAAATGACAGTTGCCATTACTATGCTCAAAGAATATCTTCCTCCAGCGAACTAAAATGCAAAACTCTTCATATTTTGCAAGATGGGTCCAAAATTGAGTCACCTCAAGTTTGCATCTACTGAAGGTGCAATTGCACTATAAAAATATAAACAAAACAATGGTGTTGTTACGAATCCACGATACAACTCTTTCTCCATGAATAGCAAATTTACATAGATTTCTCCACCCCTTTCACCTTGTGATACAAATTTTGAGAAACAAAATAACTAAATATTAGGTTGTGGACCCTTTCAAAACACGTGACCTACTTGGAGAAGGTGGTTCCAAGGTGACACCGATGTTACGTTTTCAATTCTTGGTAGAAATGCATCCTTAGATAAGAATCCATTGCATGTGTCAAATTTGAGTTAGCATTTGAGCTTTGCAATCTTTGGTTGATAATAAATATAGTGAAGAACTTAATAGTAGTACATTGATTCTCGAATGTTTTGACGATTAGTTTTGCACTACTACTTAACTCTTGTAGGTCCAATAGGCACATGGTGGGCCTAAAGATATCATGCAAATGTGATTATTGTATGTATTATTGGAGCTATAACATGCCGTGAGTGATCACTTCTAAAATGAACATTTTTGTAGTAGGTTGTGTTAAGGGCCGGTTCACACCATGGACCATGAAGTCAGACCATGGAAGATGGTTTTTTTTCCATGGTCCAACTCGATGGTCCAATTTCTTAAAAAGTTCAATTTATAATTGTCACTTGGAAGGTTAGGTCATAGATGGGCATAATCTTTTGATCTCCACTTGGGTTGTGCTGCTTCGCCCGTGATTGGTTGTATTTTGGTTACTCTCTTGCAATTGAATATTCAATTTGTGCCCCCCAAAAAAATCAATTTACAAAGCCTTTGGGCCCTTCACTAGGTGTAAACCGAATGTGGATCAAGAGGAATGACCATGCACCAAAAAATGAACATGCTGGTTTTTTTAAAATATATGTCCAAAAAGGGCAATTTTGAGAAAATTCAAATTTGATCATTCTTTTGTCTTCTCTAGTTTCCATCTTCTCTTCCCCCCAAAAAAAATCATTAAAATTTTATTATAACAACATTTCTTTGCCATGGGCTCTTGCCTTTTCTACCAAAGCACCTCTTTTGCCTCTCCCACCACGAAACCCGTTGGACCATGTCAGTGAATAATGTAGGCCTTAAAAATATGTCTTTTGGAGACCTCGAACTCCATGGTCACTCTGACATTTTTCCCTTGATGTAAACCGAACTGGGACGACTTCATGGTCCATGGTGTAAACAACCCCTTAATGTACAGTTATAGTTTCATGGACCAAATAAAATTTGGCTTTTTATACTTACTTGGAGATCGTGCAAATTATCGTGTAGACCATAAATAATATTTTGGCACCTTTAAATGTCAACAAACTTGCTTACAATAAACTTATCCGCACTGTGCCAAAAGGGAAGGGGGTCCGAAACATGAGTTTTTGGAGAATCTTCTCCCCGGTCCCATAATGGTGATCCTCTATTAAGTATATTAAAAAGGATTCAAGGAAGATCAACGAAGAGAGAATTCATGAGTTTGGATCCAATCTTGGGCTTGGGTCAACAAACCACCCCAAAAATAGACATCACCTCCTCTACGTGGGCCGAAGTGACATCACCCGCCTTCATTAGGTCCAAATTTATCATCTCTTACTATCTATGATATAAAAGAGACCCCATGATTTAGGCCACACAAATTACTTATAAAAAAGTGATCCCTAAAAGACTTTTACTTTCTAAACAAACTCAATCTCCACTTTCATAACATCGCACAATTCGTTTGGTTGTGTTTCGTGGGACCATGTAACAGGTAAGCATAACTCTCCTTTGATTTCAGGATTCCCCGTTTATGGGGGAGCACTTGTGCTATGTACTGCAAATTGTTTGACAATCAGCTGTGCATTATAAGGAAATTAAAAAAAATTGGAGCCTCTTTTCTTTGGTAAGGGACCATCATCTAACAACTTAACTTAGTAATGTTATGGTAAAACCCACTTTGAAAGGTCCGATTTCTCTTTAAACACATTAAGGAAAACTTTATTGTAGCTCTCTAGCAACTTGGGCACCTTTATGCCTAATAATTAATTAAAGTACGAAAGTAAGTCAGGCAACCTAGAAAATAGTATTCCAAAATTGGGCACATTCAAAAAGAAAATTTAAAACAAGTTAGACATTCATCCAAGTCATTCCTATAATTCATGAATGGTTTTCCTACTTTCATCTATGGCGATTTTGTGATTTTAGGCACCCTTTGAATGTTGTTTCTTTTCTATGTTTTGGACACTCCACGAAATTAATTTCCCAGAATTTTAGGCACCTTTAAAATTAATTATTTTCTGCCCAAGCTGCTAGAGAGCTACGGTATTGGCTTTCGATAAGTTCGAGTTTGTAAGCTAAATTGTACGCTACGTTCCATTCAATTTATGACTTCTTCAAAGTGGAACTATAACATATGACCTATAACTTCAACTTATAACCTAAAGTGCTGAATTTCAAGGTTGAGCAACTTGAAGCCGGCAAAGGGAGGATGCAGAATCCACAATTAAGTCCACAAATCTCCTTGTTGACTGATAAGGGGTGCATTTTTAATTGTGTTCTTTATTTAATGTGTTAAGTGGGCACCGTTGGAACTTGGCTAAAAAGTATGATTAAAACCCCTTGTGTTAGTACCGGCGTGACACTCCGTGTCATGAATGCTCACGGGCCGTGGCATTTCCCATAAGTTAAGTTAGAGTAAGCATCTTGATCTAAGTGTTTATTTTGGTAAGGACTTAGCTACATATGATGTTTAGTGTCACTTACTATTTGGAGTTACATAATGTTAGATCTTTTTACTATTGATGTATGTTTGTACAATGATGTTAAGATGATCATGTTCTATAATGTCCAAACAACTATTTTGACCTTTGTTGACCCAAAAATGAGATATACAAATATATAGTTATAGCATTGCGTAAGTTCAAATAGTAAGTGAGACTGAGGGCCGGTTTACACTATGGACCATGAATGGAAGATGGCGTTTGTCAATGGTCCGACTTCGTGGTCCGACTTCCATGGTCCGAGTTCATAAAAAAATTAGTTTTAAGAGCCATGGGCCCCTCACTAGGTGTAAACCGAATGTGGACCAAGAAGAATGACCATGCACCAAAAAGTGAAGGTGCTGATTTTTTTAATACATGCCCAAAAAGGGCAATTTTGAAAAAAAAAATCAAGTTTGACCATTCTCTTGTCTTCTCTTGGGCTTCACTTGTCTTCACTTCTTGTTAAATGTGTCGAAGATGTGGCTTGCAAATCTTCTCACAACAATTTTTACAAAAAAAAATAAGCGATTTAATTTGTACATGTTCAATGTAATTTACATGTGACATGTACCTTGTGTTGTCACTACACTAAATAGGATATTTAGTGTTTGATTATATTTAATGTTTTTACCACCCTACCTTGCTCAACACTAAAGTTCAATTCTTTGATAATTAGTGTTAGAAGACTTCCCATTGCGGTTCTTTTGACCACCCTGATCTACAATCACTAAACAACTACATATTTTTCTTTTTCGTTTTGCAACTGTAATTTTAAATTTTGGGGGGACGTGTAATATACCGTTGGAAAGGTAGTTTCAAGACCTTTCCAACAGTGTATTACAAGCCCCTAGATTCCAAACATTGCAGCTGGTAGAGCAAAAAAACAAATATGCACTCAAATTCTTGAGTTCTAGATGTCCCACGTTGTTTGGTGAAACACGTGGGAGTCGGTATAAGTGGTAAAACAAGGTAGTAATGGTATGTCTCATGGGCTATGTTATGATCAAGGCACACAAAGTGTAGATCCATTAAAAATTTACTAAAATGGCATTTGTCTGCCATGGGCCCTTGCCTTTTCCTACCATACCACCTCTCTTGCCTCTCTCACCGCAAAACCCGTTGGACCATGTCAGTGCATTTATTAGGCCTTAAAAATTATATTTTGGGGACCTCGACCTCCATGGTCCCTCTGACATTTTTTCCTTAGTGTAAACTGAAGTTGTCCCGGGACAACTTCAACAACCAATCAGTTGCCTTGCAGAGGCCTGGTCCAACTTCATGGTCCATAGTGTAAACCGGCCCTGAATATGATGTTTAGTGTGGCGATGTTGAGGAGGTTAGGTTAGAGAATCTTTACGAACTTTAGTTAGGGGAAGAAAGACGACTCCAATGTTGCCACCGGTGTGAATTGAGGGATGGTTTATACATGAGGTCAAGACCAATTTCTCTTGGGGCTGATTCAATGGATTTCAACCCCTTTTAGCCCGAAGGCTGGTCCTAATTACTCTTTAGAATAAGATTAGAGCAAGGGCAAATGAATCTCCCATGTCTAAATGGCCTTGAGGCTGAAGATGGAGGCCATTGCATGAAGCCTTGAAGGGAAGAGAAGAAGAGAGGAAGTTGTTTAGATTTCCCATCAATCAAACGACATGAAACGCTCCAAAATTTGTATATTTATAAAAAGAATAATTTTAAATTCAAATATGAAATTGGTCCCGAGGCCAAGAATTGGCCTTACAAGAATGGTGAACTCCTTTGCTTGAGCTTGGACCATGCCAGATTATGTCTACTCCAAATTAAAAATTCCTCTGAAAAATCAGCTCCACCCTAGGTGTAATGTGGTTGGAACCAATTTTAGGAACTGCACCAATGAGAAGCACGTATTCCAGACTTATGACACAAAAAATCGGTCTTGACTCGTAGTGTAACCCGACCCTAAGTTATGGTGCTGCTTCAATTTCAAGTTGGTCTAAAACCTATATGTAATCTTGAAACGGGCATTACGAGAATCAGAGGCCCTCAATGACTATTGCCTCCTTTTGGAGGGTGAACACCTTGAACGGGTGTGGACGAGCTAGCCGACACTTGTCTTCCCCAAGGGCAAGCTCATGAGTTCCCACATGGTTGGTTGAGAATACATGGATATCCCACTATGATTGGGTGGATCACAAGTGGTAGGGTGCATTGCAAATCAAGTGCTAGGGAGGTCACCTTTGTGAGTACAATTCAGCCTTAGGCAGCTTAACCTCGGAGTTTTCATGGGATCCGGGTGAAGGCCTTGAGTTTGAGCCACCCTTGCTTTAGTTAGGTACCTTAGGGCAGGTTTTGACTAGGGTCCAAGACTAGAGACACTCCAAAATCGAGCGATTTTACTAGTCAAGAGCAAAAGTTTGGTCCCAAGGAGTTTACACTAGGATTTGGGTCTGAGATATGAAAGAAGGTAGTGGTGCTAATGTGACATCATTTTCCTGTTAAATCTTGGCAATCCTTACTCAAGCAAATGCTCCTCTTAATTTGAGAAACCAATGTTCGAGTTCGGGTCCAATTTCAAATTTTGAGAATAAGGTCCATGAAGGAGTGTTGGGCACTGGATACACGCTTATAGCACTTGTGCAATGAGGAAGAAGTGCAAGAATGTTTTTTAAGCACATTCTAGTATTTGGAATCACTCAGTGTTACGAGTATATATTGAGAATGTAAATTTCTAGCAAGTAAAGTCATTTATGTACTATAAGGTCCAAAAAACCTATTCAACCATTGCTAGTAAAGAATGAATTCTACAATAAGAAGTTATTGCATCTTGTAACTTCAAATAATAAGTGACACTAAATATCATAAACAATGTAGACTAATTTGGGGTCCCTGAAGCCGATTTAGGGATTAATTTCTCATATATAATAAATAGGGCTTTGCACAATAACCTATATTTTCACCCTCCCCTCGATATTAGTCACTATATATATAGATATAGATATTTGTGATGAGTGTGTGAACTGGAAAGAAAGGCTTATCACATATGAAAATGCCCCTCATTCATCCAACATAAAAACCATAAAAAATAGTATGCAACCTAGAGATGAGTATTTTTCAACTGATATAACACCAAAATAGGCATTAAAAACCCAAATTAGTTTAGTCCAAATCATTTGAGATGAATCGACCACAAACCTTTTTACAATATGATACTCGAAGGTCAGTTTTTTTAGTTGATATGACACTGAAATTAACTTCAAAGACCCCAAATTAGTGTAGTCGAAGTCACAAGATGAACTGGCAACAAACCTATAGGGGGTCAACTTTTTACATTAGATGGATGAACAAGTACCATCGTATGCGATAATCCCTTCTCCCCATGCGCAAAGAAGGGAAATTTTGCCACACATTGAAGAAATCTACATACAAAAAAGAAAAAGAAAGAAAGAAAGTTGACTCCGATGTTGCCACCGGCATGAAGTACGGTGTTGCTTCATTTCCGAGTTGGTCTAAGTCTATACGTAATCCCTGAAACATGCATTACGAGAGTTAGAGGGCCCCCGACGACTACTGCCTCCTTTTGAAAGTGTTAACTTGAACAAGCACAAACAAACTGGCCAGCACCTATCTCCCCCTAACGGCAAGCCCCTAGATTCCCACATAGTTGGTTGAAAATATCCAGTACACTTGAATCTACACGCATACATAAAGTGTTAGCTTTAGGTTACTTGTTTGGTGATGGGTTTGGTGGGTGGCGCTTCTCATTATCTGGATTGACCTTGAGCAGGAGGCCTAGATATTTTGGTTGAAATTTTGACCTATTTTCGTGCAGAAAGCCTACCTTGCCCGCGAGGCCATGACAATGCGGGCTTTTCAACCAACTTGTTGGCCACTCGGATTTTGGCTTTAGGCTTACAACTTGGCCTTGTCATCTCATTCGTAGTTTCATGATCCATAACAAGCTTAAAAAGTTGAAGCCTGCATGATAGTCCCAATAGCTTTAAAAAGTCTCCCTGAATCGTGATCGTGATCGTGATCCCCCTTTTAAACTTACCACCGTCTTTCTAGAACTTTTTCCCAACGTCAAACTCCTCCAATCAGTGTTCAAGATTGAAGTCTTCAATGCCCTTCAAAGGCAATTTGGCCCTTCAAAATATACCTCTCTCAAAACAACCCTTCAAAATGCAATCCCAAATTGAAAATGAAGACGTCACTTGAAGTCCTCAATATAATATGCCCGCCACAAGAACCAACAAGCGTAGGGCATTGTCACTACAAGAAGTGGAGTTAGATGGTTGATTCTTGATTCTCCACATTGTACTGGAAACATGTACCATACGATTCATGCACAAGTTTAATACGAGTTTTGTATTTCATTTCTATATTCTTGGATTGACATCTTGGATTTGAACCAACCCTTCAGTTGAAGGGCTGCAATTTGAAAGCCCTTCAAAATGAAACTCATATGAGGGCTTCAATCTTGAACACTGCCTCCAATGTATGCTCTTGTAGAAAAATGTAAGTAGTATGTATGTATGTATGTATGTATGTTGATATTGATATTGAGAGTTGTTAGATAGAATATCAAGGTCTATATTATGGTATTACTATGGATAGGGCTCTTCTTCTTTATAGAAAAGGCTTGAGATACTTCCGGGATATCTAGGACCCAGAAGGAAATATTTTTTTGGAATGGGAGGAAGCGAAAGCTAAATTCTCTCCTGCAAAAGTTTATTTTGACTTTTGGGTTAAGTTGTTGGAGTTCTATTGATGCTTAGACAACATGGAGCTCAACCCACATCACTTAAATGGGTTGGCATGTATAGAAACTCAAAGGATACTCTGTCCGAATGGGTGGCTAGTGTTGGTTATCTCAAAGAATTTAGCCTGGGTCCAGTTCAATTTAGCGCAACATTTATGGGCACTTTCCCTAAATCCATTGTTAGCTCACAATACTTTACTCTCATGGAGTTGAAACCGAATGCAAGGAATGTGACACCACCCATGGCTTTCTCCGGATGGATGTCACAAGTAAGGGTGGACATACTAGCATGTGGGAGTGCCCAAACCCAATTCACCTTGTTCTTTGGGAAACTGGACCAACTTTTCTTTCATCCGGTATGTAGGTGGTGGCCTAAGATTACTCCCTTCCTCGAGTACTCGGTGAAGCTTGGGAGGAAATGGATTACTACTCAAGAGGCCCTTAAGAAGCCAATCCCTAATAAATGGCGAAATTAAATTCCCCCCTTCACTTCTCCGAGATGGAACATCATTTGTCACAAACATAAGGCACAAATGGAGGCAATTGTCATTTGGTCGGCCATCCATAAGGTGGTTGCAGTGAACGAATGGCACGGGAGAATCTCGGCGGAGATCAATAAGAGTTGTCCTCATTGTGGCACGCAAGATGTGGAATCTATGGAGCACATGTTCTTTAGCTGCCCACTGGCTCAACAAGTGTGGCATTATGTTGATGACATTATGTGGAAGCTCTTTGCCAAAAGAGGTAACCTTGGCCTTTGGGAATATTTTTCAATGATGCAATGCCACTTTGATCAACCTCTTTATAAGACTCTGAAACAATTCAGTTGCACTTGGTTCTTCTTGAGGAATGGCCTTCCATGGATTATTTGGCGCCAACTGAATGATTTGGTTTTTAACACCCTTCAATGGCACGTGGAGAAGATACACCAACTAGTGTGGGACTCTTTGTTGGACTATGGTAGACTTGAATGGAAACAATCTCTCATGCAAACAAGTAACAAATCCAGTTTTGACTTTGCCCAAAATTGCCACATGTCATCCTATGATTGGTTGGGACCTCTTAAAAGGTGTTGTGAACATTGAATTTATGCAAAGGGGTGCTCAATTAGACCTCAACATAGAAAATAAACAATGTAATGCATTTTTGCCTTCCACATGGCATAAGATTACTCAGTAGTCTTGAACACTTCCAACAAGATCGGCTTAACGTGTGGACTTTGCAGGTTAAAACGGCAAGATCTAGCAACAATATTCCCTTTGATTCCATGGCCCACCCAACTCACCCCAAAATAGGTTCGGTCACTAGTCTTGAATGCATGAAGTAATTATGGCCATGTCATAAATGACACAACATGTCATGTCGGGGACCACATACAAGTAAATGTTCACATGTTACCAGCTATTACGCACATTCAGGCCCTTGCCACACCACCGGCAACTTCCATGAACCGGTGGCCATGATTGGCCGAGCAGCCTTGCCGCTTACCACACGAGCGGCATTATGAGGGGAGGCATGATGACGTGTCCAAGAATTTAGGCCATCGGAACTACCAGGGGATTCCCACCGGAAACCCATGGAATCCGGTGGTGGCCACCCCCTGGCCCACCGAGACCGTCCTCTCCCGCTCTCTCCCGCCCTCTCTCGCCGGATCTCTGTGCCTAGTCGTCGTCAATGATGAGGAACTTCCTGCCGCTTGTGTGGTGGCTCTAGCGAGATTGGGGTGAAGTGGCTATAGCGAGCCTACAGGTTTTCCTAGCCTGCACGGCGAAATTGCTTGCCAGCCGTGTGGTAAGGGCCTCAATGTTCCAATGTTCCAATGTTTTAGTGTTTTAGATTTTAGGAGAAATTAAAGGGACTTGATTGCTTTTAAATTTGTGATGCTTAAAGATAAAACATTTATGTGAAAATGATGTTTTAATGTTACAAAAATGTAAGTGCGGGTGGTAGGATTCGAGTTCGTGTCTTTTTCCTCCTAAAATTTATTCCAACTATGCCATTCACATATTCTTAAGGCAGATGATGGAAATTTCACACTTTTACATAATCATAAGGAGCCAGGTGGGAGTGGATTTTGATGTTCCCCTCAATGTTCCCCTCGAGGCTACATTGTGGGGAACATCAAAATCCACTTCACCTTGTTCTTCAATATTGAGACCCTCAAGGGAACACAAAAAGAAACATTGATCTACCATGTATACCTATCATGATTATGAAACATTTGTGCAATGTAATATTGTAAACACTATAATATTACTACTATGTAACACTGAAACATTGAAAATTACAACATGTAAAGTACCCATGCGCGGTTCCTGATGAGGTGACTTTTGCAAAGCCTGACACAACCATAATTAGCTCATGCATTCAAGACTAGTGACAGAAACCATGTTACCTTGCATGTTGACTAATGTTATGGGATGAGTTTATGTACACACCGTGACTCCCTTGGCTTTTCTTACTACTTATATCTTGACCTTCTTTTTTTTACTTACCATCCACAAGTTCCTATTATACTTGTACAACGCATACACAAACTAGTGTCACTAACACCAATTTCCTAACATTTTGCAAATACCCAAAAGTACTTCATTTAATTATAACATTGAAACAAGTAGATCTTAGAAAATAAAACACTACAATAAGTAAGAAGAAACGATCACACATTATGTAGTAGACCGTAGCATACGCACTCACACAACTTCACGTATCTCTACATGTTAGTAAGTGAATTTGATTTTACCTCGATAACTTTGAACCGCAAGTCAACCCAGTTAGGTCAAACTCTTCAAAAGGCCACATTAATGAGCTTATTAAGTTCACGGCTCTCATGAGAGATCCAATTATGTTGTGAGAAGTTTCTAAGTGTCCACCTAAAGCCCAAGGTTGTGTGACCCACTTTGTAGACGTGTTATTAGGTACACTAATTTCTCCTATTAGTGTGGGTTACATTAAAAGTCACATGATTCTCGCTTTTTCTTACATGAAATGCCTATCGTTTTCTACTAAACAAGTTATTTCTTGTTCTTTGATGCACATACTAGAGGATGTGTTTGATTTTAATGTGTGAGACACACTAATCATCATTGAGTCATAACGGTGAACATTAGACTAATTATTGTGGGTCACATTCTATTTCCTTTTCTTTTCTTTTTTTCTTCATTGATGTTTGTTTTTTTGTGGACCACAAGATTTATGGCGAATGTGGATTTATGGGTCAATAGTCTTGCAAAACAAGTAATTTTTTGACAAGTGGAGGTTCCAAAGTTGTCACAAATGGTATATGCAATATGGTAGGTGACACTAAGACACGAGCCCAAGCTTGAAAAATTTGCAACAAGACCACATATCAGTTTGAAAGAGTTTGAACATCAATCCAGACCGCAATAAACATGTGGCCCATTTCTATTAATGCCACACTAGATCCTATTCACAATGCAACTATTTATGTGATGTGGGTGAAATATGATATCTTAGTTAAAATTTGGTATAGTGTGGCTTACTCTATTCGTCATTGACCCATATTACTTGCCTTGCCCCTGTCTTGCAATCATTGGATGACAACTAGAGAAGATGTCACATGAAACTTGATGCTCCATGACAAGTCACAAACACCACTCTGACTTCACATGGCGCGTCAATTTAATGTCACAATCCACACTAAACCATATGATTAGTGTAGTAAGACAAATTAGTGTACTTGGTTATTACGTCTATCCTAGCAAGCAAGGCATGGCAACAATAAGCACACTACTATAAACATCTTAATTTAGTGTGGTTGACTGACACTATATGTCACCGACCCACATCGATATCTCGTCCTTGTCTTGCAATCACTGGGTGACAACCAAAGACAATGTCACACATGGCAGTTGATGCTACATGACAAGTCACGAAAACCGCTCTAGCTAGCCATGCCACATCAAATTCAATGTCACGACCCACACTAAATTAAATGGTTGGTATAGAGGGAAAAATTGGTGTATTGGGCACCTAAACTTATTACGATTATCCCAACAACCAAGACATGGCAGAATTAAGCACACTACACTAACCATCTAATTTTTATACGGCTGGCATTATTCGTCATTGACCCACGTTGATTATCTCATCCTTTTCTTGCAATCATTGGGTCACGATGACTAAAGAAAATGTCACATGACACTTGATGTTACATGACAAGTCACCAAACCCGCTCTAACTAACCATTTCAACATCAAATTTAGCGTCACCACCCACACTAAATTGGACGGTTGGTGTAGTAGGACAAATTGGTGTACTTGGCACCTAAAGTTATTATGACTGTCGGGCTAGCGATTCAAGGCATGGCCCTAGTAATTATAAGGATCAGGCCATCAAATATCTTCTGCCGTCAAAACCGGATCACCCCCTGCAGGCCATGATTCCAAACCCTTTTTCTTCCTCCTTCCTTTTTGCTCGCCAGGCCTAACTTAAAGTACCTTACTACGGTGATGAGGTGACTCATCACGTTTTGGCTTCCCGGACTTTAGAACCAATTTCATTTGGATCCGGCGTAAATAGTGTGAAGTTGAGAACCTTCCCAAAACTCGAGTATAAACGGTCCGAGATGACCCTAAACTACCGGATGATGGTGGAGAGATACCCAAATCTCAAGGAAGAGGTTGGCGGTTCAATTCCCAGCTGTGTAATCTCCTCTCTACCTGACGGAAAACTTGCCAGGTGGTCAACTGCCTCCTATGCTTTGGTGCTGGCCTGTCGGCCTTCTGTGTCAAAAAAAAAACTCGAGTATAAACGTAAATTGTAATAAGAACGAAAGCTGGTGATAAGACGAAGGGAACATTGGTGTCTTGTCACCGTATCTAACTTTCGACCCCTAAAGAACAAGGAGGACGTTTTTGTCTGGGCAGTCACCTCTACCCAAACATAAGGTGTGTGGGTGTTGTTCAATTCATTTTTTTGATGTTCTCCAACTTCTACATATTAGATTCACGCAACGGAACAATGTGTTACATTAGCGGAAATCGGATTAAAAATCATACCTAATTTGATTTAGTTATGGTTATCGGAGGCGCATGTATGTTGATTTTTTACAATATTCTCCTGCTTAAGTATGCACTTTGAACCAGAGCCATTGGTGCACACTCAGTTGGTAGGTGCGTACTTTACTCGTATCGCTTTCCAGACCCTCTCATTCAATGAATCGCAACGGGAAACGGATGAAACCTGAGGCAACTTGCTTGACCGAAGCCTAGCGATGTGAAATCATTGCAAAGTTGAGCAAGCCGAACGCGCCGAGCAAGCGGCCACTGGGGCGGGAGTATGAAGTCAATGAAAGTTCCATCCGGAAAGTCTGGGACAATCGGGAGAACATACTACAACAAATCATTTGTTGTGAGAGCCTATTAAGACATTTCCTGAATCTGAAAGTGCTACAGACTTCAAAGGCTTTGAAGCTCTACACAACATTGTTCTCGACATCGACGACCAATTGCTTTTCGCTGATGTTCAAACGGAAGCTAGACAGATGTATGATGAACTGCGATGATCGTTTGAGACGTTTTAGCGAAACGTTAACAAACTGACATTGAATGTCAAATGTAAAAAAATTCATGCATTCGTGGAAAATGACTCTTCATGACATGTTCAAACAATAAAGTATGAACCCTGATTTTTGTCAAAAAAAATTGCGCACTTAACCGGAATGCGTACTTAAGCAGGAGATTACTATAGTTGGATACCTAGGTCTTGCCAACTGTAACCTCTGTTGAGTGTGGAATAGGTAGTAGAATTTGAAGGTGTAGTCCAATCTCTTTTAAGTTGGCATACATGACTATAACCAATCACTCTAAATGGTAATGCTCACCAACTGAAAGAAAACGGGTGAATGTTCACAACACCTAGCGAAAAGGAGGACGAACCAGGGGAGGGGGAGGATGAAAATGTGGATTACTATTGTAGAGTTGTGGAATTTATATTTTAAGGTAGATGTACTCCTAAACTGTACAAATCAACAACCAACCTATAGGGGAGCAAATTTTACTATCACCCCCTCGATAGATGTTAGGAAACCAAACTGGAAAGAAAATGATGTAGATGTTGGTTCTCCTCACTCATTGTTCGGATTGCCAAGAGGAAATTGTTGAATATGAGCGTACCTCTCATCCATTTAGAATGACCGCCTTGACCCCTACATGTTTGTAGCTTATCCATCTGAAATGGCCACAATCGGATGAATTTGAGGTCTTTGAAGCTAAACATGGTGTCAAATCAACTTTAAAGAAGAAGAAAAAAATCTTCTTTTGACTAATGTAGGCATGCATGATTCGGCTACTTATCTTAATCAAATATCTATATTGAGTGGCACGTGGTTTGGTGTGGATCCAAGAAATACCACTAAAAATATTTATGTTATAAAAAAACAGACTACGTGCTCAAAATACGTTAACCATTCTAGGTTCAACAATCATCACAATGTGTGTGTGTGTGGAGAGATCTATATGACCATACAATGAGCATGAGAATGTTAATTTTGACAACGAAGAAAAATGTTCATATGAGCTCTAAAAATTACGAGGAAAGTGGTTGTGGCCTCAATTTGAATTTGCTAACCATTTCGCACTCATCGCATGTTTCATACCCTAGGAGACGTGAGTTAGTTGGAAAAAGTAACCATTTAAGACACTTCTACCTTACATACTCTTTTAGGGTTTTGTTTTTGGTTTTCAAGTTTCAATTTTTGTTTTGGTAGGTTGGATGAATGAGAGGTACGCTCGTATGCGATAAGTTATAGTAGAGGCGCTTATTCCCGATCAAGACCCCATTGGCAACCTATAGGGTACTGGAATTTCGATCGCGCTAGGACTGCATTCCGATCATACCATAACCAATAGTGCCATGACACATAATCTAGTTTTCAGTGTTGAAGTGAGGAGGAATGAACGGTTTAACTAAGCAGTGATGGCACACTCTCGACATTCGTAATATGTTCAGGCCAACTTTTGGCTTCAAAAATTCATGATAATTTCAATTTAAGGAATAAAATTACCATTTTTTTGGGTGCAATCCTCTTGATTTTAATTTACACTGCCTTATATTTCTGCAGATCTGTCGCAAAATCTCTTGAGTGTTCGGTTATGGGTGCCTCTGCTCTAATTCTCCCGGCCGGTCACCGCCAATAGATTCAGATGCAGCGTAAACAACCAGATTCCTTCCCAGGAAACCAACAGCTCGAGTGATAAGGTCATTATAACATGGAGGGCAAAGTGACAAAGGGGGAATGTTGGTGTCTCGTCACCTTATCTATGAATGAATCCCGATGGGATGAGGAGTCAGAGATTGATTCCTCGCTCTTCTTTAGACCGCTTCCAGTTCGGGCTGTGGTGTCTATTTTGAAACATGCAAGTCTTATCTAGTAGGACGGCCGTGGGGCCCACCACCATGATAAAGAAAACCGAAAACAAAAAGATAAAGACAAAGGAAAAAACAAAACACTTTGCCTACACATCATTCATCCACCTCCAAGCTTCATGAAGCACAAGTGCGCACCAAGGCCCGCTTCACACACAAGACTGAAGGCCCGTGACCATGCCCTTCGAAGATCTCTCGTTGGTCGAAAAGGCGGAGACCCGTCCAAGTTTGCTTCCACACTAGAAGGTGAGGGCCTAAGGGCCTAAAGGAAATTATCATGGATAAAGAGTCTACGTGGATTCCTACGTGGCATATTATGGGTAATGTTTCTTGGCCCGCCAGAATTTACATTAGGCCCACCTCCAAGAGTTAGGCTTGTCGTAAATTCCGGTGGACTATGTCGGTGGTATGGTCTTTGGATGAGAATCAAGGGGTCTCACTATTACATGGTCACGACCCTTGTCTTGTGTGTGAAGTGGCCCTTAATAGTCTTATTAGTGTGGGTTACCATTTGGAGTTACATGTTGCCATGACTTTTTTAATATTGGGATTATTGTTTTTACCTCGGACTAAACAAACAACTACACTAAATGGTCATATTATTGTGGGCCACAATCACTTTCTAGAGTCCATGCTAATTCTCATAATGTGAAATAATGTGGGCCACGTTGATTTTTAACCCACACTAAATTTCTAGGAGAAAATTAGAATGGACCACAATAATTGTTTTTCAAGGAAATCAATTCGGGTGATTATCTGTTTATGTGCTACTTTTGATGCAAGAGTATCCCTGCTAGACACGGCAAGGGAAGAATCAATGGTATTACAGGTATGTGCCGCCAAATACTGAGGCCCACCAATGGCTGCATAAATTTATATTGTTGTAGGTACAATGGGAGAAACCCTCCGCCATAAAAGGCTTATATGGTGTGCCTCCCCTGGCCATCCAAAGAACTTATGTAATAGTAGATACTATATCGCACTACTTTATCCTCTCTCAAAAATTAGGTGGCAACATATTATTGGTTGAGCTCTTATTATGGTGGGCCATGCCCAACTATTGGTGGGCTTTGATTCATGATGAGCGGTCCTGCCCAAGTTGGCAGCCTCCCCAAACACATATAATACTATAAACCGTGTGTTGGCGTTTGTGTATTCCGGTGGGGATGCTCTAAGGTGACTAGAGTAGAGGTGCCCATAACCGATCACTTAAGACTATTTGCGCCAAATTTGGAGAAGTATGAGGCGGTGCAAAGTTTTCTTATAAGAAGATAGAAATCAAGAGGATTGCAAAATTTTCGGTAATTTTGTTCCTTAAATGGAAGTTATTGTGAAATTTTGAAGCCAAAAGTTGGCCTAAACACATTACCAATGTCTAGAGTCGGCCATTACTGCTCATTTTGAGATGAATTCCTCCTCACTTTAGCACTCAAAACCAGGGACATGTGTCATGGCACTATCGATTCCTTGATGATACCAAAACCAAAGTTGGAGAAAGTTGGAGACGTAGGGTAAGCTTCCATGTAGGTTGCTTCACCCACCATATTCTAGTGGAAATGTAGATTCCACCTGGTGACATCTACAATTCCACTAGAATTTGTGGGCGAGCAACATACATGGAAATTAATCCTTACAAACTATGAAATGTAAAACCTTGTTTCAACCACCCACGATTTTCTTTTACCGAAATCAATCTCAACTTGATTGAAATTATTGCACCCAATAGATTTATGACAGGGTTTTGATTGGGAATGGGTAGTTCGACTCTATTTTATCTTATGTAAGGTGTTGGTTGGAAGTCTTCATAAAGACTTAGGGAAGATCCGAGGACTTGGACCCATGGTAATTCCAGCCTTGACTAGAAAATTAGTGTGGTCCATGGTATTTTCCACCCACACTAATAGGACTATTTAGTGTAGTACACACATCACAAAACAAAAAAACTTGCTTGACACAAAAATGATATTCTCAATAAAAAGTTATAGCAACATGTATCTCCAAATGATAGCCCACACTAATAGGAGTATTTGGTGTACTAAGGCAACTCAATAAAATAATAAGGGTCTTCTAGTCAATTTTCTCCAATTGACATTAGATAATGTACTAAATATAGCTTTGAATCCATAAATATGAAATATGAGACGCTTGCATTGGAGTGGTATATGGCAAGGCTTGTTGTTAAGAAACCATCACGAAAAAGACGTCATGATGAGGTTATACTACATGCTCAAAATGTAAGCGTTATTCTAAGTTCAACAACAAACCCAATTTGCAAGGCCGTGTGATCACTTTAATAGAGAGATACCGTAGTACCTTTACCACTTCAACACTAATTAAACTATGTTAAGGAAAAACCAAATAATTGAAAATTATATTTTGAAATATCAAAAATGAAAATGGAAAATGATTTTCATTTAAATATGGTATTTCCAAATAAATAGAGATCATAATAATAAATTGCCTAAAAATAGCCGAAGTGGTAAAGGTACTAGGGTAATTTTCACTTTGACCTTTATGATTTTCGCATCTTGTGAAACTTAGAATGATAGTTTGTGTGATTCGTGAGGCAGTTTCTGATCCAATCCAATAATCAAAATGGTTTGTGGAGTTGGAAGTGTCTAAATTAGTTCATATGTCTTATATGTACTTCCATCACTTACTAAACATAGTTTGGCACTTCAATTGCACTAAACATTTGATTTATTTTGGTCCACACTACCTATTCATCATGGATCCACTGGGTGGTTTGCAATCACTAGGTGGCAACTAGATAAAGATGTCATTTGACAATTGTTGCTACATGACAACAAGTCATGAAGTTCTTCCAGCATGTGCAATTACTCTTCTTCTTGAGTGGCAAAATAAATCCAAATTCTACACAAAGTTCTCCACTTTACAAGAAAAATGTCAACCCTCAGGGGCTATCAATATCATGGATCATGAAGTTGTCCCTTGCTCCTCTAAAATGTATGATTGGCTGTTAAACTCATCCTGAGATCACTTTGGCTTACATCAAAAAAATAAAATGTAAGAGTGACCATGAAATTTGAAGTCCGAACATGCCTATGTTTAGGCCTACATTATCCACTATCATGGTCCAACGGTCCAACAAATATTAAGGGACCAATGGCAGAGAAATGTCGTTTTAATAATTCTAATTGTTTTATTGTTTTATTGTTTTATTGTTTTTTTTCCAAACATTACCGTAGTTACGAGGAAAGAAGGGACGAAGAAGGGGAGAAGGTCAAACATGAAGAAAGAAAAATCCCAAAACTGCCCTTTTTGGACATATATTAGAAAAATTCAGCACATGCACTTTTTGGTGCATGGTCACTTCTCTTGGTCCACGCTTGGTTTACACCTAGTGAGGGGCCCAAAGGCTTTCAATATGCAATTTTTTATAGAAATCGGACCATGGAAATGTGCCCATGAAGTGTGACCATGAAAAAAAACCCTCTGACATGGGATAACTTCGTGGTCCATGATGTAAACAACCCCTTATGCAGGAAAACTTGCAAGAAATGAGTCGTTATTTTGAGGGCAACAATTTTGATCCACATTCATCATCAATCCAACATCAATTGTTTGCAATCATGAGGTGGCAACTAGAGAGGATGTCATTAATATGACAATTGTTTGCTACATGACAACATCAAGTCACAAAGCTCTTCCGCGAGTCGCAACAAGAAGCCGTCTTGAGTAGCAAAGCAAACCCACCTTTATCGCAAATTCTCCTTCACTTTGCAAAAGGAAAACAAGTAATTTGTAGGGAAAAAAATTGGTGCAACATGAAAAAAAATAAAAATCGCTAAGTTAGAACATAAAGAACTTGTTGTTCCAAGCGCAAGAAGTTTTGTGCAATTCAAACCCACCAGCAAGTTAGGCATGAAAAGAGTCCATGAATCAATCAAACCAAAACAACTCAAAGGCTTACAACGATGCAACAAATTTTGCGCCACACGATTCATCATCAACAAACATCATTTGTCTTGCAATCACTGGGTGAAATCTAGAGAGGATGTCATATGACACTTGTTGCTACATGACCACAAGTCACGAAGTTCTTCTCAAGTTGCAAATCAATTCCACCTTCGTCATAGATTCTCCTCCACTTTGCAGAGAGGGCTAAGGGAAAAAATTTAAAAAAAAAAAAATTGTTGCAGGAAAGGAGTAAGCAAAGTTCAAGCTATTGTCCCTCAGAGGAGCAGCAAGTTTTGACCCAAAGCGAAGTGAGACTTCGGGGAGTAAAAAAAGCTCTTTCCTTTCCTTCCTTCAAGGGCATAAAAAGCAGGAGAAGGTAACGAAAGCCGAAGTTGCTGCTGCATGTGGAGGATTCCTTCAAGTTCCTTCTTCTTCCTGCTGGCTGTGCAGAGTTTGAGTGGTTTTTGTGCTTGCTTGGAGTTCAAGATTGCTCGGTGAAGATCCCAACTTAGCCTCCGAGAGTGAAGAGCCTTCTTCTTCTTCTTCTTCTTCTTCTTCACCACCGCCGAACTAGCAAGCAATCGAAATTGGGTTTTGGTTCCTACTCCCACTTCCTTAACCCTCTTTCCCTCCTAAGTTATTCCTTCCTTTCTGTTCTCCTTTCTTTTTTCCTCCTCCTCCCTTAGCTGATTCGGATCGGTGCACCAATTCGGGGCCCACACACATTCGAACCTTCACATACCTTCAGAAGTAGAAAACAAGGCAAAGGCATTTCTGGGTGCCAAAGTCTGGTTTTTCGAAAAGTTGGGTTAAGTTGGGTTTCAGTGTACGCTCGACCCAATTTGGCCTTTGTTTGTTGGCTGCCGAGAGTTTCCCTGAGTTTTTGCATCCAAGGGGGAGTTGAGTTTCTTAAGAGAGAAAGCAAGCGAGAAAGAGAGAGAGAGAATCTTGGTTGTCAAGTTTTTGTGGTCCTTACCCAGAATTTGGAGCTTCAAAAGCTCCTAATTTGCGTGTGTGTGATGATGTCCTCACATATGGGAAGCTTTTCTGCTGCAAAGAAGAAGGTGAAGTTTGTGCTCTTAAGTTTTTGAGGAGTATTAGAGAGTTCTGAGGACTTTTGGGAAGTTGCTTTTAGGAGGTTTTTGAGGAGTTATGATGATGAGGTAGTAGTGAGTGAGGACGAACATGAAGAGGCCATCGACGACAAGGAGGCAGCGGCAGGGTGATTCTTTCTTGTTGCTGTGCGGTGGTTGCATCTCCGGGGGTTTCCGGCCACTCCGAATTTCTGCAGTTTTTGATGCCATTTTGATCAACAATTGTAACAAGTAAACATCAACAACGGCAGAGTAAAGAAGAACTCTGAAGAAGGCTGTTTTTTTAGTTTTTTTAGGGGTCTGTGATAAGAGGGTTAGGTACTTGTCGAAGTAGCCGCAAGAGATGCTTCTCCTGGATATGGCGCAGTGCAAGTCCTACAAGGAATCTTTGAAGGTTTTGGAGGCCGACATCCAGCATGCCAACACTTTGTAAGCAATCACCAACCACCCACAAATTGTCGCCCCCAAAAACTCCCTTGGAAAGCATCTTTTTCTCTTATTAACTTCCTGCACCCTTATTTCTCCCTCTTTCTTTCTTTCAGCACAAGAAGCATCTTTAAAGTTTCTCAAGTTCTTGGGGTTATGTATGCATGTTCACCATGCATCTTTGAAGGATTCCAAGTCATCTCTTGCAAAGAGCGTCGACCCTTTTCTTGTTTGCACCGATTTCTGAGCACCAGAAAAAGTGGGCTAGGGGCAATTCAGAATCCAGAAATCAACCGAAAGCTTGGTTGAAGGCCATGGTGTGCATCACAGGAACATCATTTCCTTGAAGCCCCTGAAAATAGGGCTGTTGCTAAATTCTTGTACGTTTTTCATCTGTGTGCATTTTTACCACCGCTACCGACTTTTCTTTCAATTCAAAGTCCCTCCCTCCCCGTTTTGTGTGTTCTTTCTCCGAGAAGTGGGTTTTCTTTTCTTCGTGCAGAGTCAAAGTTTCTGAAGTGTTGGGGGGCTATGTTTCTTCATCTTGCATCTTTGAAGGATTTTTATCTGGTCATCTCTTTGAAAGAGAAGTGTGAAGCTTTTCTTATTTGAAGCTATTCCTGGAAGCCCCTGAAATTAGGGCTACCACAAGAAGGGGTTTGGAGGGATTATATTCTAACTGCTTGTTGCTAAAGTTTCTAAATCTATTCATTTTTTGATTTTGATATTGTGTTGCAGAGCTTCCGAGTTTCCGAGAGACTACGATGGAGCATGCCTGCAGATGCGGTTGTCGTATAGTCCGGCCGCACATTTGTTCCTCTTTTTGGTGCAATGGACAGATTGCAGCTTGGCCGGTGCATTGGGTCTCCTCCGCATCCTTATATATAAGGTAATTTTGTTTTAAATGAAAAAATTTTGAGATCGATCTTTAACCGCCATTTTGAATGTTTTGGGATTTGGGTTTGCTTTTTTCTTCCTTCTCGCTTGTGTGTGCGTGTGCGTGTGTGTGTTGTTGTTAAAACAAGGAGAAATGTGGGAAAATTGATTGAATAAGTTGTGGATTGGCCTTTGGTATCTTCAACTGAACCGCCACTTTGAATGTTTGGGAAATTGGTTTGATTTCTTCTTGCTTGCTTGCTTGTGTGTGTGTTGTTGAAACAAGAAGGAATTTTGGTTCAACCATTGAAATTGTGCAGATTTGTAGTGGGTTGAACCGCCACTTTGAATGTTGGGGGATTGGGGGTCCGCTTTCTTGCTTCTTGCTTGAAGAAGAAATGTGGGTAATCATTGAATAAGTTGTACAGATTTGTGGATTGGCTTTTGTATCTTCAATTGAACCGCCACTTTGAGTGTTTGGGAAATTTAGTTTGATTTCTTCTTGCTTGTGTGTGTGTGTGTGTGTGTGTGTGTGTGTTGTTGTTGTTGTTGTTGTTGAAACAAAAATAAATTTTGGTTCAACTATTGAATTTGTGCAGATTTGTGGGTTGGATCACCACTTTGAATGTATGTGGAATTGGGGTTCTGCTTTCTTCTTGCTTGAAGAAGAAATGTGGGTCAATCGTTGGATAAGTTGTGCAGATTTGTGTATGTTGGGTGTTTTAATTGAACCACCACTCTGAATGTTTGGGAAATTGGGTCTGGTATCTTTTCACTTGTGTATGTTGTTGAAAAACAAGGAAAAATGCAGGTGAATCATTGAATTTGTGCAAATTTGTGGGTTGAATTAGCACTTTGAATGTTTGGGAAATAGGACCTTCGTTTGTTCCTTCTTGCTTGTGTGTATGTTGTTGAAACAAGATGAAGAAATGTAGGTGTACCATTGAATAAGTTGTGCAGATTTGTGGGTTGACTTTTTGTATCTTCAAATGAAACTGCCACTGTCAATGTTTGGGAAGTTGGGTCTGCTTTCTTCGTTGTTGCTTGTGTGGATGGTGTTGGGAAAAGAAGAAATGTAGGTAAACCATTGAATTTGAATAGCTTTCTGATTGGCATCTGTATCTTCAATTGAACCAAGACTGCAAGTGTTTGGGAAATTTTATCTGCTTTCTTCCTTCTCCAGAAATGTGGGTGAATCTCTGACTCTGCAGATTGTGGGTTGGTTGCTCGTATCCTTAATCAAACCACCACTTTAAATGTTTGAGCAAAATTGGGTCTGCTTTCTTCCTTCTTTTCAATTGTGTATGTTATTGAAATAAGATGGAAGGTGGGAAAACAATTCAATTTGTTTGCCTTTTCGTTGATTTCACAGCTGTGGATATTTTCCCATTTTGTTTGGCTCTTACAATTATCAAGCTCTCTTTTGCAGGTCTACATGGATGGCACAAGCACAATGTCCACACAAGAGAGGAAAGCCAGCCTTGGCGAATTCTATGGTGAGTTTAGCTTTTCTTTCATAGGAACATTTCTCCCACCTCATATCTTTTTTTGTGGCCTTATTTGAACTGGCAGTCCATTTGCTCTTGGAGTTGACATTTTAGTGTATCTAGTGAATCTGCTCCAAAATTTCCAAGCTGAGAGATTGTTGAGGACTTGTTTTTGTAATCTCTTGCAATCTCCCCAAACTTTCAATCTCCCTATTCTGTGTTTTCAAGGGATCAGATTGTTACTTGCGTTTGTGTTCTATACACTACTGCCCTAAGTACACACATCAGAGGGTTGAGGTTGGGGTTGATTGCAACTCGGCTAAATAATGTGAGCCAAGCTCAGTTGATGGTTTGAATATAATTTTTGTTACCACTGCTTGAATCTATTACTTAAGTGAGGTGGCATTGCCATTTATGAGAGGGGTAATAAATTGACTCCAGAATATTGCAACCACAGCTGAGAGTTTGTTGAGAACTCGTTGTCGCAACCCCAATCGTTTCAAACTTTCAATTCTTAATTGATCGTTCATAATTGCCATGAGGTTGATTGCAACTCAGCTAATCAAAATGAGGCAAACTGAGATGCTAGTTTGAATATAATTTTTGTTGTAGCTGCTTGAATTTATTACTTCTTGATTGAGGTGGCATTGCTATTTGAGAGAGAGAGAGGTTGAGAGAGAGAGGTAGTAAATCTACTCTGAAATTTTGCAACCATACCTGAGAGAGTGTTGGAGTTCTCGTTTTCGTAATCCCAAATGTTTTAATGTTTCTATTCTTGATCATTCATAAATGTCGTGAGGTTGATTGCAATTCGGCTATTCAATCTGAGGAAAACTGAGTTGCTGGGTTAAATATAATTTTGTTGTAGCTTCTTGAATTTATGATATTTTGAGTGAGGTGGAATTGCCATTTGAGAGAGAGGTAGTAAATCTACTCCAGAGTTTGCAACCATAGCTGAGAGATTATTGAGGACTCGTTTTCGCAACCTCCAATCTTTCAATGTTTCAACTTTTAATTGAACATTCAGAAATTCTGTGAGGTTGATTGCAACTTGGCTAATCAATGTGAGGCAGATTGAGTTGCTGGGTTGAATATAATTGTCATGTGGCTGCTTGATCTTTTTTGCATCTGGATTGAGGTGGTATTGCCATGAGAGAGAGGTAGTAAACCTACTCCAACTTTGCAAACATAGTCGAGAGATTGTTGTGTCCTTGTTTTCAGAACTCCGAATTTTTCAAGCTTTCTACTTTGAATCAGTTATCCATACAGGCCCTTATTTCAAGGGAGCAATTTATTGCTTTTATCTTGAGTTCTTTTGAATACAGTATTGACTAATCAATGTGAGCCAGACTGAGAGTTGCTGGTGTGAATATTTTTTTTTGTGGAACGAGTTGGTTCTGATAATTATTACCTAATATTTTGTGTCAGGTCACATATACCCATCATTGCAGCAGCTTCAAGGGGGAATGACAGGAATCGAAGACATAAAACAGAAAGCAAAATGCTTGGAGCGATACAAGAAACGCGACGAAGAGTGCAGTCACATGTCGGAATTCGACATTGAGCGCGAAATCGAGTGTGGTATTTGCATGGAAAAGAACCCGAAAATTGCTCTCCCGGATTGCAACCATGCCATGTGCCTCACTTGTTACCGCGATTGGTGCGTCCTTCTCTATCCTTAGCCAACTTACAAATTTTAGGGTTAGCAACTTTTGATGATAATATTTAGCGTAAGGTAGACGGGTCTTGAGCAGTGGTGATTTTTCACAAGGTCCCTAACATGTCCAGGGACATGTTCATAATTTTTTTTCTTCCAGTGGACGAGTTCTTAGAAAATGAACCGGTTTTTGGACGTGTCAAATTCACTTTGGACGGGTTCTAAAAATAACAATTTTTTTGATAGTTTTTTCCAAAAAAATAAATGGTACAAATATCAGTTATATTATGTCATATATGACATGTGAATATATGCATAATGCAATCAAACCACTAATACCCAATCAAAATATCAATCTTGAAGTGCTTGATTCACCTGCATACATTAATTCATCAACCACAAAATTTAGAACCTTTTTAACATAATGTCAAAGATTATAATTGAAGGTAAACTTAGCAATTGAATAAGAATTAGTATATATAAACATGTTCAAAAATTTAAAAATATAGAGCTACTTACCCTTCAAAGGAGTGGATGAATTCTCCTATCCTTCATGTTTCTCCAAACAAGCATCACTGCATTCCAATTGATGTTTTCAATTGGAATATTTGCACCTCTTGCAATTGGAATATTTATACCTCTTGCGGGACGGGTATTTTCATTTTCAAACCGGTTTTGGGACGGGTTGTTTTTTCTTTAACCTTTCCATGGACGGGTTGGTTTAGAAATTACCGGTTTTGGGACAGGTTGCAATTTTTTTTGCCTTTCAATTCAAGGTTTTTGGAAATCGACCACCATTTGAACCATTCGCAAGAAAAGCATGAGGTATTCAAGGAAATGTTGTTGGTAGTGGCGAATTATGCTGATGATCGAATTAGGGTTACTGTATAAACTCTGCATTTCATGCTGAAAGATAGTTTTCTAGACATGGAGATTTCTCAGGATGAAATTGCATAACCTATTTCATGTAATACAGCTGGGGAAACTGAGCACCATTCAAATGTTTGCAAGAAAAATACACAAGGCTTCCAAGGAAAAAGCATTTGCAAAATTGGATCTTGTCATGCTGGTGATTGAATTAGGGTTACTGTTTAAGCCGTAAATCTCATCCTGAAAGATAGTTTTGTTGACATGGAAATTTCGTAGGAGGAAAATGCATAACCTAGTTCATGTAATACAGCTGTGGAAATTGAGCACCACTCAGAGTTGCAAGAAGAAAACACGAGGTTTTTGAGGAAATGTTGTTGGCAAAATGGATCTTGTTACCCTGGTGAATGAATTAGGGTTAGTCTGTAAACTGTGACTTTTCATGCAGCTTGAAGGATAGTTTTGTTGACGAGGAGAATAATTTTTTTTGGGGCATTTGTTTCTTCTTGTGATGCAGGCGTGCCCGTTCGCAATCATGTCCTTACTGCCGAGACAGTTTACGGCGGGTGGATTCGTGCGACTTATGGATTTTCACCGACTCGGGTGAAGTGGAAGATGTCAACACAATTACGCGCGACAATTTGCAACGCCTCTTCTTGTACATTGACAAGCTGCCGCTTCTACTCTCGGAGACTGTGTTTGCCTTGTATGATACTTACGAAACACACCTCAAGTGAACCGTAAGCAACAAAAGAAGAAAGATTAGTGCCAAAAAAAACCGCCCGTTTCGACGTCGCCTCGACTCTCATCCTGTGGCTGGGTTGCAAACACAATCTGCTGTTGCTGCAACTTTGGGGCCACTTGTACCATTCTTCATTCCACCTGTCCCTGCCTGCCTGCCTGCCCACCTATGAGGTAGGTCAAATTTGAAAATCAAATCAAATCCAATCAAATCAAAATTAGGACTGAGTGGCAGTCGTGGCATTTGAAAATTAAGTCTGCATTCAAAACCATCCTTAGCGCGTCACCACTATCCTTGACCTTTAGAGGCTCGCAACACTGAATTAGGTGCATAAACCAAACGGAAAGGAAAGCTGTACATAATACACAATGTTTTGGGACCTGATAATCAATGCGAAAATCTCATCTTTTTCACACCAGCTTCTCACATTTCTGACTTCCAGTTACAAGTTTCTGTTTTTGGGGTAATCTGTCCTTGTACCATGCCAAGTCAATGTGGTTCTTGTATCCTTTTTTAGTACACTAGATATCTGGTTTAGTGTGGTATTAAAATTGGCATGGCAGTTTATTTAGAGTGGTGGGCATGACTTGTCATATAGCACCAAGTGTCATTTTTCACTTAGCATGCACAATTCTGACTACTTTTTGGAAAACGCGAGGTTTAACTATTACACTTTAGGTCCAATCATCTAAACTTGCTACAATTTACTCCTGTCAGTTCTAGGTGCTTTCTTTTACAGGGTGCAGTCGGATCTCGAACTTTGAGAATCACAGCCAGAATTATTTGATGTTTGTATGATTTTGCACCTATGTTCTAGTAAATGAGTATGATCCATACTGGACACTAAGTATCCTTGAATAGATATGTAGGATCTTCTAGAATGTAGTGCGTACATTTATTCTAGAAGATGCTTTCCATTCGTGGTTCATGTCCATTGTGGGTCATTCACTTAGTAGTTGCAACTATTCCTGAAATTTGAGTTTGAGTAGCCGAGAGCAATCTGAATCAATTTGTGATTATCTCGTTGGATTAGCCTCCCAATATGGATATGGAAACCATTCGATGCAAGATATTTGAATCACATCTCAATTTCTTATCGCATTTCCGAGTCAACATATTTCAAAACCCATTATAATCATAAAGGCTCATTTGTTTGTGCTACCCATATAGATCATGTTCCACCTTTTGTGCATGAGAAGGAGCTTCTCGAGTACTCTATTCTTGTCTAAACCATGTGATTTTGAAAATGTGGAAGTACAAGTGGCATGTCACAATTGCTTATAATGCTTGATATGTGGACCTTTGTTCACTAAGGGCAAGGCGAATGGTGCTTGGATCCTCCATTTGCAAACTCAACTGCAAAGTAGATGCCACATTGTTCACATGTTGAAAAGTATGTGTATCTTAGAAAAACAAGTACCATCCTAGGATGCCTTTCTTCAATGTTGATGTGATGTGCATGTTTCGAACTAGGCATTGGATGTGAGAACTTTGCCATGGGATGTAGTAAATGTCCAACCTACCAAGCTGCAGTATGGTAGGTGCCACATGTCCATTACTGGTTGTAGTGGTTTGGCCACTATGGTATGGTCAACTATTATGGGTGATAATGTGCCTCCTTGTACCCAATTGAGAATAGACACATCAACCAAATGGTTGTGTTTGCTCACTATGACTTTTGCTATTGCTCACCCTCCACGGAAAAACCACACTGGTTAAAAATAGAAGCTGGGTTGACTTTGCTAAAAATCGTGTTTTATTGGTTGTTGCATTCTTGACGCCCTTTTGGACGCGTGGCTATGTTTAGCCAGTTTACTTTTTCCTTTGTTAGAAATCGAGTTTTATTGTTTTACTACATTCTTGACGCCCTTTTGGACGCATGCTATTTTTAACCAGCTTGGTTTTTCCGTGGAGGGTGAGATTGTATTTACATCAACCGAGTAATGGGCATGTTCTTACATGCATGGAGTGCACTACATGAGCATGAATGTGAGGATGGGCATGATCACCTTGACATGAGCTATGCCATGGGATCACATGTCATTTTGTATGTTTAGCCATTTCCACAGGGATCTACAAGCTGATGACTCTGTCCGAACACTCCTGCTTTAAGCTATTCGTATACTTTCCAGAGCATACTCAACAAACCCCCACATGCAGCTCAATCTCATAAATGGGTTATTATTATTCCCCATAAGTCATCCCGCCCCGTTGCCATTATAGTCAGTGTCCCGGGGAATCATAGGCTACCGTCCCAGTCAGTGCAAACCAGCGAATTTTTTTTCACTTTTACCTTGGAGGTGAAGTAACTATTTTTCACTTTTACCTTGGAGGTGAAGTAACAATTTTTCACTTTTACCTTGGAGATGAAGTAACTATTTTATTGAATGTGAATGACGTGTTGGAGCCTATTTGGGCATATATTTCAGTATAATATTTTGCGAATAAGAGGGAAGGTTTAGTTTCATTTGGCACTATATTTCCATGTGAGCAAATCATTACACATGCGATATAACATTGAAAAGGCAGGAAAAATTCAGCTAGGTGCAAAAAAAAACATAATTCAATGGAACTATTTCATGGATGAAATGTAGCATGTATTATGCGAAATTGAAACCATGACACACAAAAAATATAGGAGGAAAACACTTCTTCATTCATAATAGGCATACATTGCCATTTAGCCATGTGAATTGGCGTAAATCATCTTTGGAGTCAATAAGTTGCTTCTACTTTGAAAAACCCCCTAAATAAGTTTCCATTGTAAATCATTCTATGTGAATCAAACACCCAATGCATATCTACCCCGCTTCGGCTTTAAACCCCTCCAATCCGAAACAACTTCCTTGTAAGGGAATGAAGTCAAAGTGTAGTGTTTTTGTGCAAACATAGTGGTAACAAGAGGCAAGTGCTCTGTCAATCGATTGCGGAGTTTGTTCTTCAAGAAAGCAACATTGGAGAATGTTCTTTCATCCTCTACACTCCCAAGAACCTGCAAGGTGTGAAGCAAACACATATAAAAAATCAGCAAAGAACAAAAAATCAGCAAAGAACAAAAAATCAGCAAAGAACCAAAAATCAGCATACCTGAATCATCGCAATTTCTGCGAGCTTGAAGAACTCGGGGAACATCCCCCTCAACGGACCAGATTGTGCAAAGTTACTCCAAACCTTCGTTATGGGATGAACATTCAAGTCCAATGCACGCATTGCATGCTCGGAATTGTTCACCATGGCCACCTTGAACCAGTGCAGCTGCCGATCAAGTGCAGCTGCATCCAACAGTGGTGGGCTAGTTTCATACTGTAATGGAGTGCTAGAAATCTGTTTGGGCACACAAAATGTAGCCTTCAAAGTGTTCATGTGACATGTTAGCTTGTCCTCATGCCCTGGCTCAATCCAAAATTGAGGGTACACAATTGACAGTGCATCCATCACCTCACTTGGTGGAAACCTGCTCTGCAGTTCCATTACCATCATTGCGGCCGCCTCTGCAAGCATACCACCAATACTTTAGACCCACAACTTACAAGCATGTAAACAAAGAGCAGAACTTAACAAAGGAAATTACCAAGTGCATTGAAGATGAAAAAAAAAAAAGGTTAGAGAAACAAACCTGTAACCTCAGCCTTCACTCTTGAAATGGTGACGTCAAATAATTCTTTTGTTACGAAGGTGCTCATCGAAGTTTGAGGATCAATGCAAGTAGCATTCAGGTGTGAGCCCGCTGAAGTAGAAAGATGGGCCTCGAAGACTAAATGTTCAACACAATCATTCACATCCGGATGCCACCTCAAGCGAATGCTATCATGAGAAAGCTCAGTAATCCGAATGAAGCATGCAAATGCATCAGAAGTGAATGCTTTCTCAGAGCAGTACAAGTCATGCACATCTTGTATGCAAAGATTCAAAGCCCTTGTGAAATCACATACATATACTGAGGATGATTGTGCAAAGACAACCAAGGCCTTTACCGCCTCAAGGAGGGGCACCACCGCCGCCATTGTCAACAAACATCTGATGTCAGCCAAGAGTTCGTAGTTTACCTTGGCAGCTGGGATTACCGGTTTCACAAATTGATCCGAATACATCTTCACCAAAAGAGTGCGGTACTCGGACAAAACACGTTTCAAAGGACTTAACATACTGATCCACCTAGTTTTCACATTTTGAAGTATCTTCCTACCCTTTGTCTCAAGCAAATCAACAAGTTTTTGGAGCTCCAAATAACGTTTTGGGGACTTGCTGAAATACCTGTGCAGGGCTGCCAGTAGGGTTTCTATCCTACTCACCATCTCCAGATCTGATAGACATTGCACTGCAAGGTTGCTTCGATGTGCCACACAATGCATGCCTTGCATGTGTGGCGCATGAGAGACTTGCAACCTGTTAGTAACACCATTCCTCTTGCCTTGTAGGACCGAAGCACCATCTGCCCCAAAGGCCATGAACCGATCTCTTATTTGCTGGGGGGTTAGCCCACCTTGTTTATCAAGGGCACCAAGAATAATCTTAGTTATGCTTTCAGCTGAACCACCCTCGATCACACGTTCCAAAGACAGAAGCAAGGGCACTCTCTCCCAATCAGAAATTGTGTACACATGAATACTAATCCAAGATTGGTTGTCCACCGTTGTTACTTCATCACAACTGATTGAAAAATATGGGGCAGCACTTACTATTTCCTTTGTCTTGGCTTGCACAACATTAAACAAGCTCTCACCCATTTCCCAACCCGCACCCTCGGTCCAATGCTTCAATGGAACCTACAAAGCCATTCAAAGCACATTATCAACAAAGCTAATGTTGCAACAAAAAATGGGAAAAAAAGGAAAAACTGGAAATTAGAAGAGGTTAGAGTTTCACCTTAGGAACACCAAGGAATTGCAAGAGTTCCTTCATGGGAGGATACTCCGTCATTGGCCTCCCGAATTGGAGCAAGTGGAAGATGACAACCATTTGAACCTCCTTCCTCTTGGGAGGAGCCCCTGCTGCAACCATTGTGGCAATATCGCCCGCTTGTAGTGCAGCAAATGCCCTTTCAGCGCGCTTGTGGGTGGAGTTCAAGTCCCAATACCACTCCCCCCTCTTCAACTTCATGTTAGGCATATCAGAGAGACATTTTTTCCAACCCTGATGTTTTTTCAAGTTGTCATCTTTAGCATCAAGAATCTTATCCCTGCCATTGATTTTCGAGCAAATGACACACCTGACCTTCTCAAATCTGCCATCACCCTCCGCATCCTGCTCTGACCAAGGGTACTTGGCTTGCCAAGTGTCCTGGAATCTGCACCAGGCAATGAGAAATGGAATCACTTTTATGATGTTGCTGTGCTTCAGCTGTCCGTTGTGACTTGTTCATTGCAGATCGATCTCATTGAAAATTCACACATAGATAGCAATTTGGTTGCTACAATTCAGTGATTGAGATACTCAGCAGCTCCTCTGAGAGCATGACTAAGCTCGAAAGCTTTAAAAACTAACTTGATTTCGCATGCAGTCAAGGGTCACTATGTTTGTGTCTACAACAGAGGAAATTTGAAACCTAAACTCACTTGCACTTCAGAGTCACAGCACTACTTTCCTCTGCTTTTCCGGTTCTTAACTTTGAAATGCTCAATGACACTCAAGCCACTCATCGCATAAATCCCTAGTTATGAATAGGAAGCTCTGAAAGCTATCAACAAAGCTACAACCGAACAGACACCATACAAATTGTCAGAATGGTTTTTTAACCTCATACAAATTGTAGACAAATGCCCCAGACATAATGGCTGATGATGGAGACAACAATGACCAACATAGCTACAACAGAACAAACGCTGCAATTCCATACCCTGACAAAGGAAATTGAAATTTGCCTTGTCTGCGAAATTGAGGAGCAAAGAGGAGCAAACTTATCAAAGAGGAGCAAACTGCAAACATACCTTCTTTTTGCAGCTTTCCGTTGCTTCGAAGGCACCTTCTGCACGGAGGGGATGAGCTCGGTGTCTCCACCAATCTCCGGAGCATCAACCGTGGTTTGAGAACCCCCAATGTCGGCAGATGCAGCTGGGGATGGGGAGGCCCTGGGCGCTGGGGTGGAGGAGGAGTCCCCCAAGCTTGCCCCAACGGATTTGTTGGCAGCGACATCCACCATTGCCGCAGTGGACAAGTCTCCCCTAGGTGTTATGAGCAACACCCTCTGCTTGAAACTTGGCCGTTTCGGGGTGGAAGAATGCCCTGGAGCCATCTTCGAAGCGAACCCAAAAGATGCAGGGCAATGCGGCGAAGGGCTACGCGGCGAAGGAAGGCCAAGGGCAATGCGGCAGGAAGGCCAGCGAAGGAAGGCGACTGGAGGGCGAAGGCGACGGGAGGGCGAAGACGGGAGGGCGACGAAGGCGAAGCGGCGACAGCGTAAAGATGGCCAGCGAACCCAACAAAGATGCACCGCGAAGGCGACACAACAGCGCAAAGATGGCCAGCGAACCCAACAAAGATGCACCGCGAAGGCGGCACAACAACGCAAAGATGGCCAGCGAACCCAACAAAGATGCACCGCGAAGGCGGCACAACAGCGCAAAGATGGCCAGCGAACCCAACAAAGATGCACCGCGAAGGCGGCACAACAGCGCAAAGATGGCCAGCGAACCCAACAAAGATGCACCGCGAAGGCGGCACAACAGCGCAAAGATGGCCAGCGAACCCAACAAAGATGCACCGCGAAGGCGCGAAGGCAGCACAACAGCGCAAAGATGGCCAGCGAACCCAAAGATACAGCGAACCCAAAAGATGCACAAAAATGCACAAAGAAGCACAAAGATGCACAAAGCGAGCACAAAGAAACACATACTTGTTCGCAGCCATAACTCTCACGCCGCCACCCTCACCAGTGACCACCACGCCTCCTCTGCATCCAAAATTCAAATCCATCCCCATTAGTGATAGCAAATCACAACAAACCCAAGAAATCCTACCTAACACAACCATGCATTGAAGAGCCTCTCATCGCGGTTCCCATCAACAGTGCAACATTGCAAGGCACTGTCTATCAGATCTGGAGGCCCGAGGCGAGGGGGTTGGCAATGGCAACTGGGCAAGCAATTGCAGGGTAGCGATGTGGGCAAATTGGATGGAGGATGAATGCAACTACACTCACCTTATGTGCGGCGAGGTTGTTGCGATGGATGTGAAGGGATGGATTTGTTGGCAGCGAAGGTGGGCGAAGGCGGGACGGAGCGGATTCGAATCGGTGGAGGGCAGCGACGGGAGGGCGGCGACGGGAGGGCGAAGACGGGAGGGCGAAGACGGGAGGGCGAAGACGGGAGGGCGGGGCGGCGACTAAAGGACGGCTAGTAGGGGCAGATCTAGGCGATTTCAAACGCCTAGATCTGCCTACTTATTAAAGGGCATGTCGTACACGCCCATTAGTGATAGCACAAATAACGATAAATCGCCAAAAAATAATTCGCTGGTGCAAACCAGTCTGGTGCATCGACTTAGTAGGTCGTTTTTATTCTAGTTTGTATAATACCAACTACTGTAGCGATAGAGTTTTGTGTAGAACATCTAGAATCAATCAAAATATACCGAGGAATACAGGTGTAAAACAAGAAAGACAGACTCATATTCAACATTCCGGACTCGAAGACTGATGTCTCAGGAAATTGAAAAGAGCGGACAAATCTTCGGAAGGCGTGCAATACTTGTAGAAGAGGTCCTCACCTGTGTCCATGCTCCCCAAAAATACCACAGTATGTTAGTAGAGCGTACATCAGGTGTTATCAGACCTCTTACTTGTTATCGATGTCAACAAGGCTTTACCCCATTCTCAAAGGTAGTCAGTATGCTACCATTCCTCATTCATTGTTTACAAGCAGCTTATCAGATTGTAAATCATCAGGAACCAAACATCTCGAACACTTTCATTAGTTTCAAGATCCTGGCCATTTTATCAAATGTATCATGTCTGTAATTTACACTCATAATCCGACCTTAAACTCATCCGCGCTTGAGCCGGATTTGCCCATCCCGCCTGCTTGTTAGGAGCCTGTGGTAAGACCGTGATCTGTTGCCAACCCTACTTGCCTCTAGTGTTGCGGTAGCGTGTCTGAGCTCAGACAGCGTAAGGAGACGAGTTTGTGTTAGTGCTGGAGTCTCCTGGGAGCTCCACGGCACCTACCTCCTATTATCGTTTTTTCTTGTTTTCTCTTTTTTATTTTCTTGATTTACGGGCAGCCCGTAGTCGGATTGCTAAATTCAAGAAACCCAGATTTAGAGAGAGAGAGAGAGAGAGAGAAGCTCTCTGAGAGCATTTAGTGAAAGGAGACAACCCCAAGAAATGTGACTTATTAAGATGCCTAAACATGTTGCATCATGATCAACATAAGAGAGTATTAATTGACTTGACATTCAATGGAATATCAACACATTTTGAGGAATCATCTGCGATAACCAAGGGTTCTCTAATAAGTGGAGGAACTTAGTTAAGTTATGAAATTTCAAGCTACCCTTCAATTATGTAATAAGCTAATTTTTAGTGTTTATTATAACCGTAGTTTTACTTATAAGTGTTTTTATAGGGTATTATTTGTAGGGCTATATTGCTTAAGTATAATTTTTTTCTCTCATCAAAAGTGCACCCCCTTCCAATTGTAACATGCAAGACTAAGACATAGACATGACATTGAAATAAAATTGTAATAGACATGTGGTAGTTAGAAAAGGCTATACCAAGAGGTCAACATACTTGATATATATATTCTTTACTCTATATGTAGGATGTTGTATAATATAGACAATAATCTATAAATTCCTACATATTTTAGAGACATATATTTATTATAATACTCTTGAATTTTTTATTCAACACCTCTAATATATTGAGTTTTTTTATAAACTTTATTGCTGAAGAATATAAACTACCCTATATTTAACACACGTGGTTTTATAATTTTTGCATAGTGAATTTCCTTGGGCAATTTCTAGGAAAAAATTGCATTCTATCATCAACTAAACATTTGGATAGAATAAAAGAAATGCCATATGGTATTCTTCATTGTGCACCAATGACAAATGTACAACCCACATGCAAATTACTCATGAAACCCAAAAACAAAAAAACAAAAAACATTGGTGTAGAATGACTCATGATTTCCTTAGTACTATTCTGAAGATCATTTTGATTGCTCATTGGTTGGGGTGGCCAATTGCTCATTGACAACCCCAACTCATTATAAAATTACTTTCTGCACACTTACTTTCCTGCATACTTTACCATGTTTGGGCCCATCCGCTTACAAAGATTGCATCTTATTTGCTTCTTGATTATTCATTACAACTTGAGATTTTGTCACCCAACTTCTAATGGCACCGGATTCATCCAAGATTTCCTACATTTAGATTCATTTCTTCCCTTTCTCCTTGGCAGTTGAATCTGCACAACGGAAAAGTCCAATTTACCTCTTGGAAGTATGTACGGTACCCTAGCATATGCTTTGTGTCTATGATCTATAAGGTATGTAGGAGACTTATCAGTGAACTTGGATTTCGGGACGAAAAACCAACAACGATCTGGTGTGACAATCAAAGCAGCATAAGGATCTCGAAAAATCCCATGTTCCAAGATAAGACCAAGCACGTTGAAGTAGATTGGCACTTAATGAGGCAGAAAAGTGAAGACAACACAATTGAGGTAAAGTTTATTCCCACTGTCGATCAACTTGCAGACATCCTTACTAAAGCTCTAAGTAGAATCAAGTTTGAGAGACGCCGGGACAAGCTCTGCACCAAATCAGAAGAGGAAACTAGGAACCTCAAAAGAATAAGTAATTAGTTTCCTTGTTGAAACTAGGATTTGGCTTGATAGTAGAACTCAACCTTATGTCAAGTCTTGAAGCCCCTGTACTCGGCATTTTTGTATCCACTCACGGCTCGTTGACAATCGGCCCAAGAACAAAAGATTCCAATTTGGTGCCCTCGACGAACAACATATACCTTTTACCTCTGGTTGACAAAGATCGAGACTCGACTTCATCAAGAATCTCAGTCTATCCAATGACACTGAGAGGGGGTTGGCCCTCATGATGATCTTGGTTGTCATCCAGTGACTGGAACCCCATTGGTGCATCAAATATCATATGCTCCACCATGGGAGCAGCCAGTTGATTCCACGCTGAAGGAGTAACAAGAGAGCCCAGAACGGCAAGAGGAACACTTGAATCTATGTTTCAATTAGGTAGTAAGTATTGAAGACAGAACATGTAGATTGAAATTACAGTGTGCAATAGGTAAGGAACCCACTGGAGAGAGGCCTCGCAAACAATGACGCTCCCCATCCATTTCGGTTCCTCTTGCGAAAATTAGACTCAATCCGTGTTATGCGAGCAAGAAGGGGTGTTGGCAGCTTGTGCTCGCACACCATTAGGGTTTCATTCATAGTTGTCACTATTCGGTCTCACAATTCAGGGTCCCCTCACTAGTCGTCTCCCCTCACTCATCTACTAAGGTATTTAACCCGACACTCATCCTCTCTTTGAACAACTAGATTCCCTCATTCCGTTGTAGTGTAGCTTTCCACAATAATGGTTTCAAGATTGTGAGCTGATTTGAGTGAGTATATTGGCCCTCTTTTGAACGAGGGCAACATTCTGTCATTTGGAGATGATTTGAGTGGAGGTTCGATAAAAAAACCAATCCTAATTTGATTTCTAAACTGTTGCCCCTCAAAATCACTATTGACATTCCTATTATAATCTCCCACATAATAGAACTTCAACATTTAAAATTTTGAAATGTAAGTAGTCACGTCTAACCTGCATATATCTATACGGTTGGATTTGTCAAAAAAGCTTTAGATCTTCAGCTACGGTCGTTGAAATTGAGGTCACATTTTCTGGGCAGATTTGAGGGAAATTGGGCGTTGGGAAGTTAGGGGTGAACTGAATACATGGGCTATCATCACTATTCAACGGCCAGCTTCAATGGACACAGGATGCTTGATCTCGTTCTACACTCATTAGCAGTTGACGATCCATGTGCATACATGGTCGGGCATGTTAGTCGCACCCAATTTCGTGGTTTTGTGGCTGTAGACCATCATGCTCAATTCAGGATTGAGTACATTCATTGCATGATCCTTTGTTGGCTCAGAACGCATATAATTTTGGGGAGAATTAGTTACCAGCCCACATGACCGGCCCCTCATGAGCGGGAGAGTAGATCAGCTCGAAACTTGATGCATGCATGTGAGTTCTGTTGCAGACTCTTCTCGGGAATTAAGAAATGAGACTCCAGTTTTATGATGCAATAAAATATTTTTCCATAACCATCCAAAGGGACTTGATCGTTTGTTTAGCGACGTCTATTCTTTATGCTTCAATTCATGTCAAGATATCTGGATGAGAAGAGGATATATGTCGCACATCTTCCTGGAATGGCCACGAACGTCAAACCATTGATACATACCTAATTAACTATACCTATTTTTTCCATTTCATAGAGAATTTTGCTCTTTACACAGTGAACACTGACAGTGGCCACATGTGCAATCCTGCGCCCATTCAATGTATGATGCGTTGGCTTCCACTTGAACGTCCAGCTCAGATGTGTTGTCAGCACTGTGATCTGCCAAGTCACAAACTCTCCTCATAACATTTTAGTTCCTGGAGCTCAGGGAAGCAGAACACGCAGCCTCAACCACATTTTCTTCGTTCGATCTCCTTCAGACTCAGCAGGTAGCGTGAACTTGAGGTCCGAGAGCTTGCGATTTTTGCAATCCTCGTTGAAAAGTCTACATCAAATTATCGGAAAAGACGCACTGTCGTGGGAGTTGACGATGTCCATTAAATTGTGATGACGTGCTGTTCCAACTCTATAATAGCTTACCACCTACTCAACTGCGTGCAACAGCATTCTTAAGTTCTTGCTGCTGATTGGCTTTCATGAGGTTTTGAAACCGGCACAGGAAAGATGGAGATGAAATCAACGAACGACCTGAGCCCTTCAGCTTTTGAAAACTTCTTTAGGGAAGCAGGTTCCTCAAAACTTCATCACGAGGGGTGTCATTGTACATTTGGGGTGATTGTGTGGTTGGTTGTTGTGTGTGCACTTACAATCATCATATGCCACTCAATCTTTCAAAAGGCGGTTTGGCTTATTGGCCGACTTGCAACCATGAAACTCCTCGTGACAACCTGAGTTAGAGTCAGGAAGGTGATCATTGATTGTGAATACTACATATATATATAGAATGTAAATGCTGGAAGAATGAAAAATAAGTACAATAATGTTTAACAGCAATGCAGTTTCGATTGCATTTCTCTTTGAACTCCCAAGTGGGTAGTCCATGGAAAGAGAAAACATAGATAGCAATAATTGCAAGTCGAGGAGAAGTATATGTAGTATAGCTTAGCAGCATAATCTGGAATCCAGGTAAATTCATGCAACTCAATGACGAAGATTTTAATTTTTTTAATTTTAATTTTAATTTTTTTAATTTTAATTTTAATTTTTTTAATTTTAATTTTAATTTTTTTTTGGTGACTATATGTAAAGAATGATCTTGTTTAGAGTAGTTGAATCAAATTTTAGAGCCACCATCGATCGAGAGGTGAGAATATTTGGTGACGTTCTGCAATGGGTCGGCCGAAACGGAAAGGAGTTCAAGAACCTGCGTCGGGGCCATAGGCGCCTGCGAAGAATGTCACCGATCATCACGATGGCAATTTTCGAAACCGTCCAGGTTCAGGCCCAAGTTGTGGCTTGCGTGGGATCAAACAGCAGGCAAGCATTCATGGCTACTCATCGATGTCCATGGCACCTCTCAGGTCTCAATCTCTTTATCCCCCAAGAATATCATAATCAAGTTACATCAACCAAACCTATCGGAATCGGGAGTCTAGATTCTTGGGCGATTGATCGTAGCTTTCTAGGTTTTGGCGAAGCTCACATGAGTGAACTGTGTTCTTCTTCAGTCTCGATTTCTCTTCTTAATAATTCAAAGTTGCAAAAACCAAACCTATTGGAATTCGGAGTCTAAATTCTTGGGTGAGTGATCTTGTCACCTGGGTGAAATGTGGTCTTCAATTCTTCAGTCTCGATAATCTCCTCTTCCCAAGAATTTCAATAAGGCCGTTGCACCATCGAAACGTGTTTTAAATACTTGGGCGGGTTAGCTTATAATCATAAGGTTTCGCAAACCTGACCTAAGAGAAATTGTGCTCTTCAATTATTCGGCCGCGATAAACTCCTCTTCCCAGAATTTCAATAAGGCTTTTTCATCAACCATACCTGTTGGAATGTGGAGTCGAAAATCTTGGGTGGGTGATCATATAATCATAAGGTTTGGTCATAGAGCTGACCTGAGAGAAATTGTGGACTTCAATGCTTCGGTCTCGATTTCCCAAGAATTCCAATAAGGCTATTGCATCAATCAAACCTGTTGGAATACGAAGTCCAAAATTCTTGGGGATGGGTGATCTTATAATCATAAGGTTTGGCAAACCTGACCTGAGAGAAATAATTGTGGTCTTCGATTTTTCGGTCTCGATAACTAGTGTCACAATTTTGATACGCACTGGTAGGTTCGTTGATACCATTATTGATGTTGATTATTGATGCCCATGCATTCACCTATATACGAGACCAACATTGGAATTGGCCCTCGCGTTTCAATCTCACGTGGAGTTGAATCAACATTCAGTGGCTATGTTGCCACAGGATCACTTCTTTCCAATTCATAGCTGACTAAGTTACGCGTGCTGTTAAGTTCACATCCAAGCAGCTCGGAAATTATACCTCTTGTAAAACTCTCCACAATATCCTCGATATTTCTCACATGGAGTTCCAAAATTCAGCTGCTATTTTGCCACAGGATTTCTTTCTCTTTTTTTACTTCCCAATGCAGTCATCGCTGACTTGCACTTACTGTTAAGTTCTCATCCAAGAAGCTTTGGATTTATGCCTCTTGTAAAACATGTGGGTCCTGAATTCATCAATATACAGACAATGCTTTTTGTTTTTGCTGCTGTCAAGTGCTGAAGATGCCAGGATATTCGAAAATCTTTGGAAATATTAATTTCGAGTTTAAATCGGCCAGGTAGGGAAGTAGGGAATTTCTTGAACATGTGCATGAAATTACTGATGTGGTTTTGCAGGTATAAATGCAGCAGCTTTTTTTTAATTGCAAATTGCAGAGCGAAATCCACACTGAAAGGTACTATGCACAGAACTTTGATAAATACAGTTTGGGGGCGGGTACTTCATATACAATTTCGGTAGTATTTATTTCAAAGTTGTTAGGTGCCTGTTGAAATTGTGATTTAGAATCATTTTATATCTTTCAGATGATTCAATCATTCGAGGTTCCACATCAAGAGATGTGTTGCTGACATGTGTTGATTGAATGTTTCCTTGCACTTGAATATGAAGTTTCTTCATTTTTGAAGTATACATCATTCCAGAACAAGTGCATGAAATGGCCAATGTGCGCTATATGTGAATTGCAGGGAAAAACTCCCAAGGCTTTTCGTGATTCAAAATTTTGACGAGCAGAATCCTGACTGAAAGATGATCCAATTGGTGAAATGGACTTTTTACAAAATGTATCCGGTAGAAGAGGAAGGGAAAAAAAATCTCCTATCGGTCATCGGTTCAATTAACAATGTGAACCTCGGGGGAGGAAGTGCCACTTGCAAGTGAACATGAACTTACATGTAAATACTTGTACTTAGCAAGCATGACAATTGTCTCCCAAGTAGGTCAATCATTGCAACACTTAGATGCTTGAGAAGGGAGGGAGGGAGGGAGGGGGGGGGAGGGAGAGAGAGAGAGAGAGAGAGAGAGAGCTTGTGTTGGTGTGAATGAGGGACGCTTTCACCTTGATCATAGTCGCGAGCTCATATGTGAACCTAGAACATGTTTATAGAGCAAGGCTATGGGACGAGTGCTACTGCCTCTTGTTGGAGGTGGTCCCCTTTGGTATCTAGGTAAGAAGGGGCCTCTGTTGTTTGAAGATTGCATATTAGTGTGTTGTGTGTTTATGTGGGTACCATGAGGATCAATGTTACCTCATACAAGAGAAAGTCCCAATGGTGAGATGGGTTTTTTTTGATGGGAGCACTACACTCAAAATGGTATTTAGTGTCACTTACTATTTGGAATTACGCAATGCTATATCTATTTACTATATATCTCATATCTCACCAACAAATGTTAAATTGGTAGTTTGAATATTATTGAACATTAACAACTTTAATTGGTAAAAAATTACATCAATAGTAGAAAAATATAGCACTGTGTAAATCCAAATAGTAAGTGACACTAAATATCATATTTAGTGTAGTAGATCAACAACCTTCTTCAAGCCTAGACTATCTTTTGCATTATGTGTACATGCCTAGGCCTTGGCTATATAACTTCCCGTTATTTTTTCAATTTCATGACTCTTCATGTAACAAGATTCACCACAGTGTTTGCGCCAACAACTATGGTATCCTAGCCTATTACCGATATGTGATCTTAAACCGAGCTCTAGGAACAAATTAGAAATAATGTTCCCTAGGTGGATGACATGTCCCTAGCTCAACTAACCTCACATTAATGCATTTAATGACGTGGAGGGAGAGAGAGAGGGGGGGAAGGAGGAAGGAGGAGGAAGAAGGGGAAGGAGGAGGGACTAGGGAGCCAACGCGAGAATGAGAGGTGTGGTGGGAGAGAGGAAGGTGGTCATTGAGGCCCATAGGTCTCAGTTCAAGGCACATGAGACCTTGCCACAACGTGTTGGATGAGATTAGTTGTTCGTTTAGGATGTCTCTTGACATAGTATGGCCAAAGTCAGTCTACGGTTCTCGAACATGTTCATAAAAGATAATTATAGAATGCTCATAAGTTGTATTAGCATTGACGTCAAACTTCTTTAGGTCTATCATAAGATACCCTAGGGAACATCTTTAAAAAATCATATTTAATTCAAAATTAATTTTAAAATAGACAAATATTTCATTTTACCTTTCATGAAAAATTTTAAATCGTTCATTACCATAGAAAAGGTCATGTGAAAATTCACCAATGTGTAGCTCTCAGTCATAGGCTAGGATACCTTAATGTCTAACTTACACCATTTCAATCTCAAGAGCAGTTGAGAAATATGCGTTGCAAATTGGAAATTGCAATCTGTCAACTAAGAACTGGGTTTTGAGAATACTGCATTTGGATCCAGTGCTGACCTTCAATTCATCACAGCAGCCTAGGCATTATTATGATCGGTAATAAGACGATCGAAAGGCTAGGTGATAATTTCAAGGCGCCTGAGATTCTTCACTTGTTCAAAACATTTCACAGAAATTTTCAAATATTGTACCAAATCCATAAGTTCATGGAATTTCAAGATCAGGTGCAGTGTCCGAGGAAATTTTTGGGCATAATCGGTCAAAATCCTAGTGTTCCCAAATCAAACTGGTTACATGTTGTCATCTTTCAATTTTTCTATTTCCATAGATTCCTCTAAAATGATCGTCAATTTTCCTGAAGTCTTGAACTTATTTCTCACATTCAACCGGTTCATCTGAAACTATTTGTCGGTTCTCCCCGTTCATTGATCGAGTGATATAATTTGTGAAAATCAAGGTTCCTAGCAATTCAATAGAGTGGCTCCATAATGGCTCTCCGTCCCTACCCACAGCAGATGTTGTGGACCGATAACTTTTCTCCCCTTTACCAATGATTTGCGTTAGTTTGTTTTAGAATAGTATCATTGGTATTCATTTTAAGTACATATATTTCAGACGAAAATTAGGTGTGGGAATTGGGACAAAAAAGAGAGCGGGGGACTCTCTTGGATGCACTTGGTGGAATCACAAAACAAAACCTCAAGGGTGAACTACTTGAGCATGACCAAATTAAGCTACCATTGGGTGTTCGATTATTCCACAAACTCTTACACTTAGACCTATGATAGAGGAGGTTGTACTTGCCATTCCTAGTGGTGTTGAACATGCCGACAAGGAAATCGACATAAATAATCTCTCTTTTTGAGTTTTTGAGAGCTTTTCCCCAAACAATTCTAGCATAGTCAAGACCTTGCCAAGTTGTTTGCTTCACTTTACTGGCATCCCGTATGGTGTTGTTGAAGGTACTAAGGGCACACTTCCATGCATTGGTGAAGTTGGCGAAAACTACTAGATGACAAAATTTGGGAACCCCTTCCACAGGGACGTGGACGCTTATTTTCCCTCGAAAACAAAAGTCATCAACCGTTTGGGACCTTGAAATTCATTTTCTTTTGAGCGTGAAAACTTGGATTTCACAAACTTGGCGTGGACCTGAGATTGTTGTATTATAGACTAATGTTTTTCCATGTTGCCATAATCTTATAATCAAACTTGCCCACAAATTTTTGTTATTTTTGGATTTATTTTCATTTAAATCTAGCATCTCAAGATATAAAGTTCAATCAAGCCAATCATGCAACATTCAAAATGGGTGAGTGCAAGGATGGCCATTGCATGTTGCACAACACAACAAAACTGTACTCTCACCAATTCCCCCCCCCTACTTCACATGGAAGTGCTCAACCATCAAGATGCTTCAAGATATTGGTCAAAGCTTCGTCAATGCTAGCTAACTTTATATTGCTTTGCCGGAATGGCCGGCACATGGAAGTGTGCCCTAAGGACCTCTTTACATATAGACCAAGAGTCGTGACCATGATAATCTAAAGGGCCCTTGAAAATCATCCAAGTCAATATCATGGGAAATAGAGAATTAATCCAATGTTGCAATTGATGGGCCCTCAAGCTTAGTGTAAAGTGAAAGTGGACCATGTTGAGGAGAAAAACTATTTCATGAGCATGCTCATGTGAGCTTGCTCATGAAACAGGGGTCGTGTGTATGTGGTCGTAGGGTACCCTATGACCATAGAAAATATTTTCATGACATTGCCCGGAATATTTTTCATGTACATATATTTTTCCAAGCAGGACAGGCAGTGAGGAAAAAAAATCATGGTTGCCTAGGGAAAAAATTGGTTGCCTGGAAACTATGCCCATAAAAAGATTTGTTGCTCAATATATGTGCCTAACGTATGCATGTAGATTGGGGGGAGTGCTATCTTGTGAGCGGTGAGGAAGGAGAAATATTTGGTAATAGGCCCACTGGTATCCTATAACCGTGGTATTTTGGCACAATTGTAGGGTTAAAAATAAGAAAGGTGGAGAAAATAAACAGCAAAATTTTAGATTATGAGTAATGAGAAATGAACATTGAGAAGTGAAAACGACAATGGGCATATACATGTATCATATAGAAATTTTAATAGTTGTATTGCATCCCTTATGACATGATAATAATCAATATCATTGACATTTATAATAAGACCAACTTAAAAAATGAAACACGACATATTACAAGAAATACTTAATTTTGTAATAAGTCAATAATACAATACAAACATAGAAAATGCAAGTAAGATAAAAGTGGATAGAAAACATGTGTAACTCCGATATATAAATGAAAGTATATTAAAAAAATGATGACAAAAAAAGCCTTAGTTATGGTACTTGAATAAGTCTACCAAAGAACTAACCATCATTAGAACTTGTTGTGATGGATCCTGAACATGAATCGGCCTCTAAATCTATGAAATCAAAAACCTGCCGATCATAATGTTTAGTGTTTCTATGCATGAAAGGGAAAGGTTGAGCATCAAGAAAAGAAGTCATGTTCTCAGCATAGACATCATATGATAGCATGTTAAGTAATTGCAAGCCTTCAACATTATAAGATGGCAATGAATCGCATAAAGGAGCCAATATTGCATTAGAAATTGTAGAGTTTTTTTCGAATGCAACAAGGTGTCGATCACTATGACGATATACATAAATGGATGCACCTACAACAAATACAACCATGCATATTATAATATATTTGTCATGCACAAAAGATTCAATTCCAAAATTTAGAAAACCAAAAATTATTTTTTACTTGAAGATGCATAAACATCCAGGATAACATCTTTTGGTTTAGTCAGCATTTCAATAAGAAATTACAAAAACTCATGATTTTTTTCACGTACTCCTCTCCATGGGATGTCTCTGTGCATCAATTGTGACTTAGACATTATACGATTGAAGAAGACATCTAGGGCTCCCACTTCCATTAGAGATAAACCACTTGTTTTGTTGAAAATAAATTGTGGACGGGGCTCTAAATGAAAGAATATCATGAATCGAAACCGTCCAGTTCACATATAATGTTGTGTCCTCATTAAGATATAGTTATTTGTCATGCCATAAAATAACAAATAAAGTGCACATAAATTTGAAAAAATACTTTAAAATTAAAGATAAAAATGTACCGTAAGTTTTATATCCGTTACCAAATACAATGGCAATTTATTTATTGCATATGAGCCACTCAAACCATTCACGGTTTGAATTAAGGCTCACTGCCTACAAAAACAAACAAATTAGTTAATAGGAATAATCAATATATAGGTTGTTACTACATTTTGAGACATCCGCATGTGCATGCGATTGTCTAAAAGACTGACATTAGATCTGAACCAACCCGGGTTTGAATCCGGTTGGTTACATTGACTGGTGTTATTCCAAGTTGAGATAGTGTTAAAACATGAATAATTTATCTAATGTTTTCTTTCAATGAAAGGTTAGGCATAACGGTTTTGATACCTAAACCCTTATTCCATAATTTAAAAAAATGAAGGTGTGGAATAGGGGTTTCGGTACCGAAACCCTTATTCCAAAACTTTGTCTCAAAGAGAGCAAAGGTATGGAATAGGAGTTTCGGTACCGAAACCCTTATTCCAGAAATTTGCTTCAAAAAGAACAAAGGTGTGGAATAAGGGTTTCGGTACCGAAACCCTTATTCTAGAACTTTGTTTCAAAGAGAACAAAGGTATGGAATAGGGGTTTCGGTACCGAAACTCTTATATTCCAGAAATTAGTTTCAAAGAGAGCATAGGTATGGAATAGAGGTTTCGGTACCAAAACCCTTCACTACTAAAAAAACAGAGTCCAAATTAACAAAATATTAACAAGTTTTTCCAAAAAAAAAAATTTACTAGGTCTGAATCGCCTCTGATGTCTGCTGACTTTCTAAAAAAAAGGAAGAAACCCAAAAAGCTAGTTAAGTAGATTCTAAATTCCATATATATCACTTGTGAGTGGTTGGTGCGTTGGCAAGAGCGTTGGCCTTTAACCACGAGGTCTCCGGTTCGAACCCGGAAGGCCTCACTTTCCGTATGACCATTGTGACGTGGCAAACGGGTGTCCCCCCACGTGGCAGTTGGATTGTTGGACACGTGGCACTGCCCTAGATGATGAAATCACCAATTTTTTGTTAAAAAATGAAACACTGTTTTGTTAAACTTTGACACTTTTTTGTTAAAACATTAACAGTTTTGTGTTAAAAAATACCCAAATTAACACGTCCTAATCAACAAAAAAAATCAACACTTTTGTGTTGAGTTTGTTAAATTGGTCACTGTTTTTTTCTACTAGTGCTTATTCCAGAACTTTATTTCAAAGAGAGCAAAGGTATGGAATAGAGGTTTCGGTACCGAAACCCTCACTCCAGAACTTTATTTCAAAGAGAGCAAATATATGGAATAGGGGTTTCGGTACCGAAACCCTTATTCCAGAACTTTGTTTCAAAGAGAGCAAAGGCATGGAATAATGATTTCGGTACCGAAACCCTTATTCCATAATTTTATTTCAAAGAGAGCAAAGGTGTGGAATAGGGGTTTCCGTACCGAAACCCTTATTCCAAAACTTTGTCTCAAAGAGAGCAAAGGTATGGAATAGGGGTTTCGGTACATTTGCTTCAAAAAGAACAAAGGTGTGGAATAAGGGTTTCGGTACCGAAACCCTTATTCCAGAAATTTGTTCAAAGAGAACAAATGTGTGGAATAAATGACCAAATTCGTTATATGGGAAGACTACATATGGAAAGATTATCCTCGAGTCGAGGATAGTCTATAATTAGAAAGTCAAAAAAATATGAAAGAGAACAAAGGTGTGGAATAGAGGTTTCGGTACCGAAACCCTTATTCTAGACTTTTGTTCAAAGAGCGCAAAGGTGTGAAATAGGGATTTCGGTACCGAAACCCTTATTCCAGATTTTTTCTCAAAGAGCGCAAAGGTATGGAATAGGGGTTTCGGTATCGAAACCCTTATTCCACAAATTTGCTTCAAAAAGAACAAAGGTGTGGAATAGGGGTTTCGGTACCGAAACCCTTATTCTAGAACTTTGTTTCAAAGAGAACAAAGGTATGGAATAGGGGTTTCGGTACCGAAACCCTTATTCCAGAAATTGGTTTCAAAGAAAGCAAAGGTATGGAATAGAGGTTTCGGTACCAAAACCCTTATTCCATAACTTTGTTTCAAAGAGAGCAAAGGTATGGAATAGAGGTTTCGGTACCGAAACCCTCACTCCAGAACTTTATTTCAAAGAGAGCAAATATATGGAATAGGGGTTTCGGTACCGAAACCCTTATTCCAGAACTTTGTTTCAAAGAGAGCAAAGGCATGGAATAATGATTTCGGTACGGAAACCCTTATTCCATAATTTTATTTCAAAGAGAGCAAAGGTGTGGAATAGGGGTTTCCGTACCGAAACCCTTATTCCAAAACTTTGTCACAAAGAGAGCAAAGGTATGGAATAGGGGTTTCGGTACCGAAACCCTTATTCCAGAAATTTGCTTCAAAAAGAGCAAAGGTGTGAAATAGGGGTTTCGGTACCGAAACCCTTATTCCATAAATTTGTTCAAAGAGAACAAATGTGTGGAATAAATGACCAAATTCGTTATATGGGAAGACTACATATGGAAAGATTATCCTCGAGTCGAGGATAGTCTATAATTAGAAAGTCAAAAAAATATGAAAGAGAACAAAGGTGTGGAATAGGGGTTTCGGTACCGAAACCCTTATTCCAGAAATTTGCTTCAAAAAGAGCAAAGGTGTGGAATAGGGGTTTCGGTACCGAAACCCTTATTCCATAAATTTGTTCAAAGAGAACAAATGTGTGGAATAAATGACCAAATTCGTTATATGGGAAGACTACATATGGAAAGATTATCCTCGAGTCGAGGATAGTCTACAATTAGAAAGTCAAAAAAATATGAAAGAGAACAAAGGTGTGGAATAGGGGTTTCGGTACCGAAACCCTTATTCCAGACCTTTGTTCTTTTTGAAGCAAATTTCTGGAATAAGGGTTTCGGTACCAAAACCCCTATTCCACACCTTTGCTCTTTTTGAAGCAAATTTCTGGAATAAGGGTTTCGGTACCAAAACCCCTATTCCGTACCTTTTCTTTCTTTGAGACAAATTTCTGGAATAAGGGTTTCGGTACCGAAACCCCTATTCCATACCTTAGTTTTTTTTGAAACAAAGTTCTGGAATAAGGGTTTCGGTACCGAAACACCTATTCCATACCTTTGCTTTCTTTGAAACAAAGTTCTGGAATAAGGGTTTCGGTACCGAAAGTCCTTTTCCAACCCTTTCTTTCAAAGGTTTTGTTTCCAGTCAATCGTCATTTGATGATGTAGTTGTTATTGTACACATATTCCCACATGTGTTGATCCTCATTGAAAAGGCTAGAATAGGGGTTTCAGTACTGAAATTTTTATTCACGGGGGGGTCACTCTATAGGATTTTTGTGCACCACGTGCGGCGGAGGGGTATTTGTTTAGGGGCTATTTACCTCCAAGGCACGAATTAAAAGCTCCCTATAATTACTTAATTTTCTAAAACGGCCTATTTTTTTGCACCCTACCATTACTTATAATGCCCATGTCATTGCAATTTTTTGTAGTCTACATTCCTTTTAATTAAAAAAAGTTAATTTAAAAGTGTATGCAATGCAAAAGTGGTGGGAAAAAACATGGCAACAAAAAGGTATAAAAAATACTTACCATTGCAAAAACCAAGTATAAAAACTTAAAGTGGAAACACAACAAGAAGTCTTAGGATGGAAACACAACAAGAGTGAGTGTGTGTTCACAAACACAATACCCACTCCGTAAAAATCCTTCATTCAAAGTCAATTTACATACTAGTGAAGACCAAAACCATAGTGTACAATACTTACATAGTGTGAAACACACCAAGCTTGGTCATGAACCCTATATAGTTCGTTCTGTCACAAACTTGGACAATTGCTCTGAATCATTCATATCTAGAGTGTACATTTCATTTGTAGAATTGTAGCTCATGATTATAGTAAATATAACGCAATCTACATCAATCCATTTGCTATCCATGTGATCATACTTAAATTTGTTACGGCTGAAGCTCAACACATAATTTCATTAATTTCGAACCGAAGCTCAACACAAAAGAGGGCGAGTCTAATAGTCTCAGAGGTAGAGGCAAAAAACTTTGTGAGTTTACAACGCATCAGAAGCGAAATTCACTTCGATAAAAGGCACATGCTTTCTTCAACATCCTACTTCCTGCACTTGTTACATTATGTTATGTAAAACACCTAGTTTCACCTCACCCAAAATAAAAAAATTAAGAAAAATCTACACAGAAGCTCCCCCCTTGGTCGAAGAAAAGTAGTCCAATGTGAAGCTCAGATATCCCTCAAACTTACATCTCAACTAGCTCTCAAATGAAAACTAAGAATCATGTGACCCAGCCCAAACCTCGCTCACATCCATGATCCGAAACTCAACAAATAGGTGAATATGTGACAAATCAGAGGTTCCCAGATTGCACCCTTCCTACAATGCGATGATGTGCCTTTACCTTGCTGATGTTTACTGTCACTGCATATCTAAACGTAGATTGCAACACTGGAGCTCGCTCACCTCACTTAATTTAAAAAAATTAAAAACTCACCAACACCATATACAGAAGAAATGTTCACAAATGCCCAAACTAGGTCACACTCAACACAACCCTCTTCTTATAAAACCTAAATTTTTGCCTTCAACCCCCACCACCTCCAATAGTACTAGTCCGAAGCAACTCGACCAAACTCAAACTCAAATCAAAACACAACACTGCTAATAATTCATGATTACATTGCACTTCCTTCCATGGCCATACACAAGTGTGGGCTAAGAAACTAAGACTCTGCCACAACTTAACCCTTACGACCCATCACAAAGTTAAACCTCCGAAGAAAAATAGAGAGACTCTTCTTGCTAGAGGGTTCGGTTTTTTCCTTACCCGATTTCTTCACCTGAAGCAAGAAACGAGAAACTAAGTCATTTATTTGTGAGGAGTGTGTTTGAAATGAACTCTAAGCAAGTAGCTTTGCAAGTTTGCTTGATTGCTTGCAAAATGACCTCTCTCTCTCTCACAGGAAAAATGAAAAATGAGAGGCCACCAAGAGAAGGGAGAGAAGCCACCAAGAGGTGTCGGGAAGAGAGTTAGGGTTAGGCTTACAATTTCACCATTTTTGGGTAAACAATGAGTCATTTTTCATCCATCCCTCGTGAGGCATGCGTACAAAATTGATTCTACTAAACATACATCCTAGGATCCTTATTTTCAGCCCCTATATTATTTTTACAAAAAAAGAATGGCCCATATTTGATACCTATCTATCTTATTTGTAATGGGATTGTCTACTTTTAATCAACCCTTCATTATTTGGAATTCTTTTATAAATTTTATGTCAAACGAATTTAATCCTCCCTATATTATGCCGCACGTCGTTTTTAAAATGCACTAAGTGACCCCCCCGTGTTTTTATTCCAGAAAATAATAATAATAATAAAATAATATTAAATGAAATGTCTGGAATAAGGATTTCGGTACCGAAACCCCTATTCCAGACCTGTGAATGAGCATGGAGACAAGGGGAAAGATGAGAATAGTAGCGAAGGTCGAGAGAAATGAATGATGAAGGGAAAAAATGTTTTCGATAGAAAGGTGTGGAATAGGGGTTCGGTACCGAAATCCCTATTCCAACCCTTTACATGATGAACTAATGATGTGGGGAAAAATGACCCAGTCGCTTTGCAATGGAGGTATGCGCAACAACACCGAATGGGCCGGTTCAACTGCTCTCCGTTTTGATGTGGATAACATTATTCGTCTTTGATCCACTCTTGTTTGTAAGGTTTGTCGTTCACCACCTGTGTACATTGCTCTGTGTTACGCTTGCATCTTATATACCCATTCCAGATCGATTGAGATGTCTAGGGCTTGTATTCATCTTGGTGTATATGACCACCCCGTGTCCAATGGTACATGCTACAAATCTTTGGACATAGCATATCAATGCGTTGTGAATGAAGTGTTGAAAACTCCAACTGTAAAAAATTCTGCTATAATAATGACTGCGAGCAAAAAATTCCTGGCCGATTACCTTCTTAAATTTCTCACAATTGGCGAAAACCATCACTTGGTCGATTCATCCTTGGAAGTGGTCATGGACAAATTCAGTACCCTTGCATCCCCAAATTGTTGTAACTTTGTATCCGAATCAAAGTGCTTCATGCGTAGTGGGATGAAAACTATGGATAGTATTATGGCCCTTAGAGACCATTATGCTTTTAAATTTGTTCATAGCAATCGGTTCCCAGGTCAATCCAAGGACAAAATGTTCGTCTTCAATATGTCCGTAGACCTTCCATGCAGTGATGATGAGCTTGTAAAAATGATGCAAGTCAATGGGGACATAGAGAACTCATGAATTATGTTTGACCATGTCAAACGTTTGAAGGATTGGACAACAATTGTTTGTCATATATCCGATAGTTGATACTGTAAAGTATTAATCATTGCGTGTTGCGACATGCAATCTGAAGATGGTATAGCACAGACTCTCTTTTGGAAAAATTTGAATGTTGTAATGACCTAGAATGGTGTGCCAAATGTAAACTTCAAAGGGTTTATGGAAAATAGTATCCAAGCTAATTGGAATATAGTGAGGATGGTTTACGGGGATGGCGATCCAAGTCTTCCCATGGTCAACCGTAAACGTACATATTTTTTTTGCATTGATCTACGATCTTGGATAAGGTGACACAAAAGTTTATCAAACCATCGTTGCAGTTTCAACACAAGCAAATATGTATGGATTACAAGGATGCCACAACAATGGATGATGCCGAGATTAAGTACCATGTGATTCGTTATTGGTAGTTGTCATCAGGGGCTGCCACCGAAAAAAACATCATTGGCCTTGTTGAATGGTTGGGACTTTGGCACTTCCGTTATAGACAATGGGGCAGTCATATGTTATTTGAAAGTGCATACATATTTGCATTATTCAATGTCATTCAACTTCTTCAATGTATTTCTATTTTTATATATCAATGTCATGTTTGTTTTAACCCTATATTTGTATGTTATTCATAGGATATGACAATAGAAGAACGTGTGGAAATGCCTACATGCAACCTTGCAGAGATTGTACACAACAAATGACTCCAATAGTCCGGCAACAAAATGACATGTTTATATGAAGCTATAGTGGATGACATGATTTGTGTTTTCATGCAAATCGTGAATTATCGGACATGGTAGAAAGGGGTGTCTGATGGTAAGGGTCTTGATTCGGCATCCTTAAAACTCAAAGCAACTACAAGAGGAGATCCAAAATTGTTGGCTGATACCATGAAGTCGTTCCCAGGTGAAGAAGGTATAAATACTAGAGATTGTGCATTGAAAGGGTTTGAGCTAATTGGATACACCAAACGAAAAATCAACTTGCCCCCAAGTGTTGATTGCGATTCTCATCGACCCGATAAAGTGAACTATTTCATTCCTCACCCCAACACCCGGGCAACTCGTCAACGTATAGAGAAATTGTTGAGTTCTACAGAGCATGGTGTGGCTCATACTACATCCGTGTTAAAGACCGATTGTCTTGCTTCCAATTGGCACATTGCAAGATTGCCACCCAACTCAGCCAAACAATGTTGGGCGCTGCAGGCCATTATAGGACCTATGTGCAATGCTAAAGTTGGGACAGATAGACATGGCACACCCGCTCCAACATACAAAGGTCTCAAGAAGGAATTTCGCTCCACCAATACTGTGGAGTATGAGTTCTGGTTTTGCTCTGATGACATCAAACGTTGTGTGAGTGGTAGTAAGAAGAAATACGTGTTGGATTGGCCAATACTGCCCAATACTTGGCTGGTGAAGGTGGGTACTAATATATCAAGAGAGGAAGTGTTGGCGCTTGAGGACGCTGGCTTTCAACTACAATAAAGGGAGGCATTGTCCCCTCGTTGTAGGTTGTCAACAATTAAGACCCTCCCCATCTTTCGATCGCATTTTCATATGCCACTAAGCCCAGACGCCCACCCTACACTCAGGTTTGGAAAGACCGTGCGTCGCAATCCATCAGCACCAACGGCTAATCACAAAAACAAATGAGAGAGCACCGATCTCATGAACGGTAACTTTATGGTTGCAGTCACTGCCATTCCATATCCAAGCTTTGGAGTAGTAATCAACATTGTTTCCAATGAAGATATCACATACCATGTTACAATTGGCGACATCCCACATTGCACATGCCCAGATTTCACGAAAATGTCCTCTCATGCACTGGGAAAGAAAGGGAAATGGATGTATTGCAAACATCTCTATTATGTATTTAGGTTTTTATGCAAGGTAGATTACGAGAGTGATAAGTTCATTCATGCACCTACATATACCTACAATGAGGTCATGTACCTATTTAAACTTGGTGGTGTTGTAGAATGTGAGTAGTGGTGCAAGTGTTGTCTTTAACCACATGTATAAGATTGTCAATAAATGACATGTGGTGGTTTGGATTTTTGTAATAAAAATCAGCAATGGACTGAAAATATTTATATGATCCATGGTAATAGGCCCCTTTCATTCTTGCTTCATTTTAAAGGTTGGCAACTTATGATTTAAAATATATAATTTTTGTGTGGAAAATTGCAATTGTGTGCCCTAATCCTGTGCATCTTTACTAAATTTGGACTCATTTCTTATGTGTTACCGCTCACTGCTCATAGGTTTTTGCTCACCGCTCACCGCTCACTGCTTATCGCTCATGAGATAGCTTCCCTCTGTAGATTGGAAACATAGTAGGGTGCAAGCATGGTAAAGTGGACAGCTCTTGATCCTTGCTTAGGTTTAAGTGAAAGTGATCCAAAACTATATACTAACTTTGAATTTTATGAAATAGAAATTCATAAACATTTAGAAAACATAAAAGCCAAGCAATTTATGTTCACAAAAAACAATTTCAAACAACGTATATGTATTTTAGAAGACGGTGCAAGTGGTGGTGCAAGTGGGTGTCATTGAAAAGATAATTGTCAAAAACTTGTTTAAAATACAATTACATTACATTAAATTGATTAATTTTTGAAAAAAAAATTATGATGACCTCAATTTTATAATGAATTCAAGGAATATGAAAAGAAATTCCAAGTTCAAAATATTTAAGTCATGAAATTTACGTTCAAAACTATATTTAGTCAGTTGCTTTTACGCATCACTTTTGATGATAGGTTTTGAAGATCTCATATTGATATTTTATATTTGAATACCTAACTTAACAATAGAGGTCATCATGAAAAATAATCTATTTTAAACAACATTTTGCTACTACTTATAGGCGTTTGACCAATAAAATCATGGCTTTCATATACCGGAGCACTTTTTTAGTCCACTTTACTATGCTTGCACCTAGGATGAGGTGAGCACATGGGAAACGTCACCTCAATCTAGTACACCTACCCCTTTGCATAGCTAAATGTTAGCAACAACATGAGTGCCATGAGGAATGAACTCGGGGAGTTCACTAGACATGTATATATGTATACACGTGCGTGACAAGGGTATTTATTCAAGGGGTATTTAATTATCCATCCTTAATTTTTTGTACCGTATTATTATATAATTTGCTAATTTCTTGTTTTTTAAATGACCCTATAATTACTTTTAAATTTGATGAAGCTCTAATTTTAAGCTAGGTATGTTCATTATAATTATTTGATTTTGCTCCAAAGGGTTTAAGAGCATTCAAAGTACTAAGTCACCAAAATCCAAGGCACAACAAGGTTTTACATTAAGAGTGTTCATAAACAGTTTCAAACAACAAAATCAGCCCATGTTCCTCAATCAAGTACACGCACAATTAAACACAACAGTACTGAGTGTCAAAAAAAACAATTAAAACACCAACAACAAAGCAAGCAAAAATAGGGTCCATGCAATAATGTAGAAGGGTATAGAGTTAATACTACAACATCCTGCTTGAAGCAGACAGACACAAGACCAACCAAAACTCCTCTAATTTATCTTCAAAAATTGTTTCTAGCATTTAAAAACACTAGCAAAACTGTTCATAGCAAATGAAAGATGTCATGTTCATCTTGCAAAACAATTCCTAGCTTTTAAGAACACTAGTATATAATCAACAAATAATGCATGCCTTTAATATCTGTAATTTGTTACGTCCCAGCGCCCCAACTTCATCGCCATAGCCTTCAACGAGCTGTCCGCAAACGTTCTCCAAGACTTGCACTCCAACTTCTTCGTTGCCAAACATGTGGTGGAACCCTAGAGGAGGTGGTTCAGCAACGGGGACACCATCTTTTGTATCAAGCAAATATTTTAAAAATATGCATTATTTGTATCAAGCCTATATTATTTAGAATACAAATTTTATCATACATACTCACCTATATTACTTCTAAGAAAATTCTAAGTTTTTCCTTTTGTGAATATAAATTACCCTATATTTTCCCGCACGTTGTTTTCTAATATTATCGCAGTGAACTCCCCGAGGGAATGAAACACGAGACATTTGAGGATGTTAGAGATGTTCATTGGGTTGTATGGAAAGACAACTATATTTAAGGGTTCCCAAGATCATAATATACAATGTAATTAAATAGATTACAAGAAAAAATTGTAGCAACTATATGCATGAATTTTTACTATGTTTCACATTGATTTGAGTATTTCTTACCATAGTAACATAATGCATGATATTTTTTTGTTGAAGTTATTATATGGATGGATGAACAAAATTATAAGTGTTTGTAATTTGGTTGTGACCCAAGGTACATTGCATGGGTAAAAAGACAATGTATTTGCAAAAGCAACCTAATTGCACATACCGCTTTACCTATCTTCCTGGAATAATATCAAGTGACATTTATTTAAGAAAAAACCAACATCTATGTGGAGAGTCTAGAGTACTGGCATTGAGTTCACCTCATGTGTACAGTTTGAGCACCTAAAGAAAATATTCTAAGCCCCAACATCGTTGAATAATGTGGGTTGTATGTTGTTGTAGGAAGAATTAAACATGGGATCTTAGAGGTTGTTAGAGGCAACCAAAGTGACGTATGCAAATGTGTGTATGCTTAGGGTGTCCCCTAACCCTTGTATACAATTCATAGTAAACTAGTTTAACATTTTAAAACCATGCACAATACTGTAACTCATAGGGTCATTGTCCCCAAAAGTTAACAACTCTGTAGAGAGTTTGGAACATTGCGTTGACATAAACACATGGGGAGAGTCACATCAACAAAGCATGCCAAACCCTCTACATAATTGACTATGAGCACAAGTACAAGCACAAATAGGAATCAACTTGGACATTTGAGAATGTTGAAGATGTCTAGTGTAGTGTAAGGGAAATATAAAATTATTCAAGGAAAACATGCATTGCATTGTTAATAATATGTTCTCAAAAAATTCTAGAGTTGAGGCCCTTTATTACATTAGTGAACATAACAATAATCCACCTGCAACAATTGCCCTTGAGGTCAAAAGAAAGGGGGGGGGGGGTCCTGGCCCCTTCGTTTCAACCTCAAAGATAATTTGCTATTGAAGCATTTAAACATGACTTTGTCATGAGCATTATAACACTTATAATATTAATTAATATATTTAGATATATTTAAAAAATCTACCCCTAATAGAACTGATCATTCTTATTAGACCGTCTATTACCCCTTTGTAGTGCTATAGGGTTGGTGAACTACCATGTTAGTACCATCTCTCATAGTATGTATTATGTTACCTCATTGTCATTCATGACTTACATTCATCCACCTTACCTTACTACAGGTGCAAGGCTTTATCCCTAGTGCAACTTACTCCCTTTACAAGTAGAGGACCTTACTACCTTGCTAACTACACTAAATGTTGTATTTAGTGTCACTTACTATTTGGAATTTCGCAATGCTATATCTATTTTCTTTGTATCTTATATTTTGCTAACAAACGTCAAATTGGTTGTTTCAACATCATAGAACACTAACAACTTACATGGTAAAAATTACATCAATAGTAAGAAAATATAGTATTCTATAACTCCAAATAGTAAGTGACACTAAATATCATATTAGTGTAGTTAGCCTTTTCAAGCCCGGTACCCTCAATACTACATTATTTTGTATAATTTGTGTGGGCCACACTAATTCCCAATTACCCAAACTAATTTTTGATTATAAAGTGAAGTGGCCCACTATAATTTCCAATGTGAGAAATTAGTGTGAGTTTTTTGTTTGCATATTTGGATGAAAATTCAAATTTTCATTTAAATTTATTTTGCAACTATCCTCAATCAAACATGTACATTTGTAGGAAAATCAAAGATGAGTAATATTGATAACCAAAATCCAGTAACTTAAAACATCCCAGCAGACAACACAATAACTGACCTACTTATCTATCAAAGACCAAAATTACAAACGCAACTTAACAATATAGATGAGTTGAAAGACCAAAAGTACAACACTAAGGATAGATATCTACTTACTTCAGTCGGTGAAAAGTGGCTCCTCCTCTGCTAAATGAAAGTGTTGTTAGTTATTAGGGGAGGATGAGTGATAAATTGCTAAGAATGGTACTCACCTCATTCCCGATAATTTCTTGAGAAACATTTTCATAGGAGGATTACACCCCTTTGAGCTGAAGACATGTGAGAGAGTGTACACAGGCTTCTAGAAAAGATGCATTTGCACTTGCAAAAGCATGGGAGAAGTCATGAGTGGAGGATCGTTATATTTTTTATAACCGTAATTACGACCTCTCCGACCGTTCTAATAATAAGGATCAACAATATAATCCAGTGTTGCCTAGTCAAATACTTGTGTATCCAAGAGGGAAGCCTTTGATTGATGCCACACAATTCAACCATCCCAGTGTCGATTTGTTTGTTCCACCGAAAGTTATATTGAAACCTCAACCAATTGTTCAAACCACTCAGCCATACTTAGCCTTGATGGACATCACTAAGAAGTTAACTGAATTAGAAGTGAAGATCACTAAAAGTGCTAATAGACCACAAGTGGCTGAGGAAAGAACCAAACCCAAAATTATAAGGCACCAATGTGTAATCAATTTGTAGTGTGTTTTTGTTGTGGAGAGATAGGTCATTATACAGGGGATTGTCCTACCTCCAGAAAATCCCAACAATACATTCCTTTGTGTGAAAATTGTAAAGAGGCAGGACACCCCACGATAGAATGTACCCAGCCACGGAAGGAAGGTCCACCGTTTGAGAGAGATTGGAAGAATGGTAAACATGTTACTATACATTAATGTAAATTTTGATGTGTGGTGAGTGTTTTAAAGTTACATTGTGGTTTTCATGTACATGGCTTTATTCATGTATCCTCTATGTATTGAGCACTCTATTTGTGGGTTGGAAGTGTTTCTACTATGATTATTCATTATTTCTCACAATTGGGCCTCGCAAAATACTTCACAAATTCTTGGTATAATATTGCTAGCATTTCATCTCCAGGGTTGTGGGCTTCAAAACATGAATAATCAAAGTAAGGGCATGTTTATACCAAAGGCATGAGGCCTTGGCTCTTAAATGACTATTGGTACGCCACTTTTTGGATGAAACCATAAAGAAGTCCATGGACTATAGCCCAAAGTATTTTGGAGGCATAGGCCCTTAGTGCAAACCCAAATTCCCACCAGAAATTCAGTCAGGCCTACCTTCAAGAGCTGCCCGAAAATAATCCCTACAATCCCAGCCAATGTTATCCATACTTGCCATGTGCGATTGCATGTAGATTTTCATCCACTAAAAATGTTATGGGTTGTGTAAACCTAAAGCGGGGGGCCCATGACACTCTCAATCAATGAGAATTCAAGGATTCTCAAAAGCCTTGGCCTAATGGGTTTCATGTAAACATGCCCTAAGCTAAGGTAGACATGCCTAATTCAAATTCCTTATCGTAATCAAAATTTAATTAAATGTTAATTGGATTAATGCATATATAATACGGTATTGAATGCATGAAAGGTGTCATTCACTGTGAAAAGTATGCTAGAGTATGTGGTTTGCTGACAAAGTGTGCATTGCACACCATTTGATAAAAATAAAAAACGATCTTTTCCTTTTTGTGTTCTTTTCTTTTCTTTTGTGGCCCATTGTACATGGCTCAATGGAATTGCCCCACAATGATCATTAACTCTCGTGCTCATCAAGTGGCCATAGAGACCCCCAATCATGTTGATTATTGAGCCTAGAATGGTTAGGATATTTTGAGCATGTAGTCTTTTAAAAAAAACCACATATCTTCTTCTTTTTCACTGCAATTTTGGAGAAGTGTACATGGAGATTTTTGGACATAATCGATCAAGATGCTAATTGTTTCCAAGTCCAACCGGTTATATATTGTGATCTTTCGTTTTTTTCTTTAATAATTTGAGGTACATTATGATAGATTCATCTAAAATGATGGATAATTTTCCTGAATTCTTGATGAACTTCAACCGGTTATTTCTCAAACTCAACCAGTTCATCTGGAACTAGCAGTCAGTTCTCCCCATTCATTGGTAACTTATACGGAAATTAAGTTCATTGATTTCAAGGAATATTTCTTCCAGAAATGCTGAGCAAATTGTGGTGTCATATAATCAGTGTACAAAGGACATCATGAATGTAGTAAATGTAGATACTGCTAACCAATTTGACCTAATTTATTTTTATATTCGATCACAGTCCTTCACAGTTTGTTCTTTGCAGGGCCTCACCGTCACAGTTACAAGATGAGCAGTTTACAGTTCACTGGTTTGTACTATAATGCACACTACACTAAATATGATATTTAGTGTCAGTTACTATTCGGAGTTACACATCCTTATATCTTCTTATTATTGATGTAATTTTTTACCAAGCAAAGATGTTAATGTTCTATGTTCTATAATGTCCAAACAATCAATTCGACCTTTGTGGGTAAAAAAATGAGACATGCAATACCCAATTATGGCGTTGTGTAATTCCAAATAGTAAGTGACACTAAATATCATATTTAGTGTATTGGTCAATAGAGGTATGTTTGTTATACTATTGTTGCACATATGGCAGTGAAATCTACAAGATTTCTTACACCATTTTGAGCTTATTACTATGGGCTGAAATTTAGCATAGGTAGAGAATACCATGGTCCAGTGTATTCTACTAGCTTGGACATGTGTCATCTTGTTCTGTTGCACCCTTGCATATGAATTGATTGCACTTCGTTGATTATGCACTATGATGTACACTACTGATAAATGTGAGTTGTTGTATTGTTGTACATAAGGCAATGAAATCTACAAGACTATTACACCATTTACACCTATTACTTTGGGTTGAAATATAGCATGGGTAGAGAATAATATGACCCATTGTATTCTACTAGCTTGGACCCATACTGTCCCGGCCCATTGCACCCATGCATGTGAATAAATTATAGTTTATCAGTTTGCACTATAATGTATGGTTGCCAATAGATGTAAGTTGTTGTATTGTTGCAGATATGGCAATGAAATTTACAAGACTTGTTACCCTCTTGTTACACCAATTTACACCAATTTACACCTATTACTTTGGGCTAAAATTTAGCGTGGGTAGAATACCGTGGTCCACTATATTCTACTTGCTTGGACATGTGCCATCCCAACCTGTTGCACCCATGCATACGAATTGATTACAGTTCGTTGGTTTGTACTATAATGTACACTACCAGTAGATGTAAGTCGTTGTAATGGTGTACACATGGCAATGAAATCTACGAGACTTGTGACACCAATTTACATCTATTACTTTGGGTTGAAATTTAGTGTGGCCAGAGAAATGCCATGGTCCACTATATTCTATGTATGGGTTGAAAATTAGGGTGGCTTATAAATTTGAAATACTATTATGTCAAAGAGTATAAATTAGTGGCATAATATTGATACCATGTTCATTTTACATTCTCCAAAGCACTGGAATTCATTTTCATGTAAACAATATTGATTTCATATTCCTAGTTTTGAACATATGATATTGTGGCCTCAAACACGGCGCGGGTCAACTGAAGTTACATCAACCAAAATTATTGTGATATGTCAAAATTATCATGGGCCACTGTAATAGGTGTAAAAAGTGTAGTTATGAGATAAATTCACCTTTCTAAACTCCATTAAAGATCTCACACAATGCATCATCAACCCACATTGATTCTCTTGCAATCATTGGAATATTCATCATCAACTAGAGAGGGCTTCATCTAATATGTGATGCTACATGAAAAGTCATGCATATAACTAAGATTAGCACACGAGAGAATAAAACACTCGCCCTTATAACTATATTTAATTTCTATGTGAAAGGGTCAACATTTAATGTTCTATGGACAATGATAATTTGAACAAGTATAATGGATATGGGAGGGCAATGGATTTGAGAGGTGAAAACATGTGACTTACCCTTTGCTTCGAAGGGCGATCTTGCAAAGTTAACATGTAAAGTGTGCTCAAGTTGGCCCTATAAGAAGGTGAAATCGAGCATAAAAGTTGGTTGATTTTCAAAGTTGGTTGGTTGGTGAGATAGGTGTCATCATCCGAGGTCTTAAACACCAAGACTTGCAACATGATTCCATTTGGTGTTATGACATGGACATTGAAAGTTGTCGAATCCCACTACCAATGTGATGAAGATAAGTGTGACATATGCTTTGTCGTAAGTATATGATACATTGCATTCCAACCTCCTAGGGTGTCATTCATTTGGTGGTTCATTTTACATAAATGTCCATTTGCCATGTACCTACCCCTTGCATACATTTTATTCAACAATTCCTGTGGGAGGTGATAATAATAATAAACTAGGAGATATATTCTTCACTGGAAACCTAAATGATGTGCGTGGGGTCATTATGAAACTAAACCCTTTATATACAAGAAATTTATAGAGAGAAAAAACATATGTGTATGTAATAACAACTTGCTAGAAAATGGACTTGTGTATTTATACTAAGCTTTTCAATTTAATGTGATACACGCCTCCACTACATATACAAAATATAAAATCAGGAATGGAATAATCCTTTATTACATATAAAATCCATGTTGACTTTCCAATGAGAAAGTTATTGAACATTTTTTCATCCATAGCATGTAACTCAATTGTAGCATTAAACAAACAAAGGCAAGAGCACAATATCTTAGCCACAATCCAGAGTACAAAATCCAAGGGAGCCCATGAGCACGCCATGAGCACTCCAAGAGCCTCTAGCTTCTAGAAACCTTGAACCCAAATGCAAACCCTAATAAGAATGAACAAGTTAGCCATGAGCTAGGAGTGTATGAACACATAAACGCAACTAGAAAAAAAAATTGTTCAAATTTCAAGAACAAAATCACTTATAAATGAGCTATTTAAAATTTTAATTGATCAATAGGGCACCAAATAAAGAACCACACCCAAATGACTTGGGGCACCAAGTCAAGTGTATGGAAGGTGAATGGGGTGCCAAAGAAGAACATGAAGATGTTCTTCACTTTGGATTAGGTGATCCATGTATGTGCAAGCTAATTGTTATTAGATGGAGTTTTATTTTAATTTTAAGAAAAATAATATAGAATTATTTTATATGAACATGTTGAATGGAAAATAGTTTATAACAATGAATGACTAAACACAATCGGATGTCATTAACCATCCTAGACCAATCCAGACATTCAAGAATATATAAGGAATATTGAAAATAAGAAAATGCCTCTCATTATTCACTTGTAAGCTATACATGAAGAGTTAACCCTAGCCTTCTTGTACAAGGTGGCCTAGAGGTTGAAAGAGCAAATGAATAGTGCTCGAAAGAGGAAGTACACTAAATATGTTAGTTAGTGTCACCAATTCTAATTGTCTTGCCCAATACTAATTGTAAACTGCGGTATAGTATCACCAACATTAAATGTTAACCCAACGTTATTTGTCATTCCTTGTAATTTTTTTGGGGGAATTATAGAGTTACAGTGTTGCAATTACTGCCACTTACCAAGTGATCTTTCATCCAAATTTCAATCATCCATGACAATATTTCATCACAAGTAGAAGGTAGGGTTTTGGCCAATGGATGAACTCATCCATCATCCATGACAGTATTTGTTCCCATATTCATAAGAAGTGTCATCCAAAAAGTTACCACTAGCCTAGAACTTGATGGAGCAAAATCTAGCCCTAGGATTCGAAAGAACCAAAACTATGTCAAATTCTTGAAAGATAATTTATTAGGGTTAGAACAAAACTTGAAACTCAAGCAGAAGAAAAAGGGTGAAGGACAAAGTTATAGTAGAGCTTGAAACAGGTACAAATTACCATAGAAATCAAAAAAACTACGACATAGAAATTACCTTGGAGCTTGACAGTGCTACAACAGAGAAATTACTTTTTTGAGTTGGGTTCATTGGATAAATTATCGCAAAATAACAAATCATTCTCAGATTGTTGAACATGGGAAGATCATGTAGACATAACATTATTCAGATCCATAACAGTGTTTTGTGGGACTGATGGTATTCGACAAAATATTCTCGGATATTTCCCACATTCAGTTTGAATGTGGGAAAAATATCCGGGAATATTCTATCAAATACCATCAACATATACATGTTTAGTAACAAACTTTGTCTAAAACTATATGCTGACTACATGTATGGGCATCTTGCATGTGTGTTAGCATCTATCGATGTATCACAATAATATTGTAATGGCCCATGATAATTTTGACATAATACGATATTCATATCTTATTATTATCATCCTTTAACAGTAAATTTAGTCGATGATGCATCATTTTGTGCACTCCAAACAAATAAGTTAAAATTGATCTGATAAATAGAATTTCAAAATTTATTAGAGAGTTTATTGTAAAATGAGGTTAATCTAAAATGCGTTGGAAAAAAGAAGAAAAATGGAGAGATTTCTTAACACAATAATGTTTTTGCTGAGAGTTGGTTATTATGAACACACCTCGAATTCACTGCAGGTCTCCAAAATACGTCGCCAACAATTGAGAACTTATCAATAGGGACTTGCAATTAACTCAAGAATCTGAGTTTATAAAAACCATTCCTCAAAAAAAAATCATGAGCCATTTATGCTACACTAAATATGAACGCATACACTAAATATCAATAACCCTATAAAAGTAAGTAAAATTAAATGTAAACTCAAACACTAAATATCAACTATGGTAATATGTGGAAGTTACATGTTTGAATTTAGTGTTAGTAAGGATATGACCAAAAAAAATAACAATGATAAATGGAGAATTCCAACATAATATCTTCTAGCATATCTTCTAATACTAATTGTCAAAAAATTGAAAATTAGTACTCGGGGGGAGGGCAGTGTGTTAAAAAATTAAGGATATAGGTACGAACAACCATTATTTTATAGGGGGTTATTACTTTCAATTTTTTTTCACATGCTATCATTATGTAAATTTCTACTTTGGTTTAATAGAAAAATAGCTTGCATTACTTATAATTCTAGATTACCTATTATTCCATACCTTATAGTACTTTACAAATGTCTAGTGCCATTTTCGATACCCTATATTACTCTTAAGTCCAATTATATTTTTTAGCCCCCATGTTTTTAAAATACCCTATCATTTGTTCGCACGTATATTGCTACTCCAACCAATGACTAACTTCCCCCCCCCCCCGAGAATTAGTATTGAGGAGCGTAGAGTGGTAACAACATTAAATGTCGCAACCCTTGCTAAGCCCCATTTCTAACTCGGTCCATTTTTCGATTCTAGCAAGAGTTACGACCGCTAACCCTTCGCATACCGCCATGCGAAAGGTTAGCTTCCCAATACCGCGGACCCCTTAGTTCATAAGAGGGGGACCAAACCTCCTACTTGGTTTTCGGGACTCACCGCATAATCGGTAACCAATTCTTAGATGTGGACTTCCATCCATGGAAATCCAATCTTATGTTGCACATCGTGTTGCCGGAGCAACACTACAACAACCCGAGCCTTACTAGGCAACTATGCCCTCACAATGGGCCAATGCCCTTGGAGGCCTTGCCGTTGGGCCTCGGGTGGGTGAGGCCACACCACCTCACCCATATAAGCCTCTAGGACTCTAGGCAGGACCCCTACCCCACCGTCAAGTAACCATTTGTCTCTCCCCCAACTCTTGGGGCCAAGTAGACATTTTACCTTAGCCGCTGGGCCTAGAAGGCCCCAGCAGCTTCAGAACCCCATAACTTCCTCATATTGTCTTTGATTCTAACAATCGACCACTCCATCGTGATCTACATTTCATGTAGATCACGGTGGACTACTCACTTGCTCCATTCAGGCAAGTACAGAGGAAGTTATGCCACTTTAAAGGTTGGCAGTCCCGGGAGCCACTCCCAGGCCACTGCTGGTCCAGGGCGCTGTCCCGGGACAGCACCCCACTCAACTTGCCATATCTTCTAGCCAACACCTCCAAATGAGGTGTTCTAAAGCATTCTAGAATCGGCACGCCATAAGCTACGCATAGCTTATGGCCTCACCCTCATGCCTCCTAGTCTCCGTGGGTGGGAGGCGTTCCCAACGCCCGGGGCCCTCACCCACACTAGGATCACTTGGGCCCTCTCACCAACGGCGCCACAAGTCCCGGGTGTCACTCCGGGGTCCCCCTTGTGCCCAAGGTGTTTCGGGCAATCCTTATGGAGAGGTCCGCGACACTCACCCTCACCAAATGGAGTCGATGCCCTCATCGACTATACTCGTAGTCGGCGCACCAATTCTCAAGTTGCCATCCTCTATGGTGCCGCATTGTGTTTACTTTAGGGCGCGACCCCCACAATGCATCCTCAAATTTGGCATAGTCCCCAAAGGTGTCGTTCCAAGGTGGTCCGTTAGCGACCTTGGATCTCTCATCCAAGGACCTAACCTTCACTAGACCCACCGACTTTGGGACTCACTTGGGTTGCCCCTCGGGGTTCCCCCCTTAGGCTCCACGAGCCTAACTTGACACATCTAGGCCGGACCTCAACGCTTCCACTAAGTTGACTCGGTTGCAACTCCGAGGTGGCTTTCCATTGTTAAGCCACGTCTGATCGCACGGGGGTGATGCCAAGTCCCGCCCGACTCGGTTCCCACTTTGCCCTTTCGAGACATGGGTTCATGACTCCCATGCGCCAACTCTCGTTAGCTCGCGGGTAGCACTTTTATGAGCACGCGCCATCACCTTGCCCCCGCCCGGACAAGCCCATGGCTAAGAGGTTTCTTGGGTTTATCCAAGGCCCCTCCATGCCATGGCCCCCAATTACTCGGCTTACCCAACCTAGTTTGGCATATCTATTCCTCCTCTTCCACTAACCAAGCACAAGTACAAGACTAGGACCTCATCTCATACTTTTTTCTTTGCACCACTAGAGTTGAACTTTATTGCCTCGAGCCAAAGAACAAATACATGTTGTGGACGGCATTGCCTCCAAGCTAAGTGTGCTACTAGCGTTACTCCCCCACTAAAGGAGATTGATGTCCTCATCAATGCCTACACTTTATTTGTTGGGAACCTTTAGCCGTAGTTTCATCAAAGTGCTCCCCCAATTCCTTGGCGTTCACCATGTTTCTTGCCAGTATCCAAGTGGCTTCTTTCACAGTGTATCGTAGCCATTTCACAAAGTACTTCCTTTCTTTTTGCTAGGGCTTCCTACACTTGAGGATGCCCTCTACCCCATATTCCAAATGACCTACTACAAGGTCGAGAGTTGGCCTAATCACTTGCTTGTGATTGGGCCACAAGGTGTTTTCCTTAAATGACTTTAGTAATGTGACATGGAACGTCGGATGCACTTTGATCTCGGCGGTAACCCCAACTTATACATGTCCTTGAACACTCGTTCCACAATGGGCAACCGAACTTCAACTTTGGACATGAACTTTGGAATAAGGCCTTCGGGCAAGGTTAAGTTGTTCACATTCGACAACACCTTTTGGCCCACCTCATACTCCACTTTGCGTCTTCCGGCATTAACTTTCACTTCGTAGCGCTTTCGGGCTTCCTCCATCAACAACTTGGTCATCACCAAGACTTGTTCATGCTTCTTGGCCAAGTCCTCACCATCTTGGTTAAACTCTCTAGTGTTCAATGTGCCCCCTCGAGAGCTAGGTTAGTAGGTTGGAGCGCACTCCATAAGCCACCATGAAAGACGACCCCTTGGTCGCCAAGTGCGTGGCTACATTGCAAATAAACTCCGCTCGACCTACATAGTCCGCCCAATCTCCTTGGTCCGCCCCCACCAAGTTCCTCAAGTATTGCTTCAAGACTCCATTCACACGCTCCGTTTTCCCATCCATTTAGGAATGGAAGGCCATGCTAAACCTTAGTTTCATTCCGACCTTCCTAGAGAAGTGCATCCAAAATGCACTTGTGAACTTTGGATCTCAATCCGACACAATCACTCTCGGCAACCCGTGGTGCCTCAACCAACCTTTGAGAAAAGGCTATGCGGTCTCCAACGCGGTCACGGTTCCCACAATTGGCACCACATGTGCCAACTTGGCAAACCGCTCTACCATCACCATGATGGCATCATACCCTTGTGACTCCGGCAACCTTGTGATCAAGTCCATGCACACACTATGCTATGGATACATTATGCCATGCAAATACTATGCCATGGCCTTGGCAGGATAGGCAACGGTTGCAAGAGGCCGGCTTGCTTTCGGTAAGAGGTTCGGTTCACTTGGCATCCACCCAAGCCTTCACAAAGTGGGCTATATCATCCTTCATAACCGGCCAATGGTACCTCTTTGATACCACTTTATGGTGGTTTTTTTCCTTTCACTATTGCCGGCAATAGGACTATGCTATTTTTCCCTTCGAAACCAATAGCCTCACTTGCCTTGTGGCATATACACCCAACTTTGCTTATACTTGAGCAATCCGTCCACCGACATGACCTCTTTGAGCCCTTGCCTTTGCGAAGCTCACCTAGAAGCTTTTGTGCTTTGGGGTAGTTAATGTACCCCTCCCTCATCTTGCATCACAAGTTTCCTTCACCGGTATCCATTAGCCACAAGGTTTAGATGGTGCTCATTGCTTAGAACTCTTCCCATCAACTTAGCACATCCGGCACCACATCACCATGACCCGGTTTGTGGATCAAATCCACCTTCATAAGCGCCAAAGTATCGTGCCACCGCAATGGCTTGACGCTCACTTGCACTTATGTCCCAAAATAATTCAAGGACACATTTTCCATATACACCTTGGTCTTGTGCAACCCCACATCGTGTTGCCACATCTCCAAGCAATGCTCTACAGCGAAGAGTTCAATTTCATGAGTTGGCCGTCTCCTTTGACAACCATGGAGCTTCATGCTCCCATGTGCAATGGCCATCCATCTTGCATCAACAATCCGCCAATGCCAAAATCACTCGCCCCCGTATGCACCTCAAAAGGTTTGTCAAACTCCTCGAACTTGAGCACGGGCGGCAAAGACAACTTGCTCTTAAGCTCCCCAAAGGCATGGTGACAAGGCTAATCCCATTCTTGAGAGAGCCCTTCTTAAACAAATCGGACAAGGTCCTAGCAACCTTAGATAAGGTTCTAGCCCTGTTACATAAGGTCCTAGGCACCTTACATAACTTCCTAGCAACCTTCCATAAGGTCCTATCAACCTTCAATAAGGTCCTAGCAACCTTAAACAAGGTCCTAGCCACCTTAGATAAGGTCCTAGCAACCTTCCATAAGGTCCTAGCCACCTTAGATGTCGGTGTTAGTTGGCTAGGCCAAGCAATGACCAAAGCCCTCTTTGGGTCGAAGGCCGTTTCCACTCGTGGATTGCCTTGACCTTCCTTATGTCCATCCACCAACTTCATTTGTCACCACATAGCTCAAGAACTTAATCTCCCGTTGAGCAAAGTTGATTTCCACTTCTTCGCGGTAACATTTTGAACAACCTATTGGTGAGTACCTCCTTGTACCTCACCAATACACCACGAATGTGGTTTGGGGGAGGCCCATCTTTCTTAGCCTCCCCATGAGTTCCTTGGAGTTCCTCCAATGGAACCATGACATTATTTGTTGAATTCCCATTCGGTGCATTGAAACCAAATTCAACATGGCTACTCCTACTAGTGGAGTCTTTGTGAATTTCAAATTCACCTCTTTGCCCTCATGGCACACCACAAGCACACCAGCTTGCGCCTCACATCCACCATGTGAGTTTCAAAGGAGGTGTCCTCCAAAATGAGGGCACCTCATCTATTTCACATATTGTGAAATGTCCACAAATTCCATTGTCCCACATTTCAAGGTCACATGCAACGCCACCTCCTTTGTCTCATGCGGTTCATCCTTTGCAACCGCACATTGATGGGCTTGACGACTCTACTAATCGGCAAGCCCCAACACATTGTGAGCTTCCAGCTCACAAAGGAGTGTGTTGCCTCTTTGTGAACCCATGGGACCTTTTTTTTATTCATTTAAGCCTCAAGGTACAAAAGACTTGGCCTTGGCTTAAGGCTACTAGCCTTGGCCACAAAGCCACCGTCTAACATTTGGCCCGCGGCACAACCATGAATTGCCTTGATACCCCAATGCCACCTTCTAACATTCCGTCCGTGGCACAAACATGAATTGCCTTGGTACCGCAATGCCTAAACCCTAACATTCCGTCCGCGGTACAAACATGAATCGCCTTGGTACCACAATGTCACCATCTAACATTTCGTCCACGGCACAAACATGAATTGCCTTTGTGCCACAATGCTACCTTATAACATTCCATCAGCGGCACAAACATGATTTACTTTGTTATCACAAAGCCAACTTCTCACATTCCATCCGCGTCACAAATATGGTTTGCCTTGGTACCACAAAGCAACCTTCTTTGTCTCCAACATTGCGTGGCATCCTTCCTTGGGTGACACCCTTGTTGGAAATTGTACCTTTGGCTTGACCTTTGTGTTGGTACAATGGCCCAAACTTCTTACGCTCTTTACCTCGGGATATAGCTTGGCTCAAGCCATCTTGTTGTAAGGCCCCACCCGACTTCCTTTCGGGTCCATTGGCTTCAATGCTCTTAGAAATCTTGATGGTCCACACCATACCCTTGAAAAGCTTCGAAACTTGAACAAGGTGTCCACCAACCACTTTAGCAACCCACCTAAGAAACATCAACAAGGTGTCCACCACCACTTTGCATTTCTTAGCAAATCCGTCCATCTTAGGTGTAGCATTCTTTTGGGTGTTAAAATCGGCCACATAGGCCTTAAGAGACCCCATGTGCCTCATTTCCACCAAGTTCATTCCCTTACACAATTCATGGTACTCCGGCGTAAACCTCTCAACAAGCAACTCCATGAAGCCAACCCAAGTCAAGTTTGCCACCACTTCCGGCTCTTGCGCTAACTTGCTAGTCCACCACTCAAGCGCATGGTCTTTCAAAAAGATTACCATTATGGTGACCTTATCGTCCACCTTGGCCTTTGGACATCCATTTCCAACACAAATTCATTCACCTTTGTAGGCTTGCCAAGCCCCGTGAAAATACTTGGCATGTTTGCCATGACCAACTTCTTTCTTCAAGAAGAAGGCCTAGCACCTTGCATCATGAGGAGGTCGACTTGGCCCCTCTCATGCTTGTCACACTTGAGTTCATGAACTCAAGCATTTTGAGTTGGAATTTCAATCGAACATCACCGCTTTCCAAGCTCTCGGATGCATTCGGTAACCTAGCCCTCAAATTCCCTTTGAGGCTTGCGGGAGCCCTTTCAAGGCACTCCTCCATTCCGTCACCAAATCCACCATCATCCCCACCATTCCCATTAGAACCAATGGCGGGGTTACAATCCACTTGGACATGATCCTTGTTCCAATTTGAGCCTCACAGCCTTTAAGAAGCCTCGGGCTCACCATCATAACCCTCAAGTTTGATAGCCATCACTTCCTCAAAATGCTAGCTCAAAGGTTGGAACCCTGCTCTGATACCAAGTGTCGCAACCCTTGCTAGGTCCCCATTGCTAACTCGGTCCATTTTTCTATTCTAGCAAGAGTTACGACCGCTAACCCTTCGCATACCGCCATGCGAAGGTTAGCTTCCCAATACCGCGGACCCCTTAGTTCATAAGAGGGGGACCAAACCTCCTACTTGGTTTTCGGGACTCACCGCATAATCGGTAACCAATTCTTAGATGTGGACTTCCATCCATGGAAATCCAATCTTATGTTGCACATCGTGTTGCCGGAGCAACACTACAACAACCCGAGCCTTACTAGGCAACTATGCCCTCACAATGGGCCAATGCCCTTGGAGGCCTTGCCGTTGGGCCTCGGGTGGGTGAGGCCACACCACCTCACCCATATAAGCCTCTAGGACTCTAGGCAGGACCCCTACCCCACCGTCAAGTAACCATTTGTCTCTCCCCCAACTCTTGGGGCCAAGTAGACATTTTACCTTAGCCGCTGGGCCTAGAAGGCCCCAGCAGCTTCAGAACCCCATAACTTCCTCATACGTTATTCGATTCTAACAATCGACCACTCCATCGTGATCTACATTTCACGTAGATCACGATGGACTACTCACTTGCCCCATTTGGGCAAGTACAGAGGAAGTTATGCCACTTTAAAGGTTCATAGTCCCGGGAGCCACTCCCAGGCCACTGCTGGTCCAGGGCGTTGTCCCAGGACAGCACCCTATTCAACTTGCCATATCTTCTAGCTAACACCTCCAAATGAGGTGTTGTAAAGCATTCTAGAATCGGCACGCCATAAGCTACGCATAGCTTATGGCCTCACCCTCATGCCTCCTAGTCTCCGTGGGTGGGAGGCGTTCCCAACGCCCGGGGCCCTCACCCACACTAGGATCACTTGGGCCCTCTCACCAACGGCGCCACAAGTCCCGGGTGTGACTCCGGGGTCCCCGTTGTGCCCAAGGTGTTTCGGGCAATCCTTATGGAGAGGTCTGCGACAACTCCGCTCGACCCACATAGTCCGCCAATCTCTTTGGTCTGCCCCCACCAAGTTCCTCAAGTATTGCTTCAAGACTCCATTCACAAACTCCATTTTCCCATCCGTTTGGGGAATGGAAGGCCGTGCTAAACCTTAGTTTCATTCCGACCTTCCTAGAGGAGTGCATCCAAAATGCACTTGTGAACTTTGGATCTCCATCCCATACAATCACTCTTGGCAACCCGTGGTGCCTCGATCATCCTTTGAGAAAAGGCTATGCGGTCTCCAATGCGGTCACGGTTCCCACAATTGGCACAACATGTGCCAACTTGGCAAACCGCTCTACCATCACAATGATGGCATCATACCCTTGTGACTCCGGCAACCTTGTAATCAAGTCCATGCACACACTATGCCATGCAAATACTATGCCATGGCCCCAGCGGGATAGGCAACGGTTGCAAGAGGCCGGCTTGCTTTCGGTAAGAGATTCGGTTCACTTGGCATCCACCCAAGCCTTCACAAAGTGGGCTATATCATCCTTCATGACCGGCCAATGGTACCTCATTGACACCACTCTATGATGGGTTTTTTTTTCTTTCGCTATGGCCGGCAATTGGACTATGCTATTTTTCCTTCGAAACCAATAGCCTCACTTGCCTTGTGGCATATACACCCAACTTTGCTTATACTTGAGCAATCCGTCCACCGACATGACCTCTTTGAGCACCTTGTCTTTGCGAAGCTCACCTAGAAGCCTTTGTGCTTCGGTGTAGTTAATGTACCCCTCCCTCATCTTGCATCACAAGTTTCCTTCACCGGTACCCATTACCCACAAGGTTTAGATGGTGTTCATTGCTTGGAACTCTTCCCATCAACTTAGCACATCCGGCACCACATCACCATGGCCCGCTTTGTGGATCAAATCCACCTTCATAAGCGCCAAAGTATCATGCCACCTCAATGGCTTGATGCTCACTTGCACTTGTGTCTCAAAATTATTTGAGGACCCATCTTCCATATACACCTTGGTCTTGTGCAACCCCAAATCGTGTTGCCACATCTCCAAGCAATGCACTACGATGAAGAGTTCATTTTCATAAGTCGGCCGTCTCCTTTGACAACCATTGAGCTTCATGCTCTCATATGCAATGGGCATCCATCTTCCGCCAATGCCAAATCACTCGCCCCCGTATGCACCTCAAAAGGTTTGTCAAACTCCGCGAAGTTGAGCACGGGCGGCAAAGACAACTTGCTCTTAAGCTCCCCAAAGGGATGGTGACAAGGCTCATCCCATTCTTGAGATAACCCTCCTTAAACAAATTTGGACAAGATCCTAGCAACCTTAGATAAGGTTCTAGCCACATTACATAAGGTCCTAAGCCCCTTAGATAAGTTCCTAGCAACCTTAGGCAAGGTCCTAGCAACCTTAGACAAGGTCCTAGCCACCTTAGATAAGGTCCTAGCAACCATACATAAGGTCCTAGCAACCTTAGTCAAGGTTCTAGCAACCTTAGAGAAGGTCCTAGCAACCTTAGACAAGGTTCTAGTAACTTTAGACAAGGTCCTAGCAACCTTAGACAAAGTTCTAGCAACCTTTGGCAAGGTCCTAGCAACCTTAGCGGCGGTGGTAGTTGTCTAGGCCAAACAATGACCTAATCCCTCTTTGGGTCAAGCACCATTTCCACTATTGGATTGCCTCAACCTTCCTTATGTCCATCCACCAACTTCATTTGTCACCCCATAGCTCAAGAACTCAATCTCTCTTTGAGCAAAGTTGATTTCCACTTCTTGGCGGTAAGATTTTGAACAACCCATTGGTGAGTACCTCCTTGTACCTCACCAATACACCACGAATGTGGTTTTTGGGGGAGGCCCATTGTCACCCAAAATCCCTCACCCTTGATTGCGTCCTAGCCCGAGTGTGGAATGTTGGACTGACACATAATAACTCCCTCCTTGGTAGTTCAATGTATAATTATTTCAATAAAAAGAGTGCGAGTGTTTAAACATAACATTAAGTAGCAATGCTATGAGGGTACCCTTTGAGTACCCGCACATTTACCTCAACAAAAAGGGAAAAGCTTGCAAAGCAAGGGTGAATGAATGGATAATTAATCAAATATAGAAGCTTCAAAATGATATCAAAGAGGTTTCCAATGCAGTTGTCGGGAGACTTTTCCAAAAAGTGCAACTACCTTTATGACCTCACCAACTTTCCCGTTGCTTTATAGCTATTTAGATTTGTTTAGATCATAATTTAGCCTAGATTAGAACCTTTACCACCACTTGGCATTAGTTTTGTCCTAGAAACCGACATAATTAATTCTAAGCATTGAAAGTAACTACCCAAATAAATTAAAAATAGCCTAAGTAAAACTCAAACTTTGCTCTACCTTTACTCTTGAAAGAGCATCAAACCGGCACGCGCCGGTTTTGATGCCCTTTTGAGAAGGTCAATCCGGGCTTGCTACTTAATGTTATGAAAACACTTACCTCAATGGTCAATCACCAACACATTCAAAAGTTACACATACCCCTCCCTACCTAATGAATCCAACACTTTAAGTCTAAACATCATAAGTCAAAAACTATAAGAGTGTGTCACTGTTTTTGTGGAAGTTTGGACATAGTCTCGGTTTTTTGGCTTTCAAAAATTCATATGAAGTCCAAAAAATGAGTTCTTGGTGTCCATGGATAGGTAATGAAGTCCTCTACATAAATATGCAATAATATTTCTACTGCCAAAAAATATATGGTCGCAATTCTACGCTGTTCCCTTTGAATCTGCACTTTTTCACTGTTTTTTGGAAGTTTTGGACATAGTCTCGGTTTTTTACTCTTAAAAATTCATATGAAGTCCAAAAAATGAGTTCTTGGTATCAATGGATAGGTAATGAAGTCCTCTACATGATTATGCAATAATATTTCTACTGCAAAAAGGTATATGGTCACAATTCTACGCTGTTCCCTTGAATCAACACTTTTTCACTATTGATAGAGTTCAAAAACCATGTCATTCAACATTCATAGGGTTCATAAACCCTTTTATGTAACCTTCCTCTTGCTATACTTCTACACACTCCTTGCATCTACCTACCTAAAAAGAGAGGAAAAAGAGATAGATTGTCCTAAACACAAGAAAAAAGAAGTAACAAGTAACTTCATAAGAGTCTTGAACTAGTGAGAGAGATCCTAGTAGAAGGGGTCCTAATGTGAGAGATCCTAGTGTGTGAGAGAGAGGTCCAAGAGTGAGAGGAGAATGAGAGAGGAGAGAATGAGCCTCCGTGCTCTCCTCCATGGGACTACCCCCTCCAACCACCAAGCATTCACCACCGTAGATCAAGCCATACCTACATCTAATGGTTGGCATCCATTAGATATAGGTATGAGTTCCTTGATGTTCCTCCAATGGAACCACGACATCATTTGTTGAATTCCCCATGAGTTCCTTGATGTTCCTCCAATGGAACCACGACATCATTTGTTGAATTCCCATTTGATCCATTGAGACCAAATTCAACTTGGTTCCTCCTACCATAGGAGGAACCAAGTTGAAATACTACCCAATCAAAATTTACACACGAAATACTTACCTCCTTCGAGCGCTTCTTCCATACTCGTGTCTAACTCCAAGTCTTCCTAATCGCCTTCCAAGTCTTCTAGTTGCCTCCAAGTCTTCCTTCTAGTTTCCGCTTCGGTCCCGGTGGACGCATGTCACCAAAAGTACTCCACCCTTCGATTTCGTCCTAGCCCGAGTGGAATAGTATTGAGGACACTTAGCAAACTCCTTCCTTAGTAACTCAATGTATCATTCCAATATGCCTTTGGAATATACACAACGTTAATGACTTATGATTTAACCCCCAAGGCTACATCCAGAACAAATTTCAGAATAGTATAACTTTCCCATTACTTCTCGGAATGTCCTGAAATTTTATCTGTAACTAGGGAGACAAAGCAACCTTATTGCCCAGCTGTAACAGTATTAGCACCCAGCTGCAACCTTATTGCGCAGCTACAACCTTAGTGCCCAGCTGCAACAGTATTAACCCAGCTGCAACCTTAGTGCCCAGCTGCAACGGTATTAGCACCCAGCTGCAACCTTATTGCCCAGCTGCTATATTAGCACCCAGCTGCAATAGTATTAGCACCCAGCTGCAACAGTATTAACACCCAGTCGCAACCTTATTGCCCAGCTGCAACAGTATTAACCCAGCTGCAACCTTAGTGCCCCTAAGTCCCCTACCTAATTCTGCTAATTCCCATAAGTCTTCCACCTAATGCACCTACCTAATTCCACTAATCCTAATAAGTCTTCCACCTAATGCCCGCCTTCTTCCAAGCTCTAAGAGCTCAACCTCCTTGAGAAGAGAGAGAGAGAGAGAGATGAGGAGAGATAAGAAGAAGAGAAGAGGGCACCCAAGACCACAAACCCCTCAACCTTCTCCTACTTAGTAGGACCTTATCCTATCCACTAACTCCTTACCCCCTAAACCAACAAGAACACGTTCTAATTCAAACATTTAAATCCAAGGACCTCCCCCTTGCTTCATCAAACACTACTCACTAGCCAAAACACTCCCTCATGTCACTAATCTTCTAATCAACCACACAAAATAGGCTTAAGGCCAAAACATCAACCACACCAAGCCTCACTCTTTTTATACTTTTGATTGTTTCAATAACACTCCAAATGCAATTCTAAATAAATTGTAAACAAAAAAACAAATATGAGCACTCATTTTGGGCTCATATCACCGCTCACCGCTCATTGCTTATCGCTCATGAGATAGCTTCCCTCCTTCAAAGCTTACATACAAGCCCAACACATCCACTTCAAAAATAAACCCTTTCCTATCCTCACACAAAATGAACCATACACATATCTTGGTATTAGCTTAATTCCCTCATTAAAATGGAGCATCCAAAAAAACATCACCATAGAAAAAGCCAAGAAATAAAGCAAGCTATTAATGACTTCCCCTGCCACGATTAAGAAAAAAATACACATTTTAAATACAGTAATAAAACCAGGTATAGCATACGCCTACTACATAGTTCCATTCTCTAAACCAGACATTAAAAAACTAGACAAAATCCTTAGCAAACTAACTAAAGAGATATGTAATCTACCCAATAGCACAACAAATATACTAACACACCTCTCCAACAAGGACTTTGGCATTAATACCACCTCCATCCTCCCTGATTATATCAACTGCATTGGTAAACAACTTCTAAATGCCCTCAACGATCAAGGCCAGCTAGGCCAAATCTATCAAGGTCTCAACCAATACATAACAGCAAAATATGGAGGATCCTACCATCTTCCATGTTTGAAATATCAAGCATGTGCAAGATCGCCCGTATCCCGTACACTCTATCTACTCAAAAAGGAATATGAAATCCATGTACATACCTCCATCAAAAACTTTCCCATCAAATAATCAGCAATAGAGCTTGCATGGACACAAACCGCAAAATATGCCCTCTTCTCCCCAAACTAACAACAAGCCGCTAAAAGATACCTCAACAAACTACACACGTACAATATCACTACCCTCAACCAAATCCAAAACCCCGACACACATCAAATACTATCCCCTCAAGAATTCAAACAAAAATTCAAAGCTGCCCCAAAGCTAATCAAAGAAGCCTTGGCGCAAGCCCAACTACTATTCCCACATAACTCACCCACAACCCACAACCATCCCCTACAACAAATACCACCCACAATACACAACCCACCTACAAATCCCAACAACCAAATAGACCCCGCGAGCGGACAACCAATACAAGCCATAATAAGCACCAAAACCACAACATATAAAGACAAATGGGGAACAAAAGCCATAAAGCAACACTACTTATGTCAATGGGACACCCATCCAAATAGCACAACAAAATGGGTAGAAGCATCATTACTCCTCCACTATGATAACATCACATTAGACCACAACATATTTATACTCCACAAATTTCTACAAAACCAACACAAAACCAACACCCTAGCCGCATATAATTCATGCATAAACTTTTCACAATCCAAAGACCCAAGGTTAATTCGCCCACCCATCATCGCCCCAAGCCTCACACTAAACACAAAGGAATGCAACCCAGATAAAGATATCATTGCCACCAAACCCACCATACAAATACAAGGAATAGAAGCCAATATACGACCAAAATGGGGCATACGTCCTAACCATGCCAATCACAAGATTACAATGGTTGTGGGATTGATATAACCAAAACCAAATGCACCCCATAATACACTTCCTCAATCCCCCGCCCCAAGATTTCGCCACCGAAATCTTATGGCTAACCCAAAGATATGTCACAATCCTCCCAAAAAAAAACCAAAAAAATATAACCCAAATAACAACCACCAAACCCTACACCCCTCCACCCTACAAACCCTAATAACAACCTACAACATCACACACTCATACTACTCCTCACCCCTCACATGCCCAATAACACTCACACAATATAACTCCCCACATAATAGAGATATAATTTTTGGATCAACCGGCCTTACTCACTCATCAAAATGGGGAGGCAATGGCCTAGCTCATCCCCCAGACCTTAAAACTGCGATGACATCAATCCATTGGGCCCACATGGCAACCCAAATAAACCATAACACCACAACCATCATTGTAATCAACCATAAAGAGAGCACCCTCCATATCACCCATGCAGAAATGCACATAATAGTAACCATCCCTCCTAACACCATACAATACAACCCCACACCAGAATGGCCAAAATACTTACATCAATTAAAAAACCAATACACCACCGTAATAAGAATCCACAAACATGGTCTCCCCTCAATTAACCCTCAAATACCCTACGCAATCACATCCAACATACTTGGACTATATAATACCAAAACTAACAATAACCCAACCCAAACTACCCCCCATATGAAAAGAATAAAATACTCCAAAGCATGGCATCAAGCCCCACAATACAATCACTCAGAAATCAACCACACATCACATTCCCTACCAACGGAACTATACAATATCCACCCCTTTAAATTCAAGCCTCAACAATGCATATACATTGACGGTTCATTCATACCCCCTGACGAACATGGTATAGGCAACACAGCCGGATCGGGTGTTTACTCCCCCGCCAACAACGTTAGGATTGCAGAGAGACTCCCAGGTCTCCAAAATATCCTCAGAGCTGAACTAAACGCCATCCTAATAGCAATCCAAAGTACACAACACCATACGCGAGATTTCCACATCTTTACAGATAGCCTCAATAGTATATACCTGATAAACAATCACATATGACACCCATCATCCCAACACAACCACCCAGACAAGCTACTCATAGTCGCCATAGTCAACCACATAACATGGTCCACACATAAAATCACAATTCAAAAAGTTAGGGCACATACATGCATAATAGGCAACAAAATAGCAGACCAATTAGCAAACGACAGGGCCCTCCTAAACAAACCCACCAATACACCCAGGATACATACGGCACATACCACACCGTACTGGCTCAATGGGGTACCAACATGTACCCACACGGGTGCCATACGAAACCTACAAACATACATCAACAAAGAACATAGGAACCAAGAACTGAGATTAGCACAATCCAAATTCACATACATAGACAAATGGACGTCCAATGACCAAATAAACCACAAACTCTCCAACCAATTTTGGAAAAACCTCGGGACTACAGATGCCCAAATCACACAAACTCTAAAATTTTGTTACGCCCAATACATGGGTAACCACCGTAAACATATATTTTGGCCCAACTTATACCCAAACCCCAATTGTACGCTATGCCCCAACAATACCATAGATACATGGCCGCATCTACTATCTACATGTTCAAACCCACACATAAAGGGATTACGAATAGCACGCCATAATAAAGCAGTCCACCAAATTGTACATACGCTCCAATCGAATAAACACACAAGATACTATACACTCGTAAATGTAGGCCACCAAGACTCCAGACCACAAGACAACACAATCCCACACACGGGGGGGTCACTTAGTGCATTTTAAAAACGATGTGCGGCATAATATAGGGAGGATTAAATTCGTTTGACATAAAATTTATAAAAGAATTCCAAATAATAAAGGGTCCATTAAAAGTAGACAATCCCATTACAAGTAAGGTAGATAGGTATAAAATGTGGGCCATTCTTTTTTTGTAAAATTAATATAGGGGTTGAAAATAAGGATCCTAGGATGTATTCTTAGTGGCACTTCTCTCCTTTCTCTCCCTATCCACTTCCACCACCACCTCTTCATAGCACACGTTTTATTCAATGTTGGAGTCTTTGTGATTTGCATGTTGCTCCTACAATATTCGCCCAACTGCTCAGTTTTCCTTATTTTGCAATATTTTTGCGAGATCATTGTGATGTTGCCTTCAATCAAACTTCCATATTTGATCACTCCAAGCTCTCTCTCATCATGCAATCTCAACGTCTTGTAGGTAGATTCTTGCACTCTCTAAATGTGTTGCTGACATATTTTCTCTAGCGTCTCGATGCTGCCAAGATTCAGTTGCATTATCTCTTGCCAAGATTGTCTGCACGCATTCCTACATCTTGAGGGAGCATCCAAGTTCTATCTGCATGAGGCAAGGTGATTATGGTTCCCTATCTCCCAATCATTGTCATTAAGCATTCAGAAAAGCTTAAGCGTCAGTCTTCTACACTGAAGTGTGGCAGCATTGTTGGCTTCAATTTATTCCTGAGGTAAATTAAAGTTGGAAATGCTACTAACATATTGAATGGAATAGATGCCAGTTCATGGTGGGTGGGTAGGATGCAGGCTATGCGGTGGCGCAATGGGAAACAATTTGGGGTACTAAGGCAAGTGGTTGACCTCCTTGCATGAATGGAGGAATCAGGGAGGAGAAATCCTAACAATCCCCACATCGAAGTAATGTTGCAATATTAATAAAAACATCATGGTCGTAACAAGTTTAAGTATGATCACATGGATAGCAAATGGATTCATTATATCTACTGTAACCATGAGCTACAATTTACAAATGAAGTGTACACTTTAGATAGGAATGATTCAGAGGAACTGTCCAAGTTTGTGACAAAATGAACTATATAGGGTTCATGACCAAGCCCGGCTCATCTTGGAGTGTTTCACACTATGTTAATATTATACTCTATGTTTTTGGTCTTCACTAGTATGTAAATTGACTTTGAATGAAAGATTTTTACGGAGTGGGTGCTGTGTTTGTGAACACACGCTACCTCTTGTTGTGTTTCCACCTTAAGTTTTTGCACTTAGTTTTTGCAATGGTATGTATTCTTTATATCTTTTTGTTGCCATGTTTTTTTCCACTACTTTTGCATTGCATACACTTTTTAATTATAAAGAATATAGACTACAAAAAATTGCAATGATATGAACATTATAAGTAATTGTAAGGTGCAAAAAAATAGGCCATTTTAGAAAATTAAGTAATTATAGGGAGCTTTTAATTCGTGCCTTGGAGGTAAATAGCCCCTAAACAAATACCCCTCCGCCGCACATGGTGCACAAAAATCCTATAGAGTGACCCCCCGTGGTCCCACAATGGCTACTCCAATGCACATGTACCACTACACCATGCACATGCCCAACTAAGCTGTACATATAATATAGGGGGTTTTAAAATAGTGAAACATGTTTACATGTAAAATACCATCACATATAGTCAATACATGTAAAATAGCGTGGAAACAATTACTAGGGGTAGCGGGTCTAGGGTAGGGTCTATGCTAGTGGATGAAAGAGGTAATTTTCTGTTGAAAAAGCTTGGATGGATGACTTTGCAAGTTTCCTGGCTTAAACGTTATTGAACCAACTTATCCAATGTGGAATTTTAAAAAATGGTTACTTGGGGCATAAGGAAAAAAATGCAATATAAGTAGAACATGGTATTTTAAAACGATTCCCTCCAAAAAATATAATTATTGATAGGATGTATTAAAATACAAGCATTTACCTTTATTTTGAAAATACCATACTTTATAAAAAAATTGCAAGGTAAATAGCCCCCCGATAAATAGGTCCTGAGTGCACGTGTATGAAAAATATAAGGAGTGCACCCCCTAAGATGACATTGGAACATTGGATTGGTATAAACAATCTTTTGTTGGTGAAAGGTGATTTCCCGGGAAAGAAGGTAAGTGTTTTGTGGACTCTTTGAGAAGCCTATAGAATACCTTTATAACATTGTCTTTAGTGCCACTAAGTGCGAATCCTCAATGCCCTCAAGTGTTTAATCCTTTGGTGTCAAATTTTTCGTGTGGCAAACATACTCGTTTGAATGCTTTGCATTTGTAAGGAAACACAATGCAACCCACCCTGATCCAAAATACACCCATCTCACACTTTATAGTGGAGGTTTGTCTCGGAAAGCCAATGCGTTTAAAGAGGATGTTGTTTTCAACAATGCCACCTTGGAGGACTTGACATTGGATTCTACTAAACATGCAAAGGCTCCTATGAAAAGAGCCCCGCATCCATGATGGGATTCTTGGAGTGTTGCTCACCTTCAAGGGGTATGGTTGTAGATCTGAACATTTTCACAGGTATCGCACTCACCTCATGTCATGTATTTATTGCCCTTGCAAGTTATCATTCTTATTTGTACGCTTTATAAATTCCTCCTCCTGTGTAATTTTTGTTTTTTTAATTGTGATATTAGGTGCATCACTTGTCGCGCACCTCTCTATGAGGAGTGCCCGCAACACCATGGGTACAAAGGGGACCCCGGAGTGACACCCGGGACTTGTGGCGCCATGAGTGGTTGTGCCCAAGTGATCCTAGTGTGGGTGAGGGCCCCGGGCATTGAGAATGCCTCCCACCCACGAAGACTAGGAGTCATAAGGGTAAGGCCATTAGCTATGGCAAGAGGATTCTAAAATGCTAAAGGACACCTCAATCGGAGGTGGGAGCTAAAAGATATGGCAATTTGAGTGGGGCACTATGCCGCGGCTAAGGGGAATGTCTACTTGGCCCCAACTCTAGGTAGAGAGACAAAAGGTTTCTTGACGGTGGCGTAGGGGTCCCGCGTAGAGTCCTAGAGGCTTATATGGGTGAGGCGGGTTTCCCGACCGACCCCCCCGGAGCATAGTTGGCAACTATGCTTCGGATAGTTGTAGTGTTGCTTTGGCAACACAATGATCAACTCAAGAGTGGATTTCCACGGATGGAAATCCACATCTAAGGATTGGTTACCGATTAACAAAAGAGTCCCGAATGCATGTGTAGGAGGGTTTGGTGACCAAACCACGATCTTGGGGGTCCGCGGTATGGAAAGCTAACCGTGCACGTGTGTGGGATGTGTAGGTTAGCGCTCGTGACACTTGCTAGAGTTGGAAAGTGGACAACATAAATGAAGGAAAACTAGCAAGGGTTGCGATACTTGGTATCATAGCAGGGTTCCGTTCTTTGAGCTAGCACTTTGAAGGAGAGATGGCTATCAAACGTGCGGGTGACGATGGTAAGCCCAGTGGTTCTAAGAAGTTGCAATGCTCAAAACGGAACAAGGATCATGTCCAAGAGGATTTTGACCCCGCCATTGATTCTAATGACAATGGTGGGGATGATGGTGCAACGGGTGAGGAAGTAGAAGAGTCCCTCGAAAGGGGTCCTGAAAACCTCGAAAAAAATTCGGGGGCTAGACTTCCGAATGCACCCGAGAGCTTGGAAGGGGATGATGTTGGATTGAAATTCCAACTTAAAATGCTTGAGTTCATGGACTCCGTGAATCAAGAACTCAAGCGTGGTAAGGAGGAGAGGGCCCAACAAGACAAAATGATCGAGCTCCTCATGATGCAAGGTGCTAGGCCTTCTTCTTCGACAAAGAAGTTGGCCAAGGTAAACATGCCAACTACATTCTCGGGACTTGGCAAGGCAAGAAAGGTGAAGGAATTCTTGTTGGAAATGGATAACTACTACGACGTCCAAAGGCCCGAGGAGGACGATAAGGTCTCCATAGCGGTGACCTTTTTGAAAGACCATGCGCTTCAATGGTGGACTAGTAAGAAAGAGCACGAGCTTGAAGTGGCAGTAAACTTGACTTGGGTTGGCTTCAAGGAGTTGCTTGTTGATAGGTTCACGCCGGAGTACCAAGAATTGCGGGAGGGAATGAACTTGGTGCAAATGAGGCACACGGGGTCTCTTAAAGCCTATGTGCGCGATTTTAACGCCCAAATGAATGCCACACCTAGGATGGATGAGTTTGCTAAGAAATGCATTTTCTTAGGTGGGTTGCAAAAGTGGGTGGTGGACGCCTTGTTCAAGTTCCCGAAGCTTCCCGAGGACGTGGTGGGGATCATCAAGATTGCGGAGAGAATTGAAGCCGATGGCCCCGAAAGGAAGTCAAGCGGCCCCGCACAACAAAGCGGCTTGAGCCGAAATATGTCCCGAGGCAAGGAGCGCAAGAAGTTTGGACCATCCAACCAATACAAAGGACAAGCCGAGGGGACAACTCCCAACAAGGGTGGCTACCAAGGAGGAAAGCCACCCAATGTGGGAATCAAAGGCGGCGACATGAAGGACAAGCGGTGCCACAAATGTGGCAAATTTGGTCATTTTCAAGCGGCGTGCCCCGACAACAAGGTGAGTGTCAAGGCAAATCATGTTTGTGCCGCCGACCAAATGCTAGAACGTGGCTTTGTGGCCAAGGCTAGTAGCCTTAAGCCAAGGCCAAGTCTTTTGTACCTTGAGGCCGAAATCCATGGTCGGAATGTCTCATGTTTGGTTGATACAGGGGCAACGCACTCCTTTATGAGCCCGAAGCTCGCGAAAGAGTTGGGCTTGCCAACGCATAGAGCGGGTAAACCCATCAACGTGCGGTTTGCAAAGGGCGAGCCGCATGAGACAAAGGAGGTGGCGTTGAATGTGAACTTGAAGTGTGGGACGCTTGAGTTTGTGGAGAGTTTCACACTTTGTGAAATGGATGAGATGGACCTCATTTTGGGGGACACCTTCTTCGAGACTCACATGGTGGATGTGAGGCGCAAGCCGGTGCGGCTTGTGGTATGCCGTCATGGCAAAGAGGTGACTTTGAAGTTGACGAGGACTCCCATGGCGGGAGGAGGCAAGTTGAATTTGGTCTCAATAGACCAAATGGCCAATGACCAAAAGGTGGTGGTGGTTCGAATGGAGCAACTCCAAGGAACTCACGGGGAGGCTAGCAACGATGGGCCTCCCCCGAAGCACATTCGCGAGATGTTGGGGAGGTACAAGGATGTACTCACCAACGAGTTGCCCCGAGAGTTACCGCCAACGAAAGAAGTGGATCACAAGATCGAAGTCATACTAGGGTCGGAGCCACCATCCAAGGCACCTTATCGATTGAACCAAAAGGAGTTGCTAGAATTGAAGAAGCAACTCAATGACTTGCTATCAAGGGGCTACATTAGGCCGAGCAAATCACCATATGGAGCCCCATTGCTCTTTGTGGACAAAAAAGATGGCAAGCTATGCATGTGCATCGATTATAGGGCCTTGAATAAGGTGACTATCAAAAACAACTATCCGCTACCTCGGATTGATGATCTTTTCGACCGGTTGGCGGGGGCCAAGTATTTTAGTCGCATAGACTTAAAATCGGGATACTACCAAATTCGAATTGCGGATGAAGATATGGACAAGACGGCGTGCTGCACAAGGTATGGGTCTTACGAGTTCTTGGCAATGCCCTTCGGGTTGTACAATGCACCATCGACATTCACAACCCTTATGAACACCATCTTTCGGGAGGAGATGGATGACTTTGTGATAGTCTACATCAACGACATCTTGGTGTATTCGAAGACGGCGGAGGAACACGCTCAGCACCTTGAGGCGGTGCTTCGAAAGCTAAAGGACAAGTTGTATGCCAACGGGGAGAAAAACGACTTTGCTTGACAAGAGATTGAGTTCTTGGGCCATGTGGTGACGAGGGATGGAATGAAGCCGGACATGAAAAAAGTAAAGGCAATCCAAGAGTGGAAGCGGCCCTCGACTCAAAAAGGGCTTAGGTCATTCCTTGGCCTAGCCAACTACTACCGCCGCTTCATTTGAGATTTTTCTAAGGTTGCTAGGCCTTTGTCCGACTTGTTGAAGAAGGGGGTATCCCAAGAGTGGGATGAACCTTGTCACCAAGCCTTTCGGGAGCTCAAGAGCAAGTTGTCTTCGTCGCCCGTGCTTAAGTTCCCGGAGTTCGACAAACCTTTTGAGGTGCATACGGATACGAGTGATTTTGCGATCGGCAGAGTGTTGATGCAAGAGGGACGGCCCATTGCATATGAGAGCAAGAAGCTCGATGGTTGTCAAAGGAGATGGCCAACTCATGAAAAATAACTCTTTGCCGTAGTGCATTGCTTGAAGATGTGACAACACTATTTGGGGTTGCACAAGACCAAGGTGTACACGGACAATGTGTCCTTGAAGTATTTCGAGACACAAGCGCAAGTGAGCGCCAAGCAATTGCGGTGGCATGATACCTTGGCGCTTATGAATGTGGATTTGATCCACAAACCGGGCCGTGACAATGTGGTGCCGGATGCACTAAGTAGACGGGAAGAGTTCCAAGCACTGAGCACGACCCAAACCTTGTGGCTAATGTACAAAAGCAAAGGTGATTTACAACGCAAGTTAAGGGAGGGGTACATCAACGACCCCGAAGCACAAAGGCTTTTAGGTGAACTTCGTAAAGGCAAGGCGCTCAAGGAGGTGAAGTTGGTGGACGGATTGCTCAAGTATAAGCAAAGTCGGGTGTATGTGCCACAAGGCAAGTTGAGGCTATTGGTTTTGAAGGAAGAACATGATAGTCCCATTGCCAGCCATAGAGGAGAAAAAACCACCATAGCGGCGGTGTCAAAGAGGTACTATTGGCCGCGCATGAAGGAAGAAATTGCCAACTTTGTGAAGACTTGTGTCAAATGCCAAGTGAACCGAGCTTCTTACCAAAAGCAAGCTGGCCTTTTGCAACCGTTGCCTATCCCGCCGGGGCCATGGCATAGTGTGTCCATGGACTTCATCACAAGCTTGCCGGAGTCACAAGGCTACGATGCCATCTTGGTGATGGTGGATCGGTTTAGCAAGTTGGCACATATGGTGCCGACCGTGGGGACCGCAACCGCGTTGGAGACGGCGAAGCTCTTTCTCTATGCATGTTGGAGGCATCACGGGTTGCCGAGAGTGATTGTGTCAGATCGAGATCCAAAGTTTACAAGCGCATTTTGGAGGCATTTCTTTAGGAAGGTGGGAACAAAACTAACGTTTAGCACGGCCTTTCATCCCCAAACGGATGGCCAAACGGAGCGCGTGAATGGAGTCTTGAACCAATACTTGAGGAACTTTGTGAATGCGGACCAACGAGATTGGGCGGACTATGTGGGACTAGCGGAGTTTAGTTACAATGCGGCCACGCACTCGGCGACCAAGCAATCGCCTTTCAAGGTGGCTTATGGAGTGGATCCGCTCCAACCTGCTGACCTAGCTCTCGAGGGGGCACATTCAACACTAGAGTTCAACCAAGATGGTGAGGACTTGGCCAAGAAGCGGGAACAAGTCTTGGAGAAGACCAAGTTGTTATTGGAGAAAGCCCAAAAGCGCTACGAAAAGCAAGTCAATGCCGGAAGACGCGAAATGGAGTATGAGGTGGGCCAAAAGGTGTTGTTGAATGTAAACAATTTCACCATGCCCGAAGGCCTCACACCAAAGTTCATGTCCAAATATGCGGGTCCTTTCCCCATTGTGGAACGAGTATTCAAGGACGTGTATAAGTTGGAGTTACCGCCCGAGATCAAAGTGCATCCGACATTCCATGTGTCACTACTAAAGCCATTTAAGGAAGACACCTTGTGGCCCAATTGCAAGCAAGTGATTAGGCCACCTCCCGACCTTGTAGGAGATCATTTAGAATACGAGGTAGAGGGCATCCTCAAGTGTAGGAACCACAAGCGAAAAGGAAAGGAGTACTTGGTGAAGTGGCAGGGATTCCATGAAAAAGAAGCCACTTGGGTAGCGGCAAGAGACATGGTGAATGCCAAGGAGGTAGTGGAGCACTTTGAGAAAACTAGGGCTAAAGGTTCCAATAAGAAGAAGCGTAGGCATTGATGAGGACATCAATCTCCTTTAGTGGGGGAGAGATGCTAGTAGCACACCTAGCTTGGAGGCAATGTCCTCCACGACATGTATTTGTTTTCTTGACTTGAGGCAATAAAATTCAACTTTAGTGGTGCAAAGAGAAGAGTATGAGATGAGGTCCTAGTCTTGTACTTGTGTTTGGTTAGTGGAAGAGGGGAATAGATATGCCAAACTAGGTTGGGTAGGCCGAGTAATTGGGGGCCATGGCTTGGAGGGGGCTTGAATAAAACCAAGAAACCTCTGAGCCATGGGCTTGTCCAGGCGGGGGCAAGGTCAATGTAGGCTCTCCCCCAAATAGACACAGATGTCGCAAATTCAGTGAAGACGTGGAAAAGTTTATGGACATAGAGGTTGTTTGCAAGCCTTAGTTTTGTAGGTGTTGGGTATTTGAGTTGTTGAATAGACGCCTTTGCATTCATACTCCTCATAGTATAAGCTTTCTTTTGGAATATTTCACTTACTAAAATGAGTAATGAAGCTAGGACATGAGCATGAGCATGAGCATGAACAAGAGCAATCCCTATTACCAACTTTTTTGGACCCGCCCATGATTTTTGAACACCGAAATTTACATGTATAAATATTTTTTGTTCAGGGTTGCTAAATTGTTTTTGGTGGGCACCTCTACCCGTGGATCCTTAGGCCCCTATAATCAAGGGTCAAAACCCTATAACCCCTATAACCGAGGAGTCTGACATGAGCATGCTCATGTTAGGGCGCTCATGAAATAGCAACCCCCACTTCAAGTCCAAGTGGGCTCAACTCCAAATGGGCCGGCCGCCAAATGGGCCCCAATATAAGGGGCACTTTATATTAGGGCCCATTTGGAGTTGAGCCCACTTGGACTTGAAGTGGGCCTTAACTTTAGCCCTACTTCACACACGAGCCAAGAGCCGTGACCTTGAAATTGTGAGAGCCCCAAAAGAAAGTGTCCAAAGGCCGTCCCAAGACACCTCCAAAATCATGTAGTGTGGTCACGGACCCTCAAGTGTAGTGTGAAGTCATATGTGACTGGGTCCTTAACCAAATGCTATTTCAATGAAATTTTATTCACGTGGGTCCTCACACATGATAAAATAGAATAAACCAATGGTTGTGAACATTCGGAGTGCCATGGTCTCCCAGTTTTGTGTTAGGCCTACCTCCAAGAGGTGGTTTTTGAAAATAGTCCAAGTGACCATGAAACATGATCCATTTGATGCCATGTAGGAATCTATGTAGACTTTACATCCATCTTGCATTCACATACTCCATTGGTCCCTCAAGTGTAGTGTGAAGCGAACTTGGACCGGCTCCGCCTTTTCCACCAATGAGAGTGCTTGAAGTGTAATGGTCACGGGCTCTCGGTCACGTGTGTGAAGTGACCCTTAGTCATAAGTAATCAGAGTTAAAGCAATAATCCATCAAAGTGAAGTTTTTTATTTGGGAGGAAGAATGACGGAGAGAGGGTTCGGGATGGGGGGGTAGGTGGGGCTGGACGGACGGATGGACATACGGCTAATGGAAGGACGACTAATGGACAAACGACTAATGGACAGACGGAAGGTCGGGTCGGGCAGGAAGGCCAAATAGGGCAGGAAGGCCAGGTAGGGCAGGCAGGACGGGTCGGGGAAGGAGGACGGGTCGGAGGAGGGAGGACAAGACGGGCTGCCCGAGCCTGAACGCTGCCCGCGGGAGGCGTCCTAGAAACGCTCGTAGCACTAAATTACGGAGATCCAAGGTATGGTTTGAATATGGCATTGCAGTGACACCTTTGTTGGCCACACGTGCAAGGTAATAGCCATGGACGGATGGTGTTTTATGGGGGGGTCATTGTTGAATGTGCATGCATTCATGAGAACATAGCACCTTGACTTTTTTGATGGCACTATAATTTCTTTTAATTTCCATATTGCTTAATTATGTCTTTTGGTTCAGAGGGCATGTATGTGGTGTTGTTTGCACTTTAGAAGTACATGTAGCCATGTATCAGGGTCTGGAGAGTTACATATGGGGCATGTAATTGATGGGAAGGCTTCCCTTCCAAAGGACAGTTGTTTCCTGGCGTTCCACATGTATTGACCATGTCTCAGTTTTAGAAGACATGTTTTTTGAGAGCCAATTTTTTTTTTTTTGTTTGTCGAGTTATAGGACAAACTAGAGGCTATTGGTGTGTTCATGGGCTCGCTTGAGTTTTGCTCTCCAAAATGTGGTTGTGTTATTTTTCTCTTGTCTTTGTTGATGTAATTGTTGAGTTACATGCTATGGATGAAAAATTGTTCAATGACTTTCTCATCAGAAAGTGAACACAAATGTCATTTAGGTTTCCAATCAAGAGTCCACCCCCCATAACCCCTCCCCGTTAGCAAGCCAATTCGCAATCAAATAGTCACGGGGATTTGAATTCTCCATTCTCTATAGCCAAACTCAATCCGTTGCGCTCACAATTGGCATTGCCACTCATGAAAGGATTGGGCCGAAGTTGGATGGAATTTGTTGGCTTCTAAGTGATTCAGCTCATCCTAGGCAAAATATATCCAGTGTGTTGGAATTTGCGCAAAAAATTGATCCATAGCATGTAACTCAACAATTACATCAACAAAGACAAGAGAAAAATAACACAACCACATTTTGGAGAGCAAAACTCAAGCGAGCCCATGAACACACCAATAGCCTCTAGTTTGGTGTGTATTTGGCAAGTGATCCAGCCCCACCATCCAATTTGCGAATGGAACCTCTATGCACATGCAAATCCGCCCACATTGGGTGTAGAATTTTTTCAACCACTTGAAAACTTATGATGGAAGGTTCAAGACGACCCTAAACTATTGGATGATGGTGGAGAGAAACCCAAATCTCAAGGAAGAGGTTGGCGGTTCGATTCCCGGCTGTGAAATCTCCTCTCTACTTGACGGAAAACTTCCCAAGTGGTCAATTGCCTCCTGTGCTTTGGCGCTGGCCTATTGGCCTTCTGTCTCGGGGGAGGGGGGAAACTTATGATGGAATCTCAATTGAAGCCATGCACCCGCAAGTGTGACACACAGCAACTATCAAACATTCTTCCTTTCTCATGTCATCATGGTAACCCCACCCAGACCATGGGGTAGCCATACCCTTGAAAAGGGAAAGCGTTTTCCCGGGAAGGTCATAGAAAATTTCATGCAGCCCGGATTCTCATGGGAGGCTTTGATTAGCCAAGATTCAATTGGGATACCCAGTTGGAGGCATATGTGACCAATGAGGCAACCCCCTAAATTAAAGATCTTATTTTATTATTTATTATTTGGAGGGGGGAGGGACATATAGCGAAGGATAGGAAATTTGTAGGATTACCCCCTAAAAATACTAAATTGAGATTGCAAGGATGTGCGACAAGCCTTGCCAACCGTTTTGGATGAGCCATCGACCAATTTTGGCTGGTTGGTCTTCTAGGGCTCGCATTAATCACCCCCCTTCCATGTACATGGCCCACCACGTGGGCAGCGTTTCTTTTCTGCCCGTCCCTGAGTCAGCCCGAGGTGACCGATTACCTGTTCAGCCGGTCATGAGTATGCGACAACCGGTTCAGCTGGTCACGAGTAGTTCGTCGTTGCTTGGTTCTTCTCTGTCGGGGCATCTCAATGACGACGAGCTAGGTAATGGATTCGGACTTTGGTCCTGCGCGCATAGATCTTGTCCTGCGATTAGACTGCCCTTCTTGTCTTGCTTGCACTGTGTTTGGAGTGGATTTTGGGTTGTGAGTTTTTGAGATGCTTAGGGATTTAGTGTTCTGTGGTTGTTGGGGTTTCGAGGTTGTCTTGTGCTTCGTGCTGGAGAGGGGTTTCGAGGTTGTCTTGTGCTTCGTGCTGGAGAGGGGTTTCGAGGTTGTCTTGTGCTTCGTGCTGGAGAGTAGTTGGAGCTTCAAAGCTTCCTCAAGTGTGTGAGCGTTCACTTGCGAGGGAGAGTTAGGAGTGTATACCTTGTGCACGTACTAGAGGAAGGAAGTGGAGTCCATCCCTTGTCAGTGAAGCTTACTTCTCCGGATGGCTGTCCTAATCCACCCATGCAATGCCACTGCAGCTTCAACAACTTGTAACTGAACACACACAACAATCACCCGCGGCCACAGTCAAGTGCACCTCCAACTGTAATCACCCTCACCTCACCTCAGCCCAGCTCTGATATGATCAAAGAGCTTCCGAAGCTTCTTCAAATCTTGCTCGCTATGATGGTGTCAGGTACCTCGAACTTGTGCATGTGGAGAAGCATGCTACACTCTCTTTTTAGATGTTTTACTCTGTTTTCGTAACTATAATTTGGATAGGATAAATGGAGGGAAGGTGGAGGGAGGTATCATCACTCTTCATGAAATCATAAAAATTTGTTTTCTTGCTGCAAAAACACCACAGATGAAGCTAGGTTTTGACACCTTATTGGTATGAAAACTTGGGTATATTATTTCACAAAGATAAGTCTATATTGCTTTCATAATTTTGGATATCCTCTTAAAAGAAACGAAAGACACCTCCTTTATGCTTTCAAGAGAAGAATACTCAAATCTTGATATCATTTTGTGATCAATTGGGACAGATATGGACCACGTGCAGATGGTGAAGAAGTGATGTCCATGTATGGTAATTCTTGTGGTCAGGGATTCGGTCCTGAGGTATGGTAGTCGGAAACTATACATCAGATGGAGGGATGTCCATAGCCAGCTGCCAGATCGATGTCCGTGACTACTACGACGACCTCACTCAGAGGCCACGCCCTTTGGAGCCAGTTACTGAGAGAAAATAGGACTGGTTGCAGGAGAATTGCAAAGAAGCAGCAGCATGACAGCTATACTTCAGTATGCTTGCTAGGTACGTGGGAATGCGATTCTGACCATCGAAGATTACTACTACGCAGTATTTCTTGTGAGTAATTAATACAAATCATTCATTCGGTGCTTGCTAAGAAACACCGTCTATAGTAATGCTTTCATTGTAAACCCTAACCCTCAAAAGCACTGCCTTTAAGGTATGGACTGGGCTGAAATTTTGGTAAACGATGAAGAATACTACACACACTTACTCCATGACCAATTCTTCAAGGAAAAGTTTCAAGAATAGCTTCATGATAGAGTACTTTTTACACATTATGTGAAGGACAACGAAGTTGTACTCATTTATGGTATTACAGATGATGTTCTCCATGTATTTCATGTTACCAATAGTGAGCATATGGATTTAAAAACCTAGGGTGACGCTTCTTTGGCTGTGCTGTATCAAGTAGTTGTCAGCTACTCCATGACTGAGTTAGATGAGATAACTCTCTTGTTCATCAAAAACCAAAAGCAAATCCGAATCTCTTAGAACTATGCGCTAATTGAGCATGAGAATGATTGAATCAAGCAGATTGGTCTTCCTGTATCTGGAAAGTTGACTTTGAGACGAAACTGTGAACAATCCCGATGGATGTGAAAGGTACCAGGCTTTGATTTAACCACATTAGTATCTGCATGGTTTTTGTCATCTTTCAGAAGCAATGATCTACCTATGTATTCAAAGATTGCCATTAAGCTCAGCTGTATTCGATTGTCTGTTGACAGATCATTTGAGCTACTTCACAAATTGAAGTTGAACATGTGCACCGCTGACATTTGACATACTACAAGATGTAAGGTGTTTTCTACTCACTGTAATTTGACGGGATTTTTTCTGATTCACCTTCATCATGTTGCAATACTAATAGCCTGCCTCATGTGGTAACATGGATGGGTGTGTAGATTCGTTTGAAGATGTTCCTTTTGGGGTGCCACTCTGGTTATGACGGAGTAGGTATGTAGCCTACTAGGAAGACAAGAGGATGATGCACATGGGCAACTTGCAGGTGGTGGGTTGAGTTAGATAGGTACGAGAGAAGACATAAGGGGGGTGATGTAGCAATCTCATCGACAACAGTAGCACCGTCGTGCTCCTGGTGGCTTTTTCTGGTCGATTGTTGCTTGCTTCACCTGTTGCTACTGTAAGTAACAGTACTCTCCGTAATTTGTTGGCTCCATAGCCAACGAGTCCCTTAATTTTCTGCAGGTTAGCCTTGTCAAAGAGTAGCAAGCACACCTTGTTCTTGTTCTTGTTCTTCTTCGGCGCACTAGTTTACATAGATTAGTTCCTGGAGCATGGACTGCGGATGCAAGTGGTCATCTTCTTTAGTTGGCCCTATTCCATTCTTTTGCAGGTTTTTGCAGGTTTTGCAAGACTTTTGAATAATTCAAGGCAGTGCTCTTTGCAATCTGGGTGTTGTTGATGCATTTCCTCACGTCGAATTCATTTATTTTCTTAACATAACTGACAAGGTGGTCCTCATGCCCTAAACTTCACAGCTTTCAGGAGATACCTGCAAAGTGATTTGTGTATACCAGGATATACTGGTTTGTCTAGCTTCTTTACATGCTTTTTTAAGTTTCTTCAGAGACAGCAACAGTCATTTCTGTGATTCACCAATTCTAGGAATGTGATTTATTTTGTTCACTGAGAGGACATTTGTTGATTGCAGTGGGTGGAGCTTCATGGTGATCGAGGTGGATATGATGACCCTGCATTGGTTACTGGTATTGGTTCAATTGATGGCATGAGTTTCATGTTTATGGGTCACCAAAAGGGTCGAAATACGAAGGAGAACATATACCGCAACTTTGCCATGCCAACACCAAATGGGTATGCATTTCAATACAACCTTTGCAACATCTGCTCACAGAAATGCATCAAAAGAGAGATGCAGTATTTAGATTGCTCTATTTTTCATTTATGATGTTTCTATCTAATATTGTTGTACATCATCTGATTTGGCAGTAATGTCCTGATTGGAAAGGCTTGAAGTAGTGATGCAATTTTGTATGTAGTAAGGTGTGTTAGCCATCTAATGAATCTTTCAACGCCGTGACTTCAGAAGCCGTTTTGGAGTAGTTATTGTTTTTATTTTATTTCAAACGTCACACTTATGCTCACTCAATCAATGGTCAGCGGACCTTAATCTCGCCAAAGCCTGGGAACACAAACAATCATTTAAATTTGGGACAGAGGGAGTAATTTGGATTCGCAATTCATGTCACATTATTTGTGTGTTTGGTACTTGCATGTTTCTAGTCTTGTTTGAAGCACCTAATAAGAAGTGGGTGAAGAGAGAAATCCGTCCAAATAACATATTTATATACCTTTTAATTTAAGCTTGCTTCACCATATACTCCTAAGTCAAGTCACATCTTTCATCCATGTTTCAAATTCTAAATGACCATAAGTAAGTGTACGGTATTCTCTCATGCTCCAAATGCGGCCATAACTTATCACAAGCATCGAAGAGCATCAAAAACTTTGGGATTGTGTAAGATTCCCAATGAACTCCACTCTTAACTTTATAAAACACCAAATGCAACAAGTCCCGTGTCCAATTTGAACAAAGGTTCATTGAGAGGAACCGAGAATTCTGAGGTGCACTTAAGTAATGTGGTCGTCCCAGTCAGTCCAAGAGAAATTCCACATTTCCAGATTTTAGCAATTTAGACATAGAAATTATCTGATGCAGGAAGAGACAGTTTTTTTTAATATACTAGAAATGTGTCCTTGCAGATATAGGAAAGCATTAAGAATGATGAGACACGCATATCACCATGGCTTTCCAATTCTCTCATTCATTGATATCCCTGGTGCATATGCTGGCATTAAAGCTGAGGAACTTGGTCAGGTGAGTGAGACAACAACCACTGCGAGGCTGGTGTGAGTGTGTCCAAGCTTATTATCTCACTGAAGTTTCTGTTTGAACTGTTAAAAGTTTGAAAGCATTATGTCTTGTGACAGTACTCCAATCTGAAACTTGGTACTTCTTGTTTATCCTATTTGGCACTTCATGATATCTTCATGTCTATGCTGTCAAAGGTCGCAATTATGAGCCGATTAATGTAAGTCTTCAGCTACTTTTTGGCTGTGTAATTTTGTGTGGTTGTGATGATGCCCTTTAGGAGGGCTTTCAATCTCAAGCTCCCAAATCTCATGCAATCTTTGCATGAGATGGACATTGTCATTTCTAAGGGGATGTCAATTTACAGCATTTATAGACGACTTACATTACTACTAAGATGTCATGTGGTATGATAATCAATTCAATTTACTACGTAACATCCTACAAGGTGATAGAATGAGTTATTAATACTAAGCAGCTAATATTTTTTTGACAAATGTTTCTTGACACCTTGCAATTCCTCCTTTCCTGATGTGTTGTAGTCAACGAGGAAGACTCACATAAACCAGTGCGAAGAAAGTTAACAGAAGCAGAATTTAAAGCCCAATGCGCCCAAGGTATAGCTAACTTTTCTTCAGGCTTTTCTCAGACAGTGTTGATCAAGCTCATGACTTCTTCTATATAGTGTCTTTGAGTTTTATAGAAACTAGGATTTACTTGCACCTCATCAATATCAACGTAACCAAGCTGGCGATATTTATTCTATTCATCTTGCATCATCAATGTGTTTTATTTTATTTTTGGAAGGGGGGTGGTCAGGGTTCAAGATTGAAGTCTCATCTGCGTGTCATTTTGAAGGGCTCTCAAATTTTAGTCTTTCAGTTGAAGTATTGGTACATCATACTGAAGATTTTTTTGAGGCATACATCAGAGACATGAATGTGTTTATAGACCCAAAGGATGTTGACTCTGGCGGGTCAGTAGACTCGGAAGAGGAGGAAAGTCACAGTAAGGAGGTGTTGTCCTTAAATTCGGACACCTCCGCTTCGGAGAGCCCAGGTCGCCCTCCCCTGAAGATTTACTTGAAGACGAATAGGTCAAAGCGACCAGAGGGTGTAGAATCCTCTGCAGACGGTGTGAGCGATTCCATTGCGGTTTCCCAAAAACGAAAGTGGGAGAAAGAGGTGCTCCCTGCAAAGGCTAAAAAGAAGGTGTGGGACAAGGAGGTTGATAATGTTAAGAAACTCTTTGTAAAGGAGGACCAAAGGTTGATCAAGAAACTTGGTGTTAAGCAATGGAAGCATTTAGTCCTCAATGGTGAGGACGGTTTGCAGAAGGTTAGTTTTATTTGTCTTTCATTTGTCTTTCAGTTGTCTTTAATTTGTCTTTAAGTTGTCTGTAATTTGTCTTTCAGTTGTCTTTAATTTGTTTTTCGTTCGCCCTTATGTTTGTTGCTTTATTTTTATGATGGTTTGTGCCGCCTTTTGATTGCATTTCTTTCTTAGATGTTAGTTGTCAAAAAACTTTTTTATAAGGTCCTTTTAAATCCCCTGCTTCAATATACACCTGCACTTGTTCAAGAACAATTAATCAGTACAAAGGATTCTAGAATTCATCACATTAGAGTTATCTGCATGGTGCCTCTTTGAGGGACTACCCTATTAAGAGTTCATTAGAGTGTCTTGTGTCCAAGCATAATTTTGAAAGCTGGGTGAAGGTCTTGGACACATAATACAAGTCACATAATAAAACATTAAATCTTTAAACATGTAGTAATAGAATTTTGCGGAAATTCTCCGGCTTTAAAGATCTCAGAAGTAAACTAAATCAACATGTGAGGGATCTGGATGCTGATCCATCCCATGCTTTAAGAATTTTTCTTTTTAAATAGTTCTAAACAACTATTGCATAGGTATGCCCAAAATATGTTGACTATTTAACTTGGAATGGTTCACATCCTGCTTGCATGTATAAGGAACAACTTAGAGTATGTGTTGACTAGGATTTTTACATTTGGACTGGGACCCCAATTATGCTGAGAGCTGGGAGCTTTTGATTTTTAAATTCTTGTCCTTAGGTAATGCTCAGTATTGTTGTCTTTCAATGCTCAGCACACATTTATTTAATTTCTTATTAGGGCATGTGACAATGCAGCAATGGGGAGTAGCTATCATTAAATTTAGTCCACTTATTTGAAGAGCAAGTGGTTCAATAGAATTTTAAGAGGGTGAATTTGACGAGACCTGCTTTGGTTTCTAAAATTGTTCTTGAATGTATGAATGTCTTTTGATGCAGGCATGGCAGTATTACTCAAAGTTTGTTAAGTTTTAGTTGTGTGTATAACATAAGGTTGGATTAGGGGTTGTACTTACAATTGCATGTTATAACTGTAGGTGACCGCTGGAAAAGAGAAAATCTACAGGTGCACGATGACGAATTGCAGGACAAATTGCGCTTGTCTTTATACTGAATCAGAATATAAAGACCTCATTGTTGAGGCTCACCACCACTGGAGGGATCCAGTGAAGCACGATGATAATAGATACTGGTTCTGTTGTAGGTATTGTGGATTGCGTTTTAAAGATAAGAACAGGTTATCCTTTCACAGGTACAATGACGAATGTGAGGGTTGGTCCGGTCCATATACATTGAAGATGTATCCTACTTTTGATAAGAATGACCATGCTATATTGAAGGCAACCTTGGATGAGCGAGGTTTGAAATTTCCCTCAAAATATGCTGGAAGGGGGATCAAGGATTTCCAGAAAGTAGAGAAGAGTAAGGTTTTAGATGTTGTCCAAACTCAGGTTCAATTGCATTCTTCAAAGGCAGGTGAAGATGGGGCCGGAGGATCGAGAGGCCGAGAGAGGAAGATGATTGAGGAAGACAACCTTTCAAACATCGCTAATGCAAAGAAAAAGAGAAAAATAACAACCAGGGTAGATTGTGAAGCTGATGGTCGTGATAGTGGGAGAGAGATACTTGAGAAACGTGGTCGTGATAAGAAAAAAAAAACAAGTTCTCCCATTATAATTACTTCACCGGAGATTTTGCTACAGATGAAGAAACCTCTCATCCGAGAGAACCTGTGTGGTGCAACCGAGGTGGATAATCAGCTTACGGAAAAAGTCCCCTCCCCTCAATTGCCTCAACAGACTATGCCTACTTGTCTTCCAACCAAGCCCGACTTACAGGACAAGCCGACGCGTGAAGATGTTGAGGCGAGGGCGAGGGCTTACAGTTTATCTTTTGAAGTAGATGTGAGCAACATTCCACAGGTTCCGAAGGAAGTCCAAACTCCGGGATTGTACTACTTACTCTCGGAGAACAGGTCGTCCGCGATTATGGATCGCGGCATCTTACGCGATCCCGATAAATGCATTGAAACTTTACGGGTTATGGAGCAGAACAAGACCCTTGAGGCCGCAATGAAAGCGGCATATTTTGACTGGTCTGTTCATGACCGTAAATTGGTAAGTCTTATGTAACATTTCTTTAATGTGAATTGCTTTGATTTTTCAGGAGAGGAAAAATCAGACCTTAGCATCTTACTTTTAATACCCAAATCAACCGAAATTTACAAGTGGATGGAGAAACACTCATCTGTTTTAATGCTACACTAAATAAAGAATCTAGCTTATTGTCAGTAAAAAAACAAGTACCTTTGTCTTTGCTGAAGCCCATTAACATCAATTCTGCAAGTGCAATACTATCCACAGATCATTTGGATTGACTGCCTAAGCTTGCCTACACACATTCAAAAATAAATAAAGTCTTTTGAAACCTTTGAGCAAAAATGAGCAAACTATGAGATTGTCTTTCAAATTTTTTAAATGTAAAATCATCGTAGCATGTGTCTTTTTGTGCTTTCTTAAAATACAAGACTTGCCATATACCCCTCAAATACAAGTGTCCAGTTAAGAGTGACCACATAAGGCCCAAATATTTCATTGTTGAGAAAATAATAGTCTCTACGAAATTCAGGAATAAGTTTTTAATGGTAAAAACCTACTTGAAGAGTGGCAAAGGAGGTAGGATTCATCAACATATCCAAAGTCAAGTCCCTGTCATTGTCACTTTGTTTAGGGACCTCAGCCGCTACTCTTCTCTTGTACCTGTCATGCCCACTCATCCATCTTGTTATGTATCTAAATCAGTCTTCATTAACTGATAGCACATATAAATTTAAAATTGTTCTGGTCTTGAGCATACTGGTAGAGCATTCTTAAGTAGTCTACTAGGTTCTGATGCAAATGGAATTGTTCTTGGGTAATCCAAATAACCTAAGAATGTAGCATTTCTTTAATGTGAATTGCTTTAATTTTTCTTTACTATCATCTATTGCCGTGGTTGTCTTTCTAACCTAGTCATTGTGCTTTAGATTGAACGAGAGAATAATGAGCATGCGAGGATATCGGAGGTCGTTACGACATCTATCGGTCATTGGGGAGATTGGGATAAAAGAGATGGCTACTACGGCAGGTGTGAAGAGATTTCAAAGTTGAAAGACTACCTTGAATTTAATGCAAGACAAGAGCAGTACAAGGAAGCTGTAAAGTGGGCTGATTTAGAGCTTCAAGAAAGACGAGAGGCTTATGTGGATCAACAACTCAAGCTCTACGACAACGCTCACCTTATGAAGGAAGAAGATACGGTTTGGGGGTGGTCGCCCCTCTATCAAACCTTTCTTAGAGATTTTCCTAAGATAGGACCACAGCGCCCTTGGCGACACACGGAGGAGGAGTGGGTGCACATTGTTGAGGCATTGCAGGTAGAGGGTGCTAAAGAACCAATGACACTAGAGTTAGAATGTCCTCACATTGTGCGTGCATTAAAACTTTATTCGAGGGTATCCTCAGGACGAAATACTCCTCTCGCACATCCAGAAAGGGGTATGACAAGGCACAATGTCTTAGGCATCGCAAGGGACTCCTACGAGTCAATGAGGTTATGTGTAGCAGCACAAGATGTTGTTGATTGTGGTTGGGTACTATTTCCATGCGTTTCCAGTGCAGGAGTGTCATCTGTATTGGACTGTAGGAGGGACTTCCTAGGTCTTGTAGGATACGAAGGTACTGAACAAGAGGCAGTCTTGCGCCAGATAGAGACTTTCATTGTGAGGGTGGCCCGGAGATCAATCGTTGATATGGTAAGGAAAGGCAACACGGAGGAACTAGCGACCATGTGGTACAAGAAAGAGTTTGATGGACTCCCTAGACCACATTGTGACCAGGTATTGCAGAACATTTTTTATTGCAATACAAATTTTATTGATTGATATTGTCTTTATCGCATAAGGGAATTTGTTGCTGAATGTGAATTGTTTTTTTCAGGTCTTACGCATGCATATGAAGGTCAGGGAGGACATCGATACTGGATGGGGAATGTTAGGATTGGAGGAAGCTGAAAATTCTAAACCATTGCAAGATTTAGTGGACAAAGCCGTTGCCGTATTGAACACCCTGAGGCGTTTACAACTGAAAGTGACATTTGAGAGGTTAGGACTGAACGTTGAGGATGGTTGTAGTAGCAAAAATGTGCAAACAGATGATTCAGTCACTGAGCTCGCGGAACAATATACAAATTCGCAAGTTTTTAAGAACGCAAGTGTATCTCAAGGAGCAAGACAAAACGAGGAGGTCGAAAGACAAAGACAGGTCATGCGCAACCACATAGCCAGTCCTGCTCCGGTTGTGGGCAATCTTGGATCTGGTGGATTTAGCAGAACGCCCCATGATGTGGCTCGTGAAATAGATCTTACTGGTCTTGCATTAGCTATTATTCCAATCCGGTCATTGACCTTTGAGCCAACGGACGGGGATGGAACAACAGATGATCAAGAATTTGCAGTGACTACAAGAACAAACAATATTGTCTCCGAAGATGGGCTCTCATTGCTTGGTGAAAGTGCATGCAAGACAACAGAGAGTAAAGACAGTAGGTAGTTAACGCAATACCATGTACCTCTTATAGTGATTGACTTATAATGTGTAATGCTCATGATTTCGTTGTCTTCATGTATTTTGTTGAAATTCAAAATTTTCACGAGTTGTATCCTACATTATGTTGTTGTAGCACTTTGTCTTGATGTCATGTTATCTTGTTGTTATGTTATCTCGTTGTTATGTTGTCTTGCTGGCATACTTTGTCTTGCTGGCATGCCTTGTCTTGCTGGTATGCCTTGTCTTGTTGTCTTGCTGTAATGTTGTCTTGCAGACAGATTTATGATTGGGCACATGTCCACAGTGCCCAGGAGGTCCTTGAGCGGCTTTTGGTTGAGAATGATGCCAAACAATTTGATTCCATCGAGTTTATCCGAGGGAAGGATACGACAGTTTTAAAGGCTATTGACTTACACACTTTGGAACAAGACGAAGGGAAACTCAGCAATGACACAATGGATTGGTTTGCGTTTTGGTTAAATCCACAAGTGTCACACTTGGATGTTTCCGTTGTCAGTCCTTACATGGCGTCCCAGCTAATCACACTGATGAATGATGAGAATTTTAGCATGGATATGATCGAAGGGTTTTATCGCCGTTCCAAAGGATTCTGGCAGTATAAGAGCAACACCCTACTCGTCCCTATTTTAGATTCTGATCATTGGACTCTTGCTGTGCTCTCTAAACGCCAGTTCTTGAAATTCGACTCAGTTTATGATGGGTCCTGGCATGGAACAAAGAGACTCCATACACTTCTGGGAAGACTCTGGGCATTGCATGTTGGTGTGGAGGAGTTTGAAGAACGGGAGAATGCCGGCAATATGCGGTTGTGGAGGCATGCCGCATGTTTGCAACAGACTGGCAAAACTGAATGTGGTTGGATGACGATATGGAACATCGTGGACTATTGCGCACTCCATGGCTTTGGGGCAGAGTGGAAGGAGAAGGCTCAGTGAGTGATCGAATGACCATTTGTGTTGTCAATGTCCTCATGTGTGTAATACAATTCCGTCTTGATTGCAAATACCTCAATGTAAGTATGTTGCAGTGTTGTCTTATCTCACTCATGTATGGACACGTTCATTTACAGATCATTCCCCGGTGGCATCGTGTTTGGCGTGAAGGACATGATATCTACGGCAATTGTGGACACACTAGTCCCAAGAGAGGGAATGATTAGCCGTTGTTCATTCAAAATTAAGCTAGAAGACATGAGAGGAACGACCAAGACCAAGTCTGAAATGAACTTCTACTCTCGCCGGTCAGAGAGGGAGCGCAAGACTCGTTCTAATAGTACCGCAACCACTATTACAACTATGTAGGACTAAATTATATTGTGTGTTGCTTGGAGGCATTGAACCTTGGTCACATCATATATACGACTCTCAGCATATTTGATGGTAACTTACTTTGATGAAATGAATGGTGTAGTCAATGTCAAACAAAGTCTTCCATTTGGCTGTTGTAATGACGAGTACAATTTTAGCTTGATTAGAGCAGGGGCAGGATACTCAAAGTTGTACTGTAACTTGGCACCAATTTCCTGCACACCGTTCAAAATAGGTAGAACTGACCGGTGAAGTTTGAGAATAACCAGTTGAAGTTCAAGACTTCAGGAAATTTACCAATCATTCTAGAGGAACTTTAAGAACATACCTCACATTAGTAAAGAGAATTGAAAGATGTCAGCAAGTAACCCAGTCGGACTTGGAAACACTAGGATCTCAACCAATTATGCCCAAAAATATCCCGGGGTCATTGCATTGAGGGATGTGAAGAACTGGATAGTTGCACAAGAATGAAAGAATAGTCCATATCTTAGTACACCGCTTATGGTGATTAGTGTCATGTCCACTATTTGTGAAGGGCCTAAAGTAATTGTCTAGAGGTTTCAAAATGTCATGCCCGCTAATTGTCAATATGAACATTACATTCTTCTATTTTTTCTACTATAGATATCATTTTAAAACCAACAAAGGTCAAATTGGTTGTTCAAACACTATAAAACGATAACATCTTTACTTGGTAGAAACTTACATTAACAATACAATGTTATAGCAATGTGTTACCCCAAAACAATACGTGACACTAAATACCACCAGCGGGGTAGTGAAATAGGTCATGACATTGTCATTTTAGTTATAATTAGGACAAAATAGGTGTTACTATCAATGTACAAGGACGACCGGTGAAGTAGATAACCAACCAGTTAAATTGGCTAAACAATCAATTTGTATCTCGAATTGTAACCCCTCAATGCCTAAGAAGCCAAAAAGGGGTTGCAAAGTCTTTCTAAACATATATTTCTCAAGGTGAACTTTATAAGCTCAATTTGCAAATTTCTTCACCATCTAGAGCAAACCAATAAGATTATATATTAACGGCTCTAATTTATAGAGCTTAAAGAGGTGGACACCCTTAAATTTCTCATTGTTACAATGTTTCCTATTTTAGGAAAGTAGCCATGTCAATGACATTAATATTTTTGGCCAATTTAACCAAATTATGAATTATTTTTCCTTTTAGGCAATCACATCAATGATGAAGTGATTTTGACACATCTTGATTTTTTTTAAGAAGATGCTTCTAGATTGATATGGAAAAGATCAAGGATAATGATCCTTACACCAAATGCACAATCTCTCTATCAAAAGAAATCTCTTGTATGCCAACATCAAATAAGGTCTCTAACAAATATCTAATTTATTAAGGCATACCCAATATTATATTTCAAGCCACCAACATATTGGAGTGGCACAAATCCTAAGATGTTCCCAATGGTTGGATTTGTTTTGAGTAGGGACTCTTTGTGAACTTCCAAACCATGAGTCTTGTCAGTTGCATATTGATAAATTATGCATCAACATCTTACATGTTTGAATTTACAATAACATAGACAACCCTTATTCAATGACTTTAACATTCTTATTAGGACATTTATATTTAGATGAATGTAATTTGGTGTAGCTTCAAGAATGGACACCAAAAAGACATGTATATGAGAAAGATTGAACGACTTTGCTTAAAATATGCCATCTATTTTAAGCTCAATACTCAATATTTTTTATTTTTTTTGGGGGGGGCTATATGATCATTTGAAGAGCTAGAATCTTCACTTTCACTATGGTAAATATTATAAGGAAAGTTGACACGAATTTAATTTGGACTCACCAGGTAAACATCTCATACTGATCGTGTGTTTCATGTTTTAGGAGAAGTAGGCTAGCTGGATAAAGTTGCCATTTAAAACCCAAAGGCCAAATGTAGAAAGGGAAGTCACACTTTGGACCCGATGCTAAGTGAAAGAAAATCTACACTATGACATTTGGAGCTGCACATTGACATATTTTAGATGATAGTCTTGCGTTTTAGTATGCAGTTAATGACAAGTGTCATGTGTTTGTGTTTGAGTGTGCAAGAGGAAAATATTGTTGAGGATACTAATGACAAGTGTAAGTTGTAATTATTTTAGTCAACTTTTAGACCATTATGTAACATAGGCATACACCTCCTAACAATATTGAACATGCTCATGTCCCAAGATGTTCGTAAGCACACATGAAGCCAAGTGTCATGAGATGACAATTACGATGAAGTTGTTAACATAAACATACGCCTCAAAAAGGTCAGAAGTCTCATGTACGCACAATATGTAAATATCATTTATGTAAAAGAAACATTTATCAAGCATTGAAACTGTCTGTATTGCAGAGCAAATGTACATGCTGAAGTTTTATTCTCAAAATCCTATAGTCTTGGGTGATAGAGTTTTGGATATATGATTGTATGACTACACCTACATGACAAAGTTCACCCTAAACCCTAAACCCCTGTCCTACATCATGACTTCTTCACCCTTCTGCACTTCCTCTCTAGTGGTCCCTGCTTCCGCTTCAAGGAATTGTCCCCATCTCTGGTGGGGAAAGTAGGTTGAGTTGGGACTTGCTCGCCTGATGCAACCCCCCTTGCCATCATCACGTTCATCTTCCCACGAATGCTTTTAAGCTCCGCAACAAGGTGCTCTCGAAGGTGAGAATTATGTTCTGTCTTTGTGTATATATCATGGAATATGGCCTCTGGGTCGTTTGCAGTAAATTTGGCTTTCCCTGAAGGTGGTTTTGATATTGAATTTGATGTCTGGGAGAGATCAACCGCTTCTTCTATTGAAACACCTGTGCCATTGCCAAAATATACAGTGTCCACGAGAGTTATGTCCTCAACATCACTAAAGACAATTGGAAAATGAACTTCACCTAGGCGATCATGTTGAGGCTTGTCCTCCTTTATCACATCCAACATGGGTGGATTATGTGATGTAGAGGCTTGGCTGAAGGTCTGCGACATTGGCGTAGTCTTATTTACCCCATAAGTTGTACCTGCCTCCCTCAGTATAAACCCAGTTTCTAATCCAGGGTTGATCATCCTGAAAACCTTCATTACATGCATGCAAATCATGCCTTGCAAAGAAGTTGGGCATTCACACTGTGCAAAAGACGAATTAGGACTGTGGACGGCCCATACATGGCGTTTTTCATCAACAGACATGACCAACGCTACATTGTCACCATCCGGATATAAGTATACATGATCATCTGGAATTCCAAATGCTTCTTGTATGGCACTCGCAACAATAACCTCTTGGTTGATGTTCCGAATGAAGCCATTCCCCTTCAAGACACAATGGTACCAATAGTGACTATGTACTTTCGTAATGAGACTATCAATGCACCAGTCTAATCTGCGTCCAACTAGGCGATGTTTCTCCAAGAACATGATTGTCTTTAAGTTCGCATGATACGCCTCGATTCCAGCATTTGTATTTTGTCCTGCATGAGGGAGATTCCGGGTTGCAATACACCACATGACAATCTTTTTCCGCCACTCTTTGTCCATGTAGTTCATGAACCGAGCAGCCTCCGGTCTTCTTGCCCTAATGTCATCAAGTTGGGACTGTGCCCAATGAATAGGATCATCGCCATGACGGAATCCAACACCATACATGATGTTACCCACTTCACAAAGAATATAAGCACGGTCTTCAATCCTTGATATCTTCTTGGAAGCATTTTCCACCCAAGCCTTGCGTACGTGCCAAAAACATAGGAGAATCAGTGAATCTGGCCAAACCGTCCTGCAGGACAGTTTGAAAAACTTGAATTAATGACTTGACATCTTTAGTTTCTTAATAAACACACATGTTTGTATTGGGGTGGGGGTCATAACTTACTGTAGAGCATTTATCTCTGCTTGGGCGTTGTCAACTATGATTGAAGACGGCTTCCAATCAGGCATGGCCGCAACTATCTTGTCTTTCAATGCTGCCAACACAGGAGTGAGGTATTCTTCTTTTGAACTGGACGTGATGAACCACGCTACTGGAATCCCATTTCGCCATTCATCAAACACCATTATAGTATACAAAGGGTACTGCAGATAGGTCATGCAAAACATATTTCAGCACGGGTAGTCTTGGTACATTATCATGAAAAATGTCATACTTTTGACTTAAAAGGAAATGTCTTACCCTTGTATCGCTTGTTCCAAACGTGGCATCCATTGCAAGTGCATCTCCATGGCCGTACTTCATCATCTGCTTGAATTGCCAGTCTGTTTGAATACCAATTGTGAATGGGGTGTGGTCTTGCTCCGTGGCGTTGATGTTCAATTGTCCATGCTCTTGGTAGTTGAAGACTAGGTCCTCATTAGCCTCCTTCCACATGCGAACACTCATTGTTTCATTTGGATGTCTCTTCCACAAATCTGCTGCCATCTGATTAGCCAGATTTCGGACATCTTGGGGCATGACAAAGGTGTCTCGTGTAACAGGTGCATTTTTCAATGCCATGTCACATACATGTTGTCTGTGTTGTTGCATGACTTGGGTGGCAGTGAAGCCTTGCCACAAAAGGTTGTTTAGCTCATCCTTTTTGTGTGCAGACAAGGTTGTACCCAATGCATGTCGAAAGCCTGCAACGTTGACACCGTGGCATCTATCACCGTTCTTGTTTGCATGTTTTGTCTCTCTGTATATCAGTTGGCATAGAGAATTATCCATGTACACCTGCTTGGCATAGAAGTGTCTCTGGCAACCTCTCTTGATGGACGTCCCGGATTCAATTTTTCCCATTCTCTTGCCCGTGTGTCCAACCCTCTTGTGTTGCCTAAAAGCATCATAATCTGGCACCACCTTCTTCCCTCTCTTCTTCTTTACAAATGACGATTTATCTTGATATCGCTTCCTTCTCCTTTGGGCTGCATTCAGAATTGACTTCAGATCTGAAACATAGACGTTGGAATGGTCCTCTGGTCCAAAATTGCAGTGATATCTGTGCATACAGTGGGCAAACTGAGATTAGTGTTGCATCAATACTGCAAGACAACAAAATCCCTCATCCCCACTGTCCTTATAATATAACAGTCTTTCAAAGATTATAGAACCCATATGAGACGCAGTTTACAAGGTAGGTCACCCCAATGGCAAATCAAGGAGTTCAGTTCTGGATAAGTATTTGATTTGGACACTGCAGGTATTGGGACGCACGAGCTTTACAGAGCCTAAGGGGTTTTTTTTCAGCGTCTCTTTTGTGAATCTACATGGAAACTTTGGGTTGTTGTTCTCTCCATCAACAAAGTCTTGTAACCTCTCCCAAGGAATGACAGCCACATCATTTAACCTACGGCGGCCGCCACCCTGTGATAGGATAGGCCTCCACAATATGTCCTCCTTTTTGAATGGTCATGGTGGAGGGTTCTGCAACATCCCCCTCATTTCTTCCAGAAGTACTCGCTCTCTATCAGGGTCGTATGGAGGATCTTGGGGATCAGTTTTCGCTTCCATGGTGAGGTCCACATTTGAGCTACCATGAGCATGCCTTTGCCCTGGTCTACATGTTCGTGTAGTGTGAGAATCATCATGGGTTTGAGGAGCATTGTGGCTCCCATAAGAGCACCCATTGATATCAACTGTAAGATCAATATACACATGATTCTTACCATCCATTGTAAGTACGACAAGAAAGAAAAGGACTGACAGGGCTTTAGAGAAGCCTCCACTGCCTTGTTCACTAATGTAGGAAGTGCAACACTGCAAACAAATGTTGAAGGAAATGGGACACAAAACATTACAACAAAACAAACCTTAAGTTTCCCTACAACCTACACCAAAAATTGCAACCACAACAACACATAACCAGTCACTTCCAAAGCAAACCCCCAACCAAGGCCCCCAAACCCTAAATTGTTGAGCCGCCGACCCTGAACCCTAAGTCAACACTTTTCAGATCCACATTTTCCGACAGGACAAGATCTGGTTTTGTAGGACAAGATCTGGTTGTGCAAGACAAGATCTGGTTGTGCAAGACAACAAAATTTTCATTGACGGATGGCACTGAATTGTTGTCAACGGAGGCTTGGGAACGTTGTCGACGGGAACGAGGGAAGCGGGCAGTTGAAAAAGACCAAGCTGCCCGACGTCGCCAAAATTCCTCGATTTCGGGCAGATTTTCCCGGGCAGCAGCCTGACATCATACGGTGGAAGGGGGGTGATTAATGTGAGCCGTCTTCTAGGGGTTAAATATATTGCATGCTTTGAAGATCTGTAATGGAGCTCGCACGTAAACCGAAAACAAGACAAAGCAAAGTGAGGGTATACATATCACCTCGAGTGAAGTTGTAAGAATAAAATAAAGAAATAAAAAATTAGTGGCACACTTCTCTACACTTATTGACAATATGCCTATATCAAGGATTGGTTCTATGAAACCCATAGTCCCTCGAACAGTCCCTAGTCGAGGATTCCCAAAGCACCCGGAATGTTCATAAGACCTCCGAGGGGGAGGGCAAATTGGGGGAGGGGAAGTATGAAAATGATGATCATTAGTGTAGAGTCTGATTGTTTCTATTGTAAGCTATTAAAACTCCTAGATTGAGGTCAAAGATCCCTAATTAGTTTAGTGAGCTTAAATTAGTGTGAATCAACAATCAATCTATAGAGGATTTGTTTTTACTATTAGCCCTTCAATAAGTTTTAGGAAACCAAATTAGGATTTTGGAGGTCAAACTAGAAGTAATTTTTGCATGGGATTTGGAGGGTGAATGTTCACAACACCTCCTGAGAGGGAAGGCGAACCAAGGGAGGGGAGGGTGAAACGTTGATTACTTTTGTGCAGCCTGAATATCACCATTTAAAGCTAAATTGGCTCTTAAATTGGGGTCAAAGATTCCAATTAGTCTAATAACCTTAGATTAAGATGAATATGGCAACCAACTTATAAGGGGTCAGTTATACTATTACCCCCTTGTAGGTGTTAGGAAATCAAAGCGGGATTTGGATGGGTCTCAAGCAAAAGTCATGTGTCAAATTTTTAACAATGGCCATTTATTACAAGCCAAATCTAGTTACATTAGCATATTTCCTTTTAATTGCTAACGTGAGTAGGCCCTTTGAGAAAAGTAACAAGGTTAGCTGACTGATGATGTTACTTAACAAAACATTTCCCACCAAGTTATAGTAATCTTCATTTTAGCCAACCAATACAAAGTTTATAAGATTTTGCATGATTTTGGAAAGTTTGTGTTCTTAGAGGGAAATTTCTTCTAAAATGACTTGGTGGAGATCATAGATGTACTTGAAATCAACCATTTTACAACAAGTTTCAGGGCCACTTCACACACAAGCCAAGAGCCATGACCATGGCATTGTGAGAGCCCAAAAGAAAGTGTCCAAAGGTCGACCCAAGACACCTCCAAAATCATGTAGTGTGGTCACAGATCCTCAAGTGTAGTGTGAAGCCATATGTGACTGGGCCCTCAACCAAATGCTATTTTAATGAATTCCTATTCATGCGGTCCTCACACATGATAAAATAGAATAAATCAATGGTTGTGAGTGTTCGGAGTGCCATGGTCTCCTGGTTTTGTGTTAGGCCTACCTCCAAGAAGTGGTTTTTCAAAATAGTCCAAGTGACCATGAAACATGATCCATTTGATGCCATGTAGGAATCCATGTAGACTTTACATCCATCTTGCATTCACATATATACACTCCGTTGGTTCCTCAAGCGTAGTGTGAAGCGAACTTGGACCAGCTCCGCCTTTTCCACCAATGAGAGTGTTTGAAGTGTAATGGTCACGGTTCTCAGTCTCGTGTGTGAAGGGGCCCCATTGTATATCAACTGCAAATAAAGTCTCCAACTCGCATTTTATAACTCATCTTTGACTTGATCTAGATGGCCTACACATTTAGGGGTTAGCTTATTTTGAAAAATATATCCTGGTTATTTTTAACTAAAAGAGAAGTAATCACAACCGCATTTTCTTCCCTTCTAACATTGCACCTTTGACCTAGCTGGAAGAAGAGGATTTAACCCAGAAAAGGACTTGATTTGAGAAACGTAATGCATAGTGTTAAAAATTATTGTTACCGCTAGTCAAATTGTCACTAGATACTTTCTTTATGGATTGTGCAAATACTGCAGTAAAGTTGTAAACAAAAATTTCACCTTGACATGGGATTTCACGAGGATTATGTACGAATCTCCTTAAATTTGGGCTATGTTGAAATGTTCACATTTTATAAAGAATCAAATGGGAACATGGTTGAAAGTGGGGAACTCTCTCTGAATCTACAAAACCGGAAGCAGTGATCGGGGAGATTTTTGGGCATAATCGGTTGAGATCCTAGTGTTTGCAAGTCCAACCGGTTACATGTTGACATCCTCCGGTTTTCGTTTATTAAATTGGGATATATTCTATAAATTCCTCTAAAATGATCGGCAATTTTCCTGCAGTCTCAAACTTCAACCGGTTATTTCTCAAACTCAACCGGTTCATTTGTAACTAACAACCGGTTCTCCCCGATCATTGACCGGAAGCATTACAAGTCTACATTCACACTTGAGAACAAACCACATGTGACACAATGAGTGCAATACAATACGATAGTGAAATGAAAAAAGTGTTGTGGGATAGTGTGAAATGTTTTGAAGTTGGTTATTCCACTTGGTATGACAATGGGGGACATTAAACCTCCCCCTACGAGCTTTTAGGGGAGGTGGATAGGAGCTACCCAAATTTTTTAGTTTTTTTTTTGAACCTGACCGAAAATTGCTCCCCGCCCTACTCGACTTTAAAAAAAACGTTGCCCATGCATTCTTGAAGGCCGCTTGTCCACAAATCCCATCTTGAGTGCACTTCACCTTCAAGGTCCACTATCCAATATATATATGCACTTCACTTAGTATATAAAGCAATCGACTGGGATTACATGCTCATTTTGCAAACACTTGAGGAATGCGTGCGATCCAGCGCCTTTGGACATCCCCTCTGCTTGCAAGCCTACTTGCTTCACTCGTGAGTCGGAGGCATCCTCCTTTGGGAGCAAGATTTCTAACCTTGAGTGCTCCACCCCTCCCCAAACAAATGCCGTTATAACGTTGATATGCCTATGAGGTCTACCCCTCATGCCTGAGCCATCTTTGAGAGAAAATATATGTTTTTAGCCAATTTGAGGTTTGGCTTTAAGCCCTCATAACCATTTTTAAGACTCAAACAATTTATGCTTTTGGCTATTATTTCTTATTACAAATATCACCATATATTTCAATCTTGCTTTCACATTGTGTATAGCCAATGTGTGAAAATATTAAGTTATTTTGGTCAGTATCTACTCAATAAACATGTTTGTAATAGCCACATGTGCGACAATCTATGATTGCCTAAAGCCAACCAATCAATATTCAAAATACTCCCCCAAAAAAGGTGTCTTGCACACATGGTCACTTCTTCATGTTTTTCTTCATACATTACAAGTCTACATTCCCACTATGTTGTTTATGGTATTTAGTGTCACATGCGTAATAGGTGTCACTTACCCTATTTTGATGCGTATGCTAGGTTGCACTAATGATCAACAACTTCACCATTAGGATCATCTCATGACACTTGGCATTCAAATGCGCTTATTGATATCTTGGCATTAGGATCTTCAATCGTGTTATGAGGTGTATGCCTATGTTACACAATGGCCTACAAATCAACTGAAGTGTACACAAATGAGACTTGACATTAGTATGCTCAATAATATCTTCCCATGCATACTAAAATGCAAAAACTATCATTTCATGTGTATCCCAATGTGCTACGCTGGATTTCATAAAGTAAATAAAATTTTTCATCTAAAAAGTTACTTTTGTTTACAAATAATATCATATTGGCAATCGTAAAAGTGACATTTTTAGACCTCTAGGCATCTAGTTTAGGCCTTCGCAAATAGTGTACGTAACACTAAATACCATAAGTGGTTGTACACATACAACATACAACATGTGTGTGTGTATTATATTTATAAATTAGACAACATGTGTTTCACATTTGACACAATCAGGGCGATACATTGTGAATAAATTATAGTGAACTGAAACAAGCGCTATAATGGAATAGTGTGAAATTTCTTGAATTTGAGATTCCATTTGTTATGACATTGCGGTCGGAGAAGAGCTTTCTTCAACATCAAGATATTTGTCATGAAAACATTTGATGTCGAAGGTGTCTGGAATCTATGAAGGAAACTTTTATACATTATAGTTCACCCCTTTCCTACTATAAATATAAACAAATCTCCATAGCTTTTGCCATGTGTCATTCCTACATTGGATTATACCCATTTGGACACACATTCCGGCACAACTCAAGATGAAATTAAGGCGCTATCTATGGTGCTAAAGTTACTCATGTCAAGGTCATCTCAAGCATTCTAATCCGTCAAGGTCCATACAACTACATCAGTTTATTTGTTTTTTAGTTTCTTTTATTTCCACAAATTTTGTCTTATTTTTGAATGATGCTCAATAAGCATTAGGGAGTTGGACTTCCCAAATTTACCTTATGGAAAAAATAAAATTGCTTCATGGTAATTTTGACCTTCAAAAACATAGTGACCTTTGGGTTTTTGGATTTTTTTTGACGTTTCGATGTGTTTTGGCATGGAGGAAAGAAAATGTAAATAGGTCCAGTTAGAATTAAAATTAACCCAAAAGAAATGTTCTAGAAGTACACAATGGCCAATTAGAAAACAAAGTGGACCGACAAGCCTCTAATTTTATTATATTTTATTTTCAAATCTTAAATCTTAAATTTAAAAAACAAGTATTATAGTACCTTTACCACTTCACATAACATTATTCAGATTCATAACAATGTTATGCGGGACTGATAGTATTTTGCAGAATATTCCACCATTCAGGCTGAATGTGAGAAATATTCCGTAGAATATTGTCAGTCCCGCAGAACATTGTTATGGATATGAATAATGTTATGCAGCTATTTCTACACAAATAACTATTATAATATCTATATTAGATTCAACATTTCCGGATTCAAAGGAAAAATCAAAATTTTCAAATATTAAAATACAATATCCAAAAATTTGGTTTTCCTTAAAATAGTTTAAATAGTGCCAAAATTCTAAAGGCACTACAGTTTTGAAATCGACCCCCGATCACAATGATAAAGGCCATGTATGTAGAGGATCACATCCCCTTGTCATGCAAGGGTTAACTTAGAGTTTGGTATTAGAGCTAAGTTTTCTCCTTGGTGCTCCTTCACAATACACTAAATAGTCATGTTAGTGTGGGCCTAAGTATATTTTTACATCCTAGTTCAATTCCCATAATAAGAATTATTGTGGGTCATGTTAATCTTCAACCGACACCAAATCTATAGTTTGAAATTAGTGTGTACCACATTAATTATTTTTGTAGAAAATTTATATCAGTTAATATTTGATTCTATGCTACTTTTGATGTAAAATGACTATTTAATTTGATGTAAGGTGTTGGACAAAAGCCTCAAGAAAGACCGAGGGAAAACCCTGGAGCCTTGGACTACGTTAATTCCACCTTGACTAAAGGATTAGAGTGGCCCACGCTGTTTATTTCCACACACATTTTCCGCACACTAATCTAAGGACTATTTAGCGTAGTGGCCATGAAGCCTATGAAGGGTACGAAGACCTTTGCAACACCAACGACTAAGTTAACATCACGCTTTTAAGAGCACGGTCATTTCATGAATATACTTTGCTTTTTGACCTTGACTCCACGAGCGTTTTGTGCTTACCAAATGTCCTAATGAAAGTGCTTTGACTCAAGGTGTCCAAACCGTCTATGGGTGCATGGGAACCATAAAAGTGCTCGTTTCTATATCCAACATTAGAATGAACAAGGTAGCGGTCACGGTATAATAACCCTCAAACGTCATAAGGTACACGTGCCTAATTCGGTTACTTGACTTAATTGAACACTTAATTATGAGGGAAGTGGCTATAACCTCGGTTTGGATTTACTAACCATCTCGTACAAATTGAATGTCTCATATCCTAGGAGAAGTGGGTGAGTTGGAAAAAGTAACCATTTAAGATCCATCTATCTTGAAGGCTTTGTATGAGCTTATAGATGCACATGTGAATTATATATCATCATTTAACTAGTCATGTTAACAACGATTATATCTAAATTAAACTAAGTTATTAGTTATTATTTGTTTAACAAAGAGAAAGAACCTTTGCATTTTATGGTCATAAATGAATGATAAATATAGCCCAAAATCAGCAACTTCGTATCCAAGTCTCATCCGAGTCATGTGAAAATGGCTAGAGTTTCATGGGTTTAAGGTAAACTCATTCATCGGGAAGGTGAATTTGAAGTAAATTGTTTTATAACCCAAAATGTCATAATCTAGTTGATTTGTCTCCGAAAATGACATGAGGGGCAATATCCATGTGGAATGGCTTGACCCTCAACCTATAAGGGACTTGTCTTCTTAAAGCCCCTTCATCCATGATGAATGAGTTTAACCTACACTAATATGTGTAATTAGGTTGTATTCGCAAATAGGTTGCATGTTTAGTACCCATACAAATTATCTCGGGTCAAAATTAGATCACAAAATCTTATAATTTTGTTCATTCCTCATATAGCAACCATAATAAAACATAATCCATGTATCTTATTGTTGGAGTGATGTTATGTAAAAAGTGTGGAATGTCGATAAATTAGCATAGGGTAACCTATATGCACATATAAGTGTTGACACTACAAAACTTAGGCCATTTGAAAAGATTTGGGTCCAAATTCAACACAAACACTAGCCAAGTATATTTGGTAACCATCCATAACATTATTCAACAATGACCCATAGTTCCATGGGGCAAAGGATTTATAGAGATTATGTCCTCTTATTTCCGAATGGCCCGCCACAAATTGTAGATTCAACCTGCAATGTTAAGCACAACAAATTGTCAAGCTCCACTGGCATGCTAAAAACATAATAGAATTCTCTATCGTTGTTGAACAATGTTATATCATCACAAGGGACCAAGTTTCTCTTCTTTTTGGTAAAATGTTATACCAATATGCTATCAAGTTCATAGAAATTAAACATTAACCTAAATATTTTGTGAAAGCTCATAGAAATATTGTACACATGGTTGCACAAAGATGTTTTTATTTTATCCACACAAAAAGGGCACACATGTCACTATTTCCATAGCCTATGGTGTAGGTAAAGTAGACATTCAATTATTAAAAAGAAGAAGAAAAACCCAGTCAATGATGGTGTTGAGAATAGGTTCATATGGTACATTCATTGCTTAAATCACTATATTCGTTAATTTTGGACTTTTTTGGCATTTTGAGATAGTTACAAATATAAGAACATGGATAAAATCACACAGATATTGGAGAATGTTGTAAGATACAAATACTTTGAAGTGGGTGTTCATATCAAGAACCCAATTAAGAACTCATATCAAGATGGTTTAGGTAAGACAACTGTGAGGCCAAACCACCCACCCTTAAGCGTCCTAGTCCGGGTGAGGGAATGGGTATCACATTCATGTTTCCATAACTCCATCTTACCAACTTCGTACAAATCCGTTTCATTTCCCATTAACTCTCGCACACCAATTTATTTCATACCACGAGTACAAGCATTGAAAAATGCTCTTCTCTATTCCTTCCCTTCCTCCTACACTAATTCACAACCCCACCTACAATCCCTACTAAAGCTTATTCCCTTATGCCCCCATCTAATTCACATGAATCTAACTCCGTTAATTCCCTAATGAGTTGAGCTCCTAATTAAATCTTTCCCCCCCTTTGTTTTAATTAAATAGCCTCCATAACAAATAACCTTAGTCTCTTCTCATAACCCAACAGTCCAACTCCAACAACCAGGCTCGGCCATCAGTCCCAACTCTAGCCACCAGGCTTCGGCCCACAGTCCAACTCTAGCAACCAGGCTTCGGCCCAGCAGTCCAACTCCAGCAACCAGGCTCGGCCAGCAGTCCCAACTCTAACCACCAGGCTTCGGCCCGCAGTCCCAACTCTAACCACCAGGCTTCGGCCCAGCAGTCTAACTCCAGCAACCAGGCTCGGCCAGCAGTCCAATTCCAGCAACCAGGCTCGGCCAACAGTCCCAACTCTAACCACCAGGCTTCGGCCCGCAGTCCAACTCCAGCAACCAGGCTCGGCCAGCAGTCCCAACTCTAACCACCAGGCTTCGGCCCGCAGTCCAACTCCAGCAACCAGGCTCGGCCAACAGTCCCAACTCTAACCACCAGGCTTCGGCCAACAATCCAATTCCAGCAACCAGGCTCGGCCAGCAGTCCCAATTCTAACCACCAGGCTTCGGCCCAACAGTCCAACTCCAGCAACCAGGCTCGGCCAGCAGTCCCAACTCTAACCACCAGGCTTCGGCCCAGCAATCCAACTCCAGCAACCAACAGTTCCCTACTTAAGTCCATTAAATCTAACAAGTCTCCCCCTAATGCACCTACTAATTCCACTAATCCTAATAAGTTTTCCACTAATGCACCTACCTAATTCCACTAATCCTAATAAGTCTTTCCTTAATGCACCTTCTTCCACGCTCTAAGAGCTCAACCTCCTTGAGAAGAGAGAGAGAGAGAGAGAGAGAAGAGAGGAGAGGGGAAGAAGAAGAGAAGAAAGAAGAGAGTGGAGGAGGAGGAGAGAAGGCACCCAAACCACAAACCCCTCAACCTTCTCCTATTTAGTAGGACCTTATCCTATCCACTAAACCCTCACCCTCTAAACCAACAAGAGCATGTTCTAATTCAAACATTTAAATCCAAGGCCCTTCCTCTTGCTTCATCAAACACTACTCACTTAACCAAAACACTCCCTAATGTCACTAAGCTTCTTATTCACCACACAAAATAGGCTTAAGGCCTAAACATAAATCCACACCAAGCCTCACTTTTTTTATACTTTTGATTGTTTCAATAACACTCCAATTGCAATTCTAAATAAATTCTAAACATAAAACAAATATGAGCCACCATTTTGGGCTCATAACAACCCAAACATTAGACCATGTTGTTGTGGTCCATTTAAATTAACTTAACTACAAACAATTGGGTTGTGGGTGATTGATCCACATCGTTGGAAAAATTTCCTATGTCATTGAAAAACCTGCAAATTTATCATTGTGTTAGATTACATATCTCTTCCATTGATGCAACCTTCGTGATGATTGGTGAGGACTCACGGTGCTTTTAGCAATGTGAGGTATGTTGGACACCACGACCCATGACAATCTATGAATTGCAATTCTACTTAGAATACTACATGACTTAGAGTAGGTAGGTAATAGTTAGCCGAATTTTGGGGCATTTTTATATTATTCTTTGTCTTCACCTCTTGGAGTTGTATAGACATAATAAGAATTGTGGGACACAACGCCAACCATGTATTTCATTTTATTTGATTGATAATAAAGTTTGACAAGTATCTCAATTTCAAACTTGATTTATATAATTAAGATGGAATCACCTTCCAGTGAGATAATAATGAACTTTCTAACATGGTCACTTTCACCACAAGTTAAACATGAATCTAAATGACAAGGTAAAAAATGGCCAAAATGACAACATGTCATTTAGACCAACTTGCAAGGGACATGTTATGGTTGTTTTGACACATGTATCTTTAGCAAACTAATCTAAATGACAAGTTGTCACTTTGATCATTTTGGATGGTTTCAATCTCACCAATGTTTTGGTGTTTTGATGGCATGGTGTAAGATAGGTGGACCTTCATATGTGTTTACTCTTCTAGATGGAACATCTATATATGAGTGCTATATTGCAAGGCTTGTAGTAAAAAATGGACTATGGAAAGATATGTGTTACGGCATTGAGACTAGACTACGTGCTTACAATATTGATGCCGTTCTATGTTCAATAAATAAAACAATTAGGTGAACCCTTTTAATCAAAGTGGGCCGTTGAGTGGACCTTGCAATATAAAGTCCATAGGCCCATTTGTAGGGCCCAAATTGAAAATTCTACTTTAAAGTGGGCCTTCCAAATGGGCCTTGGGGCTTTATATTGTAAGGCCCAATCCACGGCCCACTTTGTAATATATAATATATAATAGAATAGAATAATAGAATAATAGAATAATAGAATAATAGAATAGAATAATAGAATAATAGAATATAATAATATAATAATATAATATAATATAATAATAATATAATATAATATAATATAATATAATAATAATAATATAATAATATAATAATATAATATAATAATATAATATAATAATAATATAATAATATAATATAATAATAATATAATAATATAATATAATAATAATATAATAATATAATAATATACGATTATATTAATATAATATAATGAATTATGCCCTTGCTTGAACTAAAGTCATAAAACCATATAGTCATAAAGTAATAGAGTCCTAAATGACTATATGACGGAAGTTGGGTGAAGTGGGCCGAAGGTGCGAAGTGGGTCTCCATAAACCCTTGACCCATTTTTTTGCCTTCGGCCCAATTTTTTCCCTCCAAAACGCCGCCATGTCACCCGCCATGCAAGCGTTAGGAAAAGTGGGCCGACTCTCAATATAAAGCCCTTGGGCCCATATTAGGGCCCGTTTGGGCAATCTAAGCACTCTCATTGGTTGATGCCTAGGGTTTGGAAATGGGCCCTAGAAATGGGCCCTAATATAAAGTGCCCCTAAAGTGCCCCTTAGACGAAAACAATCTTCGCATCTTGTCCAAAACAGTGGTGGATGACAGGGATGACACAAGGACGATGGTTTAGGGTACTGGAGATTGGATGCACACACTGTTCACTTTCTGTCCAAAACGATAGTTGTTGACAGGGGGACGGTTAGGTGTAGGGTTTTTTGCACGGCTAGGGTTTTCTTCACGCAGAATTGTTGCGAGAGGGGACAGCAGGGAAGAGAGGCGCCGCCGTGTCTTGGGAGTGGCAGGGACGTTGTAGCAGGTACCGTGAGGCTGGTGGTGTGAGCGTGCGGAAGGCGGGGGTGTTGAGGAGGCGACGTTTCTGTCATAGTCAAGCCCAGGCCCGTTACGCTTTTGCTCTGAGGCCGTCTGTTGACGTGTCCAGGACAAGATTGATAGATGATCGAGCCACCAAAATCTCTCCGCCCATAGTCGGAGTGTCCGATTTGGTGCAGAATCGAGGAAGGAAGGAGTTGGCAGCTTCGACGACGACGAAGAAGGTGCTAATATATGCATTTCTTATTTATTTTTTTGACTCGATCAATGGCCAAATTTGGCAGAGGAGTAGAGGAAGCGGTGGAGTAGGAATTAGAACTAACACTATGTGAGGATAACAATTTCCTGTGTTGTTGTGATTGTTGTTGTTGTTGGTTGCTTCTGTCAGAGATTTGTGTTCAGAGGTTCACAGAAGGGATTGAGAGATTGGCGGCGGATCTCTACATCGAACTTGACTTGGATAGAATCTGGCCTTGGAAGAATCAGAGCCTTCAAGATGAAGGTCTCCGAGATACAGAAGTAAGTTAACAAGTTGCCAAGAAAAAACCGTCCAATTCATTTCTGGATTGAGCTTCGGATTTTGGTTTTGATATATTGATGTAAGCAAGCTTGGATGGTCCCAATATATATTTTTTGGTTTTTTTAGGTTTTATATCATCACCTTTCAAGGCACTTTCTTAAAGCGCAAGATTAGTTTTATTTTATTATAATTTTTTACTCGTCCTGTACGGGTTAGGGTGCCAAGCGGATGAGAGTGAGGATTAACTTGAGGAATGGGCCCAGAGGAATTCTAAGTTATTGGTTAGGCACAGCAATTGGCGACAGTCTCGATGGCTTTGCTTGCTGTGAAGGTTCAAGTGCAATTTTTGAGCTTTTTGAGACAGCCAAGACGGTTGACTTACTGTCTCAAAAGAAGAGTTTTGAGCTTTTGTTGATTGTTTGTTTGTTTGTTTGTTTGTTTGTTTGTTTGGCTTGTGTTCAAGTAGTAGCAAGAAGATAAGATTAGAGCAAGGTGGGTGAGGGAGGAAGGCAGGAGAAACGAGGGCAAGGTTGCAGAGCAATTCGGACTTCAAGGTTTGTTGCGAGGACACTGGAAGTGAGCATGGAGGCGCCGAAGTGTTACATTTTTGAGCATGAGGGCGCTGAGGCTGCCAGCGATGGAGTCCAAGGTACCTACGTATTGCAGCATCTATGCCAAGGATGGATTTCCAGAGCTCCCTGAAGGACTTGCCACCACCTGGGACCTGTTCGAGTAAGAACTTTCTTTGCACTCACTCAACTTCTGAGCTGAAGGATGATTTTTTTCAACCAGTAGGTACTATGTATCAATCAACCAAGAATCTATTGATTGAATGGTGTGAGTCTTCTCTTCTTGTTCTACTTCTGCTTCTTCAGTATTGTAATCGAAGATGAAGTTTAAGTCAATACCAAATGCTCAGATATCCCTAATCACACCCAACCATAGCATACCGAGTTGCAAGAACTAAACCTGCAAGTTGCACAAAGAAAGCTTTACTATCATGATTGGGTTTATCCTCTTCTTCTTAGAAAAGTCAATGGCGGAATCTCACTAATCCATTCCTAAGAATGGAGATTTTGGAGCTAAATTAATCCAAGTCTTCTAATCTTCTGCTGCTTCAGTATTATTTAGAAGATGAGTTTTTAAGTAAGTCAATCCCTACTGCCCAGATGTCCCTGATTATATCCAACCATAGCCTTACCGAGTTGCAGGAACTGAATCTGCAAGTATTGTGCAATTAGCTGCAGCACGCTCGATAGCTTCAATTTGTATGGGTTCGTCATTTTGAACCTCGAAATGGCAATTATAGTGGACTTGTACTGTCCATTCTCAAGAGAGGATATGTCCCCTGTGCATAAATTGCAATAATACTTTCTGGATCATAATTGCTTCATTTAGTTGTTAAAGGTGGTTCTCTCTCTCTCTCTCTCTCTCTCTCTCTCTCTCTCTCTCTCTCTCTCTCTCTCTCTCTCTCTGTGAGCAATACACTAGAGTTATCGAGAGGGTTATGTAGCTCCATTTTGACCTTTTTTTTGTGATATTTGTTTCATGTAACAAATTCTTGATTTTCGAAAACAGGTCCAATTTTGGAGGTCAGATAGTTGAGTACTATCCTACCTACACGGGCCTTGTTGTGCTCTTGCTAGTCTCTCATATTTTATCTAGAGCCCTTAGGTACTATCTTTGTATTTCAAAAATCTTATAAATCGGAAATCAAGAACTTTTTATATTAAACAAATATCATATTCAATATGAAATATATTATTCAATATCAAAGTGAAAATTTAGGTCGATATATAAAATCTAGGTTGTATATACAAAATTCGCTGATGGCTAATAAATGTAGTGGCCACTGATGAGAGAAAATACAATCAATATGACACTGACAGTTGGAAAAGGAGAGGACAACTTTCACTTCAGTAAATAAATTTCTGAGCGGAACCTTGTGAAGTTGTTGGATATATTCCTTCAGGTGTGCTGGAATAATGATCAAAATCCGTAGGTTGGAGTAAGTGGGCAATATGGAACCCCAAAACCGTCGCAGGTAGTAACTAAGGGCTCTAGATAAAATATGACCGACTAGCAAGAGCACAACAAGGCCTGTGTAGGTAGGATAGCACTCAACTATCTGACCTCCAAAATTGGACCTGTTTTCGAAAATCAAGAATTTGTTATATGAAACAAATATCATATTCAATATCAAATTGAAAATTTTCATGCTCATTAAGTGGTCATATAGGTCCTCTCAATCATGTTGACTATTGAGCCTAGAATGGATAGCATATTTTGAGCATGTAGTCCAATCTCTTAAACACATGTGGCCTTTTTGATACCCGTTCTTAGATCCACAGCTAACCACATACCACTCGAATTATACCTGTCATGATTATTGCTCCATATGTTGGATTTTAAGCATGTCTACTGTAGTTATAATATATTGCAATTATGCCTTTGAGTCAAGTCATGCATCCTGACCATGAGGATGCAATGGAATGCTAAAATGTTAAATTTTTTGAGGTCTTTGCCAATAGAGTGATGGCTGCAGGAAATAGACATATGAAAAAATCCTCTTGTATTACAAATGAAGACTTAAAAAAGGTTAAGACCGTGTGTCTGTGTGTAAGTGTCAGGGACTTAAAAAAGAGTCACACGAGCTGGTGGTGTCAGAAATCATTCATAAGTATCCGGATTTTTTGCAGTGATTCTGTTGCATTGCAGTCATTTGGAGTTTAGTCGTCACCAGTTGTCAGAAAATCCTCCAGTGTTTTGAGGTGTGAAAACATGGAGCACATGGGAGCCTGGCAGTGGCTGAGAGAACATAACTTAATACATCTCCACCTTTAAGTCAGGAGTCACTCATGTAGGTCTCTGTCTCAAAAAAAAAAAACAACAAAAAAACTTGTAGTCAGTGTAACAACTTCCATCAATCTGTAACTAGGTAGTGTCATTATCAAAGTGAAAAAATTTGATACTTGCTAAATGGTCATATAGCCCCCCCCCAAACCCCAATTATGTTGACTATTGAGCCTAGAATGGTCATCACATTTTGAGCATGCAGTGTAATTTCTTTCAAACACATGATACCTTTTTAATATCCGTTCTTGGAGCCGCATGTAACCACGTACCACTCAAATATAGATGTTTGAAACAGACAAGTAACCGAATAGGCATGTCTACCTTATGGTGGAGTAAATTGTAACCAATAATAATGTGGTGATTGGAATCTTGAATGTTACCATAATGTTTATGTATGTATTGATTATGACGGGGGTGGTGAGGTAATTAGCAAAGATAAGGGTAACTTCAAATTCTAGCATTATAAATTGCATTTTTGCAAATAATACATAAAACACTGTAAAGTTATTGTATGGTATGTGGTCTTGTTGTGGGCACTTCCAACTCCACTAATGTTTCTGACCATTGGATCGGCTTGGGAATTGTCTCATCCAGTTAGCCATTGCAAATCACGAAGTTTGTTTTTCCAAAGTTTCAGAATCAGAGTTGAGATGCAAAAGTTACAAGAGTCCAAAGTAAATAGTCTCCTTTTTCTTTAAATTATCACATAGGGCCTCCCAATTGCAATGTTCACTATTGAACCTAGAATGGTGTCCAAATTCGGAGCGCATAGACACAAATATTTTTTTGGTAGATGTGCCTTAAATGGTTACTTTTTTAAACTAGCCCGCTTCTCCTAGCACACAAAACACCTCAATTAGTACGAGGTGGTTAGCAAATCCAAATCGAAGCCGTAGTCTAAGTGATAAGTTATGCGGAGTCTTGGTTTTCATTAACTAAAAATATTGTAAAATAGAACAAGATATTTGTATTTAATGTAGAACTCCAATCCTATCTTGGGGGATCAGGATGTAGTTATTCATGCAATGCACTTACTCATGTTATGAATGAAGCACTACAGTCTATGAAATATACTACACTTATGAAGTGTATTGAATCTATACTTCCAGGAACGCTAGCATATGTTACATTTTTAGGGATTGGGGATATGTTGGAAAAATCTTGAATTAAGCATAATAGCCCCTATCTAAATACTCAAGAACTGCATGTGCATACGACACAGAAGGGAGGGTGCTCTTGTCGTGTTTCACATGTTGCTAATAAGAGTGCACATGGGGCCAAGACTAGCTAAGTTTATATGTTTGCAACTGTTATTGGCTACTTAAATGACAGTTTGTATGTAGTTGTTTTAATGTATATTTTTCATCTTGAGTTGTGGAGATTTTAGGTGGTTGTCACTATGACTATGTTACATGCATGTTTGCAGATGGAGTGACCACTTTTATATGCTTGGAATTATGCATATTACCCCTTCTTTGGACATTTGTTGGCGATCGAGACAATTTGGATTTCTAGCAAATATTTCATCATGGCGAAGCTTTTACAGTTGTTTTTTAAGCAACTATCAAGGTTTTGGAATTTTATTGGCACTTGCTTTATGATGTTTTGGACATATTGGCATAGAGGAACCATTCACAAATATGATGTTGGAGGTTTATTGCAATGGCAGAAGGAAGAAATAAGGAGACTTGAAGAGATTTCAAATGGAAATGAAGTATTGAATAAGAAGCAATGTCAGCATGTTCTCACCACGCTCAAGAAAGTCATAGAATGTGTTGGTGAGATGATCCCATTGAGTAGTGAGGTCCAAGAGTTTGGTGTTGCACTTGAGGAGCTATGTTACATTACACAAAAATTGGGAGTTGTGGTGAGTGAATGTGGAAATCAAAATCAGCGTCAAGCAATTGTATTCCAAATAAATAACAAGGAGGCTTTTCGAGAACTTGTGTCCGATTTCAGGTGTTGTTGGGATGTGATAAATGAGATACATTCAACAAGCCATCCAGGGTTGCATTCTGTCATGTCTACTATTGATCTTGACCTGCCCACCTTACAAGACATTGAGGATGATGAAAAGGCTCTTCAAGAAACTCTCAAAGATGGTAGCAATTATGAATGGAAAGAATATTTATTGCGAAGATTGGAGGACTTGCAACTAGAAGGTGGAGAACTTGATGGTGTGGAGGTTCCAATTGTCATTGATTCATTGAAACCAAAGCTTCTTAAACAAATTGGGGAAGGAGGATTTGGTGCGGTGTATGAATCAATATGGTTGGGATTTCAATGTGCAACAAAGATTTTGCTAGTTCGACATGGAATCTCAAATTTTTGCAAAGAGGTTGGTATTCTAGCAGGCTTGAGCCATCCGAATCTCATCAAATTCATTTATTGTGGGGTTGGCTGGAGCAAAGATGAGTTATGTTCTTGGACTCTCAAAGTTTTACGGAAATGGAAATGTTTTATGGAAATGTTTTACGGAAATGGAGAAGTTTTATGGAAAGGAGGAAATGGTCAAAATGATAAAAATTTGTATTTGGTGATGGAGTTCATGGACATGAGCTTGAGTGGCATGTTGAAGAAGCAATCTAAACCGTTATCATATCTTCTTGCAATTGATATCATGCATCAAATTGCAAGTGGCGTGTGTTATCTTCATGACATGCATGTTGTCCATCTTGATTTAAAGCCGGACAATGTACTCATGAGAACAAATTCCATTAAATTAGCAAAATTGAACTCTAGCCGATATTTGGTCAAATTGGCTGACTATGGTACTTCCAAAATTGAGTTCAAAGCAAAGTTTCCGAGAAACAAAAGTGCAATCGTGTTGGTACAACTTGGTATACGGCACCGGAGATAATGCAGGAAGAATCTCATGCAAGTTTATTTCGAGCTGATGTATGGTCCTTTGCTAGGACATGTTCAGAGATCTTGTCACAAACTACTCCGTTTGACAATGTGAAACCCAAAGACATTTTGGACAAAATAAAGGAATCTGAGAGGCCACAATTGCCAATGAATTGTGAAGAGCTTACGAGGTTGATCGAGGAATGTTGGGTGGAGGATCCTCTACAAAGGCAGACATTTTTTGAAATTTGTGACAAATTGTTTGATTTGAAGAAAATGTTTTTGAGAGGAACATACTCGGCAAGCTTACGTCCCGAGTTTGAACAGGATGGAGCCTTGCTCCAAAAGAACTCAAGAATTGAAAAGGCAAAGGAGGTCAAGGACAAACATATTATAGAGGTACAAACCATTTTGGTGTTAAAATATCTAATAGACTACTCATGTATATATGTAGCTTGTCATTTTTATTGATTTAGATTAATGTAGGTCTTTGAGGATGTACTTTTAAATCAAAATTATCATTTGATTGCATGCGTTGTTCATGTAGGTGAATGAAGCAACAATGCCAAAGAAAAACATGGTTGTTGGTCTTGAGCGAAACCTTACAAAAGTCAAGGATCGCCTCAAGGAAGTGAGGATTTTGGCTCTCATTGGCATGGGTGGAATTGGGAAGACTACATTGGCAAATGCCATATATCATGAATTGAAGTCCACATACGATGCATCATATTTTGCCAAAGACTTGAAGAATAAAAGTGATCCCTTTGGAATTTTATGTGACATGTTGAAAGACTTTGTAAAAGATCCTAAAAGCTTGCCAGCAAATTTGGGGGATGCACAAATCATATTGAAGGAATTTGTGGTTGGCAAGAAGGTTCTCATGATATTGGATGATATAAAGGATCAAGTTCAACTAGATCATCTTCTCTGTCCGGATATTTTGACTGACAATGTGGGCATCACATTGATTATAACAACCCGCCATTGGGACAAGATTAAAAATCGTGTCGGGGAGAATGGCAAAATAGAGGTGGACACATTGGATGAAAATGCAGCAAAAGAGCTTTTTATCCATCATTCATGTGGGCCTGGAGGTTATCTACAAAAAGAATTTGATGGTATAGGAGGAAGAATAGTGGAAGCTTGCAGTGGTTTGCCTTTAAGCCTAGGAGTATTGGGTGATTTTTTGTGGGATGAAAATAGGTTGCGAAGCTGGGAGCGAGCATTACATAGAATCAAAAGGGGAAGATGTTTCGATGGTGACAAAGAAGAAGGCACGAAGCTTTGGAGCACATTGAGGATAAGCTTTGATGATTTGGGTATGGAGGAAAAAAATATGTTTTTGGACATAGCATGCTTCTTTTGCAAGGACATTTGGCCTGAAGGCATGTCAAAAGATAGAGCCTTGCTCGTGTGGACCAGTAATGATACCCCCCCAATACAATCGTTCAATATGTTGATAGAGCGGTCATTGGTAAATGTTGACAAAAATGGACACATAGAAATGCACGACCAACTACGCGACATGGGACGAATGATTGTGGAAAGGGATGGAGATTACTTGGGCACTCGAGTTTGGATCGTTGACTCGATTCTTTCAACTCAATCTACAAGGGAGGTATGAATTGTAATGAACGATTTTTATGACAATGTTTGTTCTATGTTGTCTTTATAAAGTCTATACAAACAAAACGTGTAATTCCATTTAGATTTATTTGACCATTAGTTTCATGTTTACGATGGACAAGATGCTTATAATCAATTTAAATTCTTGTAGGGTCTTTGCAATGATTCACTTTATTCCATCTTTTTGCAAAACAAAATAGGAATCTATTGATACTCTATTTGATTTGATATAGTTTTTACATCTTCAAAGCAGGGCACCAAGAAAGTTAAAAGTTTATTATACAAAAGATCGCAGTGCCATTTACAAGGTCAAGATGATTGTTTAGACTTGGATCTAAGCAATCTGCGACTATTGTTCATTCATGATCATATCAACAATGCATCAACCGACTTCCAACAATTCAAACTTCCTCTTTCAAACGATCAAAAATATTTATATCAATTGGAGGCCATATTTATAAATGGTAACTTTCAACAATTGCCTAAGCAACTATGGGAATTGCATTCTTTGAAAAATTTTGATATAGAGGGATCGGAAACGCTTGAAGCATTGCATGAGGGACTTGGAAACTTGACTTCGGTTACACACTTGAATTTTACACAATGCAAGAGGTTGGAAACATTACCGAAGGAACTTGGAAACCTCACTTCTTTGAGAGAGTTACACCTGACGGGATGTTCAAGCTTGACAACGTTACCCAAGGGACTTGGAAACCTCAGTTCTTTGACGGACCTTCATTTGTGGGGTTGTTCAAGTTTGAAAATATTACCAGAAGGACTTGGAAACCTCACTTCTTTGAGGAAGCTTAATTTGTGGGGATGTTGGATCTCGATAAAAGTACCGGGGGGACTTTGGAACCTCACTTCATTGTCAAAGCTTAAATTGCATGATCTTTCATGTTTGACAACAATTCTCGAGGGATTTGGAAACCTCACTTTTTTGACGGAACTAAATTTATCAAAATGTTCAAACTTGACAACATTACCCAAGGTACTTGGAAATCTCATTTGTTTGATGGAGCTTAATTTGTCAAGTTGTTCAAGTTTGACAATATTACCAGAGGGACTTGGAAACCTCATTTCTTTGACCTTGCTTGATTTGTCCAATTGTTCAAGCTTGACAACATTATCTGAGGGACTTGGAAACCTCATTTCTTTGACGGACCTTCATTTGTGGGGTTGTTCAAGCTTGACAACATTACCGAGCGGACTTGGAAACCTCATTTCTTTGACGAAGCTTGATTTGTCAAACTGTTCAAGGTTGACAACATTACCCGAGGGACTTGGAAACCTCACTTCTTTGAAAAGGCTTTATGTTTCAAAATGTTCAAGCTTGACAACATTACCCGAGGGACTTCGAAACCTTACTTCTTTGATGGGGCTTAATTTGCACGATTGTTCAAGGTTGAGAACAGTACCCGAGGGACTTGGAAACCTCACTTCTTTGACGGAGCTTACATTATCAAATTGTTCAAGCTTGACAACATTACCTGAGGGACTTGGGAACCTCACTTCTTTGACCATGCTTGATTTGTCAAATTGTTCAAGATTGACAACATTACCCGAGGGACTTGGAAACCTCACTTCTTTGACCATGCTTTATTTGTCAAATTGTTCAAGGTTGACAACATTACCCGAGGGACTTGGAAACCTCATTTCTTTGACCTTGCTTGATTTGTCGCATTGTTTAAGCTTGAGAACATTACCCGAGGGACTTGGAAACCTCACTTCTTTGACAAAGCTTTATTTGTCGTATTGTTCAAGCTTGACAACATTACCTAGAGGACTTGGAAACCTCACTTCTTTGACGAAGTTTTATTTGTTGTATTGTTCAAGCTCGACAAAATTACCAGAGGGACTTGGAAACCTCATTTCTTTGACGGAGCTTACATTGTCAAATTGTTCAAGGTTGACAACATTACCTGAGGGACTCATAAACCTCACTTCTTTGACGAAGCTTTAATTGTCGTATTGTTCAACCTTGACAACATTACCCAGAGGGACTTGGAAAGCTCAGTTCTTTGTCCAAGCTTGACTTGTGCGTATTGTCATGGTTGAAAACATTACCTCAGTTTTTTGACGAAGCTTGATGTGTTGTATTGGTTAAGATTGCCAACATTAGCCGAGGGACTTGGAAACCTCACTTCTTTGATGGAGTTTAATTTGTGGGGATGTTCATGCTTGACAACATTACCTGAAGGACTCGGAAACCTCACTTCTTTGATGAGGCTTGATTTGTTGTATTGGTCAAGCTTGACAACATTACCCGAGGGACTTGGGAACCTCACTTCTTTGACGGAGCTTAAAGTTTGGGGATGTTCAAGCTTGACAAGATTACCCAAGGGCTTGGAAACCTCATTTGTTTGACCAGGCTTGATTTGTCGGATTGTTCAAGCTTGACAACATTATTCGAGGGATTTGGTAACTACATTTCTTTGATGGAGCTTAATTTGCACGATTGTTCAAACTTTACAACATTACCTGAGGGACTTGGAAACCTCACTTCTTTGATGGAGCTTGAATTGTGGGGATGTTCAAGCTTGACAACATTACCCAAGGGACTTGGAAACCTCACTTGTTTGACCAAGCTTGATAACATTACTCAAAGGACTTGGAAACCTCACTCTTGTGCCAGAGCTTTATTGGTCGAGATGTTCAAGCTTGACAACATTATCGGAGGGATTTGGAAAACTCATTTCCTATTGAAACAAAGTCACGTCCTTGTTTAATACTTCCTTGACTTCCTTGATGTCCTTCCTTCCTTATGTCTTTGACATTCTTTGATTTGAATGAATGTTTTAGGTTCACAACACTACACAGGGGACTCAGAAACCTCACTCCCTTGACAATATTACTTGAGGGACTTGAGAATCATACTTCCTTAAGAAACCTAAGGTTGAGACTTGGAAACCTTACTACTTGGACATAGCTTAGTTTGTGGGGGTGTTGGAACTTCACTATGTTACTTAAGGGACTTGGAAACCTCATTTTATTGAGATAGGTTAATTTCAAGAGATGTTCAAGTTTGACAACATTACATGAGGGACTTGGGGACCTTATTTTTTGGAGAAACAATGTCACATCTTTCTTTAATACGAGAGTTTAGATGTTAGATGACCTAAGGTCCTTGGTGACCTACAAGGATGAAGGCCATGTATGTTGGAAACCACATGTTGAGGCAACAAAGCTACTTCTATTTTTGCATATCCATGTGACAACTTGTGACATTCTAGATATTGTGGGATGCATACGGCACAAGGAAGCCAAGATAACTAAGTAGCATGTCCATGTGTATTGGTTCTTGGTTTGTTTTTTTTTATTCCTCTTCCTGCTCCCTTAGCTATAACAAGAATACATTTGATATTGTTGCTACACTTAGCATGGGTTTGCTTCACATTTGTTTTCACATACATAGATTGGAGATCTTTTGATAGGCTGCCATAAGTCCACTTCTTACAATTGGTTATTTTTCCTATTGGATTATATCTCAAATTCTTAAACTATCAAAGTATGATAATCTACTTGGACTACATTTATTTTGTGGTTTTCAAGCAAATTGATTGTTGGCGTAATTCATTCTTTCATTAGAACCGTAGTAGATCAAGACCAATTGCTAGCAATCCCTTATATTTATATATGTTTACTGTCTCTCTTGAAACTTGGATGGTAACATATTCTATGTAGATTTCCAAAGTGTAGTTGCACCATACAAATGCTCCCCCAAAAACTAACATTGTGTCACATAGTTCCAATTTCGTGGAATGCAAAAGTGCAAATCATACCCCATATGCTAGAAGTTTGGAATTTTCTTAATGAGCACTTTGAATTTTCATGGGCACTTCTATGACCACTTAATGAGCACAAGTATCTTCACTTTGATAATGAATAAGATATTCATTTGAGCTTTGGAAATTAAGAGGCAAATGGTTTCAGGCATGAATAGAATTTGCTAATTATCTTGCGCTAATTGCATGTCTCATATCCTACATGAAGTGGGTGTGGAGAGAAAAGTATCCATCTCAATTATGTTCAATACCCTGGTCGATGACTTTTGTTCATGGTGGATGTTCATCTTACCACAAGATTGTGACCTGTGATTTATGTCGATCTACCAAAGACATCCATTACGTTACTTTGTGTTTCTACATAGGTTCTCTACAAAATTTTGCATATTTAGGTATATGGAAGCAAATGCAACAAACCTTCCACTTATATTCAAAATTTATCTAGATATTGCCTTTCATTTAAATGGTATAATTTTGGCTGAATTACTTGAAGCTTATGCTATTTTTGACCCAATTTAGATGTAATGTAGATTATACCTTTGTTTTTCTTTCTTTTAGCTTTTGTTTGGCAAGCTTCTGTAAGTTTTAGATAAATTTTTTTTGTTATTAATTTTACTATATTTAAAAATATTGTATCACTTCTTTTATTTATTCTGTAGGCGGAGGTGATATTTTTTCACTTCCGCCTTATTATGTAGATATAATAAATATAAATCAATTTAATTATTTTATAACCATAGATAACATATTCATGCTAGTGGAAGACATGGAAGTCATTGTTAAGCATGATCATCCTACATGTGAGTTTACTATGTGAAACAATTGTCACCGAGCTAGTGACGCAAGTGAAATCTGCATTGCCTTACAAGATCTGTAGAGTTTTTCATGGTGAGAGTGTTTTGTAGTTGCCACTAACAAGTGGATTGTGTCCAGTGAGGTTAGAATTAATGTCAATCAATCAGAGACATGCATGATAGTACTATGTGCTATTATCTACATGGAATATGCACACACTTATGCAGATATAGCTATATGAAACCAAATGCTATATGAACTTTGTTCTTGGGAAGATTCATGTGAGTTGGATGGAAGGAATGGAAGTCATAGTTGAACATCATCATCCTAAATGCGTGTGACTCTATAATGCTAATGGATCTGCCACAAAGCTAGTGACGCAAACATAATTTGCTCAAATTATAACTGCATAATGAAGTATAGAAGAGGGGCTAGCTGAATGCGGAGAGGGTGATGCAAAGAGATGGAAAGAAAATGGTGGGAATTTGAAGTTCAAATTTCCAAAGACTCGTGCTTGGGTAGGGCCAAATGCTAACTTGCATATGTACCATCTAGTAGGCTCAAAAGAGTTGTAGGTTCGGACAATAACTAGGCTATATTGAGGGCGACAATTTCCGGTCAAGGTTCTCTCAAATCGATGGTCGTGTGCCTTCTACGAAATTGCTTCAAAGTTTGTTGCCCAACAACTGACGAGTCTTTGTAACGTTGGTTTTTCTTGAATTCCCTCATGCACCTTCTATAGTGGTAAATTTGCAAAAGGCACAACATTCACCCATTTATCATAGGAATTTGCAAAACAGTTAACGGACTTCCATACCTTCACAATGAACAATAGCAACGAGTTTATGAATTGAGAGTAGCTTCAAATTCAAAAACTATCTATGTAAGTGTATTTAGAAAATTTCACGAATGGCTCTCATTCCTTCAATGTACACCATCCAACACATGGTACACAACAAGGATGAGTTGATGTGCAGTAGCCAAAAGTTGATTTAGTTATAGTAACTTTGTAGATAGCACATTGTTATAGGGTCGAGTGGCATCTTTGCAACAACAACTATCATATTTTGTGATTTATTGTCATTCGTCCTTCACGAACCTCATAGCAAGGAGAGATATCAAGGACAATTTCAACTCAATCAGCGGTGAAAGCGTAATAATAACAAATTCTACAAGCAACTTCAATCCGAACTCATCCCTTAAAGAACTAAAATTCTCTATATCTTAGCTTAGTTCCATTTACATATAGGCTTGCACATCACATGTGCATGATCTCAAAGGTGGTGTTCTGAGTCAATTAACTTGATTCTTAGTGTACACGGGCCTTACATTCCTCGAGCATCATTTTCTTGCATCAATTCACAAATGCACTTTCAAGGTTCATTTTATTATTTCAATCAATAAAATAAACCATAAATGTTCAAATATCATGCTCTGAAAAATGGACCTCTACCAAAGAGGTAAACAATTCAAAAATCTTCCCTATTTGAATCTAACATGGAATGCTTACACATTGAAATGTGTTAAGCATGTAGGTTTTACATGTTTACAAAACCTTCGTTTTCAAAACTATTGAAATTTAGATTCCAAGATTGAGTGGAGCTTAAGTTTGGAATCCATCAAACGTATGCAAACTCCCCAACGACGCTAGGATGTGAGCATGCGAGCGTGAGCCTAAGAGCGGTGAGTAGGGATTGTATGAGCCCACAATCTCAAAATTTTCAAAATGATGTAATTTCTAATTTTTTTTGGTTAACAAATCAAAGATCAACATTTTTTCAATTAAAAAATACTATATTTCTCTAAAATACCTATTACCACATGACCCATGACCGTGGATTTTAGATTAAATAAACCTCGCAAGGTGATGCTATTGCATGATTTAAAATTTCTATCATGTTCAGGAAGGCCATCCCAAAGTGGGTTGACCAAGTCAAAGTATAAATAATTTAAAAGAAATTTTGAGGATGAGAGGGAGCAAACGTTGTGAAAACACATAGGATGTGGAACATCGTATACATAATTAGGTATTTGAATATAATATATCGGTATGATATATCTACTTGATAGCAGTCTAATATCTATCAACTAACTTGCTCACTCACACGTCTTGATGATTCCAGCAGCAACAAGCACTTGCTTAATTTCATCCCAACTGAGGGTAGGAGCATGAATGAACGTGTCTTTCTTGTAATCCAATTTGCATAAGTAACGGAAGATGTAATAGAGGTGTTTGTAATTTATGTACATGCCACGCTTTCCAATGGATATGCCGTTCATGCTTCCATAATGGGGACAAGTACAAGATGAAAAATTACAAAGTGTGATGTTATAAATTTTCTCGTTAAAAGCAATCTTGAACAAAAATGTGATAATAGCACCAAATCCAAGGTAAGGAAGGAGGTTCACCCCGGCAATAATTCCAGTTACATTCCTTGCACTCTCCCACTGATTGCGGTGATTTTCGGTGGGTGCCTTACAACTTCGACGAACTTGTTTGCCATTCCGAAGAGAAGGGATTCTTTCAGCATGTGTTGGTCGAGGATGAGTCCACAAAACATGCTGAAATACCCTAGACGAAGAGACAAATCGTCAAGGGGAAATGGGCACGTTGGATTGTAGGTAGAACCCAACTTCTTCAAGCTCAATGATTTTAGTACGGGTAAGGTTGGTACCAGTAAGAACATGCCAAACTTCAGGGATTTCGGGTTGTGTAAGATGTCACCAAAAGTACTCCACCCTTCGATTTCGTCCTAGCCCGAGTGGAATAGTATTGATGACACTTAGCAAACTCCTTCCTTAGTAACTCAATATATCATTCTAAATTGCCTTTGGAATATACACAACGTTAATGACTTATGATTTAACCCCCAAGGCTACATCCAGAATAAATTTTAGAATAGTGTAACTTTCCCATTACTTCTCGGAATGTCCTGAAATTTTATCTGTAACTAGGAAGACAAAGCAAAAAACATCTCACCAATTTGTGAGCCTATCCCATTTTCTGTCCGACAGTTATGACCATTTTAGTGTGTCAGTCTACCCAGACTTCAGAATGTCATAATTTCCTCCCACGGGCTCCAAAGAACTTCAAATTTTGGGAGCAATCACAAAAACTAATTGTTTATGACCCCCTGAAATTTCAAACTATTTTCATTTTCTGCCAAAACGTTATGGCCTTTTTAGTCTGCAACTCTTGAAAACACTTCAGAATGATATATCTCCTTCTCATCTACTCGGAATGACTTGAAATTTGTAACACAACTAGGAAACCTAAGAACAAAGCATCCCTCAAAATTTTATGCGTTTCCAAGCCTCTGTCCAGGAGTTATGCCCATTTCAGCTCGAAAATATAGGCAAAGTTCAGAATATCATAACTGTTGCTCCAGTACTCCAAACATCCTCAGATTTTGACCATGTTCATATAAACAAGTTGTTTACTAACCCTCTAAATTTCAACGAAGTATCTTCTTCTGCTCGGAAGTTATGCCCCTTACAACCTAGACTACTCAAAGGACCCTCTCATTTACCAACTCGTGTTCCGGCAACGTGTCACCAAAAGTACTCCACCCTTCGAATTCCTCCTAGCCCGAGTGGAATAGTTATGATGACACTTAGCAAACACATATACCCAAGAAATATGAACTCAAGTACTACAACTTGAAGCCATAAATTATATTAAAATCATTCATACCCAAACTAATGCTAACAAGAGGTCAAGCCCTCTTCAAGGCCAACTAGCCTTGGCTCCTAACTTCAAAACCATGCACACACATGTGCTCCTATCTTGCTTCCATATACCCACACTTATAACACGTGGGGTGCCAAGGAGCACGAAGGAAAGAGAGGATGAGTGAGGGAAGAATGAGGGATTATATAGTGAGTTTGAGGGGGTGAGCACCCTCAAGGCTCACGATAAGCCCTCGAACTCTCCTCCTACTTTGTAGGCTCTCATCTTATCTCCTAAGCCTTCCTCCCTCAATTGATCAACAAAGATCCTAATTCAAACATTTAACTAACCTTGGTTTTCTACCTACCACACTTTACCAAGGTATGTCCTCATACTACTTAAATCCACTTCACACAAACCTAATGCTTCAAACTTAGCTTTCTTCAAGCTTCACTCTTTTTATATTTTTGTGAATAATCATAAATCAACAAAACACTACTTGTAATGTTTTACAAATATTAACAACACATGTGGGCATCAATTTGGGCTCACATAAGAACATGAGAATGCTTAGGTCCCATGACGCAATGTGCAATTTTGTATGGATAAAATCAAAACTCCTCGATTTCAATTGTTGAGCCCTTATACTTACATTTCTGTCCTTTGTAAGTAGGGGCGGCAGTGGGTTTCTCATGCCTAACAACCAACAACTTGCATTTGGTTTGTGTGTGTTTTTGAATGGCGTGACATTGTTTCTTTGATTTGTGTGAGATTCTTGCTATGTGCCATTACGATGTATCACAATTTGTTTCCACCACAGTTTGGATATGGGGCATGACATGGTTGAACTCCTCAGCAATAGTTCCTAATTGCACTCTAGTAGTGGTAGATTTAGTTTGAAGTTGGGGATGAGAGAAAGTAACCTTGTCAGGGCGATGAGAATCACTTTCAAAACCAATTGGAAGATCCAATTTCATTTTGGTGGAACTGAATACCTCTTCCCCCTCCAAGTGCGGAATTCGAGTGCAGGTGTTTCTGTGCCACGCATCTCACTGAGTGTTTCGGCAATTTTCTTTCCGTCTTCAGATGCCATAGCTCTTTTCAGTTTCAAATCCTATTTAGAACGGCCTTTACCGGAAGGGCCCCCACAGAGATAAGCTCCATAGTTGGTCATTTGCATGAAGGCTCAAACCAATTATCACATGTGGCAACAAACAAGTTGGATCTGCGTTTTCTTGAAGCCTGCATCCATTTGTTGTGCATTGTTTCTACTACTGTTGGCCTTCAGTGCCCTCAGTTTGCATATCGCAAACAACAATGGTCATGACTTTGCAATAAATGGAGTCATAGACATGACATGCGATAGGTGTCCATGATTTCACCCTTTTGACATGATCGAATATGACAAAGCAATTTTGGAGGTCGCCCCCTGGTTGCATCCACCGTACAAGATCAACACCACTCCCAAGTCCATCCACAAGCATCTTGAACAAATAAAGCTTCTCATGGCCTTGGCCCGGAAATACACTATCATGGATGTATTCCATTTTGGCACGTCCTTTCATGTCAAGAATACGATCAATTGTGCCACCGCCTTTGTTGTTGCTCCGGAAAGAGGATATTTGTGAGCTCAAAATTGAGCCCACATATGTTGTTGACCTAAGGATTTCGCGATTTTTGGTGTTTGACACGATTTAAAGAACTTAACTAACACTAAAATTGGAGGGAACTTAAGATAAGTTAAGAATTAGATTAGTCGAGCTGAGTCGAGTTAAAATTAAGGCTAGGATGTTGAAGAGATAAAACGAACTAAAATTATGTTAAAGGTAAGGAAACTAAGTAGTAAGTTAAGTTAAGAGCAAGTGAACCGGAGAAGAGAAAAAGTCAAGAAGAGCTCGTTTTCTTCCGGGCCGCCCGAAGAGATGCCGTGCAGCGGGAAAAAAAAAGCAATCTGGAAGGGGTCTCTGGAATTCGGCAAGGAGAGCCCATTATGCAAGTAAAAAGTGAGAGACTCCCGGTGGCACACGGAAGCCCTGTCACGGTACGGAGCAGAGTCCTTAGGAATGCCGCTGCAGGAATTAGAGGAAGATTTGTGGGGATCAAGTAGCAGTATAGTGTAGGAGGGACACAAGTAGGAGGGCAAGGCATGCTCGAGAGAGGAGAGCAAAAGCGAGACGGAAGCACTGCCGTCGCGGGTGGTGCTTGGACTAACATGCCATATGCGGGGCATGTGGACGTTGAGTGGTGCGATCGTGATTTTCAGGTAGGGAAGAGAGAGGTCCCAGAGTTGTATGAAGGATCAGGTTAGTAGGTAGAAGTAGTGAAAAAAAGAACTCGGAAGAGGTGTGGGATTTTTGCTAGGGATGAACTGAGAGTGGGATGATCTGAGCGCAATAATGAGTTAGGAGGCTCAGTGTGCACATGGAGGAAGTTGGCATCGATTGTTTTTCCAGGAGATTTCTAGGAGATCCTGGGATGCACCTCGAGGCGCAAAGGAGCTTGGTCCGGGAGATCTAGGGTCTTTGGATCTGAATTGATTTTATTTCTCCAGGGGTTGGAGACTGGGTCCTGAGGGGTTGGTGAGGTTTAAGGAAGTTTGGCTAGCACGAGGATTACACTGGATTGAGTAGGGGAGGAGCTTGAGCGAGGAGGTGGCCCACTAAGGGTTGAAATCAAGCTGCAGTGGTTAGGAGATTCGTTCGGTGTGGTGCCGCGGAGCGAACAAGGAGTGGAAGCTTGGGAAGTTTTCTTAAATCGGACTAGGCTAAGGGGACATCCAATGAAGTTGGCATTGAGGTGAGGCTAGAGGGCGCTACCCCTGGGCAGTAGAGGTCAATGGTTGATTTCAGAGGAATTGGAGAGTGTTTCAGGCGGAGGGAAGGATCTGCGCCTGGAGGAGGTTGATGGTAGGGGTTGAGGAACCTGTCAAGAACCTGAGCTGTGCCCACACATCATCCCTTGTACACACACAGCTAAACACAGGCCAGAAGTCATCGAAACACAGGAGTCGGAAAAATAAATTCATAACTCAAGCAATGACATGAGCTAGTTCTATGTAGAAGTCCTTGAGAGTCAAAAAAATGAAATAAAATAAAATGAATAGGATTGCTATGGGATGGTAGTGAATCTTGGTTAAGTGCTTTATGCGCGGCAATCGTAGAGTCGCATTGGTGAAAGGTGAGAAGTTCCTCCGGTTCCATGATATGTCTTCCAAGAACTATTGTTAAGGAGAATGGAGTGTCAGTGGGAGGGCATGAAGATGACGAGGCCTTCGCTGTTAGTAATTTAAATTCCGCTAGTCACTGGAAGGTTCTAACCTGGTGAAGTCCCCAGTAAGGTAGAAAACTCTCAGGAAATGTCGGGTGTTGCAGTCTCGTGGGATAGAGATGTCGCCATGATTCTTCGAAGGTCCTGGATTAATCCAGGTGAGGCCGTGGGTCATTTTCAGGAGTTCAGATGCACAATTGATGGTAAGTGTGTGAGCCCAATTTGGTGCCCACATGTGGTTTTAACCACACAAGTGCATTAAAACGTGACTTTGACATTTCTGCAATTATTCACAATTATAAAGAGAGTGAAGCTTCTGTGTTTGATTTAAGATTAAGTTTAAAATGTTAGTGTGGGTGTTGTGTTGGAATTTAGGCTTAGGAGATCAGGGAGTGATTAGTTACTCATTAAGCTATTATTTTAGTCGAGTGGGTTAGAACTTGGAAGGATGCTTAATGTACTCGGGGTTCAGTCGTGTTTATTACCTCTTTCAACTTAGGGAGTTCCTAGTTATCCGCCAGGATTGGGTTGCAGGGTTTTTCGGATCAATGTTGCTGGCCGAAACTGGGAGGAAGAGAGAAGAGGCTCTCAAGACACAAGAAGGTGGTGAGTGAAGGTGGAGGTAGCTACCGAGGGCACAGGCAGCTGCCACGGCATGGAATCCAGGAATGAGAGCGAAGTTTGAAGTTGCTGGTTTTTGAGTGAAGGTTCTGAATCCAGGAAGGAGAGCGAAGTTGAAGCTGCTAGTTTTTTTTTGTGTGAAGGTTCTGAATCCAGGAAGGAGAGCGAAGTTGAAGCTTCTGGTTTTTTTTGTGTGAAGGTTCTGAATCCAGGAAGGAGAGCGAAGTTGAAGCTGTTGGTTTTTTTGTGTGAAGGTTCTGAATCCAGGAAGGAGAGCGAAGTTGAAGCTGCTGGTTTTTTTTGTGTGAAGGTTCTGAATCCAGGAAGGAGAGCGAAGTTTGAAGCTGCTGGTTTTTAAGTGAAGGTTCCGAATCCAGGCTCAGAGCAAAGTGAGGCTGCTGGTTTTGAGTGAAGGTTCTGAATCCAGGAAGGAGGGCGAAGTGAAGCTGTTGGTTTTGAGTGAAGGTAGAGGCTGCGGCCGAGGGCACAGGCAGCTGCCATGGCATGGAATCCAGGTTTCTGAGTAAAGGATGGGCAGACTGCCGAGGGTGCAGGCAACTGCCGAGGGATACAGACTTGGCACAATGTGGCAACGTGGCAATGCACAAGGGAGAACCAGTAGGTAGTTAGGCAAGTAGAATTCAAAGAACCTCTAAGTGTGAAGGGGTGCCTTATATAGCTAGTGATTAGGCTAATTAGTTGCCTAGCATATAAAATATGTAGGAAATTAGAGTAGGAGTAAATGTGAGTGTGAGTGGGTGTGATGTGTACCATGGGTGCATGAGCATTTTTCAATGCTAATGCTCTGTGAGTTTAATAAAAAGAGTGTGTTTTGTGTTTGAATTCATTGGAGTATGAATGAGGAGTTTCCAAGGCCAAGAGTTAACAAAGACATGTGAGCCATAGACTCCTGCTCGGATTACTGACGCAAAGGGTGGAGGTTTATGGTTGACAAAGTGGTGTAAAGGTCATGAGATGCCCCCCTCCGGTGACGTTTGACGCTCTGCACTTGTATCTGGTTCTTTTTGCAAAAAAAAGAAAAGGGAATTGATCACCATCAATCCGTTTACCTATGTGAGTTTTCTGTTCCGATTGACCTGAGGGGTGTCTGGGAGGTCAATAGGGGTTGAATGTATCTTGGTGATGATTCCTACGCTGGTTGTGTAACCCACCACAAATGCTCTCGGACCACAATGTCAAGCTTACGACAGGATGGTGGGAATGAGAAGAGAAAGAAAAAGAGTGAGAATGGGAACCCTGTGAAGGATTGGTTGATTAGTGCTGGGAAAACGGGTTGCAACTGCTTTATTCTCTCCAATAGTGATTGAGATTAAGTGCAAGGATCAATTGATTGGGTGCTAACAATTAGTTGCAGCGAGATGGTGGGTTTGTGATTGTTAAACCCATCATAAAGGGATGCACTTGTAATGTCACTACGTTGGTAGAAATTGTTAGGCTCTCGAGCCTTCGTGATTGCGTTGTGGTTTGTGGAGCAGAAAGGTGGCAGTTGTGTGTAGGTGATGTAGAGCAAGGGGGACCAGGGTGCTAGTGTGCTGGCCTCAACTGCTAAGGCGAGTCCAGATCTCCACAGGAAGGAGATTGCTGGTGGCCGAGGGAAGTGCTTCCTCGCCAGGAGAAATCGGCAGCGATCATGGGATTCCACTGCAGCCTCTTCAATGACACTCCTTTGTTAGCTGCATTGTGCAGGATGCGAAGAGTTTAACCCCTCCTTACAGGTGCAGCCTTGAGCAGCTTAACCTGTGTTGCTCTTCCTTCTGTTGTTGTGCTGTTCCGGTGCCGAAATTGTTGGTTCCTCGGCATGCACACGACATCAGGGCAACTTGCACAGGTTGAGTAGAAGTGGGGATGAGAGGTGCACAGACTATCGAGAGAGGCAGGTGGGTTGGAGTGAGGGCAAGGGCTACATTAAGGAGTGCAATCTATTGGGCAATGGGTAACAACTGAGGAGGAGGTGAAGGGACCACAGTGGCAGGATGTGAATAGGGCCAGCTCCTCACCTGCAGTACTTCTTTGAACTGCCAGTGAATGAGTAGGGCAAAGGGTGATTGATGGGTTGCCGCGAGTTGCTCATGGGGCTTGGCATGAACTGGGCAGTGGAGCAGAGGCTGGAGGGTAGTGTAGTGGGCTTAGAGACAGGAAAGAGGCGAGGTAATTAAACCGAGGTCCTAAGGACATTGTAAGCACTTACATATGTTATGAGTAACACAAGTGTTTATTAACGCTGGTGTGTTATTAATAAAATGGTGTTATGAGCGCAACTCCACATTTGACTGATGTGAATGCCAACACATGTAATCATCAATTAGTTAGAACTTGTGAGAAAGGAACTCCTCACCCGGACTAGGACGCACTCAAAGGTGGGGAGGATCCTTGCTTACAATATCATGTTGCGAACATTGGGTGAGCTAAGGAGATGAAACTTATCCATAACATTCTCCAACGCATCACCGCGGAGGATCTCCTTTGGTCCAGGTCCATTGTGAATAAGAAATGTGTCGAGGAATTCCTTGCTTGCGGCCAGGGCAATGGCGAAGGTTTTGGTGGATGGAGTTCTGGCCACTACGTAAGCGATCAATCTGGTGATTGCTTCAAGGGACTCCCTGCATTGGCCGTCAGCAACTGGATGGGAATGGACTCCCAAGTGGATGCACGCACATGACAAATCTTCGGATCTTAGTACATAATAAATTTGCGAATTACAAATATTGAGGCAAGTAGGAGATTGTCTACATAATCTACAGGGCACAATAGAATTTGGTGGAGGAATGTGACCTAGGCTAAAAGAATGGTTAGTGATTCCAATCCACTCAATTTCGTTACTCTTCGAAGATCATGTACGGTAATCACAACTTGTATTCTCACAGATCAAATGTCCAACACAATAAGACTTTTTGAACTTCAAACCTAGGTCATTGTAAATGTTCGACGTAATGGTGCGACACCATGTGTGACCGTCATACCGTTTACGTCGCAACCCTTGCTAGGCCCCCATTGCTAACTCGGTCCATTTTTCAAATCTAGCAAGAGTTACGACCGCTAACCCTTCGCATACCGCCATGCGAAAGGTTAGCTTCCCAATACCGCGGACCCCAAGCTCATAGGAGGGGGACCAAACCTCCTACTTGGTTTTCGGGACTCACCCCTCAATCGGTAACCATTTCTTGGATTTGGACTTCCATCCATGGAAGTCCAATCTTATGTTGCACAATATGTTGCCGGAGCAACACTACAACAACCCGAGCCAAACTAGCCAACTATGCCCTCACAATGGGCCAATGTCCATGGAGGCCTGGCCGCTTGGCCTCGGGTGGATGAGGCCACACCACCTCACCCATATAAGCCTCTAGGACTCTAGGCAGGACCCCTACCCCACCGTCAAGTAACCATTTGTCTCTCCCCCAACTCTTGGGGCCAAGTAGACATTTTCCCTTAGCCGCTGGGCCTACAAGGCCCCAACAGCTTCAGAACCCCATAACTTCCTCATACGGTCTTTGATTCCAACAATCGACCACTCCATCGTGATCTACATTTCACGTAGATCACGATGGACTACTCACTTGCCCCATTCAGGTAAGTACAAAGGAAGTTATGCCCCCTTTAAAGGTTCGCAGTCCCGGGAGCCACTCCCAGGCCACTGCTGGTCCAGGGCGCAGTCCCGGGACAGCACCCCACTCAACTTGCCATATCTTCTAGCTAACACCTCCAAATGAGGTGTTCTAAAGCATTCTAGAATCGGCACGCTATAAGCTACGCATAGCTTATGGCCTCACCCTCATGCCTCCTAGTCTCCGTGGGTGGGAGGCGTTCTCAACGCCCGGGGCCCTCACCCACACTAGGATCACTTGGGCCCTCTCACCAACGGCACCACAAGTCCCGGGTGTCACTCCGGGGTCCCCCTTGTGCCCAAGGTGTTTCGGGCAATCCGCATGGAGAGGTCCGCGACAGTTTATCCATGCCATCTATGCCTTTAGCCCCAGAAGTGGGGACAATTCAAAGAGAACATCACCATTGAATGTAGCAGGGAGGAACATGACCTTATGATATTCAATGACATCAAAGCTAAAATGAGCAAGCTCATTCCGTGATCCGGGCACTAAAGATAATTTGCAAAGGCATTGCATAACAATAAGGGAATCGTGAGGATTTGGGGAAAGAGGAGGACGAAAAAAACTGGACGATGCAGGATTAAGAAGGGTAGTATGGAAGGTGGTAGCCACCGTGGATGGTAGAGCAACATTTGAAGAGGATTGTTGACTAATGACGATATTCATTATATCGAGACTTTTCAGCGATTTTGAGACAAAATGCTAGTTATTGGAAAATCATTTGAAAAAATAGTAATTGAAACCAAAAATAAATAGTGCCCAAATAATGATCTGCTAATACAATTCTAAAAGTTGGTGTTCTTACCTATTTATTAAAAAATTCTAGTAAAGAGATAAAGCAGTTTATCTTCGAGTCAAGGATAAAATGAGACTCCAAAATGTTTCGATATAATGAATATCATCATACTAACTTTAATCGGTGTATCGCCTTCAAAATCATTGGATGATAACTCTATTAGAGGTTTTAGGGACTCACGTTTAATACCTTGGAGATTGATGAAGATAGTATCATCGGAACGGGCATTTGATGGAGACTCCACTCATATTGGACGTAACAATGGGTATTTAACACTAGACGTACGAGAAACGGGAGTTAGTATTTTGGTTGAAGTTGTTGAGGAGATACCGTAAACTCTATAGCATCCTGCATGAAGAAGCTGGAAGCCTTCATGATCGTTGTATCTTGATTGGAAGATAGATTCTTTGAGAGCACTAGAGTCACTTCACACTTCTTCCTCTACGACAATAGCAGGAGGGGAGAATCCAAAACGGATATGAAAGACTATGAGCCCAAAGTTGACCTCACATGGGTTGTTAGCCTTAAGACGAGTTGATTTTTCGTGTCTCGGAAAATTTAAAACTTAAAATTATACAAAAGAGTGGTAGTAAGGTAAGCCGAGTTGGATGTTAGGATGTGGAGTTAAGTTGAGTTGGAAGTGAGGTTGTGATTTTGGAGAGATAGGATGAACCTTAGTTATGTAAAAGTGAGAGAAGCTAAGTAGGGAGTTAGGGTAAAAAGCAAATGGACTAAGGAAAGAAAAGGTCAATGGAAGCCCATTTTTTCCCGGGCCACCTGAGGAAATGCCGGGCAGGGGGAAAAAATGAGCTTGCGGAAGGGGTCTCTGGAGTTTGGCCACTGGAGCTCATTATGCATACGATGAGAGAAGCCGAGAGGAGAGCTCGCGGAAGCCCTGCCGCAATGTAGAACTTCTCCCTACGATGGCACACTGGCTTAGTCTGCACAGATCCAATGGATAGTTGTGGACAAGGAAGGTTGATAGACGGAAGATGTCGTACGAATTTTTTGATTTTTGAAGCCTAAATGAATTTTAAGTGTGAATAGCCACTTCATGAACTAGAAAAGATGAAACTTTGTCGTGTGAAATGACTATTGTCTTGTGATATGTGAAACTAGGCCATGTGAAGTCTATGGCCTGGTTTGAAGAGACAAAGACGGTTATAACTACTTGTGGAGGAAGAGAAGAGGAGAGAGGCCATTCATTGTGAATATGTCTTTGAGGTGAGAGGCCGAGAGCACAAGAGAGTAATTTTGAACTTTTTGACTTGTGTGTAAATTTTTGGCGAACTCATTTTGGAATATTAAATTTATTTGTAAGCACATGCGTGGGATGCGCATATGCTAAGGTCCATTGTCTATTGTTGTTGTTGTTGTTGTTGTTGTTGTTATTGTTTTTGTCATAATTACAGTGGCTTCCAGGAGATTTTACGGGAGTCGTAAGCAATTGTTTGATTTTGGAACAAAGTGGGAATGATAGAAGTCTTGATTTTCAAGTCATAATTGCCTACTGTAATCCAGAGTTACCAGTGAATTGCATCAGTTTTCTCACTCTGTATCAATTGTTGTTTATTTTTTTGGCAAGGGCAAATGCAGACTATGGTGTACTACTAATGTACGTCACATGGGCAAAAATGAAGGGTTCTTTAAGCAAATGGACTTAGAAAGTTGAACAATTAAGTATTTAAGAATGAAAGTACTCAAATTTAGATAGTAGATTTGATGATAAACCAATGCCCGAAAAAATTAAATAGAAACCTCTAATGAATTAAGAGAAAAGGACTTTTGAACATAGGTCCTAAATCTGTCACAATGCATTTTCATTATAGAAAGGACTCTTGAACTCATATTTAAACTTAGGATATGGAAAAAATATTTGAACAAATTTATTAGAGGGTTGGGATGGTTGAAATTTAGAAACAATTATTTGTAGATGGCCTTTATTTTTGCGAAAAAAGGACTTTTTCATAGTAATAAATGACTATAATCTTTGGTGATTGATTTCTTTGTATTGGAGTATTATTTTAAACTTTTTCTCTTTGACAAAGTCTCTTAGAATGTCATAAACTATGATGGTGCACCTTTAAATTTTGGAAATTCCACAATTCTAGGACAACGTAGTCACAAGACCAATCTCTGTGACGCTGATGTCATACAATTGAGATGACGTCATACTGCCACGTGTATGGTCAGGATCGCATCCTTCGCAGGCTTACGCGCTGCCACTGATGTTGTTGATTAGGGTTTAGGGTGGCCTTTGCTCATCGTCATTTAGGGTTGTAGTTTTGTACTCCAAGTTTTTTCTTCTTCGGTGCAGTGTCTCGTATTGTGAGTTCAATGTTGTGTCTCGTATTGTGAGTTGTTGAAGTCCTGATTGCAGAAGCTGGTTTTACGGTAGAGAATGTTGAAAGCTTTGAACGGACATTGATGCACTCCGCATCTGAGATCTGAGGCAACTTCAAGATAATTAGGTCTTAATTTCTCTCATTGCTTGTGGTTCGGTGTCTTTTAATCTTTGTGATCAAATGTCGGCATTCCACACCGGTGTGACTTGCCGTTGCGATTCAGTCGTGGCGTGCGATTCGCGTGAGTTAGTCGTTGTGACTGCGTAGGGTCTTAGGGTTTTCGTCTGTTTTCATTGGGTATTGGAGAAGAGCTCTCACTTCTCAGTGGGTGAGTACTTGTTGAATTTGAATGCATTATGCTCTTTCATTGTATTTGTGCCAGAACACAAGTTTCAAAATTACCATAGTTCTGGTTTTAGGGTTTAGGATTTTACTGAATGCAGAACATGAGGATGCTCAATTCTAAGGTTTTTCAATGTGTATTCAAGAGCTGCTTATACATTTGTATTGGAAGTTGCAGATATCACCCAATTTGTTCTCAGCGAGTGGCATTGCAATTATGGGTTCACAAAGAATAAAGGACATGAGGGCCGGCATCGTTAGGCCGGGACCTCAAGACAGACTTCCATTTGTATTAGCAGGTGACATGGAGAAAGCTAGGTTACAATCGCAGAATGAGAGGCAAACACGATGCCGAGCCTTACGCAAGGAACGGCAAGTAGCAGCACAACTAGAATTTTTAGCTAACACACCTGCCGATGTTCTTGAAGATCGAGAGAAACGGCGAATTGCTTCAAACATGTATTTTGCTTGTACTGAGGAGTTGTCTAAGTGCCCAGGGCCTCTTACTCGAAAGGATGTGCTCGGGAAGCTTATTGATAAGTTTCACACGGAGCTTCCTGACCACATCCTATCGAAGAAACGATCTTTTGCCCAACAAGAGGTCATGTCAGGGTTCCAGCAAGCCTTAAGTGAAGTTAGAGGTAGCAATAGTGGTCCTAAGCTGGCAACCATGCACGCTTTATTAACGGCAACAGTTAGTGCAACCAATATCTCCTCAATTAGACAAGTAGCGATTTCTTTAGACGTTCACCCGAGGAACATTAGACAGGCTATGGTCCGTAGACGATTAATGTGTGAGAGTGGAGGTTTCTTGTGGAACCTTAGTGTAAGGAGGAAGAGGATGGATGGTGTGACTGCAGAAACGAAGCATGCAGTCTTAACGTGGTGGGTATCTGAATCCCGAGTAAGTCCGAACAAGAAGGATGTGACGCGGAAACGAATTGGACCTGGTGTGTACGATGAGAAGCCCACACACTACTTGTTGGAGACACATGTAAAAACAAAACTCCTTTTTTGATATTGCCGTGTTCCATAGAGTAGGCTGAATTCCATTTCCATTTTCTTACTTTCATTGTAGGGTACAGTACTCCCTTTTGGACACATTTTTGTCTGTAGGATTGTGTTCATAGACATCCAGAAGTTAACCCTTAGTGCTGTCGGAGTAGGAAAAATAATGTCTGAGTAAGAAATCCTTCGTCCAAATAGGAGATAGATGCTTCGAGTACAGAAGTAGTTGTCTGTTACTGCAGAAAAGTACTCAAAGACTGGTATTGACCTCCTCACAAAGGCACGAAGCTAGATTGTAGACAATGAACTAAATATACAGTCCTTGTAACCTTCTAAGTACTACTTCAAAAACGTTGTTAGTGCTTTATTTGTGCAATCTTGACATTTGAGTACTTCAAAAAAGCTGTTAGTGCTTTATTTGTGCAATCTTGACATTTGAGTACTTCAAAAAAGTTGTTTGTGCTTTATTTGTGCCATCTTGACATTTGAGGCACCAAAAGTACATCAAGTTTGTATGGTCCACATGGTTTGATTTGTAAGTCCATTATTTTACATGGAATGCTTTAGGGCTGATAAATAGTACTTGAACTGCACTAGTTGGTGTTTGAGGGTTAGATGTGGGTTCAAAAAGTAGTGTTGAAGTAGTACTTGATTACAATGTACTATACCTTAGTTGTGTTCTAGTACTAATATTGGAATTTTTTGTTTAGACTGATTTTTTCCTCAGATTCCAGGGTGCGCATGGGTGGGCAGTCATTGGAGAACGGTCTTTCGGTGGGATGAAGCCATTCTTTGTGAAGCAGCTATCTGAACGAAACACATGTTGCTGTATCTACCACGTAGAGCTGAATGAGCTGCGATTGGGAATCAATAAGATGAGGGCATCACGTGGTGCTGCAGAGGTCTGCTCTCACCCTCTTGACTCTCAAGGTTGTTGTTTTGCATCATACTTGATGTATTCTAGTCTTAATGAAATGTGGGAGTCAATAGTATGTCCTAAAGAAGAGCATGATGAGTGGCATCGAGCTGAATGCCTATTTGGAGACTGCCAAGATTGTGGAATAAAGTTTCTACCAACATGTGAGGATGAAATGGATGGGGTAGGGGACAAGTTGGTTGAATGGAGGCGATTTGCCAAAGAAGAATGCCACACCAAATCTGGTAAGGTAGTGTAGAAATTGGCACTAGTTTACAAGAAGACCTTACATGAGGACCTAATTGAGTACATGAAACCCAAACTTCAGCACTTTGTAACTCACAGTTTTGTAGCACGATGGGAAGACAAGCAGTTCAAAGTGTGCATAAAGGGTTTTGGGAGAGATAGTGTAATCTTTGTTGTGGATTTTGCAGAGAATTACAAGTTTGAGATCCAAAACGAAGTCCAATCCATGCACTGGCATTCCTATCAGATCTCAATACTAGTGCATATTTTGTTTAGACACAACCATGAGGCAGATCCTTACGATGAAGACACATGGATTTTGACGGAGTATCACTTCTATATTAGTGACGATATTGTCCATGATTCTCTTTTTGTGCAGCACTGCTTTGGTTTGCATTGGGAATACTTGAAAGCACAGAATTTCAGTCCTAAAATGCATTATGTTTGGTCTGATGGGTGCGCTGCCCAATTTAAATCTGCCAAACCATGGTTTTTTGTCAGTAGATATCCAAATATGACTAATGGTTGTGGAATGCTATGGAGTTTTTTTGGGAGTGGGCATGGAAAAGGACCGCATGATGGTGCAGGGGCGTGGTAAAGTGCTTCATCAGGAGAGAACAACTCAAATCAGATGGTTGGAGGTTGCAGAATGCTGCCACAGTGGTAGAGTTTCTGAAGCAGAAACTATCTGCACGCCTTGAATCATCTTACTTGGGTCGCCGGAAGCCTATGAGAAGAGAATTTTGGGATGTTTCACGGGAAAACGTGAACAAACTTCAAGATCTGGACTGCGATACCATTTCAGGGACCAGGGGTTTGCATTCTATACTTGCCACTAATCGTAATCACCTTACACATCTACAGGTGAAAAAACTTGCTTGCTTTTGTTTGTTTTGCTTCGATGGTAAGTGGGAGGAATGCATTAATTTGTAGTGGACAGGTCCATGGATGTCAAGATATTTGCAGCCAGATAATGTTGCTCATGTACGTAATCTGATGATGGCTCCTAAGAGCAATGTCTGGGCTTGTGATGCATCAGGTGAAACTACATTAGCATCCACCCTTGACATTGGGGACAATTTTGCTGTAAATGCAGCTGAAGGGAACTCAGAGGGTGCGGACTTTTGGGTGATTAATTGCACCAAAACTATGCATGCAGTGAAACATGCTTTCACATGCAAGTGGGGAACCTCATTTGAAGTCGGGGATGAAATAGTAGCTGGATTCTACTACCAGCGCTGGGGGACTTCAGAGACATCTTATGTACTCTTGAAGAATTCTCACCCAGTTCACATGCATGCTCATCTAGTAAGAGCTGTAAAGTTTGACATGCTTCCAAAGGATTACAAGGTTCAAGGCAATGACTTGGTTTATGAGTTGCCTGCGTGTGCCTGGAATGGTATCAAGGAAGTCATTGCTTGCCTTCACTTTGATGATGATTGATTAATTCTTATGTGTAGTTCACAGGTTCGGTGGTAAAGTACTTGACTTATGCTGCAAGCATTTGCTTCCAAGTCATTTTGTGCAACTTGTTTTGCTTCCAAGTCATTTGTTATTATATGTGCAGCCTGTTTTGCTCTTGAAGATGAAATGAAATGAACTTTCAAATGTTGACCATTTTGTACCTTGTTTGGAGAAGCAGGCAAGTTTGAAGACTTGCAACTGGCATTGCATGGGAGAGTGGACTTCTAGCATGGCTTGTACGGCCAAGCAAGACACCAGCACATAGTGATACGTTAGAAACTTCTGTAGTGTCAGTATTATGGGTTGCGGGTCATATAGTTAGGTGCACTTATAATTTCTGAATACCTTGTAGAATCGGCAATTTTTAATGCCAAAATGCTCTTAATCTGAGAGGTTTTCTTTGCAATTTTTAGTGATATTTCACATTATGATTTAAGCCTAGACTTTCTTCATTCCCTTAGTTCCATTATTCAGAATGTCCAGTCAAGGTGGAAATGATGAAGGTACATGGTGATCTGCATATGGAATACCAAGTCCTATAGATTTCAAGTAATGAGTCTAATTTGTACTCAAGTAGGGGTGTGTACTATGGTGGTAATATTGGTCATGGGATCTTGCACCTCTGCCTGTACACACCAATGGCAGCTAGGATCACATTCCAGAGGTTATGCTGTTGAAATGAGTATTGAGGAGATATGGGTTCGAGGCCATCCCACTTGGTTTAGCTCATAGACATACCCCTAATGATTATTTCTCTTTGCAAGACACCAAAAAGGCATGTATCCATGAGAGAGTGGATTGACTGCTCAAATTTTGTTAATCATTCTAGGTTTAATAGTCAACATAATTTGATGGAGCTACATGATAATCTAATACAAAAGAGAATATCCACTTTGACAATGAATTAGAGAAATTTCATATAAGCTCCAAAAATTATGAGAAAAATGGCTACAAGTAAGATTTGGAATTGCTAATCATTTTGCACTTGCAGAGAAATGTGTGTTTCATATCCTACGAGAAATGGGTGCAGAACTAAAATTGCCCGTTTAAGGCTTGCGTAACTTAGTGATAACATTTGAACACCCAATTTCAAGCATAAAAAGTTGAGCAAATAACTATGTAGATAGCCTTGGTGAATGCGGGGTGTTGTAGCCAACAGTAATGTTAAAGCCACAATGACAATCATATAAAAAGGGAATTAGAGAAGAGTACATTATTTTCCTAACATTTTATGAAGCCTCCTGACTACAACCTAAAAACTATTCATGTCATGGATGTTAGGTTAGAATATAGATTCCATGCTTGCAACATCAAATAATTTGATTCAAGTTGTGGTAAGTTTATTATAAGATACCAAATTATAGTAATTATAATTGGAAATTATTTTAAAAAGTTAAAGTCCTGATAATATGTCATTTCCCCTGGACCACGATTGCAAAATTATACATGAACTTCAAATTGTAGGGTTGTCAGTTTTTTGGAAACAAATCATATTTGTGAAGAAGACATTGCAAAGGTTATCAAGCTTAGATCATCTTACGATTGAAAAAATACCCTGGAGCATGACGGTTATGAAACATGCACGTAGTGCAACATCAGTAGCAAATTCAATGCAATCTATAGCCATTTGACTCATTTTCAGACTTATTCATTATCAACGTAAAGACTCTTGTATTCATGAACTAGTCACATAATTTCCCCCCACCCCACTCCTAGAGTTGATAACCTTTAGAATTATTGTCAAAAGTAAAGACTTTAGATACAGCGGGGTCATCATAGTTGTTTTTGCAACATTGTTCTCTGCATGCATTGTTCTACATCACATCCTCAACTTCAAACTTCAGATTGTGGATCAAGAGTGCGCACTACTGAAGAGTATACTTTTATCACCAAAACAAAAAAAATTAATGCCTGGTCTTATACATGCATGAAAGGATTTGCATAGCGATTTGCATAGCAATTACTGCAGCTACATCAAAGTTCATATGAACACATATTAGGCTTTGGAATCACAACCAAATTAAATGTCTCAGGCTTCTTTGCAGTATGAGCTAGCAAATGTGTCAACAAATGTATTGAAGATGTATCTACATTTGATGAAAACTGAGCAGTTCCTTCAGGAGTCAATAATTTATTGATCTACCAAATAACTTGGATCACCATGCTCTTGGCCATCAGGGATTATCCAAACGCCTAGGTTATCAAGAAGAACACCAGCTGCTCCAAAAAACCCTACCACTTTTCCAGTTCCACTTTTGAACCAGTGACCCGATACAGACTTGGTCTCATCACCAAATGGACCATAACTCTTGAGTTTTGTATGTATGGTTAGTGATACTACACAGTAAAGGCCAACAGTTCCACCAATTCCTACCGACACCGGGTGTGTGGCCACACATCCGCTCACCTGTTTGATGTATTCACCAGGCTTGAGTTTAATCTGAGATGATACAAACAGCAACAATCAAATGGCGACACAACATGTATAAGAAATGCACACAACAACAAAACCTAATGAAATTTTGAGATAGAGTTGAAATGGGGGCAGTGATATTTACCTCTTTGTACGTGGTTGCAATGACATCCTAACAGTATGTTTGCTTGACCTCCTGCCCATCAGCTTCCACATATTTCACCTTCAGTAACCCCAACCCGGGTGGATTTTGTTGGTATTTCACTCTGATCCACTTGATGGAAGCTGCCTTACGATCAAACAGACAAAAAGTTTTATTTGGCTCATTACGTCCCCATGGCCCTTGCCTAACCGAGAATGGAGAATGGCAATACAGTTAGAGCTTCCTTAGTATCATCTTACTCATATAATTGTAGATGAGGCGATTTCAAGCTGCAAGGCCACTAAAAACCAATTGGTCTTGGACAAAATTATGACCAACAAAATGAACTGGTACATACAACTAATATGTCACCATATAGTATAAGCAATATAAAACTGAAATTCACATTCTATCAAAACTGAATTACCTAAATCCCATAGTAATTACTTCCCTTTCTGGGCACCTCGAGTGTTTTTGGCTGTGGACACTCGTTCAGTAACTGGAATTTTCACTCGTTTATTTCCTGCCATGCCTCCTTCACATGGATGTGGTTTGGATCCCGTGTACCCTCCGCTGATTGAATCAGAGAGGGTCTTCATCCTCGGGGTTTCAGCAATAGATTTATTCTTCTTGGGGCTCCGATCCAGCAAGTCCATGGATCTGCGTTTGCTATTCTCGGTCCCGCTTTGGAATCCTCTGGGAATTGGGGTCAACATGAAATCGCTATCTTCTAGGTCCTGTTCACCGTCAACATATTATGGCTCTTCTTGACCCTCAGCCTCTTCGTCTTCGTCTTCCACATTCTTGTCCTCCTCAACATAATCCGCATCATCTGCAATAACTTCAGGCTTTTTCACACTCATTTCAGGAAATCGTGTCGCACCTACTACATGTTTGCTGGCACTTACACCTGCTTTGGAGGGTAATCCCAGTTTGGCAACTTCTGTTGTTCCTGGCACAATGGAATTTCGACCCTACTTAATGACTTGAAGAACTGGCATACTCTCACGGGTTGGTCCACACCCAAACCAACATTATTTCAATCAAAACAACAATAACATTCAGATTACTTTGAACCAAAACTGGCACTAATATCAATAGTTGATTGATTACAATGATCTTTGTAAGTAATTACACCACTTTGATAGAACCACTCTTCCTAACTGTACACATTATAGCCACTCTTTGTAGCCTAAATACACTATAACATGCTACTAAAGCGCTACTCTAGCACTACCAAAGCATTAGCAAAGCACTACCAAAACATTATCAAAGAACTACCAACAACTTCCCTTACTATAAGCTACTATACTCCCAATTCAAACAGCTTTCAGCCACTGCAACAACAAACGTAAGCACTCCATACTACATATATGGTACTTCAAAGTAATCAAGACCAGTTTTGAAGCTAAATGCAAAAAAAACTCTCTGTAAGTACTCACAAACTAGTGGAACGGCAAGCTATACAACTTCACTGCAAGTCTACAGCACATTTGGTTCAATAGTACTCACAAACACAGCCAGAGTGACTTCTGGGCAAGAAAATACGAGATAGGCAGCAAGGGTCAACAATGACTGCAGTAATTATCCAATATAGTGAAGGTGATGTAGTTTGAGCACAAACCTCTGAATTCAAAATGTAGTAATTATCCAATACAGTGAAGGTGATGTAATTTGAGCACAAACCTCTAGATTCAAAATGAAGTAATTATCCAATGCAGTGAAGGTGATGTAGTTTGAGCACTCACCTCTGGAATCAAAATCGCTAATAGATGCCTCTATTGCTTGATCTGCAATCACAAGGAACAAGGCACAGTATAAGGCACTTGTTGATTTCAACATTCAAACAAAAGCACCCTTACCTTAATTCCCAAATTCACATGCCCCAAACCCTAAAGATTTAAACAAAAGAACTTAACCATGTCAAAAACTCATTCACATGTGCCATGTTTCAGAGATTCAAACAGAAGCACCCTTACCGTAAGTCAAGAATTCACTCACCTGTGTTTGGAATGCTTGGAATGGTATGTGCTTGAATGTTTGTAGTCACACCACTAACATGCCTCTTCAGTCCCACAACATCCCACCACTTCTCATGCATCTCAGCTGCACACGAAGCTACGGCACATTTACTGCTTCTTTCAAAATGGTACCGAAAGCACCAATCATGATAAAGATGTTTGCAGCTTGAGAATCGAGCAGCCCAGACAGGTTCAAAGCCTTGGGCACAAAAAGCACAAGTTTCATGAAGGCCACTACCGTAAGAACGAGTAACAACCAGTCCCAAACAAGATTGGGGTTGAGCATCTCGAAATACTTGAAAACCAGAATCAATTCGAGACACACATGTCGTCACTGCCGCTTTGACTCTCTCTGCAATGCGCTGGCTATCCTCCAAAGCTTCCACTTCAACACAAAACCCTAGATCTAATGAAGACACAACGTCGAACTCGGACTGACCTTCATCGGCCAAACCTTGGAAAACTTCAACCACAGTGCTCTGACTGTCAATTCTTTTTTGGAATGCCAGAATGTCAACCTCAACGTCTCCTACACCATCGGAGCCTATATTTTCCTTCACTACTTCCAAATCCTTGCAAAGGCTACCTAACTTATACTTCGCTTTTGCAAGGTGTGTATTTCGGTCTTCTAACTGGTTGCGTGCCCTCACTTGTCTAACCAGATACTCATCTCTCTCACTCTTTCTCAACGACAAGGACTCCTTCGATGAAATGACCAAATCGGAAGCAAACAAGTGGTAATCTTTCTAGACCTTCCCGAGCGCTGGAAGATCCGTCGGAGTGACATGTTGCAACTCGCCTTTGCACCCCCGCAAACTGCCACCTTGTTTCTGCACAATATTCGATTGGGCAGAGACTCCTTCCGACAAGTACTCTGTCTCAATCTGGTCGCCATCGCCATCGCCATCGAAATTCTCATGTACTGATTTACCACTCCGCTTCGCCGCCACCCTCCTCCGAAATTGCTCGGCACTGGTCCACTCTCCTTGTGACGCCCAGTTTATCTTCTTGTTCTTCCTCATCTCCGCAAAGACAGCTTGTGCGAAACCCTTCGAGATCTGGCGAGAAGACAACATCATACTCTTCTGATGAAGTACCATCCACAAGAACTCAGTTCGCGCAAGGACTGATTTGTCTGAGCAGTCGGTATACCGATAGTTGCTCTTCCCAATCATTGGACCGTAGAATGCCACCATCTCGTCCTCTGAATAATCCACGCCTTCCTTCAAAGACTTCGGACCTCCACCGAGATATGCCAAACCATATTTCTCAGCAAACTCTCTACGTGAGCGCCCCCTATTCTCTAACACCGAAAACAACTCTGGTGGTTCAACGTACATGGGTGGCGTCCATGCCGTCGTGCTCTTCTTCTTTCCAAAACCCTCTACTTCACCTTCTCTCTAGTTGCTCCATTGCCCTCAACCATTACCTTAGTTCTTCGAACAGTCTCTGCTGGAGACTCAAATCGAGACATGTTGCTGTAACCGAACCTTGCGTGCACCTCTTGGAATTCAGGAAGAGATCACTTGAGTGGGAAAAAAATTCAAACAACGCAGCGGGAAAGAAGCTGAAGCTCCGTAAACCCTAAGCGCCAACGCTAATCCTGATTAGGGTTAAGTGTCCACGGGCTCTTGAGAACGTGCATTGGGGACGGGGAACGGAGACACGGGAACACAAGGATGTGGTACAATACACTACAGATGTACTCGCGTTTTGCCAAAAATGAGCCAGCATAGTCTGCATCTGCCCGCTACTCTACTTCATCAACTGACATTGTTGTCATCTTGTGAGCCATAAAATTGCCCCCAACGGCAATTTGGCTCACAATTGAGGGTTTTTAATAAAATCATTAGATTAGTAATAGGAATATTTGGCCAAGAAGCCATTTAGATTATGATAGGTTAGAAAGAAGACCCTACAAGGTTAGCTAGGGTGTGTTACCATTGGGGTAAAAAGCCTTGGTAAATAGAAAATTAGAAACCGAAGGGATAAAAAAGAAATGCCCTTTATCCGAATCAGAAATGTTAAGATAGTAGGCTAGTAAGTAGGTAGGTTAAGTTAGAATCAACCAAATCAAAGCAAAAAAAAATCAAGCGGGCAAAACAAGAGTAATTCCGGAAGCGGCCAAGAAAAGAAAAGGGAGTGACAACTACAAGCGCTAAGAATCTTGCCAACTAGGACAAGGGGGTATGTTGCCACCCTTGCCAACCAAAATGAAATCAAACAAAAATAGAGAAAAGCCTTTCTAAAGGCTTAGGCAAGTGGGTGCGAGGTGGTTTTTCCCCCCCCCCTCCATTCACCACCGAGGACTTGATTGCCACCATTTAAGGGACGGGACCCCTCGGTTGAATGGAAGGGAAAAGGGATCCAACCCTTGATTGAGGGGTGATAAAAACCCCCCTTCTCCTTTCATTCCCTCTCTCTTTTCATTTTCAAGAGGACGAAGCCCTCTCAAATTTTAGCTAGAAATTCTCTCTCTCTCCCTCTCTCTAATTTATAGGGCAAAACCCTCTTCAATTCTAGTTAGAAACAAAATTTTCAAATTCTTCTAGAATTCTTATAGCTAGAATTCTTGAGAGAAGATAGTGTGTTTTTAAACACACACCTAAATAGCTGGGCCGCTTCCAATCAAGTGTAGTGGACTCGGAACTCAAAAGTTAGCCTTCAGATTTTGAGTGAATGTAGCCCTTATTGTTAGCTTTCCAAAAAACCTAAGTTTGTTAGAATCGGAGTTAGTGAGCAAAAATTATGGCCGTTTAAGTAAAAAGGGTGTCTACTGTCTTGGGAGTTGGGAGCCCCCACGGGTGTTCACCCGTGGAAGACTCCGGCACCCGGTTACGGACGCGCGTCCGTAATCTTGAGGTCGGCAGAAATTTTTTTTTTCCTGCACAATATATGTGCAAAGTTTACGACCGCGCATCCGTAAAATTCTAAGCGGGTTGGCGTAGATCAAAAAGAATTTTTTTCCCGGCACGAGATAGGTGCAAAGTTTACGGACGCACGTCCGTAAATTTTTAGAGGTATTCGCGTAAGGGCAGAATAAATGTTTTGCACAATAGGTGGGCAAGTTTACGGATGCACGTCCGTAAATGTTTAAGGGCAGTTGGATAGTACAGAATGAATTTTTTCTGCATAATATATGGGCAAATTTACGAACGCGCGTCCGTAAACTAGGCCATGCATCCTTCAACTATCAAACTGAATTGTTGTCCATCTTACAAGGGATGGTATAAGTCACACCCGGTGGGTGTATACCGAGTCATTTCATTTCATAGGTTAGGATTGCCTTGGTTCCAAGGCTGGTGCGTCTACGCTTAGACTAGGTTGTAGGTCTGGGTTAGAGTTAGGTATGAAATGGATTAATGGAGTTTAGAGCCACAATATAAAAAAACTAAGGCCCAACCTCCGGAGGTTCTACGACGCAAGTTTAATTCCCCTCCAAAATCTAAGTACTCAGCCTAGACACCCACTATCCGGGTTCGGCTTGGGCGCCTGCAAGTGCAGGCCACCCGCACCGAAGGGCTTGTGTGACACTTTTAGGCTTCCTCGGAGGGGGTGCCCAAAAACGCCACACATCTGATAGTGAGGTGCATGACATGATGAATGCTCATGAATACCTCAATTATGAGATGGAGTTTGATTTAAACAACCCCTATATATGAACCTACCGATGAGGAGTTTTTGGATATGTATTCCTTAGAACATCAAGAAATTGATGTTGATGAGGTTATGGTTGATGTGGTAGAAGAAGTTGTAGGATTTAGTGTTGCTGAGCATTTTCTAGAGACTTTGAAGAAATACTTTGAACAAAGACCAAATGATGCCCTATCACACATCAAGCGCATTCAAGGACTCCAAAAGGAAGTTTCATCTCATCATTTGGAAGCTTCTCATCATACTACTATAGACTCTTTCTTTCGGTTAGTTTAGTTGGAAGAATCTTGTCAAGTTACTACTATATAGATTATTTCTTTCAATTAGTTTAGTTGAATTATGTATTATCATTTGTACTTTCATTTTTTATTTTTATAAAACGTTATGTTCTTCATTTTCAGAATTTTAAGTGTTATTTCTATAAATGTTATTAATCATTGGTATGAATTCTATAAGCGTTACTTTTTATAATTCTATATATGTTTTTTTTTTGTTACTCCCGACTTGTAACATTTATAGAGTCTTGACTGTACTTGAACCACTTGGTAAGAGACCCTAAATAGATGATATTGGAGATTGCATCAGAAGCATAGAATACACAACATTAATAGTCATGCACCTATCATGCATACAACTCTCTGAAATTATTGAATTGTTCCCAATGTTCCTCGGAATTATGGAACCATGTATTACTCTAAGAATCACTTTTTGTTGCAATTTGTGCTTTGATGGCATACTTCTACGGGTGCTTTTGTCCACGGTTATTTAGGGTCTCTAAATTACACACGACTCTTTGATTTTATTACAAAGAGCCTTACACGATGTGCCAACTAATTCTTAGGCTCTGAACATCAAAATCTAGAATCTAAAGTTTATGGGACTAGTGAAGAAATCAATCCACTAAGGGTGAGTTTCCATGTAGGACGCTCACCCACTAGATTCTAGAAAATAGTGTGTCAGATGTATTCACATGTAGGTAAGGACAAACCACCATCCAACCACATTATGAAGGTCCATTATAATGTGGAGGGCCGTGGACACTAGACTTCCATGCGTACACTAAAAAATCTTTAACCTACAAATGTTGATTGCTGAAGGATTAGAAGGAGGATGATCTTTTAACATGTAGGAGGTGGTTAGTGAGTGGACCGAATTTGAAAAGATGGGAGTAGCTAGTTGGCACATACGAACCCTACCCCACCATATCCCCTCTACATTTGGACGGGTTTGTCCTTATTTACACTAGAACTTGGTGGGCAAGCGGCCCACATGGAAACTCACCCTAAGAACACATCTAACAAAACACTCTTCTCTAACTCTAGTTCATAGTTTACACACCAATTGATCACATGAGAACTACACTAATATAACATTTAGTGTCACCAATTCTAATGGTCTTTCTGAATACTGATTGTAAACTGTGGTATAGTGTCACCGACACTAACACTAAATGTTAACCCAACATTATTTGTCATTCCTTGTAAACTTTTGGGGGGTTTATAGATTTACAGTGTTGCAATTATTGTCACTTATCAAGTGAATTTTCATCCAAATCTCAATCATCCATGACAATATTTCATCAGGAATTGTTGGCAAGAGAAGGTAGGGTTTGGGCCAATGGATGAACTCATCCATCATCGATGACAATATTTGTTCACCTATTCATAAGAAGTGTCATCCAAAATGTTACCAAGTTAGTAGGTCGGTCACATTTTTGTATTTTTTAACATTAAAATCCCTCGGTCAGGACTCTGGGGATTCAGTTGGGACTGACTCGGAGTCTAAGGGCCGGTTTACACCATGGACCACGAAGTTGGACCAGAGCACTGTAAGAGCGCTAATTGGATGTTGAACTCGTCCCGGGACCACTTCGATTTACACTAAGGAAAAAATGGTAGAGGGACCATGAAGGTCGAGGTCCCCAAAATACAATTTTCAATGCCAAATAAATGCACTGACATGGTCCAACGGGTTTTGCGGTGAGAGAGGCAAGAGAGGTGGTGTGGTAAGAAAAGGCAAGGACCCATGGCAAGGAAATGCCGTTATAATACTTTTTTAAAGAATTTTTTTGGGGGCTTTATATACAACTCTTCCCACTAGGCAAGGCTCACAATGCACACTTTTTAGCATCTATATGATGTAATGAATCTTGAAAGCAAGTCCGCCCTTTATGAGCCTAGAGCATATCATAGCCCATGAGACATACCATTTCTTCCATGCCCTACCCCTTAAACTTGCTCCCACATGTTCATCAAACAATGTGGGTGTCAACCAATAACCTCCCCCCTTGAGCGTCGTAGTCCGGGTAGGAGCCTAAGGCTAACATGTACTAGCTCAAATTCACTCACTCCTAGGAACTTGGCACTTTAGTTTCCCCATCTTGAATGTCAAACACACACTTTATTCAATTAATACAAGATCCAAGTGTTGAGAAACACCTTATGCCCTTGCAGTCATTGTCACACACACTCACCCCTTAAGTCTTCATCACACCACACTTAAATCTTAATACTATTACACTAAGCTATCCTAACTGATTTTTTTTCCTTTTAGCCAACACTGGGTTGATCCATAGGAAAGGCCCTCCTATTCTTCTTACAATTTTAACTAAGCACTCGGCTCTGCCTTGCTAAATCCTACTTAACCTCTTCTGTTCTCGTTAATGCCCCATCAGCAGTGTACTAAGATTGGCTTAGCTTTATGTGTGGGCTACGGCCCAGCCCTTCTGTCTTCACCTCCCCCTGCAGACTCACTGCCACGTGTCTTAACCTCCTTCCCTTGTCTGCCGAGGCCTCGACCTGAATCACAGCGTTGTTGCCTCTTGAACGTGGTTAGCCTCTGAACTAGAATGCAGCCTTCAAGCCACACCCTGCTTGCACTAGTCAATGAGCTTCCACCCCTGTATCCCAACCTGATCCACATGCCTGAATGCGGCATTTTGATTGTTGTTGGCCTGCCTTCGAACAGGAGCAGTCTCGATGATGTTGGTAGCTTCCTGAGTGGAGTCCCAGATTACTCAGCCCAGATTCAACCCACCCGCTCACAGGAATCCTGCTTGCTCTAGTTGCCCATCTTGATAGTTGATTCCATTAGCTTCTCTCCCGCTGTTACCCGTTTTAGTACAATGCCTGATCTTCGAATGCGCAGGTAATAGCATCACAGTAGCACTAAGATTGACGCATGTGCAGAGACCATTACAACCTTCCTGATCTTCTGCATTTTTCTTTGACCCAAACTCAGCTCCATCATCTCCTAATGCTCTCACCCTTCCCTGAAATCCCAAATGGTTGCACTTGTGATCACCTGACCTAACTGTTAACATTCTCAAAAACCAGAAATTTTTGGCAGGGCTTCCGCGCCCTGGCCACACCTCCTCATCCTCGCATAAATCCGCTCCTTCTCAACTCAGAAGCCAAGACCCCTCCTCTCAAGTCCCGGAAATCCAGCAGTGATAGAGCACTGCCCTCGGCCTCTCCTGGCCTCGAACCCCACCTTGTCTTTCCACCTTGGCCCCCCCCCTTAAAGGAACAATAATCACAGCCTAAACAACCAATAACCTAGGGCCATGCCACTTGAACTTAAGTGTCCCTTAAAACCTAAATGAACTAATTACTTGTTTTTGGTCTTTTCTCTTTAATTGCACACAGTTTCACAACTTAACTTTAATTGCTTTAACATTTGAAACTTCAACACTTCTTAGCTTTCGAATAACTCAACGAAAAATGCAAACCCAAGTGTTTGGGCGTTTTTGAGGTTAACTTGAAATGTGGGCACGTAATTGGGCTCACAGTGGGACATCTAGAACTCAAGAATTTGAGTGCAGATTTGTTTTTTTTGGTATTTGGAAGCTTGTAATATACCGTTGGAAAGGTTTTGAAAATACCTTTCCGATGGTATATTACATGCTCCGAAAATTTTAAAAATTACAGTTGCAAAACGAAAAAGAAAAATATGTAGTCATCTAGAAATTGTAGATCAAGGTGGTCAAAAGAACCGCAATGGGAAAACAATTGTGGTTCTTTTTTGCATAGTTTTCTACTACAGTAAATAGGATATTTAGTGTTTGATACACTAAATACGAACGCATACACTAAATATCAATAACCCTATGATAGTAAGTAACATTAAATGTAAACTCAAACACTAAATATCAACTATGGTAATATGTGGAAGTTACGTGTTTTAATTTAGTGTTAGTAAGGATATGAAAAAAAATTTACAATGATAAAAGGAGAATTCCAACATATCTTCTAGCAAATCTTCTAACACTAATTATCATAGAATTGAAAATTAGTGTTGAGCAAGGCACGGTAGTAACAACATTAAATATAATCAAACACTAAATATCCTATTTAGTGTAGTGACAACACAAGGTACATGTCAATGTAAATTACATTGAACATGTACAAATTAAATTGGTCAATTTTTTTTGTAAAAATTGTTGTGAGAAGATTTGCAAGCTACATCTTCGACACATTTAACAAGAAGTGAAGACAAGTGAAGCCCAAGAGAAGACAAGAGAATGGTCAAACTTGAATTTTTTTCAAAATTGCCCTTTTGGGGATGTATTAAAAAAATCAGCACATTCACTTTTTGGTGCGTGGTCATTCTTCTTGGTCCACATTTGGTTTACACCTAGTGAGGGGCCCAAGGCTTTCAAAACTAATTTTTTAAGAAGTCGGACCATGGAAGTTAGACAATGAACTCAGACCATTGAAAAAGGCCCTCTTCCATGGTCCGACTTCATGGTCCATAGTGTAAACCGGCCCTAAAGTGCAAATGCCTGAAATCTCAGAGATATAGCCCTGCAGCCGAAATGCAGCAGCTGAGATTGTTGTGAGCCTACGGCCCAGATTTCATCCCTTTCACGCTTCAGCTGTCTAGCCTTGTGTTAAACATTTAACTTAGAGCCAGCTCTTCCTTTCCCTACAACTATCTGTATGCTTCCTTTCACATCCACGCTGCGGCCACTGCTAAGTGAAACTGTCGCTTCTCTTCCTGTTACTCGGAGGAGATCCACAAATCGTGACAAACGGAACGAAACGATCGCTGTGCTTCTTATTCCCAGACATGTACACTAAATACGATATTTAGTGTCATAAGGTATTTAATGTCACCATGGTAACTTTTCGGATGACACTTCTTATGAATACGTGGACAAATACTGTCATGGATGATGGATGAGTTCATCCATTGGCCAAAACCCTACCTTACTCTTGTCAGCAACTCCTGATGAAATATTGTCATGGATGATTGAAATTTGGATGAAAATTCACTCAGTAAGTGACAGCAATTGCAACAAAGTAAATCTATAAGCCCCCAAAACATTCACAAGGAATGACAAATAATGTTGGGTTAACATTTAGTGTTAGTGTTGGTGACACTATACTGCAGTTTACAATTAGCATTGAGCAAGACAATTAGAATTGGTGGCACTGAATATCATATTTAGTGTAGTATTGTGGCGTAGAAAGAGTAACAACGGACTGGATATGGATGGCGAACCGCACCGTCCCTACAGCGCAAAGCGTGCACATCACCAACCCGCATAACCCCGCGAAGAAGACTCTGCGCACACTGGAAGGACCAAGGCTTCGGTCTCACAGCTTCTTCAAGCAGACACTCCACGGCAATCAAACCAGATCCCAGCCAACAGGCCCACGAACCGCACCAAACACAGCGGCTGCCGCCAAGAAGAAGGACAAGCAGGACAGCAGAGCACATAAGGATACAACCCCAGAGGTGATAAGAAGCGCACTCAACACAAAATCCAAAAAACAACAAGGGAGTGGCCTTCAAAATCGCCATTTCATAACTTTACTAGTGTTCTATATACTAATCAGCCTCAATCAGGCAGCCACACCCTACAAGACAAACCCTAACTACGATACACTCACTATCCTTCCTCCTTCCATTCTAGATCTACATTAGCACTCTACACATTCTCCACCGAGGTCGTTGAGGTCACCCACCGCCAAAACAAGAACATGGAGCAAATGGAATTGCCGCAGAAGCTACCTCAAAGAACAGCCGTCACAACACACAAACCGCACCAACACCGCACTCACCAGATCCACCCACACAATCAACAACACACATGCGTTAGGAGCTGCCCTAACCACTCAAAGGTACCACAAAACCGTGAATTTTGAACTCATACTTTGATTCAACATACAATCCACTCCGCCTTATACCCACACAGATTGATGCCACACAATATCACATACAAAGCATATCACATAAGGACACCACACGTGACAAAAAACACAAGGACATACTTACCGCCAATCACCATCAATCGGCCACCTTCCAACCAACCGCCCGCCACCAACCAAGTCAAAGGATCAAGACGCCCCAAGTCACCCACAAGAACCAACAGCTCAAAGTTATCCCAAAACACCCAAACATCCAGTTGAAGCATATGCAAAAACACAAACCCAATAAAATCCTACACCCCATACCAGATCCATATCTTGACATCCATCCACAACATCATAGAAATAAAACACCACCCTCAAACCCAACGACACCCTCACACCCCCCAGCACTCCTGAACAAACTAAAGGCACCACCTGATCGATGGATGTTCCGCACCAAGAAGAATGCATCAGGTGAAAATGTTAGGCATAAGGCGTGGTTAGTAGCAAAGGGATATTTTTAAGTGGCCGGAGTGGATTTCTATGGGACCTTTGTCCCCGTTGCCAAATTTATCACCATTGGATGCATTCTCGCAATAAGAACAACTATAGATTGGGAGATTCACCAAATGGATGTAATGACAACGTTTTTTAATGGAGTATTGGAAGTGGAGATCTACATGAATCAACCAGAGGGGTTCATACAAGAGGGGAAGGAACACCTTGTGTGCAAATTCAAAAAAAAATTGGACGGGCTCAAGCAATCGCCGAGGGCGTGGTACCACCATATCGACTCGTTCTTCATCAACGAGGATTTTTAAAGGAGCCAAGCAGATTATTCATTATATGTCAAACAAACATATGAATATTTGTTGGTGGCAATCCTCTACGTGGACGATTTGATCATATTGACAAGCAATATAACCCAATTAAAGTGGCTCAAATCGGAGCTTGAGAAGGAATTTGAAATAAACAATTTCGGAGAGTTTTATTATTGCCTAGGAGTGGAATTTGAAAGGAATAGAGAAGCCCGTACGATCGCCATGAACCAAAGGAGCTACATCAAGGAGGTCTTCAAGCATTCCAACATGGAAAAATATGAACTGGCCAGAACTTTGTTCGAAATGAATTCAAAATTGTTAAGACTTTCGGATGAGAAATTTGGGAATATACAAAGGAAAATGGAAGATGTTCCATACAAGGCAGGATAGGATCTTTCATGTATGTAATAGTGGCCACGAGAGCCGATATTGCATTTGTGGTGAGTACAATGAGCCAATTTATATCAATGGCCGGTCCACCGCATGAATTGATGGTTGTGAAACGCATCATGAGGTATTTAAAGGGCACTTTGGATTTCAAATTATGCCTTGGAGGCAAGGATATTGCCTTCAAAGAATTTTGTGATGCGGATTGGACGGGAGATGCAAACGACCGACAATCCACCATGGGGTATGTGTTTCTTATTGGCGTTGGAGTCATTTCATGAAAATGCAAGAAACAACCAGTCATTGCATTGCCTACAACGGAGGCGGAGTACATGGCCACTAGCCATTGCACGAAGGAAGTAGTTCGGCTTAGGCAACTTTTGGCGGATGTAAGATACGTGCAAGAAGGACTGACATTCATCATGTGCGACAATCAAGGATGTATAATGTACATCGTCAAGGCCATAAGTGAAGATTAGGCCCAGGAACCAGGATCAGAGCCAGAAGTGAGGATCAGAACCAACCTGAAGATGACAAGGAAGAGCCAAGGGCAGAGCCACGAAGGTGAGGACCAATGTAGAAGATTGCAGGACCAGCAGGGAAAAAATGACAAGGACCAATGGAGAAGACTGCAAGAACGAGCAGGCAGAGCGACAAGGGAGAGCTTGAAGCACGAGGACCAATGGAGAAGACTGCAAGAACGAGCAGGCAGAGCGACAAGGGAGAGCTTGAAGCACGAGGACCAGCGTAGAAGACTGCGGGACTAGCAGGCAGACCACAAGACCAAGAGCCATGGAGATGGGCAAAGGTTGTTGGGTAGAAGCATGTTAGGGTTAGTACACTTTGGGAAAAAGTCAAAGTATGTTTAATACACCAATTTGGAGCAATGCTTTGATATTTGGAAGGAAAAAGCTTTTGTTGCACGAAAATGCAGGAAGCCCACGTAGTGTTCTCTATGTTTTGTACGGGCAGAAGTGAAAATGCATTAAAAAGTTTTGATTTCCTATGTTTTAAGCACTTACAAAAATAACTTCATTTTCTTTCATTAACCGTTGAGTGGACTGCAAATGTAGGAATTGTTTAACAAAATATGATTCATAAATATATATTACACATGTCACAAAGGAATCATAGAAAAATATAACCTAAAACCCACAAAATGAAGTCATTTTTCATAAAAAAATATACTGTGTGACAGGAAACCACTGGCATATAAATATACTCACCACGGTCAAACCATGAGGAATTTATTGATAGAAACTAGAAAAATTATTGCTCATCTATATCTACAACCAAATTATTCCATTTTATCCCTGAAAGAGATGCTACTTTGAAATCTACACCCAATTGAATGCAACATTCCTCTGAAAATGTACTTTGTGACAACATTTTTGTACTAGTGTAGTGTGCTTACACCCTGTTGGCCTTAAGTAGGGCCCTCAAACCGGAACGGGCTAGTGGCTGGGAACGGGCCAATAAGCCCTCGGGAACGGGCCAGTGGCCGGAAACGGGCCAATAAGCCCGGGAACAAACTAGTGGTTTAAGAACGGACTCTAAGCCAAGGACGGACTCGTAAGTCTCGGGACGGCTAATAAATTGTATTAAGCCAAGTAGAATACTTTTGTAGAACACTAGTGATTAGGGTTAGACTCGGATGAAAGTAGGTGGTAGGTGATGGACATACCTATGGACGTGTAACCTCTAAATGAACACCAACCAATTTTGGATGAATGCAAATGAATGAGATCTCATGAGGCATGTCCGAAGACCCCGGCACATCTAGGCATGTCGATAAAATAAATCACATGTCTGTCACGGTTACATGTTAATTAAAAACGTCTCAATTTCTTAAAATAGATCTACCTAACCCAAAATTAAAAAGTATATACATATAAAGCTAAAAATAGTAAAACAAGACATTTGGCAATAGGGGAAAGGGGCATAACTGCCACATTAAGAAATCGTAGATGATAGGTCCTATATAAAGGGGGCACAAAGGGGCCCTAAGGGAGCTCATTTAATATCGACTATCTCACATGAGCGCCGCGAAGACTATTGGGAGCGCGAGACTTACTGCAAAGGCTATCGGGAGCGCGAGACTTACCGTGAAGACTACCGGGAGCACGAGACTTACCATGAAGGCTATCGGTAGTGCAAGGCTTGAAGACTCGGGAGACGCTTGAGGATTTGAAGGCAAAAAGACTTAGCCAAAATCCGGCGAGGCTCGAAGAACTTTTGTAGAAAAATGACTTAGAAAAATCTCTCAAGGCATAAAAACCCTTGAAGGCAAAAAGACCCTTGAAGAGACTAAGGGATTACAAGACCTTAGGCGCAGCCGAATCAAAGACCCTTGAGACTGAGGGACCTAAAGACCTTAGGCGCGGCCAAATCAAAGACCCTTGTGACTGAGGGACCTAAAGTCCTTAGACTCGACCGACTTGAAAACCCTTGAGACTGAGGGACCGGAAGTAGGAGATAGGGAAACCAAACAAAAAGAATTACCAAGTACTCGGAAGTATCAAACCAAATACTTAAGGATAGAAATTCCAACCAAAATACTTGGAGATACTGAAAAGACTTAAGAAGTGATACAAGGTCATGTGACATTAAACATTAGGAAATTACCAAACATACTAAAGGTTTGAAGTTATGACGGGCACAACAAAAGAGAAGAGTGTGGGAACTTTGCAAGAAAACAACTCATGAAATAAAAGGAATGATTTCCAAATCTTTTACTTAGCTCTAACTTGTTGACCAACAAGGCATTTCGCAACTAGCATCGGATTTGACACATCAAGGTAACTTAAGAATGATGGATGAAATCAAGTTGGAATCTATGGAAACCATCATTCGAGAATAAGAAATACGAGGTGAAGGAGTTTCATGAGAGGCCGTCAAGTAGGCCCAAGCATACATCATCTCACTCATGCTTTTGAACTAAGATTTCACGTCATACCAAGCTAAGCAGATTAGGTATAAACGATTAGGGAAATACTCAAACTACAATCATAAGGATCTTGAATCTTTGCTTAAGCTCATTTGAATTGGGATGAATGAATATGGTTATAAGCCATTCAAACCATGAAAGTTATAAAAGTACATACACACGATGTTGGACATTAGGGAAATAAGAACGGATTCTACTCCAAGGACCCTTAACCTTGACATTAGGATTTAGGGAAACATGAACTTGTAAACCTAGGACATCTATCCCTTAGGGATTCTTAAGAACTCATACAAGGAACGTTATACCAAACTAAGTACCGATATTAGCATGCTTATGACCACCTTCGAAGAAAATGGAAATCTAGAGCAGTCTAATTTTGGTGGGAGTGATGTTCATGTAAACCGGTCAGCAATGGGTTACACCGTCTAAGGCTGAGGGTTGAAGGTGACCTCGACGCATAGCACTTGCAAAGAATCCCACACACCATTCTCTCACCAAACATATCGATGTACAACATCACTTCATTAGAGAGAAACTAGAAAACCAAGAAATATGTTTGAAGTGTTGTCCAACAAAGGATATGATAGTGAGGTTTCCAAGTCCATCAGATGGCATTTTCAAGCTTGAGCATTTTGACAAATTAAACCTCGTCAAAGAAGTGAGGTTTCCAAGTCCCTCGGATAATGTTGTCAAGCTTAAAATGTTCTTCAAACAAAGCTCCGTCAAAGAAATGAGGTTTCCAAATCCCTCAGGTAATGTTCTCAAGCTTGGGAACACCCTGACAAATCAAGCATGGTCAAAAGTGTGAGTTTTCCTAGTCCCTCGCGTAATGTTGTGAATCTTGAACATGACGACAAATTAAGCTTCATGAAAGATGTGAGGTTTCCAAATCCCTCGGGTAATGTTCTCAAGCTTGGGAACATCCTGACAAACCAAGCATGGTCAAAGGTGTGAGTTTTCTAAGTCCCTCGCGTAATGTTGTGAATCTTGAACATGACGACAAATTAAGCTTCATGAAAGACGTGAGGTTTCCAAATCCCTCGGATAATGTTGTTAAGCTCCAACAATTTGACAAATTAGATGAATTGGTTGAGTTTGAGAAATAACAGGTTGAAAAGTTCAAGTCTTCAAGAAAATTGCAGATCATTTTAGAGGAGCCTATAGAATATACCTCGAAATATAAAGAATAATCGAGCTCCCAACATGTAACCTGGTTGGGCTTGGAAACCCTAGGATTTTGACCCAGTATGCCCGAAAATCTGCCCGGACACTGTACAAAGCTCTGCGAGGTCCAACCATGTGGTCTTGATAAGGTAGAAATACCATAAACCGTTAAAATAAGGCGATTCGCATTGAAGATCTGGTCTGACAATCATGAGATAATTTTCCAAGATAGACGAGAAGGATTCATGAAGAATGCAAGTTGTTTCGTAATTTTCTGCCTTGTACAAAAAGTTCCACAAATTTTCAAAGTGGAAAGTTTGTCCAACCCACTTCCGGTTCACTAGGCTCTCCTCATTTCGATACAGATTATACCTAAACCCGTTAATCATGAGTACGTTAGATCTTGCCTCCCATTGGCTACACTGCATTGAAGTTGCCGCGCCATTTAAGACATGGCACTTTCCATTATGAGGAGGTCTAGTGCACCGCGATTGGGTGGTTAACGCTTTATGGTATTTCTACCTTATATGTAATAATACAGCAATTTTGATCAAATGGCTGATAATAAAATAATTAAACAAATGGCATGGGGTCTTGGATAACGTACTCAGGTGAGCACCAGGAGGTAGCACGTTCCAATCCTAGCTTTGTAACTAAGCATCACATTTCTCTGTCCCTCCTTGTGGACGATTAGTTAGTTGAGATTGGACGGCCTTCCCCTAGTTGCAGAGCAAGGGAGGTTGCTTACCTCACTCGAGCTTTTATAAATTTACCGACTAGGTTTACCTCACCTAGTCTTGGTACTTACTGTGTGCCTAATGTTGATGTTTGCCTCATTTAGCTTGGTACCTTTTGGTTTGTAGGGGTCTGCAGTCTACTTCCTACTAGTAGACCACGTCCAGGATGACACCATTTCGACATGGCCAAGGCTACCCCCGCATGGAATTCGACACATGTTAGATTGGTTAGAATGGTGTCATTTCAGTGTTATTCTAGTGTCCCCTTGACCCACCTTTCCTAGTAGTGATCTCATGGGAATGGATCTCTTGAGTGCCTGAAAAGGTGGACTCTGTCCTACTAAAGGTCTCTCCTCACCCAAGTCGACCCTACCTAACATGTAGAGATGGAATTTGCAAAAAACTTTGAACCACTTGTAAAGTACGCATAATTACATCGCAATAGCTAGGTCATAACCAAGTTTGATTATCTTAGGGTAGAGGGTGCTTAAAACAACACTTTAAGCTATTGCACATACATATGGCTATGTGGTTGATATAAAAAAAAATTCTTATTAGTCTTTGGGCTAAACATAGGCAAAATGAAAAAGAAAAAAACCTCAATTAAGTATTTTATGAATATTTATAGTCAAAACCAATTGCTTCCTTAAATCAATCCCTAGGCCCCACATATGACCACCTTTGCATATGATGAGGACCCCCACCTCCGTTGCCTAGAACCAACACAAGATTGTCTAGAACCAACACAACATAATCAGGCAGAGAGTCAAGCCAGATCATAGCCCAACATGGGCACCTTCATGATCCCACCCGGTTCGGTTGTAGAACCGTCCCCTTGCATCCCGGGTACCTCCCCCCCTCTTGTTGCCTAGAGTCGACCCCCTTTGTACATAGAATTGACCCCCTTTGTACCCATAACCGACCCCTTGGCTTTGTGGGCTTGAACCGTTCCCCATGTGAATAGAATGGCTAGAATAGGCATTGACAAGCCACACTAAACCCACCTTGAAACCGTCCCGAGATAGAGTGGAACCCGTCACCTACCGTAGTGGCAGCCGGTATGAGGTGGCACCACTAATGGCACCTAAAACCATCACTATGTGGGCCTGGGCACTCCTACACCATGGGGAACGGCTCAAGGTAGTAGAGTGTTGGTGATTGGGAGGCGTTTATATGTGTTGGTTTTGGGTGGGGTGTTGGTTTTAGCACCCTCTACCTTATATGGATTATTACCTATTGGTTACTCACACTTCATCAATAAATTGTCGAAAATGCCACCACCTAGCAAAAAATGTAGGCTTTGCTTTGTACACATTCAAATAGGGCATTTCCTAAGAGCCAAGTTGCCATTAAAAATAGAGGGATGCTAAATGTTTACTTTTTAGGAGTAGCCCACTTCTCCTAAGATATGAAACACACAACTAGTACAGGTTGGTTAGCGAATCCAAATCGAGGTTGTAGCCACTTTTCTCGTAACTTTTGGAGCTCATATGAATTATATTATTCACGAAGTTAACATTCTCGTACTCATTTATATGGTCATTTAGGTCCCCCTAGTTAAATTGAATATATGAGTTTAGAATGACTATCATATTTTCAGCATGCAATCTAATCTCTTTTACAAACATGTCTTTTGGGCATGTGTTCTTGGAGCCACACTAAACCACGTGCCAGTGAAACATAGGTGTCCCAAAAAAAAGGTAACGGAACTAGGCATTGCTACCTTAGCTCGACCCCAGTGTGCTCCCTTTGGGTGATTGCTACGTTGCATTCAAGTTTTTGGTGATACAAATGTTTGCTAATGGGTGTTGAGTGTAAACATCACAAAAGATTGGAGCTAGGTAGCCCTCAACCAATCCTTAAGAATCCATTAATCAACCCTCAATCAGCCCTAAGAACCCCATGCCATTGAGGCGATGTGAATGGAGGGTGTGTGGTTGTGGGCATACCATGTCGCAACCCTTGCTAGTTTCCCATTGCTAACTCGGTCCATTTTTCAATCTAGCAAGAGTTACGAGCGCTAACCCTTTGCATACCGCCATGCGAAAGGTTAGCTTCCAAATACCGCGGACCCAATACTTCATAAGAGGGGGACCAAACCTCATAATTGGTTTTCGGGACTCACCACTTAATTGGTAACCAATCTTAAGATGTGGACTTCCATCCATGGAAGTCCAATCTTATGTTGCACATCGTGTTGCCGGAGCAACACTACAACAACCCGAGCCATACTAGGCAACTACGCCCTCACAATGGGCCAATGCCCATGGAGGCCTTGCCGTTCGGCCTCGGGTGGGTGAGGCCACACCACCTCACCCATATAAGCCTCTAGGACTCTAGGCAGGACCCCTACCCCACCGTCAAGTATCTTTTTGTCTCTCCCCCAACTCTTGGGGCCAAGTAGACATTTTCCCTTAGCCGCTAGCTGCCTAGCAGCTTCAGAACCCCATAACTTCCTCATATCTTCTTCAATTCTAACAATCGACCACTCCATCATAATCTACGTTTCACGTAGATCACGATGGACTACTCACTTGCCCCATTTGAGCAATTACAGAGGAAGTTATGCCACTTTAAAGGTTCGCAGTCCCGGGAGCCACTCCCAGGCCACTGCTGTTGCAGGGTGCTGTCCCGAGACAACACCCCACTCAACTTGCCATATCTTCTAGCTAACACCTCCAAATGAGGTGTTCTAAAGCATTCTAGAATCGGCACGCCATAAGCTACGTATAGCTTATGGCCTCACCCTCATGCCTCTTAGTCTCCGTGGGTGGGAGGCGTTCCCAACGCCCGGGGCCCTCACCCACACTAGGATCACTTGGGCCCTCTCACCAACGGCGCCACAAGTCCCGGGTGTCACTCCGGGGTCCCCCTTGTACCCAAGGTGTTTCGGGCAATCCGCATGGAGAGGTCCGCGACATACCACATCCAAGTCATCCATTCACAAAGCCCCATCCTACAGTCTATGAAACCACTCCGGCAGCCCGAAAACAAACTTCTGACGGATGAAAAATTAGTGTTTGCAAGATGAAGGGGTTGATAATTCATCCCATCGTATGAGAGCATTTGTGTGGAATTTTAAGGGTTCCTTAAGTTCCCAATGGAGTTTTTTGCACGTCGTTTCCGCAAAAATTGCCAATGAACTCAGCTTCTAGTTTTTGAGGCATTTTGGATATGCTTTTAGCAAAAATATGATTTGGAGATAAAAAGTAATCCATATTATGGGTTTAAATCTTGAAGCACTTAGTTTTGTTTCACCTAAAAATGGAGAATCTCAAAGTATATTTCGAAGCTAGGACTTTGAGGCATGGGAAACAACCCGTAGCCACTCTCAAGTTCTTATAGGAACTGGGGTGAGTCAACAAAATTCCTTCCAAAGCTACAACTTGTTAGAATTTCATGATTTGTGTGGAATTTAAAAGTCAGGTTTTTTGCATTTGGCATGGAAACCCTTCCACTTCATACTGTGGAGGTTAAACTAGCATCAGAGACATAATTGCACATGCAATTTCATGCTAAATTTTTTTGAGGCAAGGACCTCTAGAGATGGGTTAAAAACGTGCAACCCATCACAAAAAATTCAAAATGAAAGGTCAAGGTTTCAACCACATGTCATGTTGGCCTATTCCTCCTAGCTATGAATTTTGTGACCTTTCAATGGCTCATGTTATTATGATGCAACCTAGAAGATTTCATAATTGTTGGATTTATTCTTGATAGGTTGAAGGTGTTCTGCATCAACCTTGAAGAATTTGGAGTTTGGCTTTTTGGCATGCTCGTTGTGAAGAGTTGTTGGTTAAGTTTGGTTCTTATTCACATCCGTTTTCCGATATTATTTTGTCTCTACATGTGATTGTTAACTTGGACTCAATCCAACTCTACAAGATATTGTGGGTTGTGAGAGTCATACATTATCATGAGATAAGTGTGGTGCCAATTTTTTCGGTGGTGGCGTTTCATATGTGAAAGATCTCATAACATTTGATCTCTTGCAAGACATGACATCTTTATTTCCCCTCAACCAAGAGGAAACAATTTAGATTTAGTCTATGAGTTGTTAATCCTTGAAAACTTGAGATCTCTAAGTTTTTAAATTCTTATGATAATGGCTATTTACTTTAACATTTTGTCATGAAATTCTTAATAGCATTGATTCCATCTTTTTTTGACATCCTCAAACTCTTTGAGAGTGAGGGAATTTTGTTCCACATTTACTCTTTTGAAGTTTTATATGCAACAAAGATTTGTCAGTCGGAGCAAGCACAATCAAGTATATGGAAAAGTATTTAGGTACACTAAAACCATAATTGTTTTGGTCAAACTCCTAAAAGTGGTAGCAAAATGTAGTTTAAATTGGATTTTGTTCTTATGGCACCTTCTATTTTTGTGTTAGGTAATCAAATATAGAATATCAAGATGAGATCTTTAAAACTTATCATTAAAAGTATTGGTCAAAAGGTAATGACTAAATCTAGTATTGGACATAGATTTCACAACCTTAAATATTTTGAAGTTGGAATTTTTCATATTCCTCGAATTCATTATAAACTCGAGGGCACATTAAAAAAATTGTGGAAAAAATTAATTTAATTTAATTTTAAAACAAATTTTAATTATGTGTTCAATGTACGTACTTGCACACTACTTGTAGCGTCTTCTAAAATATGTGGATTTTTCTTGGAAAATTACTTATCAACATAAATATCTTGGCCTTGTAGATCAATGTGTTATTCAAATGTTTATGATTTTTTCCATCATAGAATTCATAGCTAGTATCTAGTTCTAACTTTCAATTGAACCTATGCAAGGTAATGGAGTTGTGTAGTTGATCGTGCTTGCGCCCAAGTTTGAATTTGGAATATTAAGAAGATGTCATGACTTTTGCTCGATAACATATTTGAACATGCAAGATGTAGATTGGGGTAGAATCCAATTTGACATTTCTCTTGGAGAAGATAATGTATTTGTAGTGCCTTGCATTGTTAGTGAGCACGTTATCAAGAAATAAAGAGAGGATTTCATAAATATGTTTGTTGAAACTCCAATAGTCAATGAAGAGGCAAAATAAGTATTCAAACATTGTCATGTGAATGTTAAGTGAATATAAAATTTTGAGTAGATTATATGGATTTGCTTTCCATCATAACATTTGAAAATTATGCTTGTACCTTATCAATACAAATTTGCATATAAAAGTTTCCCCATTGATGACTTCCATGTTGGAGATTCCAAGGTTTAGGAATTTTGCATAACTTTGATGGATTCCAAAATTAAGCTCCACTTGATCTTGGAATCCAAATTTCAATAGTTCTCAAAACCAAGGTTTTGTAAACATGTAACATCTACATGCTTAACACATTTCAACATCTAAGCATTCCATGTTAGATTCAAATAGGGAAGGTTTTTAAATTCTTTACCTCTTTGGTAGAGGTCCATTTTTCAGAACATGATATTTGATGATTTATGGTTTATTTTATTGATTGAAATAATATAATAAACCCTGAAAGTGAGTTTGTGAATTGATGCAAGGAAATGATGCTCAAGGAGTGGAAGGTTTGTGTACTGTACACTAAAAATCAAGCTGATTGAATTAGAACACCACCCTTGAGATAGTGCACATGTGACATGCAAGCCTATATGTAAAAAAAACTAAGCTAAGATATAAAGAATTTCAGTTCTCTGAGGGATGAGTTCGGATTGAAGTTGCTTGTAGATGTTGTTATTATTACGCTTCCGCCACAGATTGAGTTCAAATTGTCCTTGATATCTCTCCTTGATATGAGGTTCGTGAAGGACAAATTACAATAAATCACAACATATCATAGTTGTTGTTGCAAAGATGCCACTCAACCCTATAACAATGTGCTATCTACAAAGTTTTTGTAACTCAATCAACTTGGCTACTGCACATTAACTCATCCTTGTTGTTGTGTACCATGTATTGGATGGTGTACATTGAACGAATGAGAGCCATTCCATAAATTTTCTATATACAGTTACATAGATAGTTTTTGAACTTGGAGCTACTCTCAATTCATAAATTTGTTGCTATTGTTTGTTGTGAAGGTCTGGAAGTTTGTTAAGCTTTCTGGAAATTCCTATGATAAATGGGTGAATGTTGTGCCTTTTGCAATTCATCACTATAGAAGGTGCATGAGGGAATTCAAGAAAACCCAACGTTACAAAGACTCATCAGTTGTTGGGCAACAAACTTTGAAGCAATTTCATAGAAGGCACACGCCCATCAATTTGAGAGAACCTTGACTGGAAATGGACACCCTCAACATAGTCTAGAGATTGTCTGAACCTACAGCTCCTTTGAGCGTACTAGATGATACACATGCAAGTTAGCATTTGGCCATGCCCAAGCACGAGTCTTTCAAAATTTGAACTTCAAACTCCCGCCATATTCTTTCCATCTCTTTTCATCACCCTCTCCACATTCAGCTAGCCCCTCTTCTATACTTCATTGTGCAATTATAATCTAAGCAAATTATGTTTGCGTCACTAGCTTTGTGACTAAACCATTAGCATTGTAGAGTCGCACGCATGTTCAACTATGACTTCCATTCCTCCCATGGAAATCACATGAATCTTCCCAAGAACAAGGTTCATATAGCATTCGGTGTCGTATAGCTAAATCCACATAAGTGTGTGCATATTCCATCTAGATAGTAGCACGTAGTACTATCATGCATGTCTCTAATTGATCGACATAAAATCTAACCTCACAAGACACAATCCACTTGTTAGTGGCAACCACAAAACACTCTCACCATGGAAAAACTCTTTAGATCTTGTAAGGCAATGTAGATTTTACTTGCGTCATTGGCTCGGTGACAAAATCGTTTCACATAGTAAACTCACATGTAGCATGATCATGTTTGACAAGGACTTTCATTTCTTCCACTCACATGAATCTTTTCAAGAACAAAGTTTGTTGCATTTGCTACCATATACCTAGATCTACAGAATTTTGTAGAGATCCTATGTAGAAGCACAAAAGTAATATAGTGGATGTCTTTCATAGATCCACATAGATCACGGGTCACAACATTTTGGTAAGATGAATGTTTACCATGAACAAATTTTTTACTACCATCGTTGTGGTAAGATGAATGTAATTGAGATGGATAGTTTTCTCTCCACACCCACTTCATGTAGGATATGAGACATGCAATTAGTGCAATATGATGAGCAAATTCTATTCGTGCCCAAAGCCATTTACCTCTTCATTTCTAGAGCTCAAATGATCATCTTTTTCATTATCAAAGTGAAGATCTCTTGAACATTATCATTATCATTATGAACATTTGTTGAAATTAATTTATCATAATAAAGTGAGGTGTCCAAATCCTTCAAGCAAAGTTGACAAGCTCTATCATTTCGACACATAAAAATATGAGGTTTTAAAATACAAGTGAGGTTTGAAGATCCTTTAAATAACATGGTGAAGCTCCAACACCCCCACAAACTAAGCTATGTCCAAGTAGTAAGGTTTCCAAGTCTCAACCATAGGTTTCTTGAAGAAGTACGATTCTCAAGTCCCTCAGGTAATGTTGTTAAGCTCGAACATCCATACAACCAAAGGTACCTCAAGGAGTGAGATTTCTGTCACCAAAAATCCTCCACCCTTCGATTTCGTCCTAGCCCGAGTGGAAAAGTTTATAATGACATGTAGAGACTTCTCTCTTTGTAACCCAATATATAATTCCAATCTACCCTTGGAATATACACAACTTGATTAACACCACACTATATAGTTTTACATTCCTTAATGTCGGGCAAGGTTATATCCTTAGCCTTTTCTAATGTCCACCCGGCCGCTTTGGCCACGCATGCCTTCAAAGATATCCCTCTTGTGAATCGAGTCCTTGCCGTCGACTCCACACTACTACATGAGTTTTCGCTTATTGATTCCGTGCTATCACATGTCATCGTGGTTGATTCCGTATTGGTACATGACACTTCGCTTGTGGATTCCATGAGCACATAGGCTTTAAATACAAGTATTAAAAAATACTTATATACTTATCCTTGCCCTTCCTTCTCTAAGTTCTTCTTGATGTAAATCTCTATCAATGTCTTCCTACTAAACTTCAGAATAGTATAACTCCCACTCAACTTATGTTCTTCAAGTGAAATTTGGTACACTTGTTAAGTACCTTATCAAAAATCTCCACACCAAATTTTGGCACAAACAGAGTTCATATGCAAAAGTTATGCATGAAATTCTAACTCTAACTACTTAGTATGAATGATGTGATAAAGCATCCGGTCATTAAAACTCTAATAACTTCCAACTCCTACGTCCAATCAATCTAAAATTTTGACACAAAATAGATATATAAGTTCAGAAGGTAATGTCAAATTTTGGTATCCATATCTATAACCCTCTAAGAGATACATATTTTCAAACCTTGCTGCTTTGTTCCTAGACACCCTCTCCTTCAACTTTTAATAACTCTTTCATCCCAATGACTGAAGCTCTCAAATTTTTACCACAACTCCCATACTTTATAATAAACAATCCCTCAAATTTTCATATCCATTGAACACTCTGATCATCCATAATTGACAAATCTCTCACTATAAAGTTCTGCTCAAGTTCATAACTAATAAAACACTACAAGTAATGCACCTAGTACAATCTAGTCACTCTAAATGCCACAAGTTTAAACAAGTTTGAACTCTCTCACTTCAATATGAATCTCAATGCAACAAGTTGAAGTTTACAATCAAACTCCAAATTCCTTAAACCCAATCTACTTCTAACAAGAGGTCAATCCCTCTTCAAGGCTAAATAGCCTTGGCTCTTCACCTAAGAACTAAGCACACACATGTGCTCCTATCTTGCTTCCCACACACCCACACTTATAACCCGTGGGGTGCTTAAGGAGCACGAAGGAAAGAGAGGATGAGTGAGGGAAGAATGAGGGATTATATAGTGAGTTGAGAGGGAGAGAGGGCATGAGGTAAGGATAGGGTGAGAGGATTAGATCCTCCAATCACAACCCCTTAACCTTCTCCTTCTAAGTAGGGACTCATCCCATCCACAAGGCTCACGATAAGCCCTCGAACTCTCCTCCTACTTTGTAGGCTCTCATCTTATCTCCTAAGCCTTCCTCCCTCAATTGATCAACAAAGATCCTAATTCAAACATTTAACTAACCTTGGCTTTCTACCTACCACACTTTACCAAGGTATGTCCTCATACTACTTAAATCCACTCCACACAAGCCTAATGCTTCAAACTTAGCTTTCTTCAAGCTTCACTCTTTTTATATTTTTGTAAATAATCATAAATCAACAAAACACCACTTATAATGTTTTACAAGTGTTAACAACACATGTGAGCATCAATTTGGGCTCACAGTTTCCGAGTCCCTTGTGTAGTGTTGTCAACCTCAAACATTCATTCAAATCAAAGAATGTCAAAGATATAAGGAAAGAAAGACATCAAGGAAGTCAAGGAAATATTAAACAAACACGTGACTTTGTTTCAACAGAAAATGAGATTTCCAAATCCCTCTAGTAATGTTGTCAAGTTTGAACATTTCGACCAATAAAGCTTTGGCACAAAAGTATAGTTTCCAAGTCCTTTACGTAATGTTGTCAAGCATGTACAATCGAACAAATCAAGCTTGGTCAAACAAGTGAGGTTTCCAAGTCCCTTTGGTAATGTTGTAAAGTTTGAACAATCCTACAAATTAAGCATTGTGAAAGAAGTAAGCTTTCCAAATCCCTCGGGTATTGTTGTCAAGTTTGACCAATCCGACAAATCAAGCTTGGTCAAACAAGTGCAGATTCCAAGACCCTCGGATAATGTTATCAAGCTTGAACAATCATGCAAAATAAGCTCCATCAAAGAAGTGAGGTTCCCAAGTCCCTCGGGTAATGTTGTCAAGCCTAACCGATACAACAAATCAAGCCTTGTCAAAGAAGTGAGGTTTCCAAGTCCTTTGGGTAATGTTGTCAAGATTGAACATCCCCACAAAATAAGTTCCATCAAAGAAGTGAGGTTTCCAATTCTCTCGGCCAATGTTGGCAATCTTAAACAATACAACAAATAAAGCTTCCTCGAAAAGGTGAGGCTTCCAAGTCCTTCAGGTAATGTTCTCAACCTTGACAACATGCACAAGTCAAACTTTAACATAGAACTGAGGTTACCAAGTCCCTTTAGTAATGTTGTCAAGCTTGAACAAAACGACAATTAAAGCTTTGTCGAAGAAGTGAGGTTTCTCAGTCCCTCGGGTAATGTTGTCAACCTAGAACAATTTGACAATGTAAGCTCCGTCAAAGAAGTGAGGTTTCCAAATCCCTCTGGTAATGTTGTCGAGCTTGAACAATACAACAAATAAAACTTTGTCAAAGAAGTGAGGTTTCCAAGTCCTCTGGGTAATGTTGTCAAGCTTGAACAATACGACAAATAAAGCTTCATCAAAGAAGTGAGGTTTCCAAGTCCCTCGGGTAATGTTGTCAAGCTTGAACAACTTGACAAATCAAGCAAGGTCAAAGAAGTGAGGTTTCCAAGTCCCTCAGGTAATGTTGTCAAACTTGAACAATTTGACAATGTAAGCTCCGTCACAGCAATGAGGTTTCCAAGTCCTTTGGGTAATGTTGTCAAGCTTGAACAATACGACAAATAAAGCTTCGTCAAAGAAGTGAGGTTTCCAAGTCCCTCGGGTAATGTTGTCAAGCTTGAACAATTGGACAAATCAAGCAAGGTCAAACAAGTGAGCTTTCCAAGTCCCTCAGGTAATGTTGTCAACCCAGAACAATTTGACAATGTAAGCTCCGTCAAAGAAGTGAGGTTTCTAAGTCCTTTGGGTAATGTTCCCAACCTTGATAACATGCCCAAGTCAAGCTTCGACAAACAATTGAGGTTTCCAAGTCCCTCGGGTAATGTTGTCAACTTTGAACAATTGGACAAATCAAGGAAGGTCAAAGACATGAGGTTTCCAAGTCCCTCGGATAATGTTGTCAAGTTTGAACAATCTGGCAAATCAAGCTTTATCAAAGAAGTGAGGTTTCCAAGTCCCTCTGGTAATATTGTCAAGCTTGAACAACTTGAAAAATCGAGCTCAATCAAACAAATGAGCTTTCCAAGTCCCTCGGGTAATGTTGTCAAGCTTGAACAATTGGACAAATCAAGCCTTGTCAAAGAAGTGAGGTTTCCAAGTCCCTCTGGTAATATTGTCAAGTTTGAACAACTTGACAAATTAAGCTCCGTCAAACAAGTGAGGTTTCCAAGTACCTTGGGTAATGTTCTCAAGATTGAACATCTGGACAAATTTAGCTCCGTCAAAAAAATGAGGTTTCCAGGTCCCTCGAGAATTGTTGTCAAGCATGAAAGATCACGCAATTTAAGCTCTGGCAAAGAAGTGAGGATTCCAAGTCCCCCCGGTACTGTTGTCGAGATCCAACAACCCCACAAATTAAGCTTCGTTAGAGAAGTAAGGTATCCAAGTCCCCCTGGTAATGTTATCAAGCTTGAACAACCCCACAAATGAAGGTCCGTCAAATATTGAAGGTTTCCAAGTCCTTCGGGTAATGTTGTCAAGCTTGAACATCCTGTCAAGTGTAATTCTGTCAAACAACTGAGGTTCCCAAGTCCCTCTGGTAATACAGTCAAGCTTGAACAACTTGACAAATTAAGCTCTGTCAAACAAGTAAGGTTTCCTAGTCCCTCGGGTAATGTTGTCAAGTTTGAACAATCTGATAAAATCAAGCTTTGTCAGGGAAGTGAGGTTTCCAAGTCCCTCTGGTAATGTTGTCAAGTTTGAACATTTTGACAAATCCAACTCTGTCAAAAATGTCAGGTTTCCAAGTCCCCCCGGTAATGTTGTCAAGGTTGAACAACCCCACAAATGAAGGTCCGTCAAATATTGGAGGTATCCGAGTAGTTCGGGTAATGTTGTCAAGTTTGAACACTTTGACAATGAAAGTTCCATCAAAGAAATGAGTTTTCTAAGTCCCTCGGGTAATGTTGTCAAGGTTGAACAATACGACAAATCAAGCAAGGTCAAAGAAGTGAGGTTTCCGAATCCCTCGGGTAATGTTGTCAAGCTTGAACATCCCCACAAATTAAGCTTCATTAAAGAAGTGAGGTTTCCAAGTCCTCCGGGTAGTGTTCCCAACCTTGATAACGTGCCCAAGTCCAGCTTCGATAAACAATTGAGGTTTCCAAGTCCCTCGGGTAATGTTGTCAACCTTGAACACTTTGACAATGAAAGTTCCATCAAAGAAATGAGGTTTTTAAGCCCCTCGGGTAATGTTGTCAAGCTTGAACAATACGACAAATCAAGCTTTGTCAAAGAAGTGAGGTTTCCGAATCCCTCGGGTAATGTTGTCAAGCTTGAACATCCCCACAAATTAAGCTTCGTTAAAGAAGTGAGGTTTCTAAGTCCTTTGGGTAATGTTCCCAACCTTGATAACGCGCTCAAGTCCAGCTTCGACAAACAAATGAGGTTTCCAAGTCCCTCGGGTAATGTTGTCAACCTAGAACAATTGGACAAATCAAGCAAGGTCAAACAAGTGAGGTTCCCAAGTCCCTCGGGTAATGTTGTCAAGCTTGAACAATACGACAAATCAAGCAAGGTCAAAGAAGTGAGGTTTCCAAGTCCTTCGGGTAATGTTGTCAAGCTTGAACATATTGTCAAATGTAACTTTGTCAAAAAAGTGAGGTTTCCAAGTCCTTCGGGTAATGTTGTCAAACTTGAACATCTTGTCAAATGTAACTTTGTCAAAGAAGTGAGGTTTCCAAGTCCTTCGGGTAATGTTGTCAAGCTTGAACAATACGACAAATCAAGCAAGGTCAAAGAAGTGAGGTTTCCAAGTCCTTCGGGTAATGTTGTCAAGCTTGAACAATACGACAAATCAAGCAAGGTCAAAGAAGTGAGGTTTCCAAGTCCTTCGGGTAATGTTGTCAAGCTTAAACATCCCGTCAAGTGTAACTCTCTCAAAGAAGTGAGGTTTCCAAGTCCCTCTGGTAATATTGTCAAGCTTGAACATCTTGTTAAATGTAACTTTGTCAAAGAAGTGAGGTTTCCAAGTCCCCCCCGGTAATGTTGTCAAGCTTGAACAACCCCACAAATGAAGGTCCGTCAAATATTGGAGGTTTCCAAGTCCCTCGGGTAATGTTGTCAACCTTGAACATCCCGTCAAGTGTAACTCTCTCAAAGAAGTGAGGTATCCAAGTCCCTCTGGTAATATTGTCAAGCTTGAACATCTTGTTAAATGTAACTTTGTCAAAGAAGTGAGGTTTCCAAGTCCCTCCGGTAATGTTGTCAACCTTGAACACTTTGACAATGAAAGTTCCATCAAAGAAATGAGGTTTCCAAGTCCCTCCGGTAATGTTCTCAACCTCTTGCATCGTGTAAAATTCAAATGTGTCAAGGAAATCAAGTTTCCAAGTCCCTCATGCAATGCTTCGAGCGTTACCAATCCCTCTATATCAAAGCTTTTCAAAGAATGCAATTCCCACAGTTGCTTAGGCAATTGTTGAAAATTACCATTTATAAATATGGCCTCCAATTGATATAAATATTTTTGATCGTTTGAAAGAGGAAGTTCGAATAGTTGCAAGTCGGTTGATGCATTGTCAATATGGTCATGAATGAACAATAGTCGCAGATTGCTAAGGTCCAAGTCTAAACAATAATTCCGATATTGTAAATGGAACTGTGATCTTTTGTATAATAAACTTTGAACTTTCTTGGTGCCCTGCTTTGCAAGATGTAAAAACTATATCAAATCAAATAGAGTATCAATAGATTCCTATTTTGTTTTGCAAAAAGATGGAATAAAGTGAATCATTGCAAAGACCCTACAAGAATTTATATCGATTATAAGCATCTTGTCCATCATAAACATGAAACTAATGGTCAAATAAAATCTAAATGGAGTTACACGTTTTGTTTGTATAGACTTTACAAAGACAACATGGAACAAACATTGTCATCCAACTCTTTCATTACAATTCATACCTTGGTTGTAGAATGAGTTGAAGGAATTGAGTGAACGCTCCAAACTCGAGTGCCCAAGTAATCTCTATCCCTTTCCACAATCATTCGTCCCATGTCACGTACTTGATTGTGCATTTCTATGCATCCATGTGTGTCAACATCTACCAATGACCGCTCCATCAACATATTGAACGACTTTATTGGGGAGGTAACATTATTGGTCCACACATGCAAGGCTCTACCTATTGACATGCCTTCAGGCCAAACGTCCTTGCAAAAGAAGCACGCTATGTCCAAAAACATGTTTTTTTCATCCATTCCCAATCCATCAAAGCTTATCCTCAATGTGCTCCAAAGCTTCGTGTCTTCAAATTCTTCTTGGTTACCATCCAAACATCTTCCCCTTTTTATTCTTTGTAATGCTCGCTCCCAGGTTCGCAACTTCATTTTATCCCGCAAAGAATCACCCAATACTCCTAGGCTTAAAGGCAAGCCATTGCAAGCTTCCGCTATTCTTCCTCCTATATCACGAAAATCATTTGGTAGAGAACCTGCAGACCCACATGAATGGTGGATAAAAAGCTCCTTTGCTGCATTTTCATCCAATGTGTCCACCTCTATTTTGCCATTCTCCCCAACACGATCTTTAATCTTGTCCCAATGGCGGGTTGTTATAATCAATGTGATGCCCACGTTGTCACTCAAAATATCCGGACGGAGAAGATCATCTAGTTGATTTGTATCCCTTATATCATCCAATATTATGAGAACCTTATTACCAACCATAAATTGCTTCAACATGGTTTGTGCATCCACCAAATTTGTTGGTAGGCTTCCACGATCTCCTCCAAAGTCTTTTAACATGTCACATAAAATCTCAAGGGAATCACTTTTATCCTTCAAGTCTTTGGCAAAACACATTCCATTGTATGTGTACCTCAATTCATGAAATATGAAATTTGCCAATGTAGTTTTCCCAATTCCACCCATGCCAACGAGACCCAAAATCCTCACTTCCTTGAGGCGATCCTTGACTTTTGTAAGGTTTTGTTGAAGACCAACCACCATGTTGTTCATTTGCTTTGTTGCTTCCTTCACCTACATAAACAATGCTTGCAATTAGAACTTACTTTTGATTTAAAATTACATCCTCAACAACGTACATTTTAATCCAAATAAATGGAAATGACAAGCTATCCATATGAAAATAGTTTTTATTAAGCATTTGAACACCAAAATCATGGTGTGTACCTCTATAATAGGTTTCTCTTTGACCTCCTTTGCCTTCTCAATTCTTGAGTTCCTTTGGAGCAAGGCACCATTCTTCTGAAACTTGGGACGTAGGCTTGCCGAGTATGTTCCTCTCAAGAACATTTTCTTCAATTCAATCAATTTGTCACAAATTTCAAAAATATAGGCCTTTGTAAAGGATCCTCCACCCAACATTCCTCAATCAACCTCGTAAGCTCTTCACAATTCATTGGCAATTGTGGCCTCTCATATTCCTTTATTTTGTCCAAAATGTCTCTAGGTTTCACATTGTCAAACGGAGTAGTTTGTGACAAGATCTCTGAACATGTCATAGCAAAGGACCATACATCAGCTTGAAATAGACTTGCATGAGATTCTCCTTGCATTATCTCCGGTGCCATGTACTTAGGTGCACCAACACGATAATAGTGTTGTTTCTTGGAAACTTTGCTTTGAACCTCAATCTTGGAAGTACCATAGTCAAACAACTTGACCGAATATCGGCTAGAATTTAATTTTCCTCTTTGAATGGAATTGGATTTCATGAGCACATTGTCCGGCTTTAAATCAAGATGGGCAACATGCATGTCATGAAGATAACACACGCCACTTGCAATTTGGTGCATGATATCAATTGCAAGAAGATATGATAATGGTTTAGATTGCTTCTTCAACATGTCATTCAAGCTCATGTCCATGAACTCCATCACCAAATACAAATTTTCATGATTTTTGCCATATCCTCCCTTCCATTTCCATAAATCTTTGAGAGACAAGGAACATAACTCATCTTTGCTCCAGCCAACCCCACAATAAATGAATTTGATGAGATTCGGATGGCTCAATCCTGCCAAAATACCAACATCTTTGCGGAAACTTGAGATTCCATCTCGAACTGGCAAAACCTTTGTTGCACATTGAAATCCCGACCATATTGATTCATACACCGCACCACATCCTCCTAACCCAATTTTTCTAATAAGTTTTGGTTTCAATGAATCAATGACAATTGGAACCTCCACACCATCAAGTTCTCCACCTTCTAGTTGCAAGTCCCCCAATCTTCGCAATAAATATTCTCTCCATTCATAATTGCTACCATCTTTGAGCCTCTTTTGAAGAACTTTTTCATCGTCCTCGATCTCTTTCAAGGTGGGCATGTCAAGATCAACGGTAAACATGACAAAATGCGACCTTGGATGGCTTGTTGAATGTATCTCATATATCACATCCAAACAACACCTCAAATCATACACAAGTTCTCGAAAAACCTCCTTGTTATTTATTTGCAATGCAATAATTGCTTGACCCCGATTTGGATTTCCACATTCACGCACAACAACTCCCAATTTTTGTGTAATGTAACATAGCTCCTCAAGTGCAACACCAAACTCTTGGACCTCACTACTCAATGTGATCATCTCATCAACACATTCTACAACTTTCTTGAGCATGGTGAGAACATGTTTACATTGCATCTTATTCAATACTTCATTTCCATTTGAAATCTCTTCAAGTCTCCTTATTTCTTCCTTCTGCCATTGCAATGAACCTCCAACGTCATATTTGTAAATGGTTTCTCTTTGCCGATATGTCCAAAACATCATAAAGCAAGTGCCAATAAAATTCCAAAATCTTGATAGTTGCGCAAAAAACAATTGTAAAAGCTTCGCCATGATGAAATATTTGCAAGAAATCCAAATTGTCTCGATCGCCAACAAATTTCCAAAGAACGGGTAATATGCGTAATTCCAAACATATAAAAGTGGTCACTCCATCTGCAAACATCCATGTAACATAGAGTCATAGTGGCAACCACCTAAAATCTCCACAACTCACGATGAAAAATAGACATGAAAACAACTACATACAAATTGTCATGAAAGTAGCCAATAACAGATGCAAACATATAAACTTAGTTGGTCTTGGCCCCAAGTGCACTCTTATTAGCAACATGTGAAACACAACAAAGGCACCCTCCCTTATGTTTCGTATGCACATGCATTTTTTGTGTATTTAGATCGGGGTTTTTATGCTTAATTCAAGAGATTCCAACATACTCCCCAATACCTAAAAATGTAACATTTGATAACGTTCCTGAAAGTATAGATTCAATACACTTAACACTTCATAAATGTAGTATATTTCATAGACTTTAGTGCTTCATTCATAACATAAGTGCAATGCATGAATCACTACACCCTGATCCCCCGAGATAAGAATTGGACTTCTAGATTAAATACAAGAACACAAATTCTATTTTGCAATATTTTTAGTTAATGAAAACTAAGACAAAGCTATCAACTCAACATAACCCATCAGCTCCTCGCATTGACTTATTAAGCCACTTGGTGCCAAAAGTGGGCATTCACCCAAATGCAAGTCATCAAGTGCTCCAATGCAACACTGCATTCAAAAACTTATAGCAACCTCTTGGAAGTTACAATTCTCAATGTGTTGATTTATGATTTTAGTTAATCATTATCCTCCCATTTTCGTCCCGGTCATCAACCCAATATCGACATCCTTGTGCTCAGTTCAAATGCAGATTAACTTTGGATGCAATGAAGATGAGAGGTATGAAATTACCTAGAATATCTTCAAAATTTGAAGATCACAACACTCTTTGAATTCAATAAAGATGCACATTCAAGTTGATAAGGTTTTTGATTGCATTCACTCTATGCATGCTCATGAAAAGTGGCATTATTGCCACATAATAAGTTCTTCCAACAACATAAAATGCAAAGATACAGTTCATCGATCAATCTTGTTCTGGACATGTCAACTGACGGCCTCTCCAACAAAATGCGTGACGGGCATGGGCTTGACTATAACAGAAACTTTGCCTCCTCAACACCCCTGCCTTCCGCACGCACGCGCTCACACCACCTGCTTCACAGTTCCTGCTACAACGTCCCTCGCACTCCGTAGACACTGTGGCACCTCTCTCCCCTGCTGTCCCCTCTCGCAACAATACTGCGTGAAGAAAACCCTAGCCGTGAAGCCTTAACCATCCCCTGTCATCACCCATCGTTTTGGACACAAAGTGAACAGTGCTTGCATCCAAACTCCTGTACCCTATACCAGCGTCCTCGTGTCGCCCCTATCATCCACCACTGTTTTGGACAAATGCAAAGAGTGTTTTCGTCTAAATCCATGTAGTCCGATGTGAGCCCACATCTTGGCACATCATTATTGATGTTCGCTATGACTCTGGTCTGGAAGTGCGATGACCTTTCCTGCAATTCCTATAACACAGGAGTGTTGCGCCTCACAAAATAATCACCACAAAATTCGAGTTCCAAATTGCAACCATATTCTTTCCATCTCTCCACTTCCTTTTCATCACCCTCTCCGGATAGAGATAGCTCCTTTCTTGTTCTTCATTGTGCAATTATGATCCCACCAGTTTCCGCATGCTTCATTGGCTCTTGTGACAGAACTGTTAACATTGTAAACTCACATATGGCCTCACATACATCCACCAAGAACAAGGTTCTTTGCGATCTATTTTGTAGAGCTTAATGTACAGAAATGTGTAGAGAATAGTAGATAGTCATATGATGCATGTCTCTCAATGTTAACATATATTTCAGCTCACAAGACAAAATCCACTTGTTATTGGCATTTACAAAACTCATTCCATGAGGAAACTAAATATACTGGAAGGCAAGTGCCACAGTCATTCTTCAATCGCACGGTAAGTCACATTTGTGAAGGATGTGAAGGGAACAGACTACCATGGCTTGCCAGAGCGAATTGCCCCCGCCAGTCTGTCGATATCATGCGGGAAAAACACCCTACAGCAGAGCCACACCAGAGCCATTTATTACCCACCCCGATAACATAAAAAACCCTTCCAGGACTTTCTCTGTTGACAAATAGGTAGACAGCTTTTCCGAATAATTCATGTATCAATAGAGCAAAGTCTCGTTCCAGCTTGATGAGCACCACTTCTGGAAAGCTGACTAAAGACATGAATCCTCCTCAGACCATTAGTCACTAGGTAAACAAGCACAGATATTGAGTGGGATACATCACATCTGACTGCATATTACCGATTAACATAAATTGCATTAATTTTCAATTCCCATTACATAACTTGAATACACTATTCAAAGGAATTTGCAAAAGCCATGAGGGGTATACCTGCATGTATTTGCATACACAGTTCCTGCAAAGCCACCGACATCTTGCTCTTTCCGATGGGTTCTATGACTTCAAGAACTTGCCTGCAAATGTCCTTAAGTCAGCCAACTGTGCAACAAATACATCCAATTAGGATCAGCACAGATTTGGCAAACCTGGGGTTTTCCAATCTGGTGAGATTGATCAAAACGAACTAAGGGGAAAATAATCGGTTGTTATTGCACCCAGAACTTTCATGAATTTGCTAACATTACATGTGGCCGTTTTTAAGATTAACTTGTCAAGCCATTTAAAAGTATCTAGTACCAAATGCCACCAACATCGTTACACTAATTCGTTGCTACGGAATATAAGTGATGTGTTGTTCAGAAGATGCAATAGCTGCTTCGTCTTCAATCCAGAACAGTTCCTAAACTTTCCATCAAGTCGTAATCCACATCAACTTTAACTCAACCCACTGGCATTCTTGCAATCACAGATGAGGGCCTACATCAGAGTTAACCAAGAGCTCCCCCACCCAAAACCCTACAACTAAAACTTCCACCTTGCTGGAGTCATCAGATAACCCATCCATAAGCCAACGAAACAGATTCTCCACACAAGGCAGACATCCCTCAAGTTAAAACAGCAAGGAGAACACACAAGAGTCTCACAATCAAAGAAGAAGAAGAAGCAACAACCACATTGGCTTCAATCCCAATATGATCCTCACAAACAAGTCATAATCCAGATCAACTTGAGTTCAATCCACTAGCATCCTCAAAGACACCAAGAAAGGACTTAATAACGTAAGAGCTCACCCAAGATCTGGCTCACAGTCACGGTGAAGATGACAATTGCTTGATGCAACATGGCCAACAAATAAAGACGTGACCCACCCACCACTAATACCGGGAGACTATTTCCCAAGACATTTGAGGTAGCCTGTTTCTTGGAAATCTAAGAGATTCTTGAGTTATTGAATCAAAGCACATTGTAAACAGAGCCCTAGCCTTCAGAAAGCCCTCGCATGCATTACGACAAGTCGACCAGAAGCCAATCAGAGGCCAAACGGTGAACAGGCCAAACAGTTTGTGTGTGCTTCATTGGCTCTTGTGACAGAACTCTTAGCATTGGAAACTCACACATGGCCTCACTTACGTCCACCAAGAACAAGGTTAATCTTGGTGATCTATTTTCGTAGAGCTTAATCTACAGAAATGTGTAGAGAACCGATGTAGAGAATAGTAGATAGTAGTATGATGCATGTCTCTAAATGGTCAACATGAATTTCAACTCACAGGACAAAATCCACTTGTTATTGGCATCTAGAAAACTCTTTGTGCTATAACATACTCATCGGAATTGTCCGATTTCTACTAAGACGGTGTTCCAAACCTCTGATTCAGTGAATTCTAAACTCTGATTCTTTTTGTCTCTTCAAAGCTAAATTGCCGAAAAAGTGCTAAAAACTTACTTGCGCCATCCATAAAATCCCATCACAACTACCATAATCTTTTAAACCCTGAACCCTCGCGCTATGAAATACTCCTCGTCAGGATTTCCAATGTCAACGTGAGACAATGTTTCAAGCCTCCGGTCCAAAGTTTTCCAGACTCTTAATACCTCATTCCTGTCTCTCAAAGCTCAATCGCCGAAAAGGTGCCAAAAAACTGACCACAATCCCATAAACCCTAAACCTTCACGCTAGAGAGTACCATTCATAAGAATTGTCCAATTTCGACTAAGACGATGCCCCAAACCTCCACCGCCCTCCGTGGTCAATTTTATGCTAAATTCTGAATATGCGTGGCTGACACAAACCTCGGGTGAAGGGATGAACTCCAAAAAACTCATCCACACCAACTTCTAAGGTAGACACACCTAATTTGGATACTCGTCTTGCTCGGACACCTAATGTTTGAGTGGTATGCGGTAAAGTACCATTAATTATTAATGGTATTGATTATTGAATCCAGAAACGGACACCAAAAAGACATGTGTTTAAAAGATGTTGAACTACATGCGTCAAAATAATTGGGGGCATCTATATGACCACTTAATGAGCACGAGAATTTTCACTTTGATAATGAATGAGACATTCATATGAGCTCCGAAAGTATTGAGGGAGTGGCTATGGCTTCGATTTGGATTTGCTAACCACCTCGTACTAATTGAGGTGTTTCATGTACTAGGAGAAACGGGCTAGTTAGAAAAAGTAACCATTTAAAGCACATCTACCAAA